>OY813001.1:10205678-10953178 GCA_963681545.1 Germaria angustata | reverse complement strand
TATATATATATATATATATATATATATATATATATATATATATATATATATATATATATATATACATACATACATATATATATATATATATATATATATATATATATATATATATATATATATATATATATATATATATATATATATTAATACCATCAATTTTACTCGTTCTAATAAATTTTTTATGAAAACAGAGAGAGCACTTTTTTCATTTCTAACAAAATGACAACCAAAATTAAATTATGACAGTACTTTTACGCCATCATGTATTAAGTTTTATACAAAATTGTGTATTCATTTTTTCCGATGACAATTTCAGTATAAGCGGTATTTATATTTAAGCTGCCGCGAAATAAAACCTAACAACTTAAAGATGAAAAAATTCTGATTTTTATTTTTATTATTTTTTTTCACAGATTCTTAGAAAAATTGCATGCGTTCTAATTTTAAGTGAACCGTAGTTACATTTATAAAAGGGCATTGAGTTTAATCTTTAACTCTCCTGCCCTCGTTTCTTATTGGACACTTCTGTTACAACTGAGAGCACCACGTACTCTCAAAACTATTGAATTTGTTTTGGTTTAAAACAGGGATAGGCAAAAATACATATAAACATTTTGTTTGCGCTCACAAACACACATAAAAAATCACTATTGCCAGATCTGACATTTTCATGTCATACCTAAATTTGAAATCTTAAATCTCCATTCCCTCATAAAAATTTTGTTCATAAGAACTAGTATTTCCTCAGGTTAATTTCATATGAATTTCTGGGGATCTCACTTTTTGCATATGGCAACGCTAATTTCTAACAACAAGCGTAACACGTCCACCGTGTTTTAGTGCTCGAGTGAGACTGATTTATGGTTTTTATTTCTCTGCAATGCGTGTGCACATGTACACGATGTAAGAGCGTAAGCATTGGCGCGGCGCCCTTGTTTTGCCTATCGCTGGTTTAAAAGGAATTTGTCTATTTAGAAGTTGAATGAAAAAACAATAATAAAGAAATAAATCGAAATTCTTTTGAGGAAAAAGCGAACAAGCGTACATGTGTTCTTTTTGTTAATGTTGAATGTTTTTGTGATGCTTTTGAGGATGGGGAAAAATTAGCACTTGTGGTATTTTAAGTGAATGATGATTAACGAAACAACATACAACAATTACAAAAACACACACACAAGTGAAATTTATTTTGGCATAAAAATAACATGTTGCACAATTTAGAGAAAAGTGTACATAAATGCACTTGCAACAAAAACAACAAACAAAACACTTTTTTGAATTAAGAATAAAAAGATCTATAGAAGTTGTTAAATAGAAGTGTTGCCAATTCATTAGATATTAATTAATTGAAATCCTTGGAAATTTTTTTTCAAATTCTATTTTTTATTTTGTAACTCCTACTGCATTAACAACTTGCAAGAAATTCTTATGTAGTAGCATTTTTATTTCTATCAAAGTGTTTAAGATGCCCTACAAGGTGAAAAACATGTACGTCATTCTTGAGAAGCAACATTTCCATTGCTTCCAAAAATCCATCAGTGCATTCAAATTCAATTCTGTTCATATTTAATTATGAGAAAACAAATCTACTTTTCTTAGGAGGGTGAAAATAGCTTCCAAACTCAGTGAATAGGCATCACAAAAAGATGTGACGTACTGTGGCAAGTCTATGTTAAAGACTTTGGATATTATCAGAATGTTATTCATTTCTGAATCGAAGTCTCTGAATTTTTCTTGTCTTTTCTGAATCTTATTGACTTCTTTAGAAGTTCTATTTTACTGGGATGTTATATATAAATAGCGGGTGGTCCAAATACAAGTATGTTTAAAAAAAAATTAAATAAAATTAATAAAAATTAATTTCTTTTAAATACTTCTCTCTAGTGGTTGAAAACTTTCAAACTGCTCAACCAATGAAATGTCGGCATATGAACAGCTAAGGCCACAACAAAAAAATTTTAAAATTTAATTTCTTTTAATATATCATGGCTTTTTAGAAAGAACAAATATTTCCTTTATTTATGGAACATGTCAATCCAATTTTGCAAGACTCTGACGATGGTCACGAATGGCTTAAACGATATTAGCCTTAAAGATGCGTATCGTTTCTGAATTATTCGCATAGCATCGGTCTTTAATGGCACCTTACGAGAAAAAGTCTAAAGGGATGAAATCATAGCTCCAAGGAGGTCACTTGACATCTCCAAGGCGAGTTTTACAACATGATTGTTTATTTGATGAGCTGTGTTCCATAGTGCGCCATCTTGCTGATATTAAAGATTATCCAAATTTATATCGCCATTTTAGGCCATAAAAAGTACGTAATCATGGCTTTGTAGCGATCGCCAGCAATTTTTTTCTCAAAAAAAAAAAAAAAATGGGCCAACTGTTACTGATCCGAAGTCCGCATCAAACTGATAAACTCTGTGTTTGCATTGGCATACACACACAATGATGTGTGGGTTTTCCGTTCCCCAGATGCGGCAATTTCGTTTCCTGATACAACCGCTAAAATAGGCCTCGTCAGAAAAGATGATTTTTCAGCCAAATTCGATGTGGGACAGGAAGCTTCAAAGGCTCAAAGTGAGAAGCCGTAACTAAAAGAGTGTGGCCATTTGCGTTCATTTATTGAGTTAACTCGATATTGTGAGAGTAAAATCCGAGATCTCTCTGAAAAATTCTCATCATATTCGTACGTGAAATGCCGAGTTGTTGAGATCGAGTCGCGAGTCGACATTCTTGGATTGACTTGCACACTTTCGCCCAAAACAGCCTCATTCTCACCCTTTACGTACAATACGACGACGGGGATCACAAGCGTAGTCCATTGGCAACCAAGTCTTACGAACTTTTTGCAAAAATTTAGGTAGAACAGTTGCGGTGGCTGCTTCATTTCGGCCAAAACTTTTTTTCAACAAACGTACAATTTGACCAATCAGCACACATTCTGAAATAAAATTTGCAATATTTCCCAACATTACTCAAGCGTTAAGCAACTCATGGTCTTTTTTCGAACAGAAAAGAATCCATCTATCACTGCCAAAATAATATATGACTTAAAAATATAATTTTATTTGGAACACCCGCTATGCACAAACTATAAGAGAAATTTCAGTCACTTTTAAGCATCTGCAGTTTTCTGCGCGGTCGATCTTCAGCAAGAATTCTGATCGAATTTGAAACAGTTCAAACAATTATAAAAGTTTCTTTTTTAACTCGTAGATAGTTTAGATTAGTCAGTCAATCTACTTGAAAAATTCTCAACATGAGCTCTATAAACTAAACTATTAGAATCTAAAAGTCAAATCGATTTAATAAGAACACGTAAATTTCTTTCAGGTGGGTACTTTTAAAAACTTCGAAAATCTAATGTGGCAACAGTAAAAGAAGCTCGTAATAAAAAAATAAACAATATTACAATATCTAGACATCTACACTTTAGGAGTTTAAAAATTATTTTGCATGTGTATTTTGTTGCAGTTTGTTTTCGGTTTAGTTTTGCACTTGTCTTCACTTGTTTAATTAAAGACAGGCAACACAAAAAGTAGAAAAAATTGTGTGGCCCGATTGAAAATCTAAAGTGATTGTTTTTATTTTAATTTTATTTTTATTTTGCGTGAAAAAATTCAATTTTTTTTTTAGATCCATATACGATTGGATATGTGAGTGATAAATATAATGTGACATTATGTATTTAAATGTTGCTTGTTGGATGCTTTATTAATCCTATCGATTGCGAGTTTAATTCCCACCAAAGACGGTACAGAAAATAAATCTAATTTCAATTCAGCAATTTGGTTGTATCAATTCAAAAATTATATCAAAAACAGTTTTTAATTAAATTTTAATAAAGAAATTTCAAAAGTTTGAGTTTTGAATTTTTTTAATTATATTTGATAAAAATTAGTTTTACTAAGAACGTGGAATTTTTAACAAATTTTTTTTAATTTAGCCAATAAAAGAAATTATTTATTAGAATTTGGAGAGAATATAACTAAATTATCTATTAAAACTATAAAAATTGTTATTTGCTATAGGTTCATTTTGCATTTCATTAGTCGCTAACCAAATCATCAACGCAAAGATTATGTTTAAAACACATTTAAAAACCCACAAATACCATTAGAGAATTTCACTCATATTTTCATAATTGTGAATTACAGGCGAGAAAATACCAGATTCTGGTACATATGGTGGCATTATGAGGTAATAAAAAGCCTCATAATGGCACAAGGATTTTCCCTTTGTGTTATTTCGGACACCGACTGCACTTTATAAAGATTCCCTGTTTAGGCGGCCTTCGTTCGGGCGCATTTTTCAGTTTAAGGGCATTTTTGATAATATTTAATTTATAGCAAAAGTAATACATTATAATATGAAAATGTCACAAAAATTTGTCAAATAGACAGTAATCAGAGCTGGGTAGTAATGATTCCTTTAGGAATTAAATTACTCTCAATTACAAATTACGAGGAATTGTAATTAGTAATCGATTCCTTTCGTCCACAGCAAAGGAATTGATTACTTTTTCAATTCCTTTGGAATCATTTCAAAAGTAATTTTTTCATTCCATAACTTTTACAATTCCTCAGAGAAATTGCAAAAGTAATTGAAAAACTGAAAGTTCATTCACGAATATGAAATGTGAAATTTTTGTTGTGGTCAAAGTTTAAAATGGAAACAACTCATTGGATATTTTTTTTTCAAAGTTTGGTACCTTATTTTCTGGCAAAGTTAATAAAAGAAAAATAGTTCGAAAGAAATATTAATTTTTTTTTTAATTGTGAAATTAACAACAAATAACAAACAACAAATAAACAAACAGAAAATAGGTTTTCTCTATATCATAATAAACCAGAAATAAACTATATCACTTGAGGAAATGTGCATTGGCTTTCATTAGTCAGCATTTCGCAGTGATCGTCGGAGATAGCATGGCGTCGTGGTATATTTACAATGCCTGCAAATGAAAATAATCTCTCAACCGGCGCCGAAGACGTCAGCAGAGTGTTGGACTTTCTAAATGCTTTCTCTATCAGCGGCAATTCAATGTACATAATTAATTTCAATTACAAATTATAATTCCTTGTAATGGAATTAAAAAAATTACGTTTGAAATGATTCCAAAGGAATTGAAAAAGTAATCAATTTCTTTGCTGTGGACGAAAGGAGTCGATTACTAATTACAATTACTGAGGAATGTAATTTTAATTGTAATGTAATTGCATTTACCCCAGAATTCAAACAGAACTAAAGCTATTATACTTATGTGTTTTTTGTTGATTACAAATAGAAAAATATGATTGAGTTCTGTTTGAATTCTCATATAGTATTTGTAGTCTGTGGCATAACTATACGAGCTTGAATGCTTTTCAATCATGATTTGGCTCAAAGGGTACTGATGATTTGGTTAGCGCCAATGAAATGCAGGCATATACCTAGCTAAGCCAACAACAAAAAATAAAATATTAAATAAATAGTATAAATATTTTTAAAAATTGCTACGGGATTGTTTAATCTACTAATTTTAATAAAAAATAAGCAAACTAATTTTGTTAATAAGGGAGTGAGAAATGATATTTGGAATTTTGTTTAAGAGCAAAAATAAAAGAAAAATTACTTACATGCGGCGATAATTTTGTAGCGTTGTTAAGCATGATTTGAATTTCGGGAGTTTGTTTTTGAAGTTGATTTCTATTCTTTTTGGTTTTTTTTTAAATCAGATATAAATTTTAAAACTTGATTTTCTTTATTTCAACTACTTATTTTTTCGCAAATCAAAATTTTCTTGATGTAAAGAATTTGTGCTTGAAAGAAAATGGGAAGAAAAAAACAATTAGGACATGAATGATGATAATAACAACAATATCTAATATGCAATAATAATAGTAATAATAATAATTACAATAATAAAAATAATAATAATAATAATAATAATAATAACAATAATAATAATAATAATAATAATAATAATTAATAAATAATAGTAATAATAATAACAACAAGAATAACAACAATTATAATGAAACGATTTTTTGGCCCAGAGGTATCTGCACCGCATGGATAACACAGGTGACACTAGTTGTATCTGCTGTGATGCGACAAACGGCGACGCTGAACTCACGTTTTTCAACTGTATCAGGTGAAATACTGAGAGAAACATAGTTGACAGAATTCTCGAAGTAGCAAACAAATGGAGTATATTCTACGAAGCAAGAATAAGAGACCTCGATATCATGGCAAAATGAGTCCACACTAACACAGATTCAAGAAGGCGAGGAAGCAGAACGACGCTGGCTAAGTAAATGACGAACCCAGACGTAGGAGAATAGAACGAGTTCCTTTTAGGATGCAAAGAGCGGTCCCGGGAAGGCAGTCTCCCAAAAAAAAGAGGAGGGACTATTTTAGTGGAAACAGCGCTCAACACAGCTGACGAATGCGAAGGCATTTTAAATCCTACCTCACCCGTAAAAAAACAAACAAAAAAAGAAAATAGTAAAATAATAATTTTTTTTAATTCAGTTCCATTTATTAAAAAAAAATTATACAAATCAGTTATAATAAAACCATGCGAAGAGTTTGCGGCTGGTCTGTAAACAAGAAAATATTAACAATGTATTTATGTATATAATTAAATTTTGTTGTATTTTTAGTAAAATTAGAATATTCATTGCCGATTGATAATATAGTGTTTTATAATCTTGTGTTTTATAACATTGTTGGATCTCAAGAGGACATGGTTTGGTATGATATTGAATATTGTCGTCAACAAAACAGATAAGGAGGGTGCTTCTAACATATTCTTTACGGAATTTGTGGATACGATACTTTCTTTATATAAGTATATCTCCTTATTTGGTGGCTGTAGTTGGTTTTACGGAGATACCAGGTGTCGTTGTAAATTTCTAGGGCTAGTGACGTTTAATACGTAACAATCCTTAGGGTAATTTACAACTCCAGTATCTCTCGCTGTAATGGTATTAGTGTTTGATCCAAGTAGTTTGAGTATATTCTTCTGTATCTACTGCACTTTGCGACAGTGGGATGAGTTTCCCCATGTGGTTATACCATGTCGTACATGAGATTCCACGAATGAGAATAAAGCCTGTCGCAATACAATATTATTTGCGCAGTAACTTAATTTATGCATTATGTATGAGGCTTTTCTTAACTTTATATGCAATTTATTTATCCGCATATTCCATTTAAAATTCTGGTCGATGTATACCCTAGATATTTATACGAGTTAATTACTTCTATCGTAGTGTTGCATTGATCAATATCATAATTCACATCCATATGTTCCGCGTTATTTAGACATTCATTGCTATGAAGTTTAATTATTACATCTACGCATGTAAAGTGCGATGGATTGGTTTTAGTCGCGTTTATATCTAGTCCATAGTCATAACACCATCTCATTGCCATATCTATGGGCAACTACTATTGCAGTATCATCTGCATACGCAAATATCTTACCCGTTTTCAGCATATTTATAAATTGATTTGTGTATATTATGTACAGAAAAGGACCTAGTTTCGACCCTTGTGGTACTCCATGGTCTAAATTGGTTTCTACAACTTAGATTTTCATACACCTTGACATAGTTTCCTGCACTTTAAATAGTTCTAGAATAATTTTTAGCTATAACCTCTAATACCAATCCTTTCTAGCACAGTTCGTAGATTTTTATGTGTGATTGTAGCAAAAGCTTTGCTGAAATCTATGAAGACAGTCAGGCAGTGGTGTGTTTTGCGCTCAATTGCTCATTTATGAATTTTATGAAACTGCCAAGAAGTTTATTGATGTTTTTTTCTCCCTTTTGGAATTCAAATTTATTGTTGTTGATGATTTTGTACTTTTCTGTGTAGTTGGCTAATCGTCTACAAATTATTTCTTCCAATATTGAGATCGGTCGGTAGTTGTTGAAGTCTGATTTTGAACCAATTTTCTAGATTGGTCTTGCAATCTATATTTTTAACACTTCAGGTATTATTGTTAGGTCGATGATGAGGTTTATTAATTTTTTTTACAATAGGAGCCATAATTGGTAAAATTATTTTTTACGTCTATCGGCCTTATTCCCTCATACCCATCACTTTTTAATATTCAAAGAGTTAAATGTATTAAATATTTCATCGTTAAATGAGTTCCGCAAATGGAAAGAATTTGAGAAACTATTGGATGTTTGATGCAATGTTCTTATGTTACATTCATGTATAATTTTTTCGATATTTAGCTTAAGATTTTGGGCAAAATTATCACATTTATCATTTGTTATAGTTTCATCAATATCGTTAAATTTCTTCCCGATTGCTTCGTTGATTGTTTGCCAAGTTGCACGCATATTATATCAGTTTTCAAGGAATTTATTTTCATAATATTGATTTTTATCATAGTTCAGTCTTTTATTTAGGTAATTTCTATATTTTTGTATTCACATTCATATGTTTTATTATTGGTATTACTCTTATTGTTTGCTGGGTGGTGTTACTTTGGGTTTTATTTACACCATTCTTTCCTGACAGACAGCATAGTAGAGGAAAATGATCTGAGATTTTCGTTGTTATCACTGTTGAACACACATGTGTGTCTATTTGTTTACATCTTACGATGAGATGATCTATACATGATTGTGAGTTTGTATTTAGATGTTATTCTTGTACATTCCCTGATCAAGCATTTCATACCATTTGATGATAATACATCTTACCTTGAATTTGTTGTCGATTTATTAATATCCCCGACTATTATAAGTGGTCTATCTTTCTTCATTCTTTGTAACATGCCACCCAACTCTCTTATAAAATTATTTACGTCCATAGATGGGGTTCTGTATATAACAACGATGGTAATATTTTCAGTTGTTTCTGTGCTTATACGTATATATTCAAACCAGGTTGTAGAAATAGTTAAGTTTGTATATGAAATATTGTTTTTGATGTAAACAGCTACTCCACCTCCGCATCTATCTGGTCTGTTTATAAATACATCTTCAAATCCATTTATACCATAAAAAATATTTTCTTCATCGGTTATATTGGTTTCCACTAGTACAATTATTTTTATGTATTCTATTATATTATTAATTGATGACAAAAGAGGGTCAAAGTTAGGGCGCATAGATCGAATATTTTCAAAAGTTATGGAAAAGGTATAACTTCAAAATTCTGAGGTGACCTGATTATATCTTTCAAGCGTTTCAAATGTTATCTTATTCATCGTAATTATTGATATATTTTTGATCTCTGTCTTTTTATTTATTAGTTGTTGCTCAAGATCATTACCTACATATATTATCCATTTTTTTGCAGGCGAATATCTTTCTATTTGTTTTCCTTTCCGAGGTCACTGAACTGGATTGCAATACTCGCTATGCTTTCAGTAAGTTTCATAAATTCATTAGCAAGGTCTTCTCTTAAGGCATTGCTTGAGGTTGATAGATTATCTGTTGTATGCTGCCTTTTATATCACTTAAGTCGTCTGTAACACCTGACTTAAACTGTTTTAAGATCAGATACATTAGCATAGACATCTTTTTGTGAATATTTTACTTCATCATTTCATGTCTCTTTACTACTTTGCTGTTGTGTACTTGCCTGTTGTTCATCATGAGTAATTTCCTGCTAGAGATTGTTAGATGATTTACTACTGTTACGTTCCCGTACAGAGATGACATTTCCATTTTTATTTTCTTTCCTTCGTCATACCATTGCATTTGGACTCAGAAAGTATAGCGCAAGGTAAATAATGACATTTACATCCGCAGTGTTGACATTTCATGTAGTCTCCTGTTATTGGTAGCGACTTTTTGCATACGGCACAGAGACCATGTGCATATGGGAGGTAATCTTGTTGTTTATTCATATTGATAGATAAAATATGTAGGTATATATTTCTCTTTAAGTTATTGGAAGTCTCTTTAACATTTAAATAAAATAGGCATTTGGTATTTTGTTTCGATTTCTTTTTTTTCCAATATATTATTTGGTGTTATTCAAGAAATAAATTCCTTATTATCGCTTTTTAAATTGCTTAACTATAGTACTATATCTTAGGTTTTGTTTCTTATAATTTTTATAAATTGTTACTGACGAAAAACAAATATTTTTAAATCTTTTTATAGCGCTGTGCAAAAAAACAAGTCCGACCGCAAAGAATACACGACAATACTAATAATAACAATAATAACAACGACAATAAACAAATAACAATAAAAAAATAATATTCTATTGTTTGTTGTTGGCTTAGCTAGGTATATGCCTGCATTTCATTGGCGCTATCCAAATCATCAGTACCCTTTTAGCCAAATCATGATTGAAAAGCATTCAAGCTAAAAGGGTACTGATGATTTGGTTACCTAGCTAAGCCAACAACAAACAATAAAATATTAAATAGTTATTTTGGAGAATATCTCGAGTGACGAATTTGATAAATATTGTTATTATAAATTTTGTTTTTTCATTGCCTTATAAATACTTTCATTATCACCCAAAGGGCGATTAATTGTATAAAGGCGTAAAAAGAAAAAACAAAAAGACGCAAGTCAATTATAATTGTTTGTTGTGTTGTGATTGTACAAAAGCTTTCTAAAGCTATTTATACTTTTGTGTTTTTGTTGATTACAAATAGAAAAATATGATTGAGTTCTATTTGAATTCTCATATAGTGTTTGTAGTCTGTGGAATAAGTATACGAGCTTTGAATGCTTTCAATCATGATTTGGCTAAAAGGGTACTGATGATTTGGTTAGCGCCAATGAAATGCAGGCATATACCTAGCTAAGCCAACAACAAACAATAGAATATTAAAATGGTTATTTTGGAGAATATCTCGAATAACGAATTTGATAAATATAAAAAAATAATATTTAATAATAATATATAATAATAATAATAATGATAATGATAATGATAATGATAATGATAATGATAATGATAATGATAATGATAATGATAATGATAATGATAATGATAATGATAATGATAATGATAATGATAATGATAATGATAATGATAATGATAATGATAATGATAATGATAATGATAATGATAATGATAATGATAATGATAATGATAATGATAATGATAATGATAATGATAATGATAATGATAATGATAATGATAATGATAATGATAATGATAATGATAATGATAATGATAATGATAATGATAATGATAATGATAATGATAATGATAATGATAATGATAATGATAATGATAATGATAATGATAATGATAATGATAATGATAATGATAATGATAATGATAATGATAATGATAATGATAATGATAATGATAATGATAATGATAATGATAATGATAGTGATAATGATAATGATAATGATAATGATAATGATAATGATAATGATAATGATAATGATAATGATAATGATAATAATAATGATAATGATAATAAAAAGAAAACGTCATAAGAAATTTTTGAACTACATATTTTTAAAGAAAGTGTTTTTCTTTTCCTAAACAACATTGCAATGAACGCAATGAACAATAACCTTTTGTGAATGCATTGCCACCTTGGCATCGACCCAAATACAGCAATTTTGCTTCTTCTGCTCAATCGTGTAACTTGCCATGGGCAGGTGCCGCCAAAACAACTTGGCCCCCATCATCTACCAGCGCTAATTGAAATTGATTAATTGGCACTGAAAAAGTTTGAAAATATCACACCACACTGTATCTAAATAGTGCCAGTCCATTTCCCTCCCATGACCCATATAAACTGTTATAAATCAAACCGGCCACTATCACTAAAAGCCTACCGACGAGACAAGTTTGGCGTTATAAAACTATATACGCAAATTGCGCATTGTAAAACAACAAACACTAAACTATTTTTAAAAATTTTAAGAAACAATGAACTTAATTTAGAGAGAAAAATCTCATGATAAGATTATGGAAAATACGAATACATTAGAAAATATATAAAGAGGAGCGAAATTTTGAAAATCACCGCAGTACATTCTGAACAGTGGAGAGCTAATTATTAGTCATTTTAAAAATGAATGAAATCGTTAAAGTATTACTGGCTTCATTCACAATTTTGTTATTAAACCATGAAGTGGCATCTAAGGAAACTGATATTATTGTTGTTGATAACATCGAAGAATACAGCCAATACCCTACTTTAGAAAGAAAAGTTGTATATTCATTGGGTGAAAGGGAATGGGGTATGTCAACGTTGAAGTTGTTGGTTTAAACCCTATTTTCCATTTCTGCGTTTAGAGGTCCTTGGTTATTTTTGAGATGATGATGTGTTCGTACACGTGGGTGTGTGTGCGCCAAGTGTGTGTGTGTGTGTGTGAATGGATGTGCGGCTACAACGATCGCAAGAAAATTTACAGCATTCTGAAGACTTTGATTTCAATTATGTAGATCTAAATCGGTGTTATTGGTTCGAAAAATTTAAAAAGTTTTTAAAACAGTGTTATTTTTTAAAAACTCCAAAAGTTCTTTCAAATAGATTTTCATCTTGAAGGAATTCCCATGTATAGCATGCAAGATGCATTATATTTTTTACTAACAACTCGGAAAATTTTACTGAATCTCAGTAAAACGACTGTCCATTTTGAATCTAGACTGAGCAAATTTTTTTCTCTTTTTTGAGAAGATCGTTTTGCATTCCTAAAAACACAAGAGATTTTCAAAGGCTATTCAGATATTCGAACAGGATACGAAGACATAAATTTTTTGCAATATTTTGTAACAATTCCACTACCAGGGCTTGAAAAATCGCCCCTTTATGTGAGTCCTTTTGAAAATATGTCATCCCTGAGAAACTTTATTTAGATATACAAAAGGTTTTTAAGTCACTGTAAAATGCATAAAAGTACATTGCAAGAACTTAATAGTCAATGATTTATCAGTTAATAATAATTTAAATTTTTTTAAAGGTGACTTCTTAGCATTCGAATTGTTTGGTGCATCGGAAGGCAACAGAAAGAAGAGAGAGAACCACGCCTTCGAAATCACAAAAATTACCTGTATCGAAGCCAGTTTCAAAGAAGATGATGGCACTGACCAAATACAAATAATTGATGGTGGGATTGGAAAAGATTACGTTACGGTTGTTGTAGCATATGGAAAATATAATTACGTAAAAATTTATGCTCAAGATAATTCTTGGCATAGGAGGTATTGAAACAAGCAAAGCAGTCTAACAACCGAAAATGTATTTTTCACGAAAAAGGAGTGAAATGTTGCAAAATATTCCGTGGATCTTCAGAAAAAAATTCATAATTTTTGTTAAATTTTTCTTTTAATTTTTGTTGAGCATAAGAACTTTGAAATTTTTTTAAATAAATGTTAATTTCTAGAATTTTTTTATATGAATTAATGAATGTAATGGTAAAGAAAAACGATAATTTTAAAATCTCTTCAAAGAAGTATCAACATTTTTTCCTCCTCCAGAAATGTTTTCTAGTGGATATCAGCGATAATAATCGAAAAATATGTACGTGGTGGCAAAAGTAGTTTAATTTTAGTTGAAGTGTATTTTGCGGTAAATTTCGTATATCCACAAAGGACTCAGTCGCCATACAGTCGTCAATGTAAGTAAATGGTTGTTGAATAGCTGTTAAGAAACGATTAAAGTTTTCATTATTATTTATTGATTATGATTACGGACAATCGAAAAGCCATCTTTCTAATAAAATAATCAAAAGAAATCAAAAAGTAATCCGACTAACTTTTGCACTTACTACAATTTATTTTAATAAAGTTATCGTCCTCATGTCTCTATATTCCTACAAATGTCTTTGTCATTTCAAACGCTTTCATTTTAATACCTAATGAAAATAGTACTGAATATTGAAATTTATTATTTCGGATATTCTCCCCAACTAATCATTGAAATAAACTCTGAAACTCTAATTGTTGAAAGGATTTCATCAAATACAATCATTAATACCCAAAGTGTATTTAAATGTACACATGCTGCATGAAAGATAAAAATAATTCCTATAAAAACGAAATCATATACATATTTATCAAATTTTTTTTAGAAATTAAAGTTTATTTAAAAATTTCTAATCTTCTTTTGCTAAACACAAATCAAGACAAAAAGTTAACAAAAAATTACAATTCTTTTCTGAGGATCGACAGAATATTTTGCAACATTTCACTCCTCTTTCGCGAAAAGTATAGTTTTGGCATACTGTTAGTTACGGATATACTTTTTCCAAAAGCTCCTATGAGAAACAGTATGTTTAGCATATATCTTTATGTAATTGTATGTTCCAGTCTCTATAACAATCGTTACGAAATTTTTTCCAATCCCTCCATCAATTATGTATGCTTGGCTACTGCCATCATCTCCTTTGAAACTGGCTTCGACATAAGTAATTTTTGCGATTTCGAAGGCTTGGATCTCTCTTTTGTTTCTGTGGCCATGTGGTTCTACATAAATTCCCGATAAAAAGTGGTCATCTTTAAAAATAATTGTTAAATTATCATTAATTTTGAAGTTATTATTGCTTTTAAATTTCTAAAGAGACAAGAATAATGCAAAAAATGTATATGCAAACGATATATTGATTTCCGCAAAAAAATTTTCTCAGTCAAGATTCAAAATGAACAGTCGTTTTACTGAGATTCAATAAAAATTTCCGGGTTGTTAGTAAAAAATATAAAGCTCGATTTGGAAAGAATTTTTGGAGTTTTTAAAAAATAACACTGTTTTCGAAACTTTTTAAATTTTTCGAACCAATAACACACCGATTTTGATCCAAATATGTAATTGAAATCAAAGTCTTCAAAATGCTGTAAAAGTTCTTGGCGCACACCCATTCACACACACACTTGACGTACACACAACCGCGTGTACGAACACATCATCTCAAAAATAACCAAGGACCTCTAAACCCAGAGATGGAAAATAGGGTTTAAACCAACAACTTCAGACTTGACATACCCGATTCCCTTCTACCCAATGAGAATATAAGTTTTCTTTCTAAAGTGGGATATTCGCTGTATTCTTCGATGTTATCAACAACAATAATATCAGTTTCCTTAGATGCCACTTCATGGTTTAATAACAAAATTGTGAATGAAGCCAGTAATACTTTAACGATTTTATTCATTTTTAAAATGACTAATAATTAGCTCTCCACTGCACAGAGGAGTATTTGACCCAAAAAGCTGGCCAAAATTATTAAGCGTGTTTTTTGTTTTAAAGGTTTAACTTTCTTGATAGTTTTAGATTTAGTTTGATAGAAAAAATTTAGTGGCAGATTATTATTGGGTTAGTGTTATTTTTGACACCCACCACCAACCACCCACCTACCTTTTATAACTTTGTTAAATTTTTGTTTATTTTGAAGAGAATTTAATTTATATATATATATATATATATATATATATATATATATATATATATATATATATATATATATATATATATGTATATTTTTTTTTATTTTTAAACTAAATATTTGAGATAATTTTTTCTTTTTGAATAGTAAAAATAGATGCTTATTAAATCGTTTAGCCACAAAAAATATCATATAAATATCTTGAAATCGAAAAAATTCAATAAAAACGCATGCAATTTTCTTCACTTTCCTGACTTTAACAGTGTCCCACAACTACAAATCTTAACTTACAATCTTTAAAATGCACGATATGATGTAGATTTTGTTTTCTATCGATCTGCGTAATTACTTCTTAGGATTTCAGCAAATTAATTTTTGCCTCTTTGGCCAGTTTTTTGGGTCAAATACTCCTCTGTGCGCCGTGGTGTACATATGGATTTAAAAGAAGAAGGTGGCTTGGTCGCGCAAGCAACATGCATACATATAAGTACATAAATAGTCTTAAGGCTTTGTACATATATATACATACAAACATAGATTCGTAAAAAATAGGTAGCAAATTTATTTTGTTTGTTCGCTATTTTTGTGAAATCCTGTATTGGTTTTTACACTTTTCGTTACCTGCGAACAAACATGTACAGTACGATCGCGAAATGTAATCATTAAAAAGTAATCTATATATAAATAGGCAAGTAGAAAAAGCTATGAACCGTTTTAACTGACCTAAACTCAACGTATTCCCTTGATTTTTTTTTTTTTTTTTTTTGATAGATTGTCAATAGAAGCAGTGCAGAATTTATTTTTTATTCTACATTTTTTTGCCTAGAAATAAAGCAATTAGAAATTATTGGAATTTGTCAATTCCACTTTGAAAATTTAAAGAAGTCTGCTTATGAGGAAAATTTTCATTTTTCGTTTACTTAAGACTTGATTTACAGTATTGAGATCAAATTCAATCTGAATTGAGTTCATAGCAGATGAAAATACATAAGGATAAGCTGTTTTCTTATACAATGCGAATGTTTTTAAAGAATATATAAACAAGTATTTAAGAAATTTATGGAAAAAAATTTCCTTGCTTTGCTCGTTTGCATATGTAAATGCAAAACCAAAGGTATATGGTACATGGAGGATTCCCAATAAATAATTAGGAAATTTTGGTTGTTTTTGTAGCCCACTCTACCTTATAGGTATAAAAATTTTTCTACAAAATATGTATGAGAGTTTTCCATTTCCAAAAGTTTCGTTTTTATATTTTACTGAAGCTTTTATTTTATAATGCAATTTTTTTAATAAAATGCATCGAACTGCAAAAGTAATTTCTTCTTAGAAATATTTTTTTGACACAAAAAAACTGTAGTGAAGAAGTTCACATTGAAAATTAAAGTGATTTTTCTAACAGTTCGTGTTTTTGCAAGCTCTTCTTAAAATTCAGTCATACTGAACTATGGAAATCGCCTTTTCCTTTCTAAAAGAAAAAATATATAACATTTGTTGACCATCACACTAGCAAACTTATTAGCAATTCTGGAAGCAATAGAGAGACATATACTTAGATGGAATGTTACACTTTTTCCAGAAAAGAAAACGTCATGAGAAAATTTTGAACTATAGTATATATTTTTAAAGAAGGTGTTTTCCCTTTGCTCCACAAAATCGCAATGATCGCAATGAACAATAACCTTTTGTGAATGCATTGCCACCTTGCGTAACTGGTATGGCTTGGCATCGACCCATATACAGCAATTTTGCTTTTTGGGGTCTTCTTCCAAACGCTTTCTTTTGCTCAAACGTGTAACTTGCCATGGGCAGGTGCCGCCAAAACAAATTGGCTCCTATCATCTACCAGAGATTGAAAATATCACACCACACTGTTTCTGAATAGTACCCTCCCTCCCATGACCCATATAAACTGTTATAAACCAAATCGGCCATTATCACTAAAAGTCTACTGACGAGACAAGTTTGGCGTTATAAAAATTAATACACTATTAATATTTTTAAATTTCTTAGAAATAATGAACTTTATTTGAAAAGTAAAATCTCTTGATAAGATTATGGGGCATCCATTTTGAACAGTGGAGAAATAACTGTTAAAGTCATTTTAAAATTGAAAATATCACACTACACTGTATCTAAATAGTGCCAATCCATTTCCCTCCCATGGGTCATATAAACTGTTATAAATCAAATCGGCCACTATCACTAAAACTCTACTGACGAGACAAGTTTGGCGTTATAAAACTATATAGGCAAATTGTGCATTATAAAACAACAAACACTAAACTATTTTTAAAAATTTTAAGAAACAATGAACTTAATTTAGAGAGAAAAATCTCATGATAAGATTATGGAACATACGAATACATTAGAAAATATATAAAAAGGAGCGAAATTTTGCAAATTACCGCAGTACAATCTGAACAGTCGAGAGATAATTGTTAAAGTCATTTTAAAAATGAATAAAATCGTTAAAGTATTACTGGCTTCATTCACAATTTTGTTATTAAACCATGAAGTGGCATCTAAGGAAACTAATATTATTGTTGTTGATAACATCGAAGAATACAGCCAATACCCTACTTTAGAAAGAAAAGTTGTATATTCATTGGGTGAAAGGGAATGGGGTATGTCAACGTTGAAGTTGTTGGTTTAAACCCTATTTTCCATTTCTGCGTTTAGAGGTCCTTGGTTATTTTTGAGATGATGATGTGTTCGTACACGTGGGTGTGTGTGCGCCAAGTGTGTGTGTGTGTGTGTGAATGGATGTGCGGCTACAACGATCGCAAGAAAATTTACAGCATTCTGAAGATTTTTTCAAATATATAGATCTAAATCGGTTTTATTGGTTCGAAAATTTAAAAAGTTTCGAAAACAGTGTTATTTTTTAAAAACTCCAAAAATTCTTTCCAAATCGAGCTTTATATTTTTTACTAACAACTCGAAAATTTTTATTGAATCTCAGTATAACGACTGTCCATTTTGAATCTGGATTGAGTAAATTTTTTTCTCTTTTTTTTTTGAGAAGATCAATGCATCGTTTGCATCCCCAAGAAATCCTACATTTTTCAAAGACTATTTAAATATTCGAACATTTAGGATACTGATATATAAAATGTTTGCAATATTTTGCAACAATTCCACTACCAGGGATTGTAATTGCCCCTTTATGGGAGTTCTCTGGGAAATACTTGTGTCATCTCTAAGAAACTTTACACAGCACATTCCAAAAATGAATAATCATTTATCGATTAATAATAATTTAAATTTTTTAAAGGTGACTACTTAGCATATGGATTGTATAACACTTCGAATGGCAAAAGAAACAAGAGAGAGAACCAAGCCTTCGTAATCACAAAAATTACTTATATCGAAGCCAGTTTCAAAGAAGATGATGGCACTGCCCAATTACACATAATTGATGGTGGAATTGGAGAAGATTTCGTTGCGTTTGCTCTACCGAATGGAAAATACAATTACATAAAGATTTATGCTCAGGATACTTCTTCGGATAAGAGGTATTGAAAAAAGCAAAGCAGTCTAACAACCGATAAAGTATTTTTCACGAAAAAGGAGTGAAATGTTGCAAAATATTCCGTGGATCTTCAGAAAAAAATTCATAATTTTTGTTAAATTTTTCTTTTAATTTTTGTTGAGCATAAGAACTTTGAATTTTTTTTTTTTAAATAAATGTTAATTTCTAGAATTTTTTTATATGAATTAATGAATGTAATGGTAAAGAAAAACGATAATTTTAAAATCTCTTCAAAGAAGTATCAACATTTTTTCCTCCTCCAGAAATGTTTTCTAGTGGATATCAGCGATAATAATCGAAAAATATGTACGTGGTGGCAAAAGTAGTTTAATTTTAGTTGAAGTGCATTTTGCGTTAAATTTCGTATATCCACAAAGGACTCAGTCGCCATACAGTCGTCAATGTAAGTAAATAGTTGTTGAATAGCTGTTAAGAAACGATTAAAGTTTTCATTATTATTTATTGATTATGATTACGGACAATCGAAAAGCCATCTTTCTAATAAAATAATCAAAAGAAATCAAAAAGTAATCCGACTAACTTTTGCACTTACTACAATTTATTTTAATTTAAAAGAGACAAGAATAATGCAAAAAAATTATATGCAAACGATATATTGATTTCCGCAAAAAAATTTTCTCGGTCTAGATTCAAAATGAACAGTCGTTTTACTGAGATTCAATAAAAATTTCCGGGTTGTTAGTAAAAAATATAAAGCTCGATTTGGAAAGAATTTTTGGAGTTTTTAAAAAATAACACTGTTTTCGAAACTTTTTAAATTTTTCGAACCAATAACACACCGATTTTGATCCAAATATGTAATTGAAATCAAAGTCTTCAAAATGCTGTAAAAGTTCTTGGCGCACACCCATTCACACACACACTTGACGTACACACAACCGCGTGTACGAACACATCATCTCAAAAATAACCAAGGACCTCTAAACCCAGAGATGGAAAATAGGGTTTAAACCAACAACTTCAGACTTGACATACCCGATTCCCTTCTACCCAATGAGAATATAAGTTTTCTTTCTAAAGTGGGATATTCGCTGTATTCTTCGATGTTATCAACAACAATAATATCAGTTTCCTTAGATGCCACTTCATGGTTTAATAACAAAATTGTGAATGAAGCCAGTAATACTTTAACGATTTTATTCATTTTTAAAATGACTAATAATTAGCT
Organism: Germaria angustata; assembly: GCA_963681545.1. NCBI lineage: Eukaryota > Metazoa > Arthropoda > Insecta > Diptera > Tachinidae > Germaria > Germaria angustata. The sequence continues at coordinate 10,933,119 of OY813001.1, read as the reverse complement.
CTCCACTGCACAGAGGAGTATTTGACCCAAAAAGCTGGCCAAAATTATTAAGCGTGTTTTTTGTTTTAAAGGTTTAACTTTCTTGATAGTTTTAGATTTAGTTTGATAGAAAAAATTTAGTGGCAGATTATTATTGGGTTAGTGTTATTTTTGACACCCACCACCAACCACCCACCTACCTTTTATAACTTTGTTAAATTTTTGTTTATTTTGAAGAGAATTTAATTTTATATATATATATATATATATATATATATATATATATATATATATATATATATATATATATATATATATATATATATATATATATATATATGTATATTTTTTTTATTTTTAAACTAAATATTTGAGATAATTTTTTCTTTTTGAATAGTAAAAATAGATGCTTATTAAATCGTTTAGCCACAAAAAATATCATATAAATATCTTGAAATCGAAAAAATTCAATAAAAACGCATGCAATTTTCTTCACTTTCCTGACTTTAACAGTGTCCCACAACTACAAATCTTAACTTACAATCTTTAAAATGCACGATATGATGTAGAATTTTGTTTTCTATCGATCTGCGTAATTACTTCTTAGGATTTCAGCAAATTAATTTTTGCCTCTTTGGCCAGCTTTTTGGGTCAAATACTCCTCTGTGCGCCGTGGTGTACATATGGATTTAAAAGAAGAAGGTGGCTTGGTCGCGCAAGCAACATGCATACATATAAGTACATAAATAGTCTTAAGGCTTTGTACATATATATACATACAAACATAGATTCGTAAAAAATAGGTAGCAAATTTATTTTGTTTGTTCGCTATTTTTGTGAAATCCTGTATTGGTTTTTACACTTTTCGTTACCTGCGAACAAACATGTACAGTACGATCGCGAAATGTAATCATTAAAAAGTAATCTATATATAAATAGGCAAGTAGAAAAAGCTATGAACCGTTTTAACTGACCTAAACTCAACGTATTCCCTTGATTTTTTTTTTTTTTTTTTTTGATAGATTGTCAATAGAAGCAGTGCAGAATGTATTTTTTATTCTACATTTTGGTGCCTAAGATAGTTAAAAACAGTTAAGAATATTAGCCAATCATAAAGCCATGATCTCTCTTTCTCTCTTAATTTGCTAAAAAAAAAATGCAACAAAAAACTCACAATTAACTAAATTAAATTTGGCTTGCCAACTCCGTAAACACTCAGAAGGAAAAATTATTTTAATTGTTCATTCTATTCCACCATTTGGTGGAATAGAATGAACAAAATATGAGAGCTAGACCAGAAGAAGTAGGATTTGTCGAATTTCATAAATAAACTTGGTAATGGTTAATTAAGAAATTATCCAGAATTAGGCGATGACATTATTGAATTGCCACAACAAATAATTGGTTGTTTTGATAATTTAATTACTGATATCTATGGTAATATTCGTGAGAATATATTATCGGATCAAATTCTTAATTCCGTAATTTTAGCTCCTACCAATGAAGACTGCGCTTCAATAAATAATGATATACTTAATCGTCTTTCAGGTTTATTACAGTTTTGATAAAATTTCTAATGATGTCAATGACGTAAATGAATATTCTTCTGTATTTTTAAATTTATTGAACGTAAGCGGAATGCCACCGCAAAAAATTGAAAATGAAAATAAATTCCATTATGCTGATTCGTAATTTGAACACGGCAGAAGCCATAGTAAATGGGAATCGAATGAGAGTAACATGCCTGCACCGCAACACCATAGATTGCGAAGTATTAACGGGAGTAGTTCGTAATAAAAGAATTTTGACTCCACGAATAAATTTAACATTTTCTGGAACAATTCTTCCATTTAAATTTCAGCGGACACAATTTCCAATTATACCCGCATTTGCTATGACCATTAACAAGTCACAGGGGCAAACATTTGAAAAGATATGTGGCCTTTTGAGACTACCTGTATTTCCTCATGGACAATTATATGTAGCTGCGAGTAGAGTTCGTTCATTCGACGGCGTAAAATTTTATATTTCAAATGAAAATTGTCAAGGAAACATACTCAATGACAATAGAGTTTTTACGAAGAAAATTGTATATAAAGAAATTTTCCTTAGATAAAGATGCCAGTTGTACAACTATTTAAATATTTAGAATAAAATGAATTTTTTTACTTTTAGTTTTTCTTCAATTAATCAAAAAATTTTAATATTATTACTATAGGCAAGAAATTTGTTTCTTAAATGAATATCAAAGCCGCTTCTATTATTTATTTGGAAAGCTCACATTAATAGATGCAACTATTAAAGAACGGAGTAAGTACGGTATTACATTTTATTAGAAATGAAGAAAAATATGACATTTTATCTGAGCGGTTTTGTACTATTGCAATAATGGTTGAATTTCAACCACTGGGCGGACACTAGTTCTTATAAATTGTTACTGACGAAAAACAGATATTTTTAAATCTTTTTGTAGTGCTGTGTAAAAAAAACACGTCCAATCGCAAAGAATACACGACAATAATAATAATAACAATAATAAACAAGTAACAATAAACAAGTAAAAAAATTGTTATATGAATAATAATAATAATTACTCCATTCACAGAGTATCGTCACATAGTGTGATATGTCGAGCTCACCTTATAGGTACACTGTCTAAAAAAACCTACTTTCTCCTGTTAATTATTTCCACATTCATTGTAATAGTAGTAATAATAATTTTAATAACATTTTAATTTATTATAAAATTATATTAAGATTACGACAAGTACAAATAGAACCTTCCTTAAAATAATTATATGCACACTAATTTTATACAAAAAGCAAAAAATCATATTTAAAAATAAATTTTTATATACAAAAGAGCTAAAGGATTTATTTTTGTATGCATATTTAACTTCTTTATATATCAAAGGCATACTTTTAGGCGGTTAAATGCACGTTTCTTTTTTAAATCACTAACATTGGTACTATATTACCCTTATAATAGTGAAGATGTAAACATTGACAACGACATATTCAGACATATCAAGGACATTCTGATCGGAATAATTTAAATTCCATATTTGCAATCATCCTCTTTAAATTTCGTTTATTTTGTATTAAGATTTCACAACGATAGAGTTTTTTTCATACCTTACGATACCATTTCAATATTTTTTTACGCACAAAGCTCGCTTCAGGTTTTTTATTAATATGCAAAGATTTCACGTAATCTCTTTAACTTTTTAATAGAAATAAAGCAATTAGAAATTATTGGAATTTGTCAATTCCACTTTGAAAATTTAAAGAAGTCTGCTTATGAGGAAAATTTTCATTTTTCGTTTACTTAAGACTTGATTTACAGTATTGAGATCAAATTCAATCTGAATTGAGTTCATAGCAGATGAAAATACATAAGGATAAGCTGTTTTCTTATACAATGCGAATGTTTTTAAAGAATATATAAACAAGTATTTAAGAAATTTATGGAAAAAAATTTCCTTGCTTTGCTCGTTTGCATATGTAAATGCAAAACCAAAGGTATATGGTACATGGAGGATTCCCAATAAATAATTAGGAAATTTTGGTTGTTTTTGTAGCCCACTCTACCTTATAGGTATAAAAATTTTTCTACAAAATATGTATGAGAGTTTTCCATTTCCAAAAGTTTCGTTTTTATATTTTACTGAAGCTTTTATTTTATAATGCAATTTTTTTAATAAAATGCATCGAACTGCAAAAGTAATTTCTTCTTAGAAATATTTTTTTGACACAAAAAAACTGTAGTGAAGAAGTTCACATTGAAAATTAAAGTGATTTTTCTAACAGTTCGTGTTTTTGCAAGCTCTTCTTAAAATTCAGTCATACTGAACTATGGAAATCGCCTTTTCCTTTCTAAAAGAAAAAATATATAACATTTGTTGACCATCACACTAGCAAACTTATTAGCAATTCTGGAAGCAATAGAGAGACATATACTTAGATGGAATGTTACACTTTTTCCAGAAAAGAAAACGTCATGAGAAAATTTTGAACTATAGTATATATTTTTAAAGAAGGTGTTTTCCCTTTGCTCCACAAAATCGCAATGATCGCAATGAACAATAACCTTTTGTGAATGCATTGCCACCTTGCGTAACTGGTATGGCTTGGCATCGACCCATATACAGCAATTTTGCTTTTTGGGGTCTTCTTCCAAACGCTTTCTTTTGCTCAAACGTGTAACTTGCCATGGGCAGGTGCCGCCAAAACAAATTGGCTCCTATCATCTACCAGAGATTGAAAATATCACACCACACTGTTTCTGAATAGTACCCTCCCTCCCATGACCCATATAAACTGTTATAAACCAAATCGGCCATTATCACTAAAAGTCTACTGACGAGACAAGTTTGGCGTTATAAAAATTAATACACTATTAATATTTTTAAATTTCTTAGAAATAATGAACTTTATTTGAAAAGTAAAATCTCTTGATAAGATTATGGGGCATCCATTTTGAACAGTGGAGAAATAACTGTTAAAGTCATTTTAAAATTGAAAATATCACACTACACTGTATCTAAATAGTGCCAATCCATTTCCCTCCCATGGGTCATATAAACTGTTATAAATCAAATCGGCCACTATCACTAAAACTCTACTGACGAGACAAGTTTGGCGTTATAAAACTATATACGCAAATTGTGCGTTATAAAACAACAAACACTAAACTATTTTTAAAAATTTTAAGAAACAATGAACTTAATTTAGAGAGAAAAATCTCATGATAAGATTATGGAACATACGAATACATTAGAAAATATATAAAAAGGAGCGAAATTTTGCAAATTACCGCAGTACATTCTGAACAGTGGAGAGCTAATTATTAGTCATTTTAAAAATGAATAAAATCGTTAAAGTATTACTGGCTTCATTCACAATTTTGTTATTAAACCATGAAGTGGCATCTAAGGAAACTGATATTATTGTTGTTGATAACATCGAAGAATACAGCCAATACCCTACTTTAGAAAGAAAAGTTGTATATTCATTGGGTGAAAGGGAATGGGGTATGTCAACGTTGAAGTTGTTGGTTTAAACCCTATTTTCCATTTCTGCGTTTAGAGGTCCTTGGTTATTTTTGAGATGATGATGTGTTCGTACACGTGGGTGTGTGTGCGCCAAGTGTGTGTGTGTGTGAATGGATGTGCGGCTACAACGATCGCAAGAAAATTTACAGCATTCTGAAGACTTTGATTTCAATTATGTAGATCTAAATCGGTGTTATTGGTTCGAAAAATTTAAAAAGTTTTTAAAACAGTGTTATTTTTTAAAAACTCCAAAAGTTCTTTCAAATAGATTTTCATCTTGAAGGAATTCCCATGTATAGCATGCAAGATGCATTATATTTTTTACTAACAACTCGGAAAATTTTACTGAATCTCAGTAAAACGACTGTCCATTTTGAATCTAGACTGAGCAAATTTTTTTCTCTTTTTTGAGAAGATCGTTTTGCATTCCTAAAAACACAAGAGATTTTCAAAGGCTATTCAGATATTCGAACAGGATACGAAGACATAAATTTTTTGCAATATTTTGTAACAATTCCACTACCAGGGCTTGAAAAATCGCCCCTTTATGTGAGTCCTTTTGAAAATATGTCATCCCTGAGAAACTTTATTTAGATATACAAAAGGTTTTTAAGTCACTGTAAAATGCATAAAAGTACATTGCAAGAACTTAATAGTCAATGATTTATCAGTTAATAATAATTTAAATTTTTTTAAAGGTGACTTCTTAGCATTCGAATTGTTTGGTGCATCGGAAGGCAACAGAAAGAAGAGAGAGAACCACGCCTTCGAAATCACAAAAATTACCTGTATCGAAGCCAGTTTCAAAGAAGATGATGGCACTGACCAAATACAAATAATTGATGGTGGGATTGGAAAAGATTACGTTACGGTTGTTGTAGCATATGGAAAATATAATTACGTAAAAATTTATGCTCAAGATAATTCTTGGCATAGGAGGTATTGAAACAAGCAAAGCAGTCTAACAACCGAAAATGTATTTTTCACGAAAAAGGAGTGAAATGTTGCAAAATATTCCGTGGATCTTCAGAAAAAAATTCATAATTTTTGTTAAATTTTTCTTTTAATTTTTGTTGAGCATAAGAACTTTGAAATTTTTTTAAATAAATGTTAATTTCTAGAATTTTTTTATATGAATTAATGAATGTAATGGTAAAGAAAAATGATAATTTTAAAATCTCTTCAAAGAAGTATCAACATTTTTTCCTCCTCCAGAAATGTTTTCTAGTGGATATCAGCGATAATAATCGAAAAATATGTACGTGGTGGCAAAAGTAGTTTAATTTTAGTTGAAGTGTATTTTGCGGTAAATTTCGTATATCCACAAAGGACTCAGTCGCCATACAGTCGTCAATGTAAGTAAATGGTTGTTGAATAGCTGTTAAGAAACGATTAAAGTTTTCATTATTATTTATTGATTATGATTACGGACAATCGAAAAGCCATCTTTCTAATAAAATAATCAAAAGAAATCAAAAAGTAATCCGACTAACTTTTGCACTTACTACAATTTATTTTAATAAAGTTATCGTCCTCATGTCTCTATATTCCTACAAATGTCTTTGTCATTTCAAACGCTTTCATTTTAATACCTAATGAAAATAGTACTGAATATTGAAATTTATTATTTCGGATATTCTCCCCAACTAATCATTGAAATAAACTCTGAAACTCTAATTGTTGAAAGGATTTCATCAAATACAATCATTAATACCCAAAGTGTATTTAAATGTACACATGCTGCATGAAAGATAAAAATAATTCCTATAAAAACGAAATCATATACATATTTATCGAATTTTTTTTAGAAATTAAAGTTTATTTAAAAATTTCTAATCTTCTTTTGCTAAACACAAATCAAGACAAAAAGTTAACAAAAAATTACAATTCTTTTCTGAGGATCGACAGAATATTTTGCAACATTTCACTCCTCTTTCGCGAAAAGTATAGTTTTGGCATACTGTTAGTTACGGATATACTTTTTCCAAAAGCTCCTATGAGAAACAGTATGTTTAGCATATATCTTTATGTAATTGTATGTTCCAGTCTCTATAACAATCGTTACGAAATTTTTTCCAATCCCTCCATCAATTATGTATGCTTGGCTACTGCCATCATCTCCTTTGAAACTGGCTTCGACATAAGTAATTTTTGCGATTTCGAAGGCTTGGATCTCTCTTTTGTTTCTGTGGCCATGTGGTTCTACATAAATTCCCGATAAAAAGTGGTCATCTTTAAAAATAATTGTTAAATTATCATTAATTTTGAAGTTATTATTGCTTTTAAATTTCTAAAGAGACAAGAATAATGCAAAAAATGTATATGCAAACGATATATTGATTTCCGCAAAAAAATTTTCTCAGTCAAGATTCAAAATGAACAGTCGTTTTACTGAGATTCAATAAAAATTTCCGGGTTGTTAGTAAAAAATATAAAGCTCGATTTGGAAAGAATTTTTGGAGTTTTTAAAAAATAACACTGTTTTCGAAACTTTTTAAATTTTTCGAACCAATAACACCGTTTTTGATCCAAATATGTAATTGAAATCAAAGTCTTCAAAATGCTGTAAAATTTCTTGGCGCACACCCATTCACACGAACACTTGACGTACACACAACCGCGTGTACGAACACATCATCTCAAAAATAACCAAGGACCTCTAAACCCAGAGATGGAAAATAGGGTTTAAACCAACAACTTCAGACTTGACATACCCGATTCCCTTCCACCCAATGAGAATATAACTTTTCTTTCTAAAGTGGGATATTCGCTGTATTCTTCGATGTTATCAACAACAATAATATCAGTTTGCTTAGATGCCACTTCATGGTTTAATAACAAAATTGTGAATGAAGCCAGTAATACTTTAACGATTTTATTCATTTTTAAAATGACTAATAATTAGCTCTCCACTGCACAGAGGAGTATTTGACCCAAAAAGCTGGCCAAAATTATTAAGCGTGTTTTTTTGTTTTAAAGGTTTAACTTTTTTGATAGTTTTAGATTTAGTTTGATAGAAAAAAATTTAGTGGCAGATTATTATTGGGTTAGTGTTATTTTTGACACTAACTAAGTTCAAATTATGATCATGTCATACGTATTTCATCATGGGCGGCATCATCCGTATCAGGAAGAAGTAGTTTAATAGTATCTGATGAAAAAGGCTTTTTTATCTTTCGTGTTAAAAAAGGGTCACTACTCAAAAAATAACCTATTTAGAACATCATTTCCATGTTATCTCTCAAAGTTGCAACAACTCTTATAATAACAATTCTGCGCAATAAGCCATATATGTGTATTTTTCAAAGTGCATTTTCCCGTTGCTGAGTTAACAACCTGATACTTGGGTGCATTTTTTATATACCTATACCGTTTTTAAATGTGATTTTAATTTGTAACGCTTTTAAATTGGGTATGTACATACGTATCTAACTATATTTTCACAAGAAATAAAGTGTCCTGGAGACGATCAAGTCTTATATAGACCGCAGGTAAACAAAAACAGTTTAATAGGTGTGTATGCGTGTGGTTGACTTATAATTATTCCTGATAAGACAGTTAGTAAATTTGAATTTATGAACTAAGAACTGAATTTAAAGAAATTCATTTTTTAAGAGCGGGTAATCCATCACATTGGTAGTTGTTAAAAGTGATTTAAATTATATTTTACATCAACAATTCGAAAAAAAATTGCGCAAACTTGCCCAAACTTTTTTCTTTCTTCTTAAATTAGAGATCTCACATTTTATTGTGGCATATAACATTATTTGTAGAACAGCTATCCTCACTTTCAAAAACTTTTCCTTTTTTTTTGGGTAAGAATTTATATATATATATATATATATATATATATATATATATATATATATATATATATATATATATATATATATATATATATATACATATATATATATATATATATATATATATATATATATATATATATATATATATATATATGTGTGTGTGTGTGTATAATTTTTTTTTTATAATTAATATTTTTACAATAAATACTTGAAATAATTTTTTCTTTTTAAATATTAAAAATAGCTGCTGATGGAATCTTTCAGGTAAAAAAAAACCAATGTAATACCTCAATTCGTTTAGCCACAAAAAAATATCATATAAATATCTTGAAGTCGAAAAAATTCAATAAAAACGCATGCAATTTTCTTCACTTTCCTGACTCCCACATCTACAAATCTTAACTTACAATCTTTAAAATGCACGATATGATGTAGAATTTTGTTTTCTATCGATCTGCGTAATTACTTCAAATTAATTTCTGCCTTTTTGGCCAGCTTTTTGGGTCAAATTCTCCTCTGTGCAATGTTCAGAATATAATGCGGTAATTTTAAAAATTTCGTTCCTTTTTATATATTTTCTAATATATTCGTATGTTCCATAATCTTATCATGAGATTTTTCTCTCTAAATTAAGTTCATTGTTTCTTAAAATTTTTAAAAATATTATTAGTGTTTGTTGTTTTACAATGCGCAATTTGCATATATAGTTTTATAACGCCAAACTTGTCTCGTCAGTAGACTTAGTGATAGCGGCCGATTTAATTTATAACAGTTTATATGACCCATGGGAGGGAAATGGACTGGCACTATTTAGATACAGCGTGGTGTGATATTTTCCATCTTTTTTCAGTGCCAATTACTCAATTTCAATTAGCGCTGGTAGATGATGGGGGGGCCAAGTTGTTTTGGCGGCACCTGCCCATGGCAAGTTACACGATTGAGCAGAAAAAAGCGTTTGGAAGAAGACCCCAAAAAACAAAATTGCTGTATATGCCAAGCCATACCAGTTACGCAAGGTGGCAATGCATTCACAAAAGGTTATTGTTCATTGCGTTCATTGCGATGTTGTTGAGGAAAAGGAAAACACTTTCTTTAAAAATATGTAGTTCAAAATTTTCTTATGACGTTTTCTTTTCTGGAAAAAGTGTAACACTCCATCTATGTATGTATATGTCTCTCTATTGCTTCTAGAATTGTGTGATGGTCAACAAATGTTATATATTTTTTCTTTTAGAAAGGAAAACGCAATTTCCATAGTTCAGTGTGACTGAATTTTAAGAAGAGTTTGCAAAAACACAAACTGATAGAAAAATCACTTTAATTTTCAATGCGAATTCTTCTTCACTGTAGTTTTTTTATATGTCAAAAAAAATATTTCTAAGAAGAAATTACTTTTGCATTTCGATATAACATTTTATTCAAATTGCATTATAAAATAAAAGCTTCAGTAAAATATAAAAACGAAACTTTTGGAAATGGAAAACTCCCATACATATTTTTTAGAAAAATTTTACACCTAGAAGCTAGAGTGGGCTGCAAAAAACAACCAAAATTTACTAAATATTTATTGGGAATCCTCCATGTACCATATACCTTTGGTTTTGCATTTACATATGCAAACGAGCAAAGCAAGGAAATTTTTTTTATAAATTTCTTGAATACTTCTGTATATATTCTTTGAAAACATTCGCATTATATATAAAAGCAGCCTTATCCTTATGTATTGTCATCTGCTATACCGTCTTAAGTAAACGAAAAATGAAAAGCAGACTTCTTTAAATTTTCAAAGTGGAATTGACAAATTCCAATAATTTCTAATTGCTTTATTTCTATTAAAAAGTTAAAGAGATTACGTGAAATCTTTGCATATTAATAAAAAAAACCTGAAGCGAGCTTTGTGCGTAAAAAAAGATTGAAATGGTATCGTAAGGTATGAAAAAAACTCTATCGTTGTGAAATCTTAATACAAAATAAACGAAATTTAAAGAGGATGATTGCAAATATGGAATTTAAATTATTCCGATCAGAATGTCCCTGACATGTCTGAATATGTCGTCATTGTTTACATCTTCACTATTATAAGGGTAATATAGTACCAATGTTAGTGATTTAAAAAAGAAACGTGCATTTAACCGCCTAAAAGTATGCCTTTGATATATAAAGAAGTTAAATATGCATACAAAAATAAATCCTTTAGCTCTTTTGTATATAAAAATTTATTTTTAAATATGATTTTTTGCTTTTTGTATAAAATTAGTGTGCATATAATTATTTTAAGGAAGGTTCTATTTGTACTTGTCGTAATCTTAATATACATTTATAATAAATTAAAATGTTATTAAAATTATTATTACTACTATTACAATGAATGTGGAAATCATTTACAGGAGAAAGTAGGTTTTCTTTAGACGGTGTAGCTATAAGTTGAGCTCCACATATCACACTATCAGGCATGTCACAGAAATCAATTTCGATCGAAAGTGGAATTGATTCCGTATTTTATTATTTTATTTATTCAATCAAGAAAGTTTTAAATTTGTTTTTGTACTATATCAGATACAAAAAATGCAAATTCGATCATGAAATTAAAAGTGGTTTCATTCTGAAAAAAATTTCGTTTTTTGTTTTCTAAAGAAGCAAAATACGGAATCAATTCCACTTTCGATCGAAATTGATTTCTGTGACAGCCCTGTATGTCACTACACTCTGTGAATGGAGTAATTATTATTATTATTCATATAATTATTTTTTTATTGTTATTTGTTTATTGTCGTTTTTATATTTGTTATTATTATTATTGTCGTGTATTCTTTGCGGTCGGACGTGTTTTTTTGCACAGCGCTATAAAAAGATTTAAAAATATCTGTTTTTCATCAGTAACAATTTATAAAAATTATAAGAAACAAAACCTAAGATATAGTGCTATAGTTAAGCAATTTAAAAAGCGATAATAAGGAATTTATTTCTTGAATAATACCAAATAATATATTGGAAAAAAAAGAAATCGAAACAAAATACCAAACCACTGTTAAAGAGACTTCCAATAACTTGAAGAGAAATATATACATATTTTATCCATCAATATGAATAAACAACAAGATTACCTCCCATATGCACATGGTGTCTGTGCCGTATGCAACAAGTCGCCAATGATTCAGATTTTTAAACAAACTGCTTCAATATCGCTCAACTAACGATGTATGCAACTACTTCATGAAAGATTGTAATAAGCAATCATGCGAGTATGGTCATTATACAAATACGAAGATTGAAAATTTTAATTGGCGTTAAAAATGTTTTATTTGTAATATATTGTATATTATCGTCGATTAAGTAGGATGAGTGGGTTCCAGAAGTTTAGCGAATGTTTGAACGAATATACATTTTCCAGTCTCTGACATCAATCATCCAACCGTATTTAAATTTTTGCCAGCGATTGTTTGGTTTATTCTTAACATCTTAAATACAAAGATGTCCTTTTGTTAAGTTTGGATGCTTCATATTATTTTTAAAGGTGTGTGTGCGTGTATGTGCATGTGTGTGTGCATTCGTCTTTGGAGTATTCCCAGTGACGTGCCGAGAGAACTTTTGTGTGTTGAACTTGAGTACATTTCAAATAAAAAATTAGTGGAATTTTACCCGTAATTTACTAGAAATCTGACGTGCTCAATACTAAACGTATTAAAGGATGTGAAAAAGTTATGAGGAGGTCCCACTAATAAGTTTAATATATTTTTTCCCTTTGAAAGAGAATTTTTTTATTATTACAAACAGAAATATTTAATTTTGCGTCTTTCAAACGTCAAAGAAACACATTGCTGTTGTCCATCTCCGTAAGGCAATCAGAAATATACTTTAGGAACTTATTCTTAAAACACTAAAATATGTTCCTAAACAATTAATATCAAATGAAATATGGTATATATTCTCAAATACTTGGTGAATTGTGCACATAAGATAAGATTAACGACAATAAAGTAACAAAATAGAGAAAGAAATTGAACTTCATCTTATTAACATCTTTCATGGCACGTACAGAAACGGTGTATACTTGCATAGTAGACTCTTCCTGACCATACTCTCTTGCAGAACTTCAAACATATGAATTTGATTTGATTAATCAATACTTATAAAGAAAAACCGTACTAGTTTATGCCGATACTTTAAACAAAATCATCGGTGAACACGTTAAAAATCATATGTTTATGCTAAAGAAATCAAATACAATATAAGAATTCTCTATTGTATATGATTATTACAAAATATATAATCATTGTAGGCTTAGAATGCTTTTATACAAACATCACAACAAACAATTGTACTCAACATGGGTCTGTTTTATTTTTCATGCAACATGTGTACAATTAAATACACTTTGGGTATTAATGATTGTATTTGATGAGGCAAAAAATCCTTTCAACAATTAGAGTTTCAGAGTTTATTTCAATGATTAGTTGTGGAAAATATCCGAAATAATAAATTTCAATATTCAGTACTATTTTCATTAGGTATTAAAATGAAAGCGTTTGAAATGAGAAAAACATTTGTAGGAATATAGAGACATGAGGACGATAACTTTATTAAAATAAATTGTAGTAAGTGCAAAAGTTAGTCGGATTACTTTTTGATTTCTTTTGATTATTTTATTAGAAAGATGGCTTTTCGATTGTCCGTAATCATAATCAATAAATAATAATGAAAACTTTAATCGTTTCTTAACAGCTATTCAACAACCATTTACTTACATTGACGACTGTATGGCGACTGAGTCCTTTGTGGATATACGAAATTTAACGCAAAATACACTTCAACTAAAATTAAACTACTTTTGCCACCACGTGCATATTTTTCGATTATTATCGCTGATATCCACTAGAAAACATTTCTGGAGGAGGAAAAAATGTTGATACTTCTTTGAAGAGATTTTAAAATTATCGTTTTTCTTTACCATTACATTCATTAATTCATATAAAAAAATTCTAGAAATTAACATTTATTTAAAAAAATTTCAAAGTTCTTATGCTCAACAAAAACTAAAGGAAAAATTTAACAAAAATTATGAATTTTTTTCTGAAGATCCACGGAATATTTTGCAACATTTCACTCCTTTTTCGTGAGAAATACATTTTCGGTTGTTAGACTGCTTTGCTTGTTTCAATACCTCCTATGCCAAGAATTATCTTGAGCATAAATTTTTATGTAATTATACTTTCCATATGCTACAACAACCGTAACGTAATCTTTTCCAATCCCACCATCAATTATTTGTATTTGGTCAGTGCCATCATCTTCTTTGAAACTGGCTTCGATACAGGTAATTTTTGTGATTGCGAAGGCGTGGTTCTCTCTCTTCTTTCTGTTGCCTTCGGATGCATCAAAAAATTCAAATGCTAAGAAGTCACCTTTAAAAAAATTTAAATTATTATTAACTGATAAATCATTATTGACTATTAAGTTCTTGCAATGTGCTTTTATGCATTTTACAGTTACTTAAAATCCTTTTGTAAATCTTAATAAAGTTTCTCGGAGATGACATATTTCCAAAAGGACTCGCATAAAGGGGCGATTTTCCAATCCCTGGTAGTGGAATTGTTGCAAAATATTGCAAACATTTTATATGTCCGTATCCTAAATATTTGAATATCTGAATAGCCTTTGAAAATCTCTGGGGTTGAATGAACAGTCGTTATACTGAGATTCAATAAAAATTTCCGAGTTGTTAGTAAAAAATATAAAGCTCAATTTGGAAAGACTTTTTGGAGTTTTTAAAAAATAACACTGTTTTCGAAACTTTTTAAATTTTTTGAACCAATAACACCGATTTAGATCTACATAATTGAAATCAAAGTCTTCAAAATGCTGTAAATTTTCTTTCCGCACACCCATTTACACACACACACACACACACACACACACACACACACACTTGACGCACACACACCCACGTGTACGAACACATCATCATCTCAAAAATAACCAAGGACCTCTAAACGCAGAAATGGAAAATAGGGTTTAAACCAACAACTTCAACGTTGACATACCCCATTCCCTTTCACCCAATGAATATACAACTTTTCTTTCTAAAGTAGGGTATTGGCTGTATTCTTCGATGTTATCAACAACAATAATATCAGTTTCCTTAGATGCCACTTCATGGTTTAATAACAAAATTGTGAATGAAGCCAGTAATACTTTAACGATTTTATTCATTTTTAAAATGACTAATAATTAGCTCTCCACTGTTCAGAATGTACTGCGGTGATTTTCAAAATTTCGCTCCTTTTTATATATTTTCTAATGTATTCGTATGTTCCATAATCTTATCATGAGATTTTTCTCTCTAAATTAAGTTCATTGTTTCTTAAAATTTTTAAAAATAGTATTAGTGTTTGTTGTTTTACAATGCGCAATTTGCGTATATAGTTTTATAACGCCAAACTTGTCTCGTCAGTAGACTTAGTGATAGCGGCCGATTTAATTTATAACAGTTTATATGACCCATGGGAGGGAAATGGACTGGCACTATTTAGATACAGTGTGGTGTGATATTTTCCATCTTTTTTCAGTGCCAATTACTCAATTTCAATTAGCGCTGGTAGATGATAGGGGCAAGTTGTTTGGGCGGCACCTGCCCATGGCAAGTTACACGATTGAGCAGAAGAAAGCGTTCGGAAGAAGACCCCAATTTTGGTCGAAAATCAATTAGCGATGATGCGCATTTTTTGGTGAATGGTTATATTAACAAGCAATGCATTCACAAAGGTTGCGATCATTGGTCCGTGTTTTTTGAAAATGATGAAGTTGAGGAAAAGTAAAACAACTTTCTTTAAAATTTGATGCTTCTTCCTAATAAGTTTGTGCATGTTCAAGAATTCTAAACTCCTTTTCTCTCTGTGAAAAATCATAAATATGTAACTCTTCTTGTATTAGGGATTTAAAAAATTAATAAATGCTGTAAAGGTGTAAGAGGAATGAAAAAAATTCGAAGGACAATAAAACATGGTTTTGGCTCCAACTACAACATTTTTATCTTCAAATTTAGTAAATTTTCCTAAATTCTACCTCATAATTTATAATTTTAAAATTCTTATTTGAATATCATCGTAGGCCCAGGAGGCTTGTGTGTTTTGTAAATTAGATTAATATTTTATATTATTCTAATAAATAATAATAATATTTGGATGATAACGAAGATTTCAAATAATAAATTATTCTCCAAAGAAAAATAAAAATATTTATTTATGATATTTTCGTTACGCACATTGCTTAATTAGGATCATAAACGTGAGTAGATCGTTTAGTTTGCATGATCAGTTTGTAGTCAAGCAGCTTCATATATTTTGTTGTCAAAAAGTTCCTGCAGGTTATGGCTTCAAAAATTTATGATTTTCATTGTTGTTGTGCGAATATTTTTTTTATCAAATAAAAGTAATTTTGGCAAAATGGAATGTGAAATTGTGATTTCAAAAGAGTTTATGAATTTCATTGAGCTGAAAATCATAATATTTTGGCCGTACGAGAAGCTGCAAAAGACCACGGATTCTAATCTACTGTAATTGACACTCAGAGCGTACACAAGGCAAATCATAAATTTTTGAAGCCGTAATCTGCAGGAACTTTTTGACAACAAAATATATGAAGCTGCTTGACTACAAACTGATCATGCAAACTACACGATCTACTCACGTTTATGATAAACAAGATCCATCCTAATTAAGCAACGTGCGTAACGCAAACATCATAAATAAATACTTGTTACTGATAAAAAAAATATTTTTTTTCTTTACAGAATAATTTATTACTTGTTATCTTCCTTATCTTCCAAATATTATTATTATTTATTAGAATAATATAAAATATTAACCTAATTTACAAAACACACTAGCCTCCTGGCCCTACGATGATCTTCAAATAAGAATTTTAAAATTATAAATTATGAGGTAGAATTTAGGAAAATTTACTAAATTTGAAGATAAAAATGTTGTAGTTGGAGCCAAAACCATGTTTTATTGTCGTTCGAATTTTTGCAAAATTTGTTTCATTCCTCTTACACCTTTAAGCATTTATTAATTTTTTAAATCCCTAATACAAGAAGAGTTACATATTTATGATTTTTCACTCTCACTTTGGAGGAATTGAACCAACCAAATTTCCACTTGCCTATCGGGGCAAGTGAAAGTGTCAATATTCTTTAGAACTAGTGAAACTTTACTGTTTCGTCAGAGAGAAAAGGAGTTTAGAATTCTTGAACAAGCACAAACTTATTAGGAAGAAGCATCAAATTTTCAAGAAAGTTGTTTTACTTTTCCTCAACTTCATCATTTTCAAAAAACACGGACCAATGATCGCAACCTTTGTGAATGCATTGCTTGTTAATATAACCATTCACCAAAAATGCGCATCATCGCTAATTGATTTTCGACCAAAATTGGGGTCTTAGTCCAAACGCTTTCTTCTGCTCAATCGTGTAACTTGCCATGGGCAGGTGCCGCCAAAACAACTTGCCCCCATCATCTACCAGCGCTAATTGAAATTGAGTAATTGGCACTGAAAAAAGATGGAAAATATCACACCACACTGTATCTAAATAGTGCCAGTCCATTTCCATCCCATGGGTCATATAAACTATTGGAAATTAAATCGGCCGCTATCATCGATATACGCAAATTGCGCATTGTAAAACAACAAACACTAATACTATTTTTAAAAATTTGAAGAAACAATGAACTTTATTTAGAGAGAAAAATCTGATGATAAGATTATGGAACATACGAATATATTAGAAAATATATAAATAGGAGCGAAATTTTGAAAATTACCGCAGTACATTCTGAACAGTGGAGAAATAATTGTTAGTCATTTTAAAAATGAATAAAATCGTTAAAGTATTACTGGCTTCATTCACAATTTTGTTATTAAACCATGAAGTGGCATCGAAGGAAAGTCTAATTTATTCCGTTGAAAACATCGAAGATTACAGCAATCACAAAGCTTTGGAAAGAACAGTAATATATGCATTGGGTAAGAGGGAGTTCCGTATGTCAATACAATAAAAATAAAATTTGAAGTTGCTGGTTTTCCATCTCTGCGTTTAGAGACAGATGTGTACGTGTATGTAGGTGTGTGTGTGTGTGTGCGCGCGCGCGAGGGTGTGTGTAAGCCTTTTATAACTTTTGAACGGCTGTTGGAAAAAATTTACAGCATTCTGAAGACTTTAGTTTCACTTCGAAAACAGTGCTATTTTTTAAAAACTCAAAAAATTCTTTTCAAATTCTTTTCTTTTTACTAACATCTAGGAAATTTTTACTGAATCGCAGTAAAACGACCATCCATTTTGAATCCGGACTGAGCAAATTTTTTTTCTCTTTTTTGAGAAGATCAATGCATCGTTTGCATCCCCTAGAAACCCCACATTTTTCAAAGACTATTTAAATATTCGAACATTTAGGATACTGACATATAAAATGTTTGCAATATTTTGCAACAATTCCACTACCAGGGATTGTAATCGCCCCTTTATGGGAGTCCTTTTGGAAATACTTATGTCATCTCTGAGAAACTTTACACAGCACATTCAAAAAAATTAATAATCATTTATCGGTTAATAATAATTTCAATTTTTTAAAGGTGACTACTTAGCACATGGATTGTATAACACTTCGAATGGCAAAAGAAACAAGAGAGGGAACCAAGCCTTCGAAATCACAAAAATTACTTATATCGAAGCCAGTTTCAAAGAAGATGATGACACTGCCCAATTACACATAATTAATGGTGATGGTGGGATTGGAGAAGATTTCGTTAAGATTGCTCTAACGAATGGAAAATACAATTACGTAAAGATTTATGCTCAGGATACTTCTTCGGATAAGAGGTATTGAAAAAAGCAAAGCAGCATATATATATATATATATATATATATATATATATATATATATATATATATATATATATACATATATATATATATATATATATATACATATATATGTCTAACAACTGCAAATGGAGTGAAATGTTGCAAAATATTCCGTGGATACTCAGAAAAAAATTTATAATTTTTGTTAAATTTTTCTCTTCATTTTTGGTAAGCATATGAAGCTTTGAAATTTTTTTAAATAAATGCTAATTTCTACAATTTTTTTATATGAATTAATGAATGTAATGGTAAAGAAAAACGATAATTTTAAAATGAAATGTTTTCTAGTGGATATCAGCGATAATAATCGAAAAATAGGTACGTGATGGCAAAAGTAGTTTAGTTTTATTTGAATTGTATTTTGCGTTAAATTTCGTATATCCACAAAGGACTCGAAGGACAATCGTCACTGCCAGTGAATGGTTGTTGAGTAGATGTTAAGTAAAAAATGATGAAAGATTTCATGATTACTAATTGATTACGATTACGCACAATCGGAAAGCCATGTATTCAATAAAATAATCAAAAGGAATCAAAAAGTATAACAATTTTTTTAATAAAGTTATCGATCTCATCTCTCTATATTCCTACAAATTTTTTCGTCATTTCAAAGATTTTCATTTTTCCGATTAAGAAAATTCCTAACACAGTACAACAAATTTAAAAAAAATTAAGAGTTACAATTCCTTTAATCTGTTCATACAACGTTTCGCTACATAAGCAACAGTTTCGCAGTTATAAATAAATGTATGAAGAAAAAAATTTTTTTTGGCTAAAAAATTAAAATTTTTTTATTTTTAATTCATAAAAAATCCAAAACGGTAAAAAAGTGTCAAGACCAATTACTTTAACGTAAAGTCGCATAACCTATGAACAAAATGAGACATAAATCATGAGAATCGATGAACGCGTTTCGCGTTCATCGAACGCGTTTTTTTATTGATTCTTTATTTTGCATTAAAATAAACATTCCGATTCATATTACAGCTATTCTTACACAGAAAATATGAGATTTTTATACACATAGCCCATAAAGTCTGCGTTCACCCTTAGAACTTGTATAAGTGATATAATTATACAGCATAAATATTTAATTCAAATCAAAATTTCTTCATAAGTATTTTATTTAGATAGTTTAGTTCGAAAGGCAGTAATATAAAAATTTTAATTCCTTTTGAGAATTGAGATAACGGGATAAAAGTGGCACAACAAGTAAAGATATAAACCATAAAGTCTGCGTTCAGTATTAAAAAAATTATAAAGGCTTATAAAATTATTAAGAAAATTTACATTTAATATTTTGTTGGATAGCCACGATGCTTTAAGACTTCACTCAGTCTATTTGGCATTGAGTTTACTAATTTCTTAGTTTCCACAACTGTAATCTTCGCTCATTGCGCCTGCATGACACTTCGTAGTTTCTTTATTTATTATTGTATATTGGCGAATTATTTTCTTTAAAAGATCACAAAGGTACTCAATAGGATTGAGATCGGGTGATTTGAGGGTGTTTTAAGTTGTGTTGGAGCAATATAGAAGAGCCAAAGTCTAACAATTTCCGCTGTGTGCTTTGGATCGTTATCTTGTTGAAACAAAAACTTTGTTGATAAACTAAGTTTTTCTGCACTTTGTGCCAAATTTTGTTTCAAAATGTTCAAATATCCCTATTTATCCATTGTCGATTCAATAAACTGCAATTGGCCGACACCAGTAGCCGCCATGCATCCCCACACCATAACTTCACCACCACCATGTTTGACAGTACCAACAAGATTTTGTTTCTCAATTGCAGTTCCTGCCTTACTCCACACAATTTAACGGCCTTTTATACCAAACTAGTGTTCGCCTAGTGGTTGAAATTCAACCGCTATTGCAATAGTACAAAACCGCTCAGATAAAATGTCATATTTTTCTTCATTTCTAATAAAATGTATTACCGTACTTACTCCATTCTTTAATAGTTGCATCTATTAATGTGAGCTTTCCAAATAAATAATAGAAACGGTTTTGATGTTCATTTAAGAAACATAAATTTATTGCCTATATTAAAAATATTAAAATTTTTTGATTAATTGAAGAAAAACTAAAAGTAAAAAAAATTCATTTTATTCTAAATATTTAAATAGTTGTACAACTGGCATCTTTATCTAAGGAAAATTTCTTTATATACAATTTTCTTCGTAAAAACTCTATTGTCATTGAGTATGTTTCCTTGACAATTTTCATTTGAAATATAAAATTTTACGCCGTCGAATGAACGAACTCTACTCGCAGCTACATATAATTGTCCATGAGGAAATACAGGTAGTCTCAAAAGGCCACATATCTTTTCAAATGTTTGCCCCTGTGACTTGTTAATGGTCATAGCAAATGCGGGTATAATTGGAAATTGTGTCCGCTGAAATTTAAATGGAAGAATTGTTCCAGAAAATGTTAAATTTATTCGTGGAGTCAAAATTCTTTTATTACGAACTACTCCCGTTAATACTTCGCAATCTATGGTGTTGCGGTGCAGGCATGTTACTCTCATTCGATTCCCATTTACTATGGCTTCTGCCGTGTTCAAATTACGAATCAGCATAATGGAATTTATTTTCATTTTCAATTTTTTGCGGTGGCATTCCGCTTACGTTCAATAAATTTAAAAATACAGAAGAATATTCATTTACGTCATTGACATCATTAGAAATTTTATCAAAACTGTAATAAACCTGAAAGACGATTAAGTATATCATTATTTATTGAAGCGCAGTCTTCATTGGTAGGAGCTAAAATTACGGAATTAAGAATTTGATCCGATAATATATTCTCACGAATATTACCATAGATATCAGTAATTAAATTATCAAAACAACCAACTATTTGTTGTGGCAATTCAATAACGTCATCACCTAACCCTGGATAATTTCTTAGGTCACCATTACCAAGATTATTTAGAAATTCGACAAATTCTACTTCTTCTGGTCTAGCTCTCGTATTTTGTGTTAAGGTAACTTCGTGAAGGGAATTAAATTCCTTCCAACTAATGATGCAATTTTCAATTAAAGTAAATCGGGTCCCGTGTGGAACAACAGGTAAAATTTGACTTAAATCGAATATATGTTTTTAACTATTCTTAGATTTATTATCAGTAAGACTGTGCGCGTTTGCAGTAAGAAGTCAGACATCTTACAGATCTTAATATTGAACAGAATCGAAGCTTAGTAGAATAGTTTTACCACCAAATGGTGTAATAGAATGAACAAATAAAATAAGTTTTTCCTTCTGAGTGTTTACGGAGTTGCCAAGCCAAATTTAATTTAGTTAATTTTGAGTTTTTTGTTGTATTTTTTTTTTTAGCAAATTAAGAGAGAAAGAGAAATCATGGCTTTATGATTGGCTAATATTATTAACTGTTTTTAAATATGTTAGGCATAAAAATGTAAAATAAAAAATACATTCTGCACTGCTCCTATTGACAATCTATCAAAAAAAAAAAAAAATCAAGCGAATACGTTGAGTTTAAGTCAGTTAAAATGGTTCTTAACTTTTTCCACTTGCCTATTTATATATAGATTTTCTAATGTATTCGTATGTTCCATAATCTTATCATCAGATTTTTCTCTCTAAATAAAGTTCATTGTTTCTTCAAATTTTTAAAAATAGTATTAGTGTTTGGTGTTTTACAATGCGCAATTTGCGTATATCGTTTTATAACGCCAAACCTGTCTCGTCAGTAGACTTTTAGTGATAGTGACCGATTTGATTTACAATAGTTTATATGACCCATGGGAGGGAAATGGATTGGCACTATTTAGATACAGTGTGGTGTGATGTTCTCAATCTTTTTTTCAGTGGCAATTACTCAATTTCAATTAGCGCTGGTATATGATGGGGACCAAGTTGTTTTGGCGGCACCTGCCCATGGCAAGTTACACGATTGAGCAGAAGAAAGCGTTCGGAAGAAGACCCCAATTTTGGTCGAAAATCAATTAGCGATGATGCGCATTTTTTGGTGAATGGTTATATTAACAAGCAATGCATTCACAAAAGGTTGCGATCATTGGTCCGTGTTTTTTGAAAATGATGAAGTTGAGGAAAAGTAAAACAACTTTCTTGAACATTTGATGCTTCTTCCTAATAAGTTTGTGCTTGTTCAAGAATTCTAAACTCCTTTTCTCTCTGACGAAACAGTAAAGTTTCACTAGTTCTAAAGAATTTTAACACTTTCAGTTAAAATAAATTTAATGCTCCGATAGGCAAGTGGAAATTTGGTTGATTCAATTCCTCCAAAGTGAGAGTGAAAAATCATAAATATGTAACTCTTCTTGTATTAGGGAGTTAAAAAATTAATAAATGCTTAAAGGTGTAAGAGGAATGAAACAAATTTTGCAAAAATTCGAACGACAATAAAACATGGTTTTGGCTCCAACTACAACATTTTTATCTTCAAACTATCGGACCAGGCGAACATCGCATCGCCCCAATTTTAAGCCTTCAGACAAACTTTCTATTTTTTCATTTGAAAAGCCATTAAGGAATAATTTTAAACAAAATTTCATACAAAAACTCGATTTTCGATTTTTCCAATTTTCCGACTTTTCCAGAGGGATTTCAATACCCGCCCGGGTATTCTGAAGGTTCCCTGAAAATTTCGTCAAAATCGGCCAAGCCGTTTTGGAGCCATTACGTTACATACATACATACACACATCCTATTATATATATATATATATATATATATATATATATATATATATATATATATATATATATATATTATCTTCAAATTTAGTAAATTTTCCTAAATTCTAGCTAATAATTTTTTTATAATTTTAAAATTCTTATTTGAATGATAAGGAAGATTTCAAATAATAAATTATTCTGCAAAGAAAAATAAAAATATTTTTTATCAGTGCGAAATATTTATTTATGATATTTTCCTTACGCACATTGCTTAATTAGGATCATAAACGTGAGTAAATCGTTTAGTTTGCATGATCAGTTTGTCGTCAAGCAGCTTGATATATTTTGTTGTTAAATTGTTCCTGCAGATTATGGCTTCAAAAATTTATGATTTGCCTTGTGTACGATATCCTCTGGTAACAGCAGAAAGCGTTTTATATTCGGATACAATGGATATCAATGCCCGGACTCGACCCACACCGTAGATCGAGATTGTTTGAGTATGTTACTTATATTCATTTCTATTAAACTTATAATCACAAATTATAAGGCGAAAAAAAGGATCTATCTATCTATTAATTTATCTATCTTTATATCTATGTACATATCTATATAATTAATGGGCAAGGCGATTCTTGTTCTGCCTTTCATAGTCGATGTTGACAAAAAAGTATATCATTTAAACGTAGTTCGCTGTAGATGTACACAAACTATATTTTACTAAAAATCGGTTCAGTATTTTGAAAGGCATGTATATGCTTTTCAAGTACCTACTAATACATGCACACGTATTAATCATGCATGAGAGCTTTGCAAAGAAAAAAGAAAACAATAGAAATATCAAAATTTTGACTGCCACGCAGAATGTAAAATTTTTTACTTTCCATAAATATTTCTACGCAAAACAACTTAACTGAAGAATTCCAAAAAAAAAAAAACAATAGCATATCTCTTTGTTATCTACATAATAAATAAAGAAAAGTCCAAAAAGGGTTAAATTTACGCAGCAATCTGTTGAAAATCATTAAGAATAAAAGTCAAAAATCATTTTTTAATTCCTCAAATTCGATTCTGCTTTCTTATACACTTCACCACACGTGGAAAGAGTAATTCACTGTACACATTTGCGACACCATAAAGAATATATATTCGGGATCCATATAACTATATAGGAAAGTCGGCCTAATGCTAAACGTCAGTCCATCTGTTTTTTTTTTAATGTCAATCGAGTTTACCTACAGATCTGATTTTTTAGCCTATTATCAAAATCTATACGAAATTTCTTAGATAAGAAAAAAAATAGAATATGAAATTAAAAAAAGTGAAAATCCTGCACTCTGTCTTGAACTAATAACATGAAGAATACTTGCAGCTCAGCCATCCAGACATGTCAAACTGAGTATTAGATTGATCACACATTTGGAAATAAGCTCAATCCTTTTTAACAATACATAGACATTTTTAACTATATGATACACACATAGAGAGAAAAGTAATAGAAATGTTTTTTTTTTAAGCTGACAGTCCATAACATCCGTTCTATGCGTTGTTGCGTTTTATGCATGTGTCAAAAAAAGTAGAATCAGAGTAATTGTATGTGACAAGTTACAAAGCAAAACGCATAGAACGCATAAAGAAGGTTTACTTTCTACTATTGTGTGGGTCTAATGCATCATGAAAAAAGTTTAGCTGTTTTTGATAGTCAAAGATGACAAAATATATTTTATTTTCAATGATATCGATAAAAAAAGTTTGTATGTTGGATTTAAATTTTCTCTTTTTTGCTTTGAAAGAGTTTTTAATAAAAAAAGCAGTCGTAATAAATCTTGCTATATATATAGATATATATAGATATGTATATATAGATATAAAGATAGATAAATTAATAGATAGATAGATAAAATTATTACATATTGACATAATATTTGAACTACTGCTCATATCCTTTTTTCGCCTTTCATTTTGTGATTATAAGTTTAATAGAAGTGAATATAAGTTAAATAACATACGCAAACAATCTCGAGTCGAGTCCGGGCATTGATATCCATTGTATCCGAATATAAAACTGCTGTTACCAGAGGATAGCGTACACAAGACAAATCATAAATTTTTGAAGCCATAATCTGCAGGAACTTTTTGACAACAAAATATATGAAGCTGCTTGACGACAAACTGATCATGCAAACTACACGATCTATTCACGTTTGTGAAAAACAAGATCCATCCTAATTAAGCAATGTGCGTAACGCAAATATCATAAATAAATACTTCTCACTGATAAAAAATATTTTTCTTTTTCTTTAGAGAATAATTTATTACTTGTTATCTTCCTTATCTTCCAAATATTATTATTATTTATTAGAATAATATAAAATATTAACCTAATTTACAAAACACACTAGCCTCCTGGCCCTACGATGATCTTCAAATAAGAATTTTAAAATTATAAATTATGAGGTAGAATTTAGGAAAATTTACTAAATTTGAAGATAAAAATGTTGTAGTTGGAGCCAAAACCATGTTTTATTGTCGTTCGAATTTTTGCAAAATTTGTTTCATTCCTCTTACACCTTTAAGCATTTATTAATTTTTTAAATCCCTAATACAAGAAGAGTTACATATTTATGATTTTTCACTCTCACTTTGGAGGAATTGAACCAACCAAATTTCCACTTGCCTATCGGGGCATTCAATTTATTTTAACTGAAAGTGTTAATATTCTTTAGAACTAGAGAAACTTTAATGTTTCTTCTTTTGTTTTATCTGAATTGTGTTTCTTAAATTGAATTGTATTTCCTAAAATTCAGTGACAATGAAATAATTGCGTTTTCCTTTCTAAAAAAGTGCAATATTTGTTGACCTTCCAAAGAGAAAAAGAAAATTAAGAATTCTTCAACAACAGCACCAATATTATTTTAAAAAATTTGAAACATTGCACTTTTTTAAAGAGTAGAATCTGATGATAAGATTATTTATCATACGAATACATTAGAAAATATATAAAAAGAGGCGAAAATTTGAAAATTACCGCAGTATATTCTGAACAGTAGAAAGATA
This sequence comes from Germaria angustata, assembly GCA_963681545.1. NCBI lineage: Eukaryota > Metazoa > Arthropoda > Insecta > Diptera > Tachinidae > Germaria > Germaria angustata. The sequence goes on along the minus strand of OY813001.1, from coordinate 10,906,637 downwards.
GTTGTTAAAGACATTTTAAAAATGAATAAAATTGTTAAAGTATTACTGGCTTCATTCACAATTTTGTTATTAAACCATGAAGTGGCATCGAAGGAAAGTCTAGTTTTTCCTACTGATAACATCGAAGAATACAGCCAGTACCCTATTATGAAAGAAAAGTTGTATATTCATTGGGTTAAAGGGAGTTCGGTATGTCAAAAAAATAAAAAAAAATCTAAGTTGCTGGGTTTAACTTGATTTTCGTTATCTGCCTTTAGAGGAATCTACATACTTTGATTTTTTGATATGATAAAGATATGTGTGCTTGTGTGTTTGTGCACGTGTGTTTGTGGGTGTACTCGTGAGTGGAGGTATTCGAGGGTGTGTATGTGGGTGTGCGTAAGACTGTCTTCATAACTTTTGAACGGCTGAAAGGATCGCAAGAAAATTTACAGCATTCTGAAGATTTTGGCTTCACTTATGCAGATCTAAATCGATGTTATCGGTTCGAAAAATTTAAAAAGTTTCGGAAACTCCAAAAATTCTTTCCAAATCGTGCTTCATCTCGAAGGAATTCTTACTGATAGCATGCAAGGTGCATTATATTTTTACTAACTAGGAAAGTTTTATTTTAAATCTAGACTGAACAATTTTTCCCCTTTTTTGTGAAGATCAATGTATCATTTGCATCGTTAGAAATCCCGCAGATACTCGTATTCGAACATTGAAGATACGCACATATAAATTTTTTGCATTATGGATTTTTTTTTAGAAATATGTCAATGATGATTTATCAATTAGCAAAAATTTAAAAGCAATAATAATTTAATTTTGACTTTTTATTATAAGAAATTTATGAAAAATCATATGGTAAAAGAAAGGGGAGAACCAAGTTTTCGAAATCACAAAAATTACTAAAATTACTGGAACATTCAATAACGTAAATATTTATGATATTATTAGGCATGATATTATTAAAATGCATTTTTTTTACTTCAATGAAAAAATTCTAAAAAACTTAGATGCAAATTTGCAGATTATTAAAAGACCTTTAAAACAATGTATAATAATTGGCATGTTTTATTGCACAGCATTTTTAAAATAAAGGAAAAAGCAAAAACTAACAAATTTCATGTCAAACGCATAATTGTACAGTCAAATAAAATATAAAGCTTTAATACTTCGAAGCAAAACCTTTTGCTTTTATTATTTCTTCCAAACGTCGGGGCATCGACTGCACGAGATTTGATCAAAATTCCGGAGTTGCATTATAATAATATCATATAAGGGTGGCCCAACTTGGACTAACTGTATTGGCATATTGTAGCCGTTGTGGTGCATCCCTCGGCCAATTGAATTTTATATGGAAACATCTTCAGATCAACTTTTAGAATACGTCGTAGCGATAAAGAATTTTATAAAATTCTGTATTATCTGCAACAAAAAAAAAAATACAAAATACAAAAACTGTAAGCATTTCAAATCAGTCAGCCCAAGTTGGCCCACCCTGTACATAGTGTCCAATTATACGTTTGAGCCACTGTACATCTGCTGTCTATTTGTTTGCATCGATCTCTCGTTGATGATTGTGAATTCTCTATGACGTCGTCGGTAAAAGCAACACGCTGTCCACACTTGCAATTTTGTTGCAGCAATTCTTGATTGTTATTGGAGAGAGAGGTAAGAAGCTTGGGGAGGGGTACAGATTTTCATGTTCTCTGCAATTCTCTTTTGCTTTGAAATTTTCAACTTGATGTTTGGTGTTGTTGTATTTGACGTTTTATATATGTTTTATACAAGAATTGCAATACCAGATTTTTTCTAATGTGGACACTAAAGCAAATCCAAAGCAGAATTTTAAAGAATTGCATGCAAAAAAATTGCTAATGTGGACGAGGTGCAACCATGTTCTCGGTAGAACGAGCAATACAAGCTCGCCACTTCTTGTGACATCTGTAGTGAACCGGTTTGCACGAGGCGATCAGACAAACGCTTTATTTTTCGGGCACATGGAACACGATGACTATGAAAACAATAGCGAATTTCGCGCTGCGTAAAACAACACACTGAAAATATTTCTAATAAACATACATACATACATTCTTATATGTATACATATGTACATTATTAACAGTAATTTTGTGTTCTTGCAGTATCGCTCCATGGCTTGTTGATAACCAATTCTCTATATATGTATGTATGTATCTACATAATAAAATTCAAAGCACAGTGATGACATTTGGCACACTCTGCAAGAATGGCAGGCATTAGAAATTATGATTTAAAAAATTTATTGTTTTTGGCTTCGCTGAGTATACGTAACCACTCCATTGGCGACATCCAAATCATCTCTTGCATTTAAACAAAAACTCTCAAATAATATGGGAGAATTCCATGGAATTCAATCCTATTTTTCTTCTTGTGATTAACAGAACAACTTTTGTCGATTAAATTTTTCGTTATCTTCTTTAAAGTTACATTTACCTTTACACTCGTCAATTTTTGTTAATGAAATTTTTTCTTCTTAGACCTTGCAATATTTTTCTTTTATTGTTGTGAGTATATGTGCGAATATGTATGAATGAGAGAACAAAACGGAATGAACGTATATGCATACAAGTTCTAGTTTCTCTTTATCTTGCTCCCCTTTTCGATAAACTAAGAATTTATTCAACAAATTTGATAATTGTAAACGTACAATTATTGGGAATTGCGGAACAAAAAAGAAATCAATAAAATGACAACGGGGTTAAAAAGAGAAAACAAAATATTAACTAACAAAACAAAAACAACCTCGACAAGGGAAGCTGCAGCCATTGCTGCCAGATATGACGATTTATCAACCTTTTGACAATTTGTGCTGCCGATAGTTTTTAATCTAAATTTTACAATTTTTAGAAATTTAAAGTAGGAAATTTTTTATTTTTTTCATATGCTTGAAGAAACTTTGAACTTATCCAAACATACAATTAAAACATAATACTTACATAATAATTATAGTTGTAAATTATATATAATGGTATACATGCTATAGACAAAATGTTTAAAATCGAAACTATGGATATACAAATTCTAAGTGGAAATATGCGAAAACTATAAAGAAGAGTCTTGATTAATTATTTTCATCGGAATTTGTTAAGTACTAAAAATTGTTATTCAATAAATTTGTGAAGATGAAGAAAATTTGTAGTCCTTGAAGAAATTTATCCAGGAATTTGTGTTAAGAATATTTTATCGAAAGAAAATTTTGATATATGCATAGCTGTGTGACCCAATACTAGTAAGATTAGAACCTGAAGATAAATTTGAAATTGTATTCGTATTTTTTTACCATTTTGTTAAAACGTGGAAAGTACAAGATATAGAGTCAGAATCAATGGAATTAAAACTATTAAAAATAAAAAAACTGTTACTGAAAAATATACAAAGCTTTTATACTTTTGAAAAAGGCAAGCAGTAGTAAAAATCAAATCCTGATATGTATCTCATTTCGAAAACTTTTAATTTTCAACACATTTTTCATAGATGTAGAAAGCATATTTTGTCAATATCATCTAAAATAAAAACAAAACTTAGAAAATCCTTTAAGAAATCGCCTTTAGGAGCAATATTGCATCCAAATATATTATTTAAACCTAAACAATTGTAATTGCTTGTACCTCAAAATTATACTTTATATAAATAAAATGTTCAATAGTGATATCCTTTATTAATACATATAAATTGTGAATTAAATCCTTCGAAGCGTTTAAACTATATATTTAATAAAACTTATTTAGTATATTGTCCCAATTAAATTGTTGTTTATTGTTTGTTGTTGGCGTAATTATTTATATTCCTGTATTTCATTGGCGCTATCCAAATAATCAATACACTTTACCAAGTCAAATCAAACGTAACTACTTACAACAAAAGTCTACATATTGATGGAATACAATCATATTTTTATATTTGCGAATTGCAAAACATATAATTATAACACAAACTTTTATACAACCACAACACAACAAACAATTTTATTCGAATTCTGTCTGTTTTATTTTTCTTGCACAATCAATCGTTGTTCGGTTGATAATGAATGTAATCCATATTCAAAAGCAAAATTTAAGATATTAGAATATTTATTAAATATTATTTAGTATACTGCCCCAATTAATTTTTTAAATGTTTTGCTGTGTAGTATGAAAGTTTCCTAAAGCTATTATACTTATGTTTTTCAATCCATAAGTAAAAAATTATGATTGAATTTCATGCACTGATGACAATAAAAAATATCAAATAAAAATATATGTTTGATTAAATATACATATGTGATATGTTTATGACGAATAATTACTATGAATGATTTCGACGATATTTTCTTCAGAATTAGACGACTTGCCAGCCAATTCATCTGGCAACTATGGCTACAGCATGTTGTTTTTGGTACTAAATAAAATAAAGAGCACGAATTTAAGAAAACAATAAAAAAGGTATTGTCAATTCGGGGCGAATTCAGAACTATTTGATGAAATACATTTCAAAATTGGGGACTGTTTTTTGGACAAAAATACACGTTTTTCAAAATTTCAACAAAATAGAGATATACAAAAAGGCGGAATTAAGCGTTAACCAATCGTAAAAAAAGGCAGGGAAGACAATGTTTCTGGGATGAGATTGTAGTGGGGAAAAATTTATTCAATTTTTTTTTATCCTAAAATTTTGTTTAATATTCTTGCATTTGAACAAGGCATTTAAAACCATTAATTGATTAAAAACCTTTTCAGGATTTTGCAGAACACTTTGGCTAAAAGAATATGAAAATAGATAAAAAATTTATGTGATATTCTTCCGACGGGGTTTGTTTGAATTTGGAACGATTTTCCGTCAACCCACATCAAATTTGGTTTATGAACAGACCGGTTTCGGCTTTGTGCCATCTTCAGTATTCGAGAACACTGAAGATGGCACAAAGCCGAAACCGGTCTGTTCATAAACCAAATTTGACGTGGGATGACGGAAAATCGTTCCAAATAAACAATTTAATTGCCAAAGCCTGCTAATAACAAAATAGCAACAATATAATAACATTTTTTTATCGCAGAAGTTTCTTTAGTCGAATTTACATACAACGGGTTTTCTTGTGCAGTATATTCCTTCCTTGGTCTTCAGCTAAATCAGCAATAGCTGGGAGTAAAATTTAGCATTTCTTTTGAAATTTTTTCAGTAAATCGATTGCAGTGATCACATGTTTCTTTTTTAGTTTTATTAATTAAATATTTCAAAGCAAAACTTTTAGGTTTGTTTTTAAGGGACCCGGCTAGCTGCTGGCTGCTGATCATCCTCTTCGATATATAAACCTTTCGAAACAATTAAAGACGCATCCTCATGAGTTCCCATTTGAGTTCTTTTTCTTTTGTTTTAACGAATTTTTTTCATAAGCTTAAATAAAATAGCAATACGAATTATGCAGAGAGAACATTATGATTCTTTTAAGCTAATTGTCTATATGGTCATATTTTAATATTTCTTTCAAAGCTATGCGCTTCTTTGGATATGCTTTTTTTGGATATGCGGCGATACATGTGATATAAATTTTAGCAATTGATTTCATTCAATTGAACATTAAACGTTAACGTAAACGTAAACGCTTCAAGAAATCTTTTTATTTGTCGATAAAATTTTGTTTTTTTTTTATATTAAAACATTTTATTAAAAAATATTTACTATATTTTTTAATTCAAATTGATAGTTATTTAATAAGCAAAAAAATTGTAAAAATTATAATTTCCCAATTTTTCATTGCAACAAAAATGTATTTAAGGGGTAAAACGCTTTATCGCTTTATAGTTTTCTGTCGAAAAATTTAAAGAAGAGCGTTTTCATATAACAAGGTACATAAGAAAGTTTGTAATGCGTCTGACGGCAAAAGTTTGCCAAGTTTAATTTTTTTATTTATGGCGGTTAATTAGCTGACCTTTATTATTTTCCAACATGTTATTTGTATGCTATAAATATTCACTGTACTTAAAATTAATTGAATAAAGTTAAAGAACTCAATAAAAGCAAACTAATCTTTTAGCAAGTTTCATAAAATATGTAGGTAAACAAAATTTGTTTATTATCATTTGATTAGCTGAAAAAGTTTATAAAAACTGGAATGTAACTTGAAGCGATTAACGCGCATAAGGCACAAAACGCTTATAAAGGGGAAAATGCATTGAAGAGTAGAGCCATCTCTTAATTTTCTCCTGGATAATATTGAACATTTTATTTATAGAAAAGTTGTTAAGCTTTTTGCGAACGCATTAAATAATGAGCAATTCTAGCATAAAACGATAGGTCCATAGGAGACATAATTTTTACAGTTACACCTTGACGAACCAAATGACTTCAAAAACATATGATTTTCCTGTTTATATGATTAAAATTAAAATTAAAAACTTGAAATTTTTTAAACTATGAAAATGACGCCTACAACACTAAAAAACATACTTAGGAAATGACTTTTCTTCTCGTCTCATATATCCACTCATATAAGTTAAAAATATATCCACATTAAGAATTATTTGGAATATTCTCTCAAAAAGTTGTTGTTTGTTGCGTTACTAAAAATTGTTGTTGTGATATTAAAAATTTTACATTACTAAAAGTAATTTAAAACAAGATAATATTATTTCTTAATCATCTAAATTAGGTGTTCCCATTTTTACTCACAGGCAATATATGCAATTTTATTTGTTTTTTATGTATTTACGTATGCAATATTGAAATATAAATTTTTTTTAATTTCAACAAGAAACTAAAATAAATTATTATTTTTTTAATATATTTTTAAACTTTGAATTTTTTAATAAAGGATTCGCTCGTTTTCTAACGCCAGGGCATGTTTGCTTATAGGTATGTTAAAGGCATTTTGGTATTTTTCTAATAATTCCATTAAGTTATTCTTATTATATTTGGTCTGGTAACTTCAGAAGGCAAGAGCAGCATTTCGCTCAAAATAAGTATGAGAGAGATTTTTTGCATTAGCATAAGAAATAATCCAAAAATTTGTATATAAAAATTATTTTGCCATTTGTATAGATTTTTTAGAAACTTAAATTTAAGATACATTATACATATATTATATTTTTCATAAAAAGGAAATTGTTTTTTATTGCCTACCTTTCGTTTAATAATAAACCGTACACTTTGAAAGCGTTCTTAATTTTTTCTGATTTTGTTAAAAAAACACAGGCACATGCAGAAAGAAATTTGAGCGACACTTAATTAAATTAGTTAAGCGACAATAGAGGTTTCTTGAATTTGTAAATTTTACGGATTTCACACAAATTATAATCAGTAAATATTAATAAACTTTTACTTAGTTTGTGCGAATCACAGATTTCACAGACTTAAATCAAATGAAGAAGTTCTGGAAAAATAGAACTAAACAAAATTCACACATGAAATTTGCGTTGGTACCACACAAAAAAAACAACAAGAAAAAGGGGGTGCAGGTTTTAGCTTATGCGAAGAACAACTTTTTGCTCAATTTTTGTACATTTAGTGTTGGTTTTTAGCAAACTCGTGGTTATGTAAAAGAAAGTAGTATATATACACTTTTAAACTGAATTAAAGTTTTATTGTTGTAGTTATATATTATTATTATAACATCTTCACTTTAATTTATCCAAATTGAATTTTTTTATTTAATGCTAATACAGACAATAAATATTTACTATCCACACGCGACCCGCTCAGGCAATACCGCACCATGCAAAAACTGATTTGAGAATGAATGCAAAATGGTTCTCACAAAATGCAGTCAATTTCTTTTTCTTCCCGTTCTTATCGGCAAATGTCATAATGAATGGGAGACAAAAAATGTTGTTGTAAACAACCAAAAGATAGTGAAAAGGCCCTAGTGTACTAAAAAGTGCTGCCACTTCAATTTCTACGGCCACAAATTTGAGATTCTGTACACATTATTTGAAGACTATTTAGATAGACGTCAAAGTTCAACAGCAAACACAATATTACAAAAAACATTTTTGTTTGATGGTATTTTATATTGTCAAAAGCAGCAGTGATGGAAATATATGTTGAAAACATGCCAGAAAAACACAGTGACGCTTAAAAATGTAAACACACTCAAAAAAAAATATGCATATGATTAGAAACTGTCACCTGTGCTCATGCGATGACATATATGTATAAATAGACTTTCATAGGCTTCAGTCCCCGCTTACACCAAAAACTTTGCTTTTTGGATACATTTTTAATTATGTTTTGATAACGCAATTTATTCCACACAATAAACTTCTGATTTTGTGATCATCAGGTTCTAAGAAACTACACAAACGCCTTGTCAAACTGATTTTTTCATTAACAACTAGAGTACAAAAACATAACATGTACAAATATAAATTTGTCATTTGATTTTTACTTGCGATGCGTTCAGGCAATATGACAATATGCTCGATTGATCCTTATCTAATATTTCGATTAAAACATCACAATATTTTTTTCATAATTCTATTGCAGTAGTCTTTCAAATTTACATTCAACAGCAATTGCAAGGTTTATACTTAGATTGTAATAAATTTCCTTAATATTAATCTGTCTACTTTCATATTAATTTTCTATGACGTTTGCACTATAGTGTGGGCAAAATATTGTCGTCGCACAAGCTTCAAGGGACTGTACAAACACAAAAGTAACACCAAGGACTACAAAATATAGTTAATACAAGTCAACAGAGAAATGCAAACCCCCTATAGATAGACATTGAGCAGTACCCTAAGAAACGCAAAAATGGCTTGCGCATACGTAATATATTGCTCAGCTTGACGAAGCCTAATGTAGTTTATTTGGCCCTTTAGTTCTTCATGTCAAAATCTCATTGTGAAGTGTTAATAAAAAACAAAACTTAATTGTAACCAATCTCAGCTCCACAGCACTATCTGTTTGGCGCCCTATCTGACCATTATATCCTTTTTACACTTAATTTCATTTTAGTAAAACGCATTGCAAAATCTGACAACTAATACCATATTAGAAATAGAACATTATACTGAGTATAAGAAAAAACTTATTTTATTTATATTGCATATTAATCAATAATAAGTTAAATTGTTTCACCTTAAAAACAAAACCAATTGCCAATATATTCTATAATTAATTCGACCTGAATATTCTCGTTCATATCAATACACAGAACATAATTATTGTTTCTTTTTTTCAAAATAATAATGACATTTGATAAGGCATTTAAACCATACAATCAAAGCAAATTAACAAACTAAATGCATTTTGTAGCTGTGAAATGCCAAATATATTTCAAAAACAAACAACGGCCTTAACAACATATTTTCAAAACATGTCGGTTTTAAATATTGAGAATAATTGTAAACGCCCATGTGGGTTTGTAATGCTTAATGTTATAAATATTCCAACATAGAAAACGTATGAATTATAAAAACTGGTGTTGCTTGTTGTTGGCTTAGCTGAGTATAAGCTTGCATTACATTGGCGCTAGCCAAATCATTACCCAAAGCTCGTCTAGTTGAATATATGATGCAAGAAAAATATAATAGACTATTTTCGAGCATAAATAATTTGCTGAGTTGGTTGTATATATGTATGTATTCTAACCCTACTATGTATTTTGTAATAATCATACACGATAGAGAATTCACGTATTGTAAACATATTGAATATTTTCAAGCCGATTAAATTTCATTCATGATTCCATTTAGCGATCGACGAAATTTTCACATACGTACAGCTAAGGATACAACAAACAATATTTTAAAAAATTTCAAATATTTTATGTATATAATCCCGTTGAATGTTGTTTTTTATTTCATTGTCATTTCGTGCTGTGCCTGTTATGTGTTGCTGTATTCTTGTTGTCTTCCGCCGTCTTCAAAATCTCATTTGAAATGTTTGCCTATTTGACAGATGAATACAATAGGGCCATAAAAGTTTGACATACAACGTGCCAAAAATAAAAAGGAGTTTGGTTTTAAAATCCAACTTCGTCTGTGTGTAGCATAATAAATTTTCAACAATTCCACAAGATTGATGTATGGATATTATTTTTGAACGTATATTATTGTGTGATTTTTTCTTGAGACGGGTTCCTTTATCAATATCCTACTGTACTTTACAAAATTCTGGCAGCACAGGATTTAGATGTCAAGCAAACTTCACAAACAACTGTCAACATTTTTTTCTGACAAAGTGCGTGCAGATTTTGCTTTATTTTAGTAATTTGTAATAAAATAAAAAATATAAGTTTAAAAATGAAAGAATTGCCGCTACCAGAAGTTCAACAACTAATACACAATATTAAGTTGAAGTAACATAATTGTCTTACGTAAATTTTCCCTATGTTGTTACATCTTTTTTACTTGCAGAAAAGTGGATGGTTCCTTTAATATAACCACAAAAACATTAAAATTATTTAAAAATTTGATATTGAATACGAAATGGGAACATGCAGAGTAAGTGTATGAAAGTCTGCGAATATTTATGAATAGTAATTATTTGATTTTAGGGAATTGATGAAGCTAATACGTACTCAGGGCCATATTTTACAATCGGCCTTACCTCAGGAGGCTGTGACGGCAAATATGACACGCAGACTGCTTAAGATTATAAGAGAGGAATTTGATGTGTTACAGGCTAAGGTAAGGAATATACATTAAAAAAATATGGAAATAGTGCGTAACATTATATGTGTGTCTATGGATATAGTAAGATCCTTCGTTTTACGTCAATGTATCTATTTTTGAAACTTCTTGGTATATTCTGTCATATGTAATTTAGAACTTATGTAATTATCGAGTTAATCTACATGTATGACATTTTGCCGGACCTTATGTCAGCCCATCAGTAGGCCTCCAAGCGAATTTTGAAAAGCTTGGAAAGTTGTGTTCTCAAATATTGGGAATATTTGTGTAAAATGGGTGCAAAAATTGGTTGTCGCCAACATCTTTGCCTTTTACCATAATAAGCAAACCCAAGCAGTCAATATTTATTGCAAGATTCTGCTTGATGCAAAATACAGAGTACTGATATAAACGTAATTGAGCATCTTTGAAAGACAACAAAAGACGTACAACTGAATAAAACACTACTTTAGATGCTTTATGCCTAAGGAATTTTCTTGGCAGCTTTGCAATTTATGATGTACAATAACGATTACAATTTCAATCGATCAAATATTTATAAATATACTTGATTTTTAAAATTTTATTGAAAAGTATTCAATCATGATTTGGCTAAAAGGGTACTGTTGATTTGTTTAGCGCCAATGAAATGCAGGCATATGCCTAGCTAAGCCAACAACAAACAATAAAATATTAAATAGTCATTTTGCAGAATATCTCTAATAACAAATTTGATATATATTCTTAATTTTTAAATTTATTACTTGTGATGTTTTCTCCAACAAAGCGTTTAAACAATTCAGAGTTTATAATCTTTATTATTTGTTACAAGAAAAATAATATAGACTCATGTTGTTTGTTATGCTTATGTATTTTGTATAATTACACAGATAGGGAATTCTCATATATTTAATTTATTTGGCAAATAGATATGAGGTTGTATGTTTGAAAACTGACGATATGGTTTAGCAACCAATGAAATGCCTACATATGAACAGCTAAAGCCACAACAGCAATAAATTTTGTATAGAAAAATATTTTCTTATGCATTTTATTATATATATATTACTTATATTGCCTAATTTATTGAAAATTTCCATCAAATGAAAGAAATAATAAACCTCCACTAAACGCTAAGACTTCCAGCTTTAATTTAAGGTGGAGCATAAATCCGTATTTGCTGCATTCAGAGAAATAGTCGTTTTATGTATAAATATGTAAATGATAATTTAAAAGTACCAACTTAAAGTAGGTTTATGCTTTCTTTACAATTTTCATATAACAAATATTTTTGCCTATATAATAATTCAAGGAATTTTATTGGCAACACAAATGTACTTTAAAGCTTATGATGTACAAAAAACGATTACAATTTCATTTGAGTTGTCAAAAATGTAAAGATAAAATTATTTTCAAAAAGTAAGAATTTCGATCATGATAGTAAAGCATTTCTTTATGATATAAAAGCAACAAAAGTTTTATGAGTAAGAAATTCAGAAAATATTGTTTATTCGTCACATTTTTAATTTAAGGTGCAACATGAATCTCTATATGTTGTATTAATATAGATATTTCACGTGAACATTATTTTTTGAGCACATAAACATTATATAGATTTAAAGCAGGTATATAATTACATTAAGGTTTTCCAATAATAATTGTTTTTGAATGCAAACCGACAAACCAAATAGTTTCAGTTTGTATTTGTGAAAAATAAAAAAGATAATAATGAATATATGACCTCCTTCTTTTTTGTAATTCGGTTAAAAAAATAAAACTATGTAGTATTTTTGAAACAATGGAAGGCACTACTGCATTCCTCGAATAATTTTCCACCGAAATTGTTATATATTTATGTCAATCTCTCAAAACATTTTAGTAGATGGTCTTTGGAAATAATGTGTAGCAAATGTCATACGCACTTGAGAGATAACGGATCTTTCATCAAGCGATTCCTTTCTATAAATTTATGTAAAATGTGTACAATTCCATGACTCTGGCGCATAAATCAGTCCGATTTTGACCGATGGAAGCCATGCCATGTTGGCTTTTAGAACCGCTGTGGTTTCTGGCACATTTGAATATAAATGGCATTTACGAAAACTCGTCCTGTTGAAGCCACATGTCGTTGGTGTCCACATCATGTAATGTAGGCTAAAAAGCAGTTGTTATTTATCAACCCATAACGCTGTCCGCTGACTGTAATAGCCTGGCCGAATAAGGCTAAATGTAGGCTAAAAAGCAGTTGTTAATTATCAACCTATAACGCTGTCCGTTGACTGTAATATCCTGGCCGAATAAGGCTAAATGTAGGCTAAAAAGCAGTTGTTAATTATCAACCTATAACGCTGTCCGTTGGCTGTAATAGCCTTTCCAAATAAGGACCGCTACTCCGCCAATCCAAAATCCACACCAAACAGTGATTTTTTTGGGATGTATTGGACGCTCTTAAATCTCGTATGGATTTGTTGTTGACGTACCCATTCCTCCGAAAATTGTGATTTTTTAAATGAAAATTAAGACCGAGTACAACACCCATTTAGATAAAACAATCTTATCATTTGGCCGTGTTTTGGAACACTATATCCGCCTTTGGTAATTTGGTAGAAACAAATTTCATTAAAAATTCCAATTTTCCAACTTTTATATTGGAATTGTCACTAAATTTGTCCTGAGAAATATGAACACAACAAATGACACATAAAATAAATACTTTTAAGGTGTTCTCAAGCAATGATCTTTTAAATCACTATTTGACCAATAGTTAGCGATTTCTGTAGTCATTAATGGAGTTTGTAAAATTTGTATATAAAAATGTATATTTTTCTTTATTCCCATTAGGTTCACCATTTTGCTGATGATTCTCAAGCCACTTTGTCGTTACACAAATTAGTAACACAAACAAGTGAATGTGACATTAGTGTTGACTACGCCAAACCAACATCAGGACTTAAAGATGCACTTCTAGATCATTTGCAAGAAATTGAAACAGAATTGGAAACAAGCTGTGAAAGTATTTGTGCCCAGGCAGAACAGCACATACATTCAACCGAAGTGATATTAACACTTGGTCACTCCAGAAGTGTAGAACATTTTTTGAAAAGGGCAATTAAGAAAAGGCAATCGTTGACTATTATTATAGCAGAGTGCGCACCGGCATGTAGAGTGAGTTGTTTATATACATAAGTATATAGGTTAATAGAAAAAAGTATTCATTAATAGACATTCTTTAATAGGGTCACAATATGGCTGCTAGTTTGGCCAGCAATAGTGTAGAAATCATTGTTATACCAGATTCAGCTATATTTGCCATGATGTCCAGAGTAAATAAAGTGATTATTGGTACACATAGTGTTTTGGCTAATGGTGGTCTCAGAGCTGCATGCGGAGCGTATACTGTAGCTCTAGCAGCTAAATATTATTCAGTTCCGGTCATTGTCTTGGCTCCTATGTATAAATTGGCACCGGTACATTTGTGTTCATATGAACAAGATGCTTTTAATTCATTAGGCTGTGCTGAGGGTGTATTACCCTACGATTCGTCGACGGCACGTTGTGCTAAAATTTACAGTCCCATTTTTGATTATGTGCCTCCAGAATTAGTGACCTTGTTCATATCAAACACGTAAGTTTAATTTAAGTAGTAAAAAATCACTAGAAATAAGTTAACAAAAAAAAACTTTCTCTAATTTTAGTGGCGGTCATGCTCCATCGTATGTTTATCGTTTACTTACTGAACTTTATCATCCTGAAGACTACGAAATTTGATTAAAAAAAAACTTTAATCTAGATAAAACAAATGAAATTCATACAACAAATATAAATTTAACTCGAATTCCAATCTATTTGCAGTTGTCATTTGTTTTTGATGATGTTGACACACTTTTGTTGAAAAATTCTTTTTGTTTTGTTTAAATAATTTCTAATGAATTGCTGTTTTTAATCCAATTAGTTGAGGTTTCAGTTTTTCCCTTTTTCTAAAGATATGTTTTCTTCTCTGATTTTCCTTTTTTACGTTAATCCATTTAGTGTTTCCGAGACTTTTAATCAATCAGTTAGTTATAAGTGATGTACGTTATAATTTGAGACGTTTTAATAAAAATAAAAAAATTAAAATATATTCAAATTCAATACTTGAAAAAATTTCAAACTAAAAATCAAGTTTTAAATAAGATACATTGTGAGGAAAAAATTTGAGCGAAAAAACATATTGACATGACCATGAAATTTTGTTAAGATTATGGTTTTATGGTTTTACAAATTACAATTTACAAATTACTGTTCCCAAGAAGAAGTTTTATAAAAGTAATTTTTTTCACTTGTTAAAAACATGATGTTAAATTAATTGTGCAAAATCAATTAGGAAACATAACGATTCGTGTTGACTTTACACAAAAGTTTGTAATTTACTTTTATGGAAAACAAATTTAACAAAAGGTATATACAGAATGGAGTATGAAGAATCGTAATGAAATAACGTTGCAAAAAGTACCATCCATATAAAAGAAGTGTATTTAAAATAAATATTTGCTAATTTCGCTAGAATGGTAAACATATTTTTTTAATACTTTAATGCCAAACTTCGTCTGTGAGGCGACTAATGCACATTTCACTTTTATTGAAACATTTTTCTTATCAATAAAAACTAAATATAAAAAAATTAAACCTTTAAATAACTTAAACATTTAATAGGCACTTTTTTAATCACACATTCTAATGGCTGGTATATGGAGATCCACAAAAAAAATTTATTATAAAAAGTAAATAAATAAATAAAATTTCAAAATAAAAAACTCCCCATTACAATAGACCTTAGACTGAATTAATATATTAAAAATAATGTAAAGCTTTTTTGTGGACATCAAAATTAAATTTGTAATTATTCTATTTACTTTTTTATGTGACATTGTGCCACATAAAAAAGTAAATGTGTTATTTTTTTATATTTATTTCTTTATCATCGTGGCCAGTCAACTTATTTATTGCTGCACGAACTCTTTCTTCCACAAGTGGTCTTTCTCACTCAATTGAGTTGAGCACACTTTGATAGGACTAACCGTTCGGGAAATATAGCAAAATAAAAAAATTCTTCCTTTCACAGGCGATGTTTACCATTCTATGGTTGAAGGCATTGTCCAGCATCAGAAATATATGTATATTCACTTTGGATTTTTATAAAATACTAGCGGGCCCGTTGCCTGCTTCGCACGTCAAAACAAAATAAAAGAAACACACTTGTTTATAATAAAGTTGGTTTACTCATCAAAAAATGCGAAGAAATTAATAAAATCGAGTATGATAAGATCAATCACCAATGACGTCCAAAGAGAAAAGAGAAATGATAACAAATTGCTATTTGCATTACTCCGTGCAATGCTCTCCAATACACAAACGACCAAAATGTATTCAATACTAATGAATGCTGTATGCGGTACAAAAAATGCCTGCGGCAAAAACACACCCACTTCACATACGCACCGCACACACATGCGTTATCGGATTTTAACCAAACTTCATATAAACCATATATGGGCCACTGCCTACGTAGTGTATAAGTTTGGTTGAAATCGCTCGACGCGTTTATGATTAGTTCGGCGACGTACATATACGGACTTGTTTTTATATATATAGATTCATATAATTTTTAATTGTTATAAAAAACCTTGATGGGAAAATAAAAGGATCTAAAAGTATTAAAAAAGATTAAAACCAAAAAAAAAAAAATTATATATATAGTTAAACCGACTTTGAAGAATGTTCTTATTTCGCACAAAAAAACTAAAATAATAAAATTGATTTGTATTAATAATAAACGATAACATAATTTTAAAAATATGTGCCGGATAAGCTGGTTGCATCTTTCATACCCAATGTTGTATCCCAAACGCGTGGACTGCCTTTTGAGTATATATGCGGTAGTTTTGAGTAGCTCCATTTTGTTTAACAGCACTTTTAACTTAATTGCACAAAACATCTATTTTCTAGTTTTATTCCTCGAAATCGCCCTTTTTAATTAATTGCACATTATATTATATGCACTTTTAAGATAAATACTAATGCATATTACCTTTTTAGCAATAAATTTTAGCTGCTCTTTTAAGCAGGTAAGGGCATTTAAGCCAACAGTAAATTTCACTTATCTGCACAAAAGAACAGTGCAAGTGTCGATTGTGCATCTAAGTCAAAATTGCTGCATGTACTTTTGATTTAATTGAAGAAAGCATTCCACACTTTCTGGATATGAAAGATGCGACAAGGAGTACATTCGTAAATGCATTACTGCGCTGCAATAGTAAACCAAAATGTTTTTAATTGTAACAGCGAAGTAGATGGTGTCAAAAAATATATTAAATACGGATCATATATGTACAATAGCAGCATAACAAAAGAGTGTCAATTCAATTCAATTTATTGTCAAATTTTGAGAAAAATAAATTTTATTTAAAAGGTAGGTTCAAATAACCACTTTAAAGATCACTTTAACTAACTATAGGGACCTTGAAGGACGAGTCGTAATAGTGGCCCTTAATATTACAGTGGGGCTGTTAAAAATTGGCCTGGGATACAGAAAAGCTGATTGGACAGGATCATGGGGAATGGTACCTCCCATACAAGCTAATATCCAATTGTCATATGTCTGGTGACTATAACACTAAGAGCGTTCAGATGTGGTTGCATTTTGACAAATGTACAGGGGAACGGCACCTCACATACCGACTTCAAAAATAAAAAGTTTAAAATAACTTATTAACAAAAAATTCAACTGGCTTCAAATATAGCCTCTCAAAAGTTCTCTTAAAGCGGAAGCCAATAAAGTTAATGACTAAATGTGAAATTAAATTCATTGTTTCAGCCGTCTTGGCAACGGCTTCAAAGGTCTCACTAGTAACGCATAAGCATTTTAAAGTCTATAGTTCAAATCGGTTGAATTTTTTTTTAAAGTTTTATGAAATTAGTTTAATTAAAATTTTATATATTTACGTACATACATATTTATTTTGTCATACTTGACGCATTTTGTCTTCAAATTAACTTATACCAAATGTAAAGGCTCTTACTTTTATAGCTTTCCAAATAAGAGATAATTCTTATTTATTTTGTATGGAGAGGACCCCATCCCCGCGCCTACCCCGCCATTTTTTAACCTGATTTTGCATCTTGTCTTAAAATTAACTCATACCGAATTAGATAGAAAAAATAAAATTAATATTTTCATTACAATTGGATGCAATTTCGAATGCCAAGCAATTTAAAAAAATGTACATGTGGGTGGGTGTACAATCAAATTGTACGGAACACTGCTTGTGTAACGATCCCACAAGGCAGTAGTCTGACGATATATTACGCACGCGTATGTACTTGTTGCAGTTGCCGGGAAGAGTCAATTTCATTGAAAAAAGAAAGGAACTTTTGGCAAGCATTGGATCAGTCTTCTTAGGGCGCAAACCATAACCAGTCTTTATTTTGTCAATAATTTTATATTAGAATCAAGGACCAAGAGTTGGTGGAGTAATTGGAAATCGAACATTAATTTGTGCTTTTTTGCAGAAAGAAATCGCTCAAATATAATTAAGATCGCAAGTCTATTAAGGAAGCTTCTTCAAATCAAATCATTGAAGACTGGATCCACATCCTAAAAAGCTACACCTTCAAATAAGTACTTTAAACCGACTTTAAAAAAGAAGTAAGTTTTTTTTTTAATCTAACGGTGTCGAATCACACAATCTCGGTAACCAGTTAACATCACCTCCATACGAGATGGTAACATGCCCTCAAATCGCTCGTGCATAATGTTTAATATGGCATTATGATCTGTATGGCACGTTGCGCCATCCTGTCAAAAGCACATGTCGTTGGTATCCATATCATCCAATTCAGGCAACAAGAAGTTGGGTATCATTGACATATAGTGCTCGCCGTTGACGGTGATGGCCTAGCCAAAGTCGTTTTCAAAGAAATATAGACCGATGACTCCTTTGGTCCAAAATCTAAGCCAAACAATGACTTTTTTGGGAGGCATTAGACGCTCTTTTATATAATGAGGATTGGTATCGTCGCAACTGTTACAATTTCGTTTGTTCGTCCCGAAAAGGGCCTCATAGCTGAGAAATGTCTTTTTGATGAAGCGCGAGCAGCCATTTGGATAAAACAATTTTATCATTTGCACGTATTGTTGAACGCTATACCCGTCCATGGTGATTTGCCGAAACAAATTAAATAAATGATAATCGATTTGACTTTGTGTATAACGAAGTAAATTAATTGGTTTTTTCAAAGAAAAATAAGATCTATGCTAATAACAGTCTAAGTCTAATAAAAAATACTATAGAGAAAATCTTAGTAACAGAACACAGTAAATTTGGGGTTTGGCATTAGATGGGCTGTGTCCATAATTTTCATCTGCGGCGTTTTCAGCGATGATTTAAGAAAACTTCTTTAGTCACAAACACAGATATACATCTCATGCAATTGTACATTTTGATACCTCTCGTATTTGATGGGGATTTGAAAAATAATCGAAAAGCGAGCAAGTCACTGCAGGACCGAAAAAAGAAATTAAAAACGTTTTTTAAATCTTTTTCGCCATGTACATGTATATGAGGAATTTCCCCAAAAAATAATCTTTTCACAAGAAAAATGAATAACAGTTTTTTTATACGTAATAAAAAAAACAATATTTTCTTGTTAAAGCAAGACACATTTTATTTTACAGGTCCTTGACTTTGACTATTTATTTGTTTCTTTAAAACAATGGCCAATTGTATATAAGAAATTTTGTACATAACAACAAATATCTAAGTACATATTTTATGTATGTGAATGCAAAATGTTGATGTGTGCACTGCACCTCTACAAATGCGAAAGGAAAATTGCATATTCTGTAATAAATGCGGTCGGTCATTTCCGCTTTAGCTGAATAAAATTCTATAGAGAAACACAAAACACAACCAGAATGAGGGTTTTATTTTATATACATACATGCATACATGCATATACATACATATGTATACATACATACATTTATAACCACCCAATATTTAAAATATATTTAAGTTTACAGCAGGGGAAAATACTTTTTGTAAGGGAATTAGTAAAATACTTTTTAAACAATAGAAAGTTGAACAGTGAAAGCTTTGAAAAAAGAAAGCAAAGAAATTGGACTGATATTTATTTCATACGTTCATACGTTCCCACTATCGAAAAGTTCGATCTCACAAGATCTCAGCTGTCTGAGGGATATTCTGATTATTTTTTTGATGATGTCCATATGGATGCATGAACGTATGTACACATATAAATATATATATATATATATATATATATATATATATATATATATATATATATATATATATATATATATTTGTGTGTTTTAATCCTAAATAACTCATAATCTTCTATCGACCAAGCCGGTCGCAACAAAACTTGTGTCATTATAAAAATGTTCACTACACTTGAATATGAATTGATTCGATGTGGCAGGAATTTGAAAGTTTACATATTTTAGAAATAAATTTTAAGTTACCGCTTCGATCGGAGCTGAAATCTAATCAGCTCTTAACCAAGCAATATCATATCAGTTTATAAAAATTTCATTCAAAATTGATTGATCCATTCGAGAAATATTGTTTGTTTTTTATAACTCAAAAAGTTCTTGTAAAATTTATTTTATAGATTCTGCCGTTTTCCGAATATCGTAAATATGATCAAATATGTTCGAGAGATATTGTTCTCGTCATATTTCTCCGTTTTGCATTTATGGTATCTAAGTAATCCCCTTAGGGATCTATGTATGTTCATATTTATTGAGTGCCACACATTTGGGGATAGAAAAAGAAAAGCTTTGTTTGGCTGGTTGCAGTCAAAAATTTCCAAAATGTTGAGAAAAGTCTAAATCGAACCAGGTGTTGGTCTTTTAATTAGTCTAGACCAGCAATAAGTCTATTTGAGGGTGCAATTTATGACTGTGGACGTGATTTCGTTGCCTGTTCAGAGGACAAGTCATCAATTTCATCAGTTTTTTTTTTGATTTACGTTAGTGTGGCATTGTGTTAATTGTTGTTGGACTGTTTAAGTGATGAAGGCATAGCGCTGGTCACAGTATCGGAAGCAATTGATACCCTTCTATACTAATGTACATCACAGCGCCCTCTATCGGCAGAAACGTTGGCGAAGTAAAGCAATTAATAAAATGACTACTACGTTACACATGTTGCACTAATTTTTTTAGGCATTTTCTAAAATTGTAGATGTTTAGAACCGCCATTGGTATCCGTGTTACCGCAAATACTTGCACCTTGTCATACGAGTATTTTATATATCTATTTTTCTTATTAAATAAATATTAAAAAACAACTTTGACAAAAGCTTCCACTGTAACTGCTTAAAGGTGTTTTATTGTCTATGGGGGTTACCCAATAAATAAATGAATTTTTTATATTTGCAAACAAAACCGTAAAGCAAAACTTTAGTTGTCGGCTGCCAGTTATAGGCTTAAGGTTGTATTGCATATTAAAATTTTGCTTGACTCGTGAAAGTATTTCAAGTTAATTTTTATTTTCAAAATTAAAGCACAAGAACTTAAACTGGGCAATCAAATTCAAATAAATAAATATTTTATTTATAAAATCAATTGCAAATATGTAGACAAATATTATTTTCGGTAAGTTTCATCGTTATAAAAACAGAGAAATAAAATTATTAAAGTCAGTTGATGCAACTGATTTTAGCTAATCCGCTGTACATAAAAGTGTTATCGACAATAATTAATAGAATGTAATACATATTAAAATAGATCTCGTAGATAAATGCAATTAGCTATGAAAAACATTAGAAATACGAGTACAATAGAAGCAAAAACTGTATTACACCTATAAACTAAAAAAAACAATAACAACAACAAAGACTAGATATTACCCAACAAACATTTTAAGTCTTTCGATCATGGACAGAAGATTTTTAATTAGGCTGGTACTTATTTATTCATTATTTTTCAATATATACGAACAAGTAATAATGAGTTGCCGATAACGAATAAAATAGCTATGCAACAACTACTTTTTTGTTGTTATTTATAAAATAAGAAAAAGTATTTTATTTTCTTATTTGTTGTGAAATTTAAGACTAGACGAAATTTAAAATTGACGCGCTTATGCCAGTCTTATCCAGTAGACCTTCTAAGTTAGAGTATTGTTCTTTTGTTTGGAACCCTTTTTATAATGTACATACTGATAGAATTGAAAGGATTCAAAAGAAATTTGTTAAATTTGCACTTCGTAATGATCTTATAATGTTGGTCCCGACTACATATAATGCTCGTTGTTTTCTTTTGGGCTTAAAGCCACTTTCTGTACGACGTACTATTCATTCCGTTAGGATTGTCTATAATTTAATTAATGGTTTTATCGATTGTGAATACCTATTAAGTTTGATTAAATTTTTTGTACCTTTTAAACACCTTAGATCCAATAACCAATTTTATATATCTACTCATGGTACTAATTATGGAATGCGTGAACCTTTGTTACGAGTTTTGAATAATATAAATAAGATTTCTAATATTATTGTCTTAGACTTTTCATTGTCTGCTAATGATTTTAATTTGTTATTAGAAAAAAAGGATTTATTTAATGTTTTATTTAATTAGTATATTTGTTAGCCTGTAAGGATTATTTTCCATAGGTGAATTTTAAATTAAATAAATAAATAAATAAAAATCGGTATTCTAAAAAATAAAATACATTTACATGGGGTTTCCACAACCTAGACAATTAACTCGTTTGGAAGATTTGTGCAAAATGGGGTAAATTTTTCGAGTGATTTCTGTATGACTTTTTCTAAACGACAGGAAGCCATAAATAAGAACATTTCCAAAGATAAGACGCATTAATTATTCTCTGATATGATTTTATTTGTCTACTTTTATGGAACTAGTGAATTTTTCTTTGTAAAACAAAACAAAACGAAAAATACAATTTATGGTTTAAGCTTTATTATAATTATTCCAGATATTCTCCCAATTGTTGTTTCAGTGATGCTCATCAGTAGCCTTCCAACTTTATGTTTGGAAAGCGTTTCACAACCTCGTATGCTTATTTAAAAATTCTCAAATGACCCATAAGAGTTACAAGATTATAATCAGAGTAGACTTAGTGAACTTTTATACAAATAATACAAGCAAAGCGAATTTATAATTGATAGGAATTTTTTTAATTTTTCTTACAGCCCTTATACAATTTTAATCGTCCTTTGGGTGACAACGATGGTATTTATAAAGAAATTTATTTACAAAATTTATGAAAAATTCAATAATTCCCTTATACGAGGATTGAATGCAAATCGATTCGACGTAGTACATTTTGAGATTTTTCAAATAAGTGAAGCTACGGCTTCGAACGAATCCGAAAGAACATCAATCACACACAGATTGCAATTAAATCGATTGGGTCGCTGTCGAACATTTTCGAAACGGTGTTTTTTAATTGTTCACAAATCGGTTTTTTAGATTCGGTTCATTTTTTTTAAACTTCTAAAATTGCTTCGAATGACATAAATTTATATAAATTGCTATAAAAGAATATCGAAACAGCGTTTCGGTTTATCGTTTCTTCTTTTTTTTTTTGGCAGAAATAATTATTATTTTTTCTCGCGCGCAATAAAAGTTAATTATTGATTTTATATTTTGTTTAGAAAGAAATTCAAATAATGTTAATAATGTTTTACTTTTAAAATTTATGAAAAATTTTATACTTCTCTTAGATGTAGCTTGAATATAAATCGTTTCGACATCGTACATTTTGAAAGATTTCAAAAAAACAAATTTTGGAAAAAAAACAATTTTTAAGGTTCTTAACCTAACAAACGTCAATTTCACACAAATTTCATTGAAATCTATCGACTCACTGTCGAAAAATATCGAAATAATTAAAAAGGAAATTCTTGTTAAGTTGGTCTTTTGAATTCGGTCAAATCGGTTTATTTGAGTGGGTTAAAAAATGTTGGTTATTTTTATTATTTTTTTTTGTTTTGATAAATTAATTAATACTTTTCCGAGCGGAAATAAAAATTATTGCTTTTTATTTTGTAGAGATATTAAAAAAATATTTGGTGAATATTTTCAAAAATTTTACCGAAAAGATTTTTTTTGATTTAATTGGGAGATAAATTTGACCACAGCCCTGATCAGCACCTGAGTCTCGTATGTGCCCATGTTCCCCCAGCTAGTAATCAAATTTACTTCTCCTATCACTTCTAGTTATGGAACACATTAAAAATTAAAAACATAATTTTTCAATAGAGTCTGATGAGGTTTGAACTCGAGCCCATAAGGAAAAACTAGGTTAATTTTGGTAGAATTTTTAGTTTTGCTTAAAAAGCTTTAAATGTTACAAAGGGTGGTTCTATTACTTTTAATTTGAGGTATTCAACGTTCATTAAACATTTGGCTCTCAATACAAAAACACCAGGAAACTATGCACCCACACAATGAAATAGTGAATACGAATCTAGGCAGATAGTAAAGGGAGACCTACAGGAGTAGACACAAACTAATGAACAAGGACAAGAGTAGCTCAGGAGTGATACACAAACTATGTGAGGACAATGAACAGCAAGAAAAAGATTTAGTAAGAAAAATAATACTGGAGAAGCATATAGCCAAAATAGCTTTGCATTGTGGTACGACGGAACATCATTCCAAATGAAACACATACTTACATTCTCCAAATGTATAAATTTGCATTATGAGAAATATATTTGTTAAATATGTGTGACGTTACGATTTACGTCATTTTAATGTTTAACTTGGCGTATTTATAATCATCCACTTCCTTATATGCACCTTGGCGAAGGGTACATACGATTCGGCATACGGTCCTATTATTTGTTGAAATTAAAACTAATGAGTTAATTTTGGATACTCGTATTTGCTGCTCAAAGAAGAAAACAAACAAAAAATATTGTCACAACTTATAAAGATTATAAATATTTCTTTAATGTTAAATTATTGCTGATTTTTTTTTATGGATCAGACATGTATTTCTGTTTAGAATATAAATTAGTTCTGTTACGAAAAAAAAAGTTTAAAATCATACGAATTATTTTAACAAATCCCCTACATTTTGCAAATTTTTTATTTGCTTTTGAGAAAATTACGTCGACGATTCGCAGAGCTTTGAAAAGTTCTTAACAGACATCATCTATTCATACTGACAAGCAGTGTTGCCAGGAATTTTTTAAAGCAAAATCTGCAAAAATCAAAAATCTGTCATAAAAGATTTTCAAAGCTCTGTTAATTATTATCATTTTATTTTATTATAAAAAGACAAAATAAAAATATTTTTTAATTGTAACTTGCTAATATAAACATATTTTTTCATCAATGATATAAAGAAATTCAGAAATATTACGACTAAGTTCTTTGTTTTTGTTTGGCGATAAGAAAAACTTTGTAGGCAAATATTTTCCAGTGAATAAGAAAAAAGAAATACAAAGGCAGGTCAAGAAGCCAGTACTTTTTTCAAATTCCCCTCTCATAACTGAAAGGGCAACACTACTTTTATCAACAGGCATTTGTCAGTTAACTCCTGTAAAAATTTTAACAACCTTCGACATTTAGTGTTTGACAGCCCATTGATAGCAGACTACCGCATGATTTGCGAAGAAAATAGGAAAGTGAATTTCATGTACTCATTAAGCATTATTTTGTGCAGAAAAACCCATGGAATTCTTCACCTTAAATTTCAATCGTAAAAATTAGTTTACTGGCCGCACTAGCACGGAAGATGCCGAACTTTCTGGACGCCCAGTTGAGGCCTTTACAACCGAAACAATAGAAAATATTTAATATATGAATGAAGTTGTCCAATCGTAGATTGAAAGTACATTATGGAGGCCATATATATATATATCACATTTCTAAATGGTTTAAATTTTGAAAGATCAGTTGGGTATGAGGAAACTCTCTGCAAGATGGGTGGCGCATTTGCCCACAATCGACTATTTATAAACGCCATTGTGTGACGTTGTTCAACAGCAATATAGATGAGTTTTTGCACCATTTCGAAACCATGGACGAAACATGGATCCAGCATAACACACCATAGACCGAACAACAGTCAAAACAGTGAATTCCTCGCATGGGTTTGTCTGCCAATGAAGTCATGGCGTATAATTCACATCGAATACATTCAAAAGGGTAAAACAATCAATGGCAAATATTATGCCAACTTATTGGGTCGATTAAATGAGGATTTCAGAAAAAAAAACCATCATATTTGACCAAGAAAAATGTTCTTTTTCACCAAGAAAATGCAAGGGAGTACACGTGTGCAGTTTCCATTTCGAATTCTATGAATTAGGCTACGAATAGTTCTCTCATCCCGATTGACCAAACCTGAAGAAAAGGCCACGACGGAACGAGATTTAACTCCAATGATGAAATCGTCTCAAAAACAAATACCCAATTTGATGAACTTAACAAATCTTATTTTTTTTTGAAAAGATCAAAATTAGAGAAACGTTGGCTCTAAGGAGACTACATTGAAAAATAAAATGACTTTCTATACAGAAACCTGTGTGTTATTGACTTATTAATCTGTCCTCGTAAGTTCAATTCTTTTATTCGATTATCGGGCAAATAATTGTAACTACAATATATTTTTCTAACTTATTGATTTGCTAAGGCGAACATAGGGTTGGCATATATTAATATATATTTAATTGCAAGTGGGAAATGGCAGTTTTATATGAGATTTTGAGATGCAATCATTTAATAATTAAATTTTTTAATTATTGATATATGTTTAGCAATCTGCAAAAAATTTATGGACTTGGATATTTATTAGGGGTTTTTACATGAAAGCGGAGTCTAAACATGAGCTGTGGGAACTGAAATACATAGTAGCCTACATTTTAGGGGTATAAAATATTTAAAATGACGACGATAAATCTGCACTTCTGGCAACAGTGCTGGCTCACTCACTCACTTGTGGGTGAAGTAAACGCTCGCTCACACATTTACTCGATCAATTTACTCGATCACTTTATGTTCTCCAAATAGAGTGTTGTTCTTTTTAAATTTTGGAGCGTGTTCTCGCATATACTCGTATGTATAAAAAAATTTTGCTTATTTAAGCTTCAGCTTTTATTAAAATTTTAAAATAAATCTCTGTTTAACAAAACAATTTTTTCTTCAAATACCAAAAGAAATATGTATGTATGTATGTATGTAGGAGTGTGCACCTGTATACACATATTCACTTCTATGAATAAATACAATCATATAAATTAATGATGTTAGAAACTCTTTGGTTTAGTTGAGTTTCAAAGTGTTTTATTGATAAGATATAAGGTAATTGTTAAATAGAGATATCAAGTTTAACGAAAAATAAATATAAAACTAAATTGAAAGAGGTTCGTTTCACTGCTCAACACTTAGTGCCAGACCATTATCATTTGAAGTTTTAAAATTAACTCTCACAACGTTTTAGCAAACTGAAGAGCTAAAAACATATAACGTCTTCTTAATAAGTTGCCAACAGTAAAGGACATTTTTTTTTAATTAATAAAGAGTAAAATTTCCATCCACACGTACTTTCATCCTAAAAAAAATCTAATAATTCTATATACTTATGTATATAGAATTTCTCATTGAATAATTATGAATACGATTGAAGAAAGTAGTGAAATCTCCCACGCCCAGGGAGAAGATCTCATTGGTAAAATTTCAACGATAACAACTAAAAAAATTACCACTAGTTCTTCCAGTTCTCACAATTCGTCAACACCAGCAACGAACGGTGCAACATCTCCAGCAAATGGTTCCCCTACCTCTCCGGTTAATGGCTTAAGTACTTCATCGTCTGAGGATTATTTGGAAGATTTGAAAATCATTGGTCATCTCAAAAACATTGAGAAACTTAATGAGAAACGTCGAGTTTTCCTATCAAATTCCCTAAGTTCTGAATACCAAAGTGATGAGAAAACCGAGTCAAAATCTAAGAAAACCGAAAACGGTGCGACCGTTAGTGATGTACAATATTCAACGTACAACGAGAAAAGAACGTTGGTGCAAGAACAAAAAATCGACGATAATAAGTCTGTTGCGAAAACGATCATTTTACAAAAATATGCTACTCTACCGCTAAGGACGCCACATTCGCCTACGACTCCACCACCTAAGCCTCCCATGCTAAGTCGTACTCGTAGTATTGGTGTAGGCGATAGTCTATCGAACAGTTCTACTCTTAATTCTCCTCCAGCAACTTCAAAGTTTGCGTCGCCTTCAACAACATCAGCGAGTTTTACAACTGCAACTGCAATCACAACGGCAGCAGCAGCAACAACAACAACAAGCAATATAAAAATCCAACCAACTGCCAGCTCAATTGTGACATCAACTAAATTTGCGGAGCCTTCAAAGGTAACCTGCATACAACTGAACGATAACAATAAAGCCGACGGCACCATGAACGCCGAAGAAGAGCAGGTTGTTTTGAGATCAAGTCAGTTGCCCGACAATGTTAAGGCACCATCGATTGCATCATCACCGGCATGGAAGGATATATCTATTAAACATTATGAACGCATAATTGAAGAACTCAAGTGCCCTGGTTGTGCATATCCCATGAAATCTCCGGTATACTTGTGTAAAACTGGCCACAGTGTATGCGATCAATGTACAAGAATATTGATGCTATGTCCACTGTGCAAGGTGAGTTTCCTTTTTTTCTTTTAATTAAATTCTTTATTATTATTTTTATTTTTACATTGTTATTAATTATCTATATATATAAAATAGGATGTGTGTATGTATGTATGTATGTATGTATGTAACGTAATCGCTCCAAAACGGCTGGGGCGATTTTGACGAAATTTTCAGGGAACCTTCAGAATATTCGTGCGGGTGACACTGTGAAGTCCGATTTTTTATTTTCGGTCTGTGGGCGGAGGGGTGTGGCAAAATACAATAATTCATAAAATGAGAACGGCTTGGCCGATTTCTGTAAAACTTTTCGTATTTTCGAGGAGAAGGTTTTTATGGAAAAAAATTTTGGAAAATCCCTCCGGAAAAGTCGGAAAATTGGAAAAATCGAAAATCGAGTTTTTGTATTAAATTTTGTTTGAAATTATTCCTTAATGGCTTTTTAAATGAAAAAATAGAAAGTTTGTCTGAAGGCTTAAAACTGGGGCGAGGCGAAGTTCGCCTGGGCCGCTAGTATCTCTATAAAAAAAACTAGAGAACCAAAAGCCTGAGTAAGGACTTTGTAGATTGAAAACTAGCATTGCTTAAAAGTTTGTATGTAAATAGGTATATATGTACATATAACTACTTACGGGTAATGTATAAGTAACTACTTGTATGTTGGTAGAAAAGAAGTGGTTTTAGGTATCATTTAACCCTTGCATTACCAAATACAATTTACACGATATTTCAATATTAAACTAATGTCCCATTAGTAGCGCTTAGTATTATCTATTAGTTAACAGCACGTTAATTAAGATATTTTTCATTGCAATCGTTTGACAATGACTTCCGTGGAATAGGATATTTTGTTTAAAATTGTAATCCAGTAAGTAAACGTAAATACATATTTTACATGTAGCCATTTGGGACACTAGATCCCACTGCTTTGGTTTAAGCTACATATTGTTACATGTGAGGACATTCCCACAATGTTTTATTATTCTCCAAAGGATAATATAATTAAAAAAATTAATGGTTTCGCTTGTTGTGTGGTAGTGAAAGGGTTAATGGAATTAATTTCACAGCACAAATTGCTCTTACGCAAATTCAGACATATTCTTACAATCTTTCTATCAGAAGACATTTTTTTCACACACTGAATATAATAATTATTAATGAATTTTCAAGGAAAAATAAAGCAAATACAAGAAATTGAAATTTTATTGTAGTATTTTTTACAGATGTGATTGTACTTTTTCAGTTCGGGTATTATAGGACTTATGTATGGCAAAATTTTATCCAATTGATTCTTAGCCACATTCTGATTACAATTGAATAAAATAATTTTTTTAGAATAATGAAATTTTGGTTGTTCCAACCACATAATTTAATGGTCACATGTAAGCGAGATCTCGTTCATTATATGTTTCATTTTAAACTTTAATAAATAAAATGTATTTCAAATGTAAAATTTTTCATATTATTAATAAAAAATATATTATTAATATTACATATATAATATAATGCTTCTCATTAACTTTAATGAAGAAAACTTTAACAAAATTTTAAATACGATCACTAAAAAAATTGGCATTTATTTAACCCTTTGATAAATTTGAGTGTATATAAAAAAAATTGTTTATATTATTATTCTTAATTTTTTATATTTTTATTCTTAAAAAATTGGTTTCTTCCAGCTCGAGATCAATGTTATGCTTTTTAATTGTTTATGATCCCAATATTTTGATATTTTTTTAAATATCATATTCAGGAGCCTCTTTAATCAAAAATGAAAATGATCCTAATAACGAATAAATACAAAGACTCATTAAGCAGTCTAAGTGCAACATAAAACAAAGTTATGACAATGCAAATTTTAAAAATAAATTTCACAGCATAATAATAACAATGTACTAAGGGTGATTTTTTGAGAGCTTTCTAAACGCCTTTGCTTGAATATTCACTTTGTTCTTGTAGCAATGTATGTATATCAAATTTGGAGAGTGTAATAATTGTAGTTTTGTACATACATATAAAGCAATTAAAATTACTTTGTTAGGGTGTACCCATCTCCCCCATCCTATACCGTCATGCTTTTACTCAACTACTCACATTATTCCAGTAGTAACGACCATCAAATTCGGCGAGAGTCGCTATTGGAGTTCTCCAGATATAGAATAAATAACAATTACTTTGTTAGGGTGTACCCATCTCCCCCGTCTCCCCCATCTTATAACTTCATGCTTTTGCTCGAATAAATTTCTTTAAATTTATTGATGTCAAACATCCCAGCAAACTTTTTTTGGAGTATCAAACCTTTGGATGTGATTAGGGAAACATAACTCCCTCTTCTTGGAATTTGCTATAAGCAATTATGGAACATAAGTATGATAGATTTCATATTTCAGTCACTCTAATATACAGGGTAGTCATATATAAAATATATCATATTTACAAATTAAGTAATTACCCGTCCGTTTTCTTTCCAGAGCATATTTGCACTTTTAGGAGAGAGCATTTTTTCTTTGCTGAATCAAATTTTCTTTTTTTATAGAAATTATAATAAAGAGATCATGGATTTTAGTTAATCCTCTTTTCAAAAATGCTACGATTTGGGCGAAAAACAATAAATGGAGAGGGTTATAACTTTTTTTCTTAATAAATACGTGTAGTCAAAGGTCTTCTTAGAAGTTAAAACAACAAAAATAATTTTGATTGTTTTATCAAAAACGGCAGAGGACGGATTTCAGAATTTTTTTTATGAGTATTCAATAGTCAAAGGGCAGCTTTTTTTTAAAATCGGATAAATGTTTTATTTTGAGACGTACCTGGTCTTATCCCATATTGTGTAGAACGGGACGGCAATTGGAGTTTACTCTTTCTTATAAAACAGAGTTTTCAAAATCGTTCAACAAGTAAAGAAAATATCGCTGAACATAAAAAAAAAATATTATTGAATAAATGAACTCCTCCTTTTTTTGAAGATTAAAAAGGATTTTGGTTACTTTTTCAAAAACGCTATAGAGGACTGGTTTAAGTCCTTTTTTCATATGTGAAACGATAAGGACTGGACTTTATAACTTTCTACGGATAAATGTTCTTTACAGCTTTTCTATTTACAAATTATAACAACGAAACGTATTTTGGTTTTTAGCAAAAATTGTTGGATTTTATTCTGTTTTCTGAGTGAAAAATAAGTGTAATAACAAGAGGAAGTTTGGATTTTTCTTTTTCAAAAATAGTATGAGATAGACATTCTTCATTCTCTGCAGTGTTTCGTTTTTGCCCGTTCCTTGATATTTTCTTTTTTGTCCCATATGGCCACTATGCTTCTTAAAAATTCAAAAGCACATCTGTATGTGAGGAATGTAGACCTTGTTCGGAGGCTGATGGCATTGACTGAATTTCACTGTTTTAAGATCTAAATTCAGATTATAGATTTGACCTATTGTTCGCTGGGATAAAGGCATAAGTTTATATGTATTTGTGAATACATATATGTATGTATATCGGAATTTTAGCAGTCTGTGCCGGTGATAAGATTGTTCGCCAAAGTACAATTTAAATGATAAAAAAGTTATTAAAACTTATATTTTAGTTTAGGTTATAAAATATTTAAGAAAGAAAATAATAGCACATTGCAAAATTTTATTTACATACATATGTACATATGTATGTATGTGTGTATTTATGTACATATGTATTTATATGCATTTTTAATTTCAGGAAGGTTTTACAAACATAAGATCATTAACCGTGGAGGCGTTATGCTCAAAAGCTCATTTCAAGTGCCAAAATGCTTCTGGTGGCTGCACAGTGCGTTTGCAAATAGACTTACTCTCATGGCATGAGAAACAGTGCATTTATAAGCCCATGAAATGTTTCATGGGTCGAGTTTGGGGCGAATGCCAGTGGAATGGGCGAGAGGCATTTTGGAAAGAACATTTAGAAGAAGAACATTCTAATAAAGTATTTACCAACGATACGGTGGATCTAGTCTGGGATATGGCTGGAAAACAGAAACCCTTGTCCGGCTACTATGTATTTCAGGTCTACAATGAAATGTTTAATTTTTATGAGGTACATGACAAGGAGAGAATACTCTTTACGATGACTTGTACCTCTACGCAGAGAGAGAGAAAACATCAATTTGCCTTCGAGGTGACTTTGATCAGCGAGGAGTTTGAGGCATTGTCTATAACACAAAAATTCCCCGTGCATAGTGAATACGACAAAGATATTTTGGCAGAAGGTACCTGCATTAGTTTCCTCTTAAGTGATCTGGCTAAATTTTTAGATAATGACAGGGTGAGTTTTATTTGATCTTATTTTTTAATTCCACTTTCTAACGTTTAATTTTTTTTCTCATTGCAGTTACTGCATTATCGTGTACGTGTTGTAGAAGTTAAATCACCTCGCAGATCTCGCGCTTTGCATGTTGCCAGCCCAAGTAACGGTGGCCATCCCATAGACTTCCAGTTAACACAAATTCAGGGTGTTAATTTGAAAAACGTGCCTTCAGATATCATTGTGACCAGAAAACTTGAGGATATACCTTTCGCCGATAACGTTTCAACGGTGGCCAGCACTTCTGAAGGTACATCTGAAGATGAAATTGATAAAATGAGGCGTGAGTACTTAAAGTCTGTGGAAGCAAGAAGGAAACGTGACAGCGGTTCCGATACAGATCCAGAATTTGAGGCCTTCATTGCCAAGAAGTGGGGTACACCACAACTACATTTTAACCGTAAATATCTTAAACAAAATATCACATCAAGTGATTGCTCCTCGAGTGATGAGCATCCGTTATCCCCCAAAAGTCCAAACGATGACAAAATCTCTATAACAAGCGTCAGTTATAAGAAACGTGTTTCAAATACACTACGTAAAAGCTTTCGTTCTTTAAAAACTGATTTAATAGAAATGAAACCGTTTGGCAAGAAAGGATCGCCAGAGAAGAAAATTAACGAGTGATTATTTTTCGCTGCATATTTGTTATTATTGTATGTATGTATGTATGTATGTTTGTATTTTATTAATTAAAACTTAAGATCGTGTATTTATATTATTTAAAAGAAAGCAAGCATTATTTTTCCAGTGATCTTAATAAATGGTTGTTATTTTATTAATTGAAAAAGGTTTACGAGAATTTTTTTATATTCCAGCAAAACTCTGCAGTATCTTTTATATCATTCACCACACTAAGAGAATTTGGGAATTTATCACTAAACAAATATGAATAACCATTAGTTATAAATAAAATCATATTAATACCTATCATACCCATCATTGAGTACCTCGGTAGGATAGTGGGTGGAGTAGTAGCCTACAAGTGTGGTAGTCGTGGTTCGGTTCCCACTTAAGTCTGCTCCACTACAAACAAAAGGTCTTAATTAAAATTTTCTTTAAATCGAAGTTAAAATCACCCCATATATAAATAACAATTCCCTTAAAATTTTTCCCCTTTGTTTACGTGAAAAACACCGTCGGCAAAAAGTAAGTATTCTGTAATTATCGTTTCTTGGGAACTTTTTCTCCAACTATTTTAAAGGGAGACATTTTTTTTATAAACAAATTTTAATTGCATAATTTTAACATACATAACATAAGTAACATTAAAAACAGCAGAATTGACTATTCAAGCAGGTATGAAATGTCATGCCTGTAAACAAGGCAAACAGATATAGTAATTTAATTTATTTCGCCTTATTCTGTTTGTCGTCATCGACGTCACACGAAGTCAACACCAATATTTTGGCAATTGTGGGATCGATGTCGACAAGAATAAAATATTATTGATAGACTATTACTATTAGTAAAGCTTATAAAAGGACAAATGGATGTCGACTAGATTCGATGACGACGACGACAATTGGAATAAAAGGGATTGTTTCGAAAAATAATATGCAACCATAAGACAATCAACCGTCGCAGCAAGTCATTTAACTTTGAAGGTAGTCGTAGTAGAAAATCAAGGTCGACAAAGGTGTCTCGAGATATTGTATTTTTTCCATCTTGTGTGCGTTTGTTTTTAGTTATCTTTTTTATAATTATTTGAGAATAACTCAAATAATAAATTTAATAAATAAAAAAACTAAACATTATCGGGTAATTGTGTTAAAAACAACAAATCACTGTTGAAAATTTTCAATAAAGATGTTATTTAAATAACTAAAAAATCTTTTCAAATCGTTTTCATAAACTTCGAAAGTTGCTTCATATGCCTCAAAATTTTATCATAGTCGATTTATTTGTTACAATGATATCGTAGCCAAAAAAATTTCGGACTATCCGTAACAAATTGATTTTTAAAATTCGATCATTTATTTTGGACATCTAATATGTGTTAAATACCGTAAATGATATCTTTAGACGGTCGCACAGAGGAGTATTTGACCCAAAAAGCTGGCTAAAAAGGCAAAATTTTATTTAATGAAATGCTAAGAAGTAATTACGCAGATCGATAGAAAACAAAATTCTACATCATATCGTGCATTTTAGAGACTGTAAGTTAAGATTTGTAGATGTGGAATACTGTTAAAGTCAGGAAAGTGAAGAAAATTGCATGCGTTTTTATTGAATTTTTTCGATTTCAAGATATTTATATGATATTTTTTGTGGCTAAACGAATAGAGGTATTACATTGGTTTTTTTTACCTGAAAGATTTCATAAGCAGCTATTTTTACTATTCAAAAAGAAACAATTATCTCAAATATTTATTAAAAAAAAAAATATATATATATATATATATATATATATATATATATATATATATATATATATATATATATATATATATACATATATATATATATGTATATATATATATATATATATATATATAGTATATATATATATATATATATATATATATATATATATATATATATATATATATATATAAATTCTTACCAAAAAAAGGAAAGGTTTTTTGAAAGTGAGGTTAGCTGTTCTACAAATAATGTTATATACCACAATAACATATGAGATCTCTAATTTAAGAAAAAAGAAAAAAGTTTGCGCAAGTTTGCGCCATTATTTTTGGTGATTTTTTGAAAATTATATCTTTTTTTATTTTGGCTCATAAGGCACTTTTTCTTATACTTTATTGTCGTCATAAACTTTTGTGTTTTTCGAATTATTTATGTGAAATATTATTTAAATCACTTTTAACAACTACCAATGTGATGGATTACCCGCCCTTGAAAAATGAATTTCTTTAAATTCAGTTCTTAGTTCATAAATTCAAATTTACTAACTGTCTTATCAGGAATAATTATAAGTCAACCACACGTATACACACCTATTAAACTGTTTTTGTTTACCTGTCTTCTATATAAGACTTGATCGTCTCCAAGACACTTTATTTCTTGTGAAAATATGGTTAGATACATACATACCTAATTTAAAAGGGTTACAAATCAAAATTGCATTTAAAAACGGTATAGGTATATAAAAAATGCACCCAAGTATCAGGTTGTTAACTCAGTAACGGGAAAATGCACTTTGAAAAATTCACATATATGGCTTATTGCGCAGAATTCTTATTATAAGAGTTGTTGCAACTTTGAGAGATAACATGGAAATGATGTTCTAAATAGGTTATTTTTTGAGTAGTGACCCTTTTTTAAGCTGTAATACACAAAAGACATGAAACATAAAAAGCCTTTTTCATCAGATACTATTAAACTACTTCTTCCTGATACGGATGATGCCGCCCATGATGAAATACGTATGACATGATCATAATTTGAACTTTTTAATTAGTTTAATTTTTTCATGTGATAAGTATTTAACAATATAAAATAAATATTAAAAGTGAATATGTTTTTGTTTATTTGGTTATTTATCCCTTATAGAAAGCCAAGCTACGAGACCAATTATTTTTAATATTTAATATTGGATAAATTATAATTTTGACAAGGGGGACATTGTAATATCCATAAAAAGCTATGTTTTATTTCCCTGTATCTACACAACTACAATAGTTCGACTATCTAAATTTACTTCGAGTTGCTATTAGAATAAATAAAATAGAATATAGAATAGAATATATATATATATATATATATATATACATATATATATATGTATATATATATATATATATATATATATATATATATATATATATATATATATATACATATATATATATATATATATATATATATATATATATATATATATATATATATATATATACATATATACTATATATATATATATATATATATATATATATATATATATATATATATATATATATATATATATATATATAAATTAAATTCTCTTCAAAATAAACAAAAATTTAACAAAGTTATAAAAGGTAGGTGGGTGGTTGGTGGTGGGTGTCAAAAATAACACTAACCCAATAATAATCTGCCACTAAATTTTTTCTATCAAACTAAATCTAAAACTATCAAAAAAGTTAAACCTTTAAAACAAAAAACACGCTTAATAATTTTGGCCAGCTTTTTGGGTCAAATACTCCTCTGTGCAGTGGAGAGCTAATTATTAGTCATTTTAAAAATGAATAAAATCGTTAAAGTATTACTGGCTTCATTCACAATTTTGTTATTAAACCATGAAGTGGCATCTAAGGAAACTGATATTATTGTTGTTGATAACATCGAAGAATACAGCGAATATCCCACTTTAGAAAGAAAAGTTATATTCTCATTGGGTAGAAGGGAATCGGGTATGTCAAGTCTGAAGTTGTTGGTTTAAACCCTATTTTCCATCTCTGGGTTTAGAGGTCCTTGGTTATTATTGAGATGATGTGTTCGTACACGCGGTTGTGTGTACGTCAAGTGTGTGTGTGAATGGGTGTGCGCCAAGAACTTTTACAGCATTTTGAAGACTTTGATTTCAATTACATATTTGGATCAAAATCGGTGTTATTGGTTCGAAAAATTTAAAAAGTTTCGAAAACAGTGTTATTTTTTAAAAACTCCAAAAATTCTTTCCAAATCGAGCTTTATATTTTTTACTAACAACCCGGAAATTTTTATTGAATCTCAGTAAAACGACTGTTCATTTTGAATCTAGACCGAGAAAATTTTTTTGCGGAAATCAATATATCGTTTGCATATAAATTTTTTGCATTATTCTTGTCTCTTTAGAAATTTAAAAGCAATAATAACTTCAAAATTAATGATAATTTAACAATTATTTTTAAAGATGACCACTTTTTATCGGGAATTTATGTAGAACCACATGGCCACAGAAACAAAAGAGAGATCCAAGCCTTCGAAATCGCAAAAATTACTTATGTCGAAGCCAGTTTCAAAGGAGATGATGGCAGTAGCCAAGCATACATAATTGATGGAGGGATTGGAAAAAATTTCGTAACGATTGTTATAGAGACTGGAACATACAATTACATAAAGATATATGCTAAACATACTGTTTCTCATAGGAGCTTTTGGAAAAAGTATATCCGTAACTAACAGTATGCCAAAACTATACTTTTCGCGAAAGAGTAGTGAAATGTTGCAAAATATTCTGTCGATCCTCAGAAAAGAATTGTAAATTTTTGTTAAATTTTTGTCTTGATTTGTGTTTAGCAAAAGAAGATTAGAAATTTTTAAATAAACTTTAATTTCTAAAAAAAATTTGATAAATATGTATATGATTTCGTTTTTATAGGAATTATTTTTATCTTTCATGCAGCATGTGTACATTTAAATACACTTTGGGTATTAATGATTGTATTTGATGAGGCAAAAAATCCTTTCAACAATTAGAGTTTCAGAGTTTATTTCAATGATTAGTTGGGGAGAATATCCGAAATAATAAATTTCAATATTCAGTACTATTTTCATTAGGTATTAAAATGAAAGCGTTTGAAATGACGAAGACATTTGTGGAATATAGAGGCATGAGGACGATAACTTTATTAAAATAAATTGTAGTAAGTGCAAAAGTTAGTCGGATTACTTTTTGATTTCTTTTGATTATTTTATTAGAAAGATGGCTTTTCGAGTGTCCGTAATCATAATCAATAAAAAATAATGAAAACTTTAATCGTTTCTTAACAGCTATTCAACAACCATTTACTTACATTGACGACTGTATGGTGACTGAGTCCTTTGTGGATATACGAAATTTACAGCAAAATACACTTCAACTAAAATTAAACTACTTTTGCCACCACGTACATATTTTTCGATTATTATCGCTGATATCCACTAGAAAACATTTCTGGAGGAGGAAAAAATGTTGATACTTCTTTGAAGAGATTTTAAAATTATCGTTTTTCTTTACCATTACATTCATTAATTCATATAAAAAATTCTAGAAATTAACATTTATTTAAAAAAAAATTCAAAGTTCTTATGCTCAACAAAAATTAAAAGAAAAATTTAACAAAAATTATGAATTTTTTTCTGAAGATCCACGGAATATTTTGCAACATTTCACTCCTTTTTCGTGAAAAATACATTTTCGGTTGTTAGACTGCTTTGCTTTTTTCAATACCTCTTATCCGAAGAAGTATCCTGAGCATAAATCTTTATGTAATTGTATTTTCCACTCGTTAGAGCTACCGTAACGTAACCTTTTCCAATCCCACCATCAATTATGTGTATTTGGTCAGTGCCATCATCTTCTTTGAAACTGGCTTCGATACAGGTAATTTTTGTGATTTCGAAGGCTTGGTTCTCTCTCTTGTTTCTCTTGCCATTCGAATCGTCATACAATCCATATGCTAAGAAGTCACCTTTAAAAAAATTTAAATTATTATTAACTGATAAATCATTATTGACTATTAAGTTCTTGCAATGTACTTTTATGCATTTTACAATGACTTAAAAACCTTTTGTATATCTAAATAAAGTTTCTCAGCGATGACATATTTCCAAAAGGACTCACATAAAGGGGCGATTTTCCAATCCCTGGTAGTGGAATTGTTGCAAAATATTGCAAACATTTTATATGGCCGTATCCTAAATATTTAAATATCTGAATAGCCTTGAAAATCTCTGGGGTTGAATGAACAGTCGTTATACTGAGATTCAATAAAAATTTCCGAGTTGTTAGTAAAAAATATAAAGCTCGATTTGGAAAGACTTTTTGGAGTTTTTAAAAAATAACACTGTTTTCGAAACTTTTTAAATTTTTCGAACCAATAACACCGATTTTGATCCAAATATGTAATTGAAATCAAAGTCTCCAAAATGCTGTAAAATTTCTTGGCGCACACCCATTCACACACACACTTCACGCACACACACCCACGTGTACGAACACATCATCATCTCAAAAATAACCAAGGACCTCTAAACCCAGAGATGGAAAATAGGGTTTAAACCAACAACTTCAGACTTGACATACCCGATTCCCTTTCACCCAATGAATATACAACTTTTCTTTCTAAAGTAGGGTATTCGCTGTATTCTTCGATGTTATCAACAACAATAATAACACTTGTTACTTTATGGTTTAATAACAAAATTGTGAATGAAGCCAGTAATAATTTAACGATTTTATTCATTTTTAAAATGACTAACAATTATCTCTCCACTGTTCAGAATGTACTGCGGTGATTTTCAAAATTTCGCTCCGTTTTATATATTTTCTAATGTATTCGTATGTTCCATAATCTTATCATCAGATTTTTCTCTCTAAATAAAGTTAATTGTTTCTTAAAATTTTTAAAAATAGTGTTTGTTGTTTTACAATGCTCAATTTGCGTATATAGTTTTATAACGCCAAACTTGCCTCGTCAGTATAGTTTTAGTGATAGTGGCCGATTTGATTTATAACAGTTTATATGACCCATGGGAGGGAAATGGACTGGCACTATTTAGATACAGTGTGGTGTGATATTTTCCATCTTTTTTCAGTGCCAATTACTCAATGTCAATTAGCGCTGGTAGATGATGGGGGACAAGTTGTTTTGGCGGCACCTGCCCATGGCAAGTTACACGATTGAGCAGAAGAAAGCGTTTTGAAGAAGACCCCATAAAGCAAAATTGCTGTATACATATAGGTCGATGCCAAGCCACACGAGTTACGCAAGGTGGCAATGCATTCACAAAAGGTTATTGTTCATTGCGTTTTTTTAAATTATGTCGTTGATCAAAAGGAAAACACTTTCTTTAAAAATATGTAGTTCAAAAATTTCTTATGACGTTTTCTTTTCCTGAAAAAGTCTAACATTCCATCTATCTGTCTCTCTATCGCTTCTAGAATTGCCTACTATTTCCTAATAAGTGTGCGACTGTTGAAGAATTTTTAACTTCCTTTTTCTCTTTGGAAGGTCAACAAATGTTTTATTTTCTTAGAAAAGAAAACACAATTACCATAGTTCAGTGTCACTGAATTTTAAGAAAAGCTTCCAAAAACACAATCGCAGTTTTTTGCCATTTGATTTGATTTGAGGAAATGGACTCCTCCACATACATATTTTTTATAAAAATTTTTATATAAGCTACAAAAAACAACAAAAATTTGCTAAACATTTATTGGGATTCCTCCATGTGCCATATACCTTTGGTAAATGTGGACATTACAGACTTACAATATCTGGTTTTGCATGTATGCAAACGAGGAAAGCAAGGAAAATTTTTTTTTTTAAATTCTTAAATACTTCTTTATATATTCTTTGAAAACATTCGCATTATAAATAAAAACAGCTTATCCTTATGCATTTTCATCTGATTGAATTTGATGTGAATACCGTCTTAAGTAAACGAAAAATGAAAATTTTCCTCATAAGCAGACTTCTTTAAATTTTTAAAGTGGAATTGACAAATTCCAAAAATTTCTAATTGCTTCATCTATCTATATATATATAAAAATAAGTCAGTATATGTACGTCGCCGAACTAATCATAAACGCGTCGAGCGATTTTAACCAAACTTATACACTACGTAGGCAGTGGCCCATATATGGTTTATATGAAGTTTGGTTAAAATCCGTAAACGCATGTGTGTGCGGTGCGTATGTAAAGTGAGTGTGTTTTTGGGAACAAAACCAACTTTATTAAAAACAAGTGTGTTTCTTTTCTTATTTTGTTTTGCCGTGCGAAGCAGGCAACGGGCCCGCTAGTTTCTATTAAAAAGTTAAAGAGATTACGTGAAATCTCTGCATATTAATACCTGAAGCGAGCTTTGTGGGTAAAAAAATATTGAAATGGTGAGATAACATGAAAATGATGTTCTAAATAGGTTATTTTTTGAGTAGTGACCCTTTTTAACACGAAAGATAAAAAAGCCTTTTTCATCAGATACTATTAAACTACTTCTTCCTGATACGGATGATGCCGCACATGATGAAATACGTATGACATGATCATAATTTGAACTTAGTTAGTGTCACAAATAACACTAACCCAATAATAATCTGCCACTAAATTTTTTCTATCAAACTAAATCTAAAAGTTAAACCTTTAAAACAAAAAACACGCTTAATAATTTTGGCCAGCTTTTTGGGTCAAATACTCCTCTGTGGGTCGGCTGGTTGGTTCGAAAGATATCGATATCGATAGATATGTATGTATGTAAGTATATATGTGAAAAAAAATCAGGATATCAGAATTTATGTTTTCTTTTTCTATCATCCCCTGCGCATTATTTGTTTAAACTTCGATAATCTGTAGAAGAAATAAAAACGTAGCTTTCGTAAATAAAACACATTTTGAGTAGAAAGGCAGTTGACAGAGCAATCCACTTTTCATTTCTGTAAATATTTGTAGAATCCCCAATTCCATTCAGCTTACAATCGTCCGTCTGGCAGCTCTTGCATTTTGTGCTACCCTGTATTTGTCTTTAAATACAACACTGTACAAAGAAGAACAGCTTATTGTCATATTTGTTACAGCTTTTATTTTCTAATTACTTTTGTTTTACTCTATCTACGGAGGAAATAAGAATTTGTAGATATTTTGTGTTATTTGAAAGCAATTTTATAACAAAACCTAAATGGGAGTAACTGTTCTTCACCCATATCAAATACCAGAGGGTAAAAGTGGCTCTCAGGCCATAGATTATCTCTCCAAAAGGCTGCTAGCGTTGGGCGCCGTACACACCGGTCAATTTCTAGTCGATTGTGAAACGTACATTTCAGCCCCCCAACATGGACCATCAAAAGCAGTACATGTTCTACATGACTCCGAATATCCGGTAACAACATTTTCCATATTGGACACTGGTACCGGTAAACAAATACCTTTGGTAGCTGATAATCTATTTGATCTACTCATGTTAAAGATGACTTCGGTGTACACATCCAAGAAGCAAACGAAAATTGAATCAAAAGGAGCTAGATTTGAATATGGCGACTTTCTTATCAAACTAGGCTCTGTTACCATGATGGAAAATTTCAAGGGTATTTTAATAGAAATTGAATATCGGCCATGTGTAGTGTTGCTCTATTGTTGGGAAATGATACGGGAAGTGTTGCAAAGTTTTCTGGGCGTTAATGTACCTAAAGAGTATCCTGGCTATTTCACACCACAACCTGTAGTCAATGCAATGGGTCAGCAACAAATGCACGCAAAACAGAATGATATTTATGAGCCCATAGATACAATAAATCAATATTTGGAACATTTTACTAACTACCGCAAACAGAATGTAATGCCACAATCACAGGCGGCAACTCAACAGGCTAATATGCCACTGAATACGGCAATGAGAATAGGTTAATGAACTCTTAATTACGTTATTTAAATAAAGAAAATAATATTATTGTAAATAGAACAATTTTCATTTCCAACTCACCATTATAACTATGACGCCGTTTAAGCACGAACCGAAATTAAGAACGAAGCACTCGCGAACCGGCACAAATCTAAAATCTATATACACTAGTAATTATTTTCTTTAACAAGTTCCTATTTACGATAAAAACGTAAAACACAAACCGCACTTGTGTTTTTGTTACTGAATGCGCTTTAAAATCTTACCACGAAACTGTTGCACTACATACCGATACGAAAGCGCACGAAAATGACTACAAAGATGGATTACTTTATGCAAAACTTTGACGCAGCAGCCGAATGAATATTTTGAGCTAAGAGTCGTTTTGTTTTATAAAAATGGCGACAGGTGGCACATGAAACGGGAGCAGTATTTTTTTAAAGGGGAGCTTCTTACTTTTTGGTTTTATAACTATTTCGAAACTGCATAATATCAATTTTATGTTGCACAAGTTGCATATTTGGTATTTAAAATTACTGAACGAAACAATATTTATTCTTCTTCATTGATTTTTAAAGAAGGAAACGAAAAAAATTTTCTTTCATGTCGCAAGCTTTTCAAACATGGCGGTGTGTTTAGTACATTTTATATGAATGCACGTACTTATGAAAATTACAAAAAGATTTCCGAAAAATTAAACATGAATGGATGTGTATATTTACAAATCCATGTTTTCAGTTATTGGATACTGTTCAAAAGCCAATCAGATGATATTTAACAAACAATACATATCACTCAACTATAACAAATTTTGTCAATGTAATATACTCTTTGTATGAAGGCATAGTTATTTAAGAAATATTAACGCAATTATAAGCAAACGTATTTAAAAATACTTAAGTATATTCTGATTACTAAGTAGGTTTTTCTATTTTTGACAAATTGTGGTTTTTAACAATTTATTTTACACTTCTTTACCGTTTAACTTCCAATTCACGACTATACAGTTCAACTAGTTTTATACATACTAAATTTGAGGAAGATCCGTTATGATAAGTGATGCTCTCCAGCGATTTTAAAAACCAATTAAGCGTGAAAGAAAGATAATACAACATGTTTTAAGTTGAACAATTGATTAATTACTTATTAACTACTTGACAAAAAATTATGATTGAACCTGCAGGCCAACCACAGGAATTGTCGCTAACATCAAGCTTAATTT
Source organism: Germaria angustata (assembly GCA_963681545.1). Classification (NCBI taxonomy): domain Eukaryota; kingdom Metazoa; phylum Arthropoda; class Insecta; order Diptera; family Tachinidae; genus Germaria; species Germaria angustata. Next base: position 10,862,458 of record OY813001.1, on the reverse strand, counting down.
CTTAAGTATCGCACATTAATATATCTCATACCAGTGAAACGATTCATTATTTTATTTAAATGTTACATATACAATTACAATTTATATTATAGCTTCGGTTTTTAAGAATAAGGCTTGTGGTAAAGCAAGCAAGAGTCTTAGGTGAAAATCGAACCCATACTCTTCGTATATATACCCCAGAATACTACCCATGAGCCTACCGATGCACTTTGATATGAAAATAATCAGCCTAATTACGAGTGTCGTTGTCGTATTTCGACTTCGACAGTTTTGTAATAGATTAAAGATAACATGCAATGTTCTTCTTTAATCTAGAACAAAAATGTCGAAGTCGAAATACGACAACGACACTCGTAATTAGGCTGAATATTCGGAGTTATGTACAAAAAAGTCGATATGTCACGAACAAATAAAATTTGAGCGAAATCGCATATAAAGTAAAGGGTCTTTCGTATCTTTAAATTTAAATAAAACAAAGTCTGTGTAGGATATCATAAATTTTTTTACCCATTTGAAAGGCCTTTTGATCCCAATATGTATGATGCGCAATCGAAACGTCTAAGTTTATATGACTTTAACATATTAATCAGTCAGAAAATGATCGATGGTATGGTTTATTTTGGTCTATTCACTTATATCAATGTACAGAAAACATCACAAGAACAAATCTAACGGGGTTAAAACCGCATGATTTCGGTGGCCATCTTCACGTAATGTATGTCGAATGTGGCATGAGCGCCTTCTTGTTGCAACCACATGCCTTTGGTGATGTCTATAACATTTAATTTAGGCCAAAAGAAGCTGGTAATCAACAACCTTTAGTGCTCCTCATTGGCAGATATGGATTGGCCAACGTTGTTTTCAATGAAATATGAACCGATGACGCCGACAGTCAAAAGCTAACACCAAACAAAGATATTTTTCTGCATGCAATGGACGCACTTGACTCTCATATGGATTGGTAATGTTCCACATTCAACATGTTTTGTATCTGACGTATCATCCAAAAATATGCATTATTGCTGCTATTTTGATGAAGTGGGTGGAATGTGTCCTGAACAGAACACCCCTTCATAAACCTATTTTATTATTTGCACGTGTTGTGTAACGATATTTCCATTCTTACCATGAATGGAAATATCGTTCGACAAAACAGACCATATAAATGGCTGCCGATTGGACAGATGTAGCTACAAAAATGTGCCCGCTATCAGCTGTCAAAGTTTGGAACTTCTTATGGGTAGAACCGAGTGTTCAGACTAGACAATTTTCCAAATATATAAATTGCTCGGGAGCAACTTTCATTCCCACAGGATCACCCATTCAGCTATTTAAATGAATGCAAAATTGCATATGTGAAATTCGGATACAATGTGGTTCTGGGCTTTTTTCTAATTGAATGTTTGAATCATTCATTTAGCGGCTTTCATAGATATAGTGTTGACATCACTGAGTGTAATGGCGGATGTTATTGTTTCAATGAAGTGTTACCAGATCGTAAGAGCGCCTCTATGAATAATTTTTGTACTTATCATCACTGGTAGCAACGCCGGATGTTCGTTATTTTGTTACCGTATTGAAGTAGAAAACTATTTGAATAAATCTAATAATTAAGCCTTAACTGCATTTTAAATTCGTCAATTTAAGTTGAATTGGAGGAGATCTTTACGTTATAAACTAATTAAATGGCCTCCATTAAAGATTTTGCATTGAAACTCTGTTTTTTGATCTCATCATTATTTTTTATATTTCCTGTCTTATTTTTGAATTATGTAGAAAGTAAAAAATATATAGTTTAAAGGAAAAAAGGTGTTAGATAAATGTTGAAATTTTCTTCCGACCGGGTTTGTTTAAATTTAGAACGTTTTTACGTCATCCCATGTTAAACCTGGTTTGTAAACATACCGGTTACAGATATGTACCATATTCAAGCTCTTACTATACTCCAAGGGAAGGGTAATGTAACGGATTAATTTTATGCTTTTAAGCTTTCATGTGTATATGTATCGTAACACGGGTACTCAGTACCGGTTTTTCTTTTACTGTAACCGCTTTATCGCAATAGCGGCGGTAATTCTTATTTTATATTCATTAATTTGAAATTACTGGAAGGATAGATTAAGTTTTGGTGGTGCTCTGAGTGCAATATTGATTTTTTTGTGAATTTACCATTTTTTGTATGATTTTATTAGATAATAAAACCCTCCAAACGCTTTTGAAGATAAGCTGTTTTATTATTATCCGGACACAAGTTGCTGCCGCAACAGGTAACTTTTTGTATTTTTTTAATTTATATACATATAATGGAAAGAATTTATAATTAGATGATCGTGATGTATGAACTTTTCTATATCACGACAAAGCAAGTATTTGCCGAATCACAAGGACCGGAGCACAGGACGCAAAATACTTTACTTTACTAAAAAAAAAAAAAACGAATAAGTAGTGGATTTTTCCATAAATTTATGCTATTTATCATTAGTTAAAAATATTAATAACGTTATTTTTATATAATTTATATTAAATATAGACGCTGATTCTGAGCAGATGGTTTTTTTCTATGGTATAAAAATTTTCAATCGATTCTTATACAAAATTAATAGAAAACATTTTTTTAAAAAATTTAAAAGATTCATATTCAATAAATTTTGTACGCAATTCCAATTCTATATGAATTAATTAAGAAAAATAAAAACTGTCCGGAAAAACATTTGCTGCATGTATTCACTCTTATCGTGAATAAAATTTCCCTTTTCCCAAAATTTCAATCATGATTTTTTCGCATTATTTCTTTTTTAATGAAAAATATTTCACGTCTTTGCCTCTCATTCACGATAAGGACGATTATTAATTACAGCAGCTACTTTGTATAAACAAGCACAAGTAGACAGACCACGGGCCGAATTAGCGCATTCGTAATCGAATAGTCTTTTATATTGAATAAAATTTCAATGTACCAGATTTATTTTAGATTGGAATATAATGAAATGTGTTTTGGTGATAATGTCATATTATTGCAAAACAAACATTCGAAAACATAGTTTTGTGCCTCTTTCTTGTATATAACATTCTCGACATTTTCATCCTCTAAAATTTATGATTACTTTGCTCCATTAACGCAACTATCTCACATGTGTTTTTTACCTTTCATTTGTCGAAGGTTGCAACCATTGAAAAGTCCTTCTACATGAAGGGGGTCTAAACCGCTGGCTTGGATAATTTGTTCTTCTGGAGAAGTCAAAGTCATCAACTGGTACTGCGCCACTTACTTCCAGTTTTTTGTCTGGATGCCCAATTAGAAGAAATTTTTTTCGCATTGAAAAAATCTAAAATTATAACATTTAGTGCACACACGTGTCTTTTAACTTATTTTACATTACTTAACGTTTTTGCATCCTTAATTGGTGGTCCATAAAAATTCAGCTTAAGAGAAAGTTCCCCACATAAACTTCTGACTGCTGCTTTTCCTTGGTTGCAATTTGGCAGTATATTTTTGACCAAATCGGGATGCTCAATCATGTACTGGGCCATAATATATTTTTACTTTCCGTTTATTTTTATTAATACTGGTCCTACAAAACGCTTATAGTTTTATTTTATTGTTTTAAGTATTAAATATATATTTATAGACTTACATTTTTGCGTCTCGTTTTTTTCACCTACAATTGAAAGAAATATTTTTTTCGATTGTTGCTCAAACGACAAGTCAAAGATAAATAGCTGGTAATCGATTACGCACACACTCGTTATCGTATGTGTACTATAATTTCAAATTTTGATCATACTTGTACGATAATGAATGCCGTTATATGAAAAATAAAATTTCACTCGATCACGTATGCGGTAATTCAAATCTGTTTGACGGGAATCGAACTTGCAACCCGCAGACTGATAGTCCAGCACGCAACTCAATCTTAGAACAGGGTAAATAAATAAACCTTTTGTAATTTTTTAATATTTTTATTTCTCGTGTATTTTTTTTTCTTTTCGAATATATAATAAATTGTTAAGTTTTAAGTTTTGTAAACTTGTGATTTTTGTCTTATGATTTGTTTTTAGTTTAAGAACTACAAATATTGTTTTATATAAATCGTGGGAATTAGTGTTATCTTATCAGCTTATATCCAGTGGTTTATGAAAATATAATTATTAAGAAATAATAATTTTCAAAAAAGTAAAACCAAATACAAAAGAGAAATTCAAATTACATTTTTAGTTGTTTTTTTTAAGAAAATTGATTTTATTTCTTTATAGGGCACAGAGTTCATGCATTTGCTTCTCTACAAATTCCTATTGACAAATAAGTAAAAAGCTGCATGCAACATAAAAAAGTTAGCGTTAAATATACTTATATATTTCGACCGATTTTGAACGTTTTTATTTACAAGTATAGAAAGTTTGATGTTCAGCATGATGTAAACCCACCAGTTGTATATACTAAGTAAAAGCATTTATTTATTGATATTTTAATATTTGAGCTTTAGGTATTTATTATGCACTTATATTTGCAAATATTTATCAAACTCATTATAAATGAAAAAAGGATATTTTTTTATTGAAATAATTAATGCTTATTTAGAACAAAATGGGAAAAGCTTTTGTAAATCTTTCCGCCAATTGATATTTACTTTCAAACTAAACAAAGAGATCAAGGAACAAGATGTCTGGCTCGTTGATAATTTGAGAAATGGATTTTACGACTTGCCCTTTCGCAATCGTGAGAATACATTAGACAATATACATATTTATTCGTTTTACTCCTGCAAGGAGCTTAGGGCCATACATTAGATTATTATAACTGATATTTTATAGTGTTTGGACAACAACTCCGAATGTTGTGCCTGGTGCAAATCAACTAAATTCTGAATGCGATTGTGTTTGACAGAAATTTTCACTTGTTTACAATTTCGAATGCTAGAACATTATAAATTGATAAATTAATAATTGTTTATACATTGACTTGGTTTATAACAAAAGCGTTATGAGAAACTATGCAATTCAGAAAGTCGAAATGAAAAGAGAAAAATTTCATGTTACGAGAAATTTAATTTAAGCTGCGAGAGAGAATGTATTAATGATACGCATTTGATGTTTTTTTCCGCAGCATGTACTTGTGTGATGTATGTATGTACTTTAGAACTCATATTTGCAATTTTGCATGCTGATGCATTTTCGAACGCCCGGCGCATCAGATGCAGGCACAGTAATGAATTTCCGAACATTCCCATTCTTAACTAGTCAACTTTCGGACCCCTAAAACATCATGGTGAAATTAATTAAATGGCCAAATATATAAGAAAATTTTTTCCCAGAAATTCCAGGCATGTCTTGCAGGTCAACTATAAAGATTTTTTTAAAGTTGATATACTTATGTTAGAATGTTTGCTAATTTTTTTTTGATATTAAATAATATTTCCTTGACGATAACACACAAAGTAGTAGAGAAAGCCTTTATAAATAAATAAAAAACGTTAATTGAAATTAAGCTCATATATTTAAATCAAAATCATAAAGGTCGAAATGAAAAAAAATGCAATAATTACAAAGTCATATACATACATAAAGACATATATAAAATGGTAACTTAAACAAATCAATGCATTAATTCTTTAAATGCTACTTTTTAATTAGATTTTCAATTATTATTATTGAATAGAAAGAAGAAAAAAAAGTGCACATACGAATGCTATAAAAAAAATAAAATAAATGAAAACAATTTAGAAAATTATGTTTGAAGTAGTAAATTTATATATTTTTACTTTTTTTAAGATATAAAAATGTGCTTAAATTTATAAAGAAAAAAAAAAATTGTTTGAAATAACTTAGAATTAAGATATCAAAATTTTAGGTTTTTTTAAACAAATATTTGTTATTTTTTTTAATGAATGTTAAGAAATTTTATGCATTATTTTAGTATGAGTTTCTTTCTAATGAAATATTAGTATTATGTATATATATTTTTTCCATTTTTGAATGCATCAAAGTAAGACAAATATAGACAAAAAGTATATTATTTATAAAATAGTTTAAATTTTAAACTATTTGTTACAAATGTCTCAATTTTTGCTGATTAATTATGTAAAACGTTACAATCTAATATGGTATCCAGCGGTTTTATTTTATTTTATCATATTCGTAATTATATTGCTTGATATTTTTATTATAGTATAAGTTATTAGTTTTTTACGCTATTGTTGTTTTACAAAGGTAGGAATAGTGTTATTTATTGTTAAAAGTTGCTGCGATTTTTATTCTTTGCAAAAAAAAAAAAAATAATAAAAGGAAATAGAATATTAATAGTATATAATTATTGCATAAAGATCAATTTCTTAAATGATAGTGTCAAAAACAAAGAGACGGGGGGGAGAAGGCCCAAGAAAGTTTTTAGAACATTTTGTTCTAATAATAATCGTAAGACATGGTCCAAGGTGGATTAATTTTAGTGGGTATTATTAATACGGCAAAAGACTTGGAAATCAATAAACTTTTTGTCATGCTCGTATGTAAGGCGTTATTTATGCCTAAATTCATATTGTTCTTGATATTGGGGCAAACATGTTTGTTTTTGCTATTGTAGTTAATTGCAGCCGTATGAACGCCGCGTAGTAAAATGATTCCACCATGATTCGAACTTTTGGAAACTATTTTTCAATAAACTTTTTTATTCACTACTCACTAGCAGCTACAAAGATCTGTTGATCATTAAAACAATATGACGGGATCAGAAGTTAATAAATCTGATCAATAAAAAAAAAATTAGGAAAAACATACAATTTCAAAAAAAAAAAAAAAAAAAAAAAACATCTGCACTGCATTAAATAAATTAAAAATTGTTTTATGTTAATAAAACAATTATTGAAATCAGTAAAAAGAAAAACTTCAAATCTTTTCCAATCGAAAAATCTATGAAACAATAATTTACAATTTAAGAATAGTTTCAAAAAGTGAGAACCGGAATTGATATTTCCGTATAAAAGTGACAGAGATTAATAAAGGAGATGATGGTAGGAAACATTTGTAAGGTCAGTTAGAAGAGTCAACTTTAAAAAACTGTTTCCATAGTTGAGGTTGTTGTTCTTGCTATTGGATTTTGTTATAGGAAATTCAAATTCATACAGTATATAAGTAGTTGCATATACAATTTTTCCTGGGTATATAATGTTGTTTTTTGTTTGCATTTTTTTACAATCAAGTTTTTAATATTAAAATAGAGTCGATTTTTAATTTGTGGTAGTTTTAAAGCCTTTATTTGTGTAAATTTCCAATTGTTTTCCTTATTTTTTTCAATTATTATAAGTAAAATCCAAGTTGTGTTTACTTATTTGTATGTTTTTTGTTGTATTAGGATATAGATTTTTTAAATGTGGTCAAACTGGTCAAACTGTAGATGATGATATAGTGATTGATTTCTTTCTTATAATTTTTGTTTGTTGTTGTTGTTGTTATTATTAGTTACTGTTGTTAATTTTTATAAAAACGTTTTATTTTTAACTTGTTGCAGTTGTTTTACATAAAAGAGCATCAGCATACGTAGAGAAAAAAAAACTATTTAGTCACCAATTGGAATAGTTGGTGGTTTAATATGGCCACCGTCTCCTTCGGAGACAAAACGTTTCCGGCCTCTGTAAAGATAGAAAAAGATATTGAATTAATAAAATGTTTAAATTAAAAAAAATTAGTACTGAAATTTATAATTAATACTGGAGAATCAATATTGTTTTAAATTTTTTTTCCCCGAAATTCACATCTATTGCTTTTGACTAGGTGAGGTTAGCTTTCGCCTACTTCAGTCCATAATTGGTCCTTAAAGATATAGTAGAAAACTGGAAACAGTAGTCTACGTCAGGGATCGAGCAAATAGACGAGAATTCGCAAATACCTTCTTAGTTCACAAATAAGCCATAATATAGAAAATCTTCTAAAAATATTTCCATGAAAAACTTTTTGGGAAAAGACAAGCCCATGAAAAATTTTATAAAATTTAAATAAAGAACTTAAAAATTTATTCAAGATCACAAACTGTATAATGGAATTAAAATTCTAAAACTTAACAAAAAAAAAAAAAAAAAAAAAAAAAAAAAAAAAAAAAAAAAAACAGGAATAAGTCACATAGTGTTTGCATAGGTATGTTAATCGGGAAACTCCATTGACTCGCGCGAGAGTGATACGACAATTTCTCGAAGGGCAAGCAATGAAAATTCAAGCCTGAACGACCGCACTTACAAAATAATTACGATGACACGAGAAATATTCCCCAGCCCAGAGGTGATGAGTGATCGCTTTTGCCATCACTGTCACAAGATGCCAAATAAAGTATTTTTTAATTGAATAAAGAGTTAAATTTAATTTATTTTGCTATATGATGGCTTTATTAGATATAACAAATATTGCCATTATTTATGGAACGCGATTTCATTCAAGTGACTGCCGCGACTGGTTTCGCAATTCCTTTTCCCTTTGTTGACCAATGGACCGATGTTTCTGAATTATTCGCAGAACATAGTTATTTAACGGAATCTCTAAAGACAAAGGCCAAAAGGGTCAAATCACAACTTCAAGGCTGCCAAGCGACATGGCCAAGATGGCTGATAACACAATTACCGAACTCAGTGCGCAATGAGCTGTTCGCGCGCCCATCCGGCTGAAGTTAAATATTATCCAAGTTCATATCTTAAATTTCGGATCATAGCTCCGTAGCGCTCATCCTTGACTGAAATGGCGTTTCAACATTTTCGAAAATAAACAAAAAAAAAAATTTTTTTTTTTTGCTAATAATGCCACCACTCCAAAATCCATTGTCACTCTCTGTGTTTCCATTGGCATTGGGCTTGTCGACAATAATATGCGGATTTTCAAACCGCAGATTCGACAATTTTGTTTGTTGCCACATCCGCCAATATGAAAATGCGTGTCGCGTCAGAAAAGCTAACTTTTGCAGTCAAATTTGAGGTTCGATTGAAGTTTCTGTTAGGCCCAACCAGAGAAGCCGTAACGAAGTGGCTGATGGTTATAGTTTGCTTTCAATTGCTAAGTCAATTAGATCATGGAAGAGAATAACCCGAAATCTTTGTGCAAAATGCACATCATGCTGGTGCGACAAATGCAGAGCCAGATAACAAATAGACGTTCTTGAATTGAGTTGCACTACTTTCGGCCACAGCAGCCCATCTCGTACGACGACAGGGATCATAAGTGCTATATCCACTTGCACAGGCGTACACAGCCTTCACAGTGGGTGCTTCATTTTGTTTAAAACTTGTTTTTTGCAAACGCGCATTAGTTTGGGTAACATAGCACCCACTTTGGAAATGAGTTTGCAGTCGCTTTTCAAGCGTAAAGCCATTCATTTTGGTTCGCGGAGATATGAACCAAAAATCTATCAGTCAAAAAATAGCATATAATTTGAAGAGATGCTTGTATTTGGAACAACTGTTAGTTGTGACATATTCCTTGTCAAATTTTACACGAAAAAGTTGCATATAACTACTTTTTTTCAACTCATACGCATTCATACATACATATTTGACAACGAATGACCACTAGTTCTTCTCTGATACACACATACGTGTACATGCGTATGTGTGTATTGTTTATAGCGGAATGAATTTCCATACGCTATAAAATCCAACCTTTATAAAACAGAACCGGGAACTCACTCTCTATCCCTCTATCTGTTCGTTTTATTCAATAATACTGCGCTGGCTGAAAATTTCACTTTCATTATCCCCTGGAAAGTAAAAGTATTTTTGATGTGTATTTCTGTTTTCTGGTGGAGCATAAACTAAATAAAAAGGCGCATGCATTTGACAACTGCATTACAAGAGACGTTTTCTTGTTGCTGTTGCATAAAATCAATTGCAGCCATAGTTACCAAATAATTTGTATGTCGCTAAGTCGCTAAATTAAGCGAAGTCATCAAAACTATTTTTTAAATTTTACTAGATTCTTTAACAACTTATTGTTATTAAAACAAAATATAGTAGACCTTGCACTACTTAAAACTTCTCGCTAATATCCAACTCGAATTGAGAACAAAAATTTTCTGTTATAAAAAACTAATGTTTTCGGAAATTTTCGATAACAATATCTCTCGAACCAGTTAAAACGATTTAGGTAAAAATTTACAACATTCGAAGCGATTTTCCAACTTTCGAAAAATATTCAAATCTATGAAAACGAATGATGAGAAAAAATTCAGAAATTTTTTTAAATAATCGTATATTGGTGGTTACAAGCGAATATGTATGTAATCTCTCCTCCCCTTCTTTTTAAGACGTTCAAAAAATTAAAAAATCAATAATTTACATTGTCCCTTATCGTGTTTGGCGATTTTCGACTGCAAATTCGACAGTTTGTACTAGATTAAAGAAACATTTTGCTCGGTATCTTTAGTCTAGTACAAACTGTCGAATTTGCAGTCGAAAATCGCCAAACACTATAAGGGACATTATATTTGGTCCAATAATCGTCTCATCTGGCAACCTTGACATCAACAACCACAACAAAACTAGGTTATGCTTTTGCCCCCCCTGTGATGCATTTTGTATTCGCTTAATAGAAGGAATGAAGCGCAGGAGAAATTTTTTTCTATTTTAAAAAGCAGCCAAAACAACAACAAAAAACGCAGCTTAAATTCATACCGGTCGTCTTGAGCTTTTCTTGTTTTTTTTTTCGTCTAGCATTTAAGTTTCTTGTTTTGATGCTAGTATGGGAAAACCTTTTTTCCTTAACCAAACTTCGATGGATTTTTTCTCTTTCGATTTAGTGCAAAAAAGCTTTTCTGCCTTTTTTGGGTCATTGCAGTTTAATGAACTCGAGAAAGTTTTTTTTTATGAAAAGTGCTATAAAAATTATGTTTGTATGTATAATTGCATGAGTATGGGTGGTCGTTGGGCGATAGGATTGCCTTTCCACTTTTAACAAACAGCTAAGGATATGTTTTTACGGTTTGATATTTGTTGTACAACAAAGCAATCGAAAGTGAAAGGATATTCTTATGTTAATATATGTTTGAAAGCAATATTCATTTTCCTAGTGGTTGGAACTGAAGGATTTTTTTAACACAAATTATTTTTGTATATTAATGATAGTTATTTTTTATAATTTTGGCTGACTTCCTAAACGCATGTTGCTTTGTAGTAATACATTGCAGCATATTCCTATATGCAAGCTTAAAAATTTTTACAATGTATTTTATTCTCATTTGCATCACTGTTGTAGTTAATACGCAAGAAAAAGCAAGAAAAGCATCAAAAAAAATGTAGATGCAAAATGAATACAATACGCAGCACAATGGTGACGCAGGAAGATCAGTAAGCGGTTTTTCCTATAATTAAATATATGTATTTCTATATTCACTTATTTATCTTAATTTTTTATTAAAGTAAAAAATGGCTTTTTCTGTGAACCATTTAACAAACGTACAAATTTCTAAAAAATTGAAATAAATTAGTTTAGTAAAAAATTTTAGTGCATCAGCTGTTTGCACAAAGCCTCTTGTTTTTGGTATTCTTTTTGATACCCGTGTTTCTTTTTGCAATAAAATATGCACTTCTGCCATTGTTCGATTTATTATGAATGATATAATGAGTATAAGTAAATGTTCCTAAACGATGTAACGGTTGCAAATCGTCCGTATGCAAAGTATTGAAAAAGCATATACTCCATGTATCAACTTGGTATTAATACTGCATTGATACAATGTAAATATACGTTTAGGAAATCAGCCTTTATTTTGCTTTTATAAAATTAGCAGATGCCAAAAAAACGCAACATCGCGATGTTGTAAGATATAAAACTTATTTTATAAGAATAACTAGGATACTTTAAACATGTTTTATCTTTGTATTTTATTGTAGACTAGCGGACCAGCGAACTTCGCCTCGCCCCAATTTTAAGCCTTCAGACAAACTTTCTATTTTTTTTCATTTAAAAAGCCACTAAGGAATAATTTCAAACAAAATTTCATACAAAAACTCGATTTTCGATTGTTCCAATTTTCCGACTTTTCCGGAGGGATTTTCCAAAACTTTCTTCCATAAAAACCTTCTCCTCGAAAATACGAACAACTGACAAAAAGTTTTACAGAAATCGGCCAAGCCGTTTTCATTCTATGAATTATTGGATTTTGCCACGCCCCTCCGCCCACAGACCGAAAATAAAAAATCACAGTGTCACCCGCCCGAGTATTCTGAAGGTTCCCTGAAAATTTCGTCAAAATCGGCCCAGCCGTTTTGGAGCCATTACGTTACATACATACATACACACATCCTATTTTATATATATAGATTACTTTAAAAATCGGTTTACATTTAGCATGCCGTTGTCAACGTTGACCTATTTTTGCATTACCTTGTGCTATAACAGAGTGTCCGAAAATAATACAGTCGAAAAGTTCTTCTCTGAATGGCAATTTTTTTCATGCAAATCGTTTTAGTAGTTTAAAACTTGTCGACTTTTTGCCACCTCTTGTTTTGTTTTACGCCACTGTGCATCGTAAAGTTTTCCCCAAGTTGTTGCCTTCACTAGTTTTTTCAGATACTCTACACAATGCATGTATGTATGTACTATGTATGTATTTATGTATGTATTTTTGTTTCTATTTAAAGTTTTGGCTATTGTATAATAAAAAACATCCCATATGCACCCATACGTGTGTATGTGTGCCTGCGATTATGTAAAAAGAAATACATTTTGAAAGCAAATGTCATTTTTATTTTTTGTGTTTAATTAAAATGACAAAGAAAACCATAAGAAGCAAATAAAAATAAAAACGCTAACATTATTTTTTTATTATTATTTGTGCCAACAAATAAATTTACAACGTGAAAGATACTGAGCCATACAGAAAGAGAAGAACACGTTACGTTTCGTTTTGATATTGTACGTAACGTCAGATGCAAACGACTAAATCAAAACCTGAGAATGTTTCGGTTGCCATTACAAAAGTTCGTTCACCCATTGACCTTTTTCTTGTGCAACAAAAGAAAATCAAATAAGATTGTTGTAAATGCAAAGAACGTGCAGCAGGCAGGCACAAGTTTTTGTGTTACAAAGTTTTTAAAACACGTTTGCTTTTTTCATTGAAATTTATTCCAATGTGCGTTGGGAGGGAGCTCAAAGTTTTTTTTGGGAAGAAAAGTTTCAGCATTTTAAGAGGGGGTGGGCGGTAATAAGATTCTGGAATTGCTCAACTTTCAAAGTGTTTTTAGTTTGAATTTCGTTTATAACAAAAGGCATTTGCAAATTGACATTGCGGCATCGATAGCATCGGGCAGAACCCCCGAAAATATTCAGAAATAAGTCGTATGCAAAGAATATTAGTAATTTTTTTTTCTGGGGCGAGCAACTTGCAATGGACGACATTCATTTCTATGGCAACCGATTTGGCAGTTTCTAGTTGTTTAGGGTTATTTGGGTAAGGAAAATAAATAAATAGAGAAAATTTATTGAAGGTGTGAAATTTTTTTTGTTTATTTGTTAAAAAAATGCTTCCAAACAATTACAGGAGCTTTTTGGTATGTCAAAAATTTTGGTCACTTATTAAAGCCTAAATATTTCGATGGCAAAAAATGTGTTTTTAAAATTATACTCAATAATAGGAACCAGAAGACTCGGTTGAAAAGTAGGAACAGTCTCACTCTCAGCCAAACATGACAGACGTAAAACACAACTAAAAAAGCAAACGTGAAAATTAAATTCTTTTTTTGGGTCCACCATTAGATGAACTTATAATGACAATTATAGAAATAAAACTTGAATACTTTTTGCTGCTTCAATTCTCAATTGAAAAAAGAGCTTCCAAATAGCACAATAATATTATTATGAAGGATAATTTCCTTTCTTTTAATTTTTCACTAATTTAGAGATTGACAGAGGGAGGACCTCTTTCTGAAAAGAAAATATTTTTACACTGAATTGCGATTGATTGCTTATCACTGGGAGTAAACATACATCTGGGGAGGTTACAAGCTTGCCAATAGTCACGACCTTCTGTTTCTTTATCTTAAATTAGTTTTTTAAAACTTCCAAATAACCAGTACACTTTGACCTTCGTAGACTAGTAGGTAGTGTACTAGACTCGTAGTGCGAAGGTTGGAATCCTGCCGCAGAACTTTGGCAGTTTGTGTTTGATAAATAAAGGGAGCGCACAACAAGCCTTCACTGGCTTAAGTGTATGTCGTATGACATGGGCTATCACACCCCTCCAATCAACCTAACCTAACCTAACCTAACCAGTACACTTTTGGTTAAAAAAAAAACTTTAAGAACGAGCAATATTACTAGTCCCATCTAGTCTCCAAAAAATATTAAAAACAAAACGCTAAATCAACACTGAATCAGCCAATTAACCAACTTTTTCATATATTAAAGGCATTGCAGGTAGTTTACTCCAATAAAAAATATTAAGTAATTCTTTAAGAATCACATTTTCATGGCTTCTTAGGAAGTTAAGTTGACAAAATTCTGGATTACATATAAATAGCTCTGTTCTAATTTAAAAATAAAAAAAAAAATTCTTTACGTTACATAATAAAGAAAAATATAAACAAACTTTGATTACTTAAAATTTTTTTATAATATCCAGAGAAGTCGATTCTCAGTAGTTAAGTTACTGTGATTTATTGTAAAATTACAACAAAATAAATCTATAGAAATCAGCGAATAGACATTAAGAAGAACTTCTAGACACAGTCCTGTGTTAAAATCATTAGAAATGATACTAGTTTAAACATTTCCGGATCACAGTCTCTGCATTTTCATGACTTCTTTAGAAGCTCCTTTTTAGTGAATCTCTCCCAAAAACTTTTATTCTCTCAACTATTTTCGAAGTTATTTTATGCATCAGTTGACTTTGTGCCCTTGCTTTTTTCAAAGATTATGTTCAAACTAATTATAATAGCAGTAACAAAAATTTACGAAACAAAAGTTCATCTCATAGATGGAAAATAATATTGGCTGTTCGGAAGAAGCTAGATTTGTAGTTTCGTAAAAAATTCTAAAATATAATTCATTTGATTAAATTTTACATAGTTCTTCGAACTATGTTGGATAAATTGCAATTAATTAGTCTGTGATTTAGTATTAACATACATATTTCTTGTATTCTTTCTTCATACAAAATTGTCGGCGACTACCGAAAATTGGCATTTGTTCCGTTCTGCTATTGTAGTTGGTTTCTCCTTAATTCTTCCTTGATATATAAAATAATTTGAAAAAGAATATATTAAACATTCAATAATTGAACCTGTGCCAGACTAATTGATTCCAATTATTATTTTACATACATAAATAATTGCACTTATCGTGAATAAAATTTTATGCGAAATTTGTTCCCTTTCCCAAAATTACGATCAGCAATTTTGTATTGTTGTTGTCTTTGTACACTATTTTGTTGAATTTAAAAACAAATTTTTTTCATGGTAAGGAATTCAAGTGAAAATTTTGTTCGCATTTGAAGCTTCAAAAAACTTTCAGCAAAAAAAAAAAAAATAAATAAATTTAATTGTATAAACAATGTTTATTAAGTCATGGTGTAAATGCGTTATAACTGATTTATTAAAAATTTTTTGTTTTAGATTTTTTCCGGTGTCACTGAATCTAACCTCTACAACCTGCACCAGGCAGAGATATACGAGGTCTGTTCCATATAAATGGCGAATTTTAATTTTTCTCGAAAAATATTTATTTATTTATCAATTTCTATTTTGTTTCCTTCAAAGTATTCCCCCTTGGATATAATTTACATGTGGCAGCGTTCTTTCCAATCCTCGAAACAGTTTTTATATTCACTATTTGATATAGCCTTGAGCTCTCTGAGCAATTCGATTTTTATCAGCTCAATCGTTGCAAAACGCCATCCTTTCATGGGTCTCTTCAATTTGGGGAACAGGAAAAAGTCACAGGGCGCTAAATCTGGTGAATACGATGGCTGAGGCATGATATTACGGTATTCTTTTCGGCATTATCGTGATGCAAAAGCCACGAATTGTTTTTCAACAATTCTGGATTTTTTTTCTATTGCTTCTCGCAAGCGGCGTATAACTTCAAGATAATACTCCTTATTAACCGTACGACCATGTGGCTAGAACTCATGATGCATGCACTACGCCACGGTAATCAAAGAAAACAGTGAGAAAAATCTTGACATTTGATCGAACTTGGTGCGATTTTTTTTTGTCTTGAATTTTCTTCCATTGGGCCGATTGAACTTTGGTCTCGATGTCATAACCATATATGCATGATTCGTCACCACTTATGACCCTTTTAAGAAAATCTGGATCGTCGTTAATGTCATTCAACATTCCCTGAGCGATTCCCATGCGAAGGTTTTTTTTTTTGTTCAAAATTCAGCAATTTGAATGAGCATGAGCATGGACGGCATAAACCAAACGATATGCCGACATCCTCTGCAACTTCTCTAATAATGATTCGACGATTTTCCATAACAATTTTTCTCACTTTCTCAACATTTTCGCCGCGTTTTGATGTGAATGGAGCTTACAGGACGAGCGCTGTCATTCACATCTTCTCGACATTCTTTGAAAAGCTTGTTCCACTTGTAAACATTTTTCTGACTCGAGAATACAATCACCATATGGAACTCTCAACGTTTCAAGTGCTTTTGAGCACTTAATTCTATTTTTAACATTAAATTTTATATATATTCTTTGATCCATTTTTATCCGTAGGAGAAAATCGTTATGCCCCTCACAAGCAAACCTAACTAAGAACATAAGTTCGAGACAAGTGTGCCAACATATAAAAAAATAGCTAATCGAATGCACGTAATACGAGAAATTTCAAAATTCACCTTTTCTTTTGAACAGACCACGTACATTCGAATATGTACAGATATCGTGTTTAATGTTTCTATACTTCATTTCATCTGTTTATCTAACCATCTTAGTATAAAA
The DNA here is from genome assembly GCA_963681545.1 of Germaria angustata. NCBI lineage: Eukaryota > Metazoa > Arthropoda > Insecta > Diptera > Tachinidae > Germaria > Germaria angustata. Next base: position 10,845,542 of record OY813001.1, on the reverse strand, counting down.
AGCAACAATATAAGTATAGATGCTATCAGCAAAAAGACCACCACTTCAAGGCCTCACTGCATGCATTAAGATAATGCTTTTAATATTAAAAATATATACAGATAAATTTGGAAATTGGTGAGAAGATAAAAATTGTGTGGCACAGAGAACTTGATGTTACTATAAAATAAATTAAAAGAAACTTCTTACGAAACAAAACTAGAAACACAAAATAAACAAAAAAATAAAGATATTTATCTATTTTATTTTTGCATTGACGCCAATAACAAAACAAACAAAAATAAAACCTACAGATAGACGACATCATCAACGTTAATATCAATAAACAACAAGAACAGCAACAAAATAAAGAAATATTAAAATTTATGCACTAATAAATTGCAGCAAATATTGCAGCATTGCATTCAACTAATGTTTTGTTGTTTTTTTTACAATAATTTATATATAAAAATTTTTTAAGTGCAAAGTGCATTAGCCTCCTTCAAAGCTCAAGGCAATTTAAGTTGCGCTGGGTATGGTTTTGGTGACCACATTAAGCAGTTCGTACCGAAAAAGCTTTCGATAAGCTTTCAATAGTCGTACATACCTACGACAATATGCATATTATATTTAATAAGGGGGAGTGTTTTATATTGCAAATAGAAAAAGCAACTGCACTTGTGTTAAACACAACAACAACAAAACTATTTGAAATTACAATAAAAAGCTTATTTTCTAGCTTGCAGTAGGTACTTTTACAAACGATCTTGAACCACATGCAGGTTGTTGCACTTACGAGGAGCAAATCATTAGGTTTTGCCACAAATAGAAGCAAATAAGAAAAGCTTTTTTTTTTGTCGTAGGTATGTACGGCTGTATCGTCGATGGTTTATGAAGGAGAAATGGACGCAGCAATAACAACATGTTATGTGTGTTAAAATAAAGTAGCAATTTTTGTTTATTAATAAATGCATGAAATATATGTACATACCTATGTAAGTATGTATATGTATGTATGTATACACTCGTATGTATATACATGTATATACTCGTAATTGGTAAATAACACAGCTTTACAAATTTTTAATTTGGAAAAATACCAAGAACACCACATAGCTAGATAAGTTAATTGGGACCTCCTAAGCCCGAAAAACAATGTAATTTTTTTTTCTAAGTACCGTTTTTTAGATAACGGTACTTTTGTGTTTTTCGGTATATGGTGCCACTCAAACCCTTGTGGAGCCCAACCGAAAAGTCCAATCGAAATAAGTGGCATACCGTTAGAAAGGTAATTAAATGCCTTTTCCGTCGATATGCCGCAAATTTCTATCTGACAACAAATGGCTCAGTTATGGCACCTCAAAGTTCAAAATTTGCCTATTTTTTACGTTTTTTTCAAAATTTTTCATTTTCATTTGGCTGTTTTTCTACGTTATAGTAAAGATCTGGAATGTTTTATTCTTTTGCCAAATAGCTTATTTTATCACCAATATTTTAAGCGTAATTTGAAAAAAAAACGGATGAAAAATAAAGTTTTTATTAATGATTTTGTGGAACGACAATATTTTCATTTTCATTGCTCACACACTATATTCGGCGTAAATTCAAAAAATTTAAATTAAAATGACGAGCGACTTGAAATTTTGCGCTTTTTTTCGGATGGGTCTTCGCGAATGAGGAACCAACAATAGTCCGCCATCATTTGTTCATCCCACCAGCCTTTGTAACGTCTTTCGATTTCTTCCATTTCCTGGTGAAATCTTTCACCTTGTTCATCACTTTCGGAGCCCAAGTTCGTGGGGAAAATATCCAAATGACTGAATAAGAAGTGTAATTTAGGTGTCATGTTTGAACCTAAAAGTTAAAAAGAATAAATTTTCAAATGATAACGGCCTTTTTGATATACATGCTTTCACTCAACGCTTACCAATGGCATTGAATTTTGTCAGTAATGTATCGATCTTCTCAGCGTAATCAGGACTTTTGTAGTTTCCCAAAAAGTTGTGAACGATGTCCTGGAATGCTTGCCATGCCTCCAAATGAGCTGGACCTAAACTCTCATTAAATGCTTGGTCACCGTACAGAGCCCGAATTTGAGGTCCATCAAATACACCAGCTTCAATTTTGCTCGCTGTGGCTCTCGGAAATTTTTGTTTAAGGTAATACATGGCAAGACTGTCTTTAGGCAACGTTTTGACAATATTTGTAAATAACCCAAGCTTAATATGTAATGGAGGAAGTATTATCTTCTCCTGAGGAATGAGTGGGTCATTTTTGATATTGTACTCTCCGTGCGTACGTCCACTTCGCTCGGGCCAAACTTTTCGGGTGTAGTGATTCTGACGGTCACGGCTGTCCCATAGACATAGAAAACAGGGAAACTTCGTATTGCCCCCTTGCAATCCAGATAGTATGGCAACTAATTTAAAATCAGAGCAAACTTTCCATTGATATTGGTCATATTGTATGAGATCGAGAAGTTCTTTCATTGCTTCACATGTTTCCTTTATGAATTTTCCATATCCTATTGGAATTGATGGTTTCGTATTCCCTTTATGAAGCAGGACTGCCTTTAAACTATCCTTGCCTCCATCCAGAAAAAGACGCCATTCCTCTGGGTCATAATTTTGTTGGAGAGCATTGAAAAGACCACATATGTTGGAACAAAAGCAAAAGTTTGCCGTTTTTGCGAAGAAAAGTGCAAGTTGTTTGCTGCGATCACGGTAATATGTAACACGTGTCTCAGGAGCACAATGTCCATACTGTTGCAATCGTGATGCAAGTAATTCAGATTTTGATTTCGTTAAATACAAATCTCGGCACAAATCATTAAGCTCGGCCTGAGTAAGTAAATGGTGTTTCTTATTTGATTGCATTTCTTGTTCACTCCACTCATCTGATGAATCATTTTTTATTGTTGTTTTTTGTATTTCTGTGGGCCCCACTACAATCAGCTGCGGTTTGGGGCACGATACTGAGTGCGGCACTGGAAGCGTCACCGAGCTAACAACTGGATAAACTGGTTCAATTCTACGTCCGATAGCCTTTTCCGTTAAACAGAAATAACAATCTGTTGTATGGTTGATCTGATTTCTCCATCGCATTGGCTTTCCAAATGTGAAGAAACACTCTTGACCTTTACTAATTTTATTTAATATTGTTCGGCAGTTGTTACATGCATTATTCGGTGTCCACGGTTTGTCGAGAGAAGCAGGTCGAAAGCCGAAATACTTCTTATACGCTTCAGATAAATTTTTCGTACTCATTTTTCACATCAAATGTTGTGATTTCTTTTTCACAAGAACACCACAAACATAACAAAATTCGTTGGGATCGATTGAACACATTTAGGATGGAAATGAGAGAGAGAGAGAGAGAGAGACCAAAATGTCATACTTCGTCTATTAGGGCTATTAACATATACAGAGATTCAAACTTCGTTTTTTTTAAATACGTTAAAACTAATGGACGCCGAATATACATAGTGTGTGAGCAATGAAAATGAAAATATTGTCGTTCAACAAAATTATTAATAAAAACTTTATTTTTCATCCGTTTTTTTTTCAAATTACGCTTAAAATATTGGTGATAAAATAAGCTATTTGGTAAAAGAATAAAATATTCCAGATCTTTACTACAACGTAGAAAAATAACCAAATGAAAATGAAAAATTTTGAAAAAAACGTAAAAAATAGGCAAATTTTGAACTTTGAGGTGCCATAACTCAGCCATTTGTTCTCAAATAGAAATTTGCGGCATATCGACGGAAAAGGCATTTAATTACCTTTCTAACGGTATGCCATTTATTGCGATTGGACTTTTCGGTTGGGCTCCACAAGGGTTTGAGTGGCACCATATACCGAAAAACACAAAAGTACCGTTATCTAAAAAACGGTACTTAGAAAAAAAAATTACAGCGTTTTTCGTGTTTAGGAGGTCCCAATTAACTTATCTAGCTATGTGGTGTTCTTGGTATTTTTTGGCTGTAAACCAGTGTAATACATAGACAGTGAAAGCTCCCATAAAATTTTGCCGATGCGAGCATTAAATAAAAATGAAATGTGTAGTACGGCTCGTATAACCGGGCAGAAGTAGGGGGAACAGTGAGTGAGTGTCAGTTTATGGGAGCCTCCACTATATCTATGTATATACATAAGTATGTATGTATGTATGTTTTTATCTTTTTTTAATGTTACCATTGAAATATTCTCATACCAATTTTTCAGATAGCCAAATCGATAAAAACAAATAAATACGGTTCGTGGATCAATATGGTTTCAGACCAAATTAATTTAGAGTTTCCAAAGTTTTTTTTTTTTGTCGCATGGCATGTGGTGTGGTGTGGAGCTGGTTAATAGTTTTTATTCCAATTTTTAATGACTCAGTACTGGAAATTTCTACATTTTATTACTCAATTTAACTTAATTATGTTTTTCATTTAAAGCAACGTTTTTAAGGCTGTTGAATTTTAACTAACATAAAAAATAAAGGTGTTCTCATAAGGGCAGGTTCATGTTGACAGTCTGTGATATTAAAGTATAAGTAACGGACATAAATCTGTGGTAAAAAGGAATAAGTGCTTAAGTCGACTTAAGCTAAAATTAAGCTAATAACACCATTAGGACTTCCCAATTTAGAAGTACTATCCAGCAAAATTTCAATTAATTTACTCGATTTTTCAGGAAGTTATAGCAAAAATTCTTTTTGCTTATCTTATTTCAATGTGCAATATGATATGTAAGAAAAACTTATTTGAATTTGTGTTTAAAACTAGGAGCTAGAAAAAAATTCTAAACTATTTTTTAAAACCATAAGACTTCATTCACAAATTATTAATTAGCAATAAAACTAAATTTTAAAAATCAGCTTTAAAGTTTAAAATAGCTCTACTGAAAAACCAAATAATCCGACTTAAGCAGTTTTTCCTTATTGACACAGAAATATGTATATAAAAATAATAAAAAAAATCAAGTCATGAAAATGATAAGGTGGTGCAAATTAGCATATTTTTTTTAAATTTTAACATTGCAAGACTCTTTTTTCTATGCTTATTCCCCGAATTGGAAGCTGTGTTCACAATGCTGGGAGAAGTAGGTTTTTTACTTCTTTTTTTTTTGGCAAAGAAAATAATTGCAATAGAGATAGCGGACATATTATCAAAGCCACACCTGTCGAATTAGTAGATTTGAGGGCGAGGTTATCTCACGTGGAGCTGATGTGAATTGCGCATCTAGATCATGCGATTTTACTCCATTCGACTATTTCTACTGGAGTTTTCTTAAGTCGAAGGTCTATACGAATAAGCGACAAGCCACAGCGGCTCTCAAGGTCAACATTAACCCATGCTATCGGTCAAATTTAGCCTTCTTTTTGTGTCATGGAAAGGTGGACATTTCGTATGCGCGCAACCCAGCAGATGTTATATTCCATACATAATGGCATCTACAGACCTTTCAAATTAAAGTTAATAAAGAACAACTTTGTTTATATTGGCCTTAAAGTCTTAAAGATCTATTCATTATAATGAATTAATAAAATACCATAAATTTTTATTTATAGGGTGACGCAAAAGCAATGTCATGGCGCACATGTAATGTGATTATTTAAACTGGTTTCCTGCCATTTCGTTAAAAATGAAAAAAGTAGCTCTGAAAATATCTATCTATATCTCTATGACAGTCAATTCTCACAATTGATATTACTTTGCGCCATTTTTTTTTAAATGGTATAAACTCGCCCCCAGTTACAACTTATATTCAATTACAAATCGAAAAATTATTTTTTCATAAAATTTTAATTTCTATAAAAAATGCATTTTCCAAAAACTAAAACAGAAATTGTACAGATTCTCACATACATAATGCAACTGTAGAACAATAGGTTTGTTCCACAAGATCTCGGACAAGTTCGGACTATTGAGAGCAAAATGAAAATTACTCTCTAAATTTGCCAAAGTTACCCAAAATAGCTGGAACGCAAAAAACAATTTTTGTAGTTCCTGAAATACTAATGCTGTTTACTTTTTAAACTAAAATCTATTTAAGTGCTTTTAGACGCTTAAAAGTCATCAAATTATAAAAACAATGCATTTGCATCATTGTCAATAGCTGTAAAATAATTGAAAAACAAGTGGAAGAAAAACTTAACAATTTCAATTTTTTTTAAATATTTATAAATCTTTTAAAATGGAAAGAAAAATTACGATCGATTTAAATATTTTTAATGCTGTTTCTTTTTTCAAATTCTGCTTTTTAATATATTTATTTATAAAAACTAAACTTTTTCTTTTGCTTGCAAAGTTTCCCATAAATCTATCAGTTTCATCTGTAAACAAAAAACAGCTGATTGTTAAATTCTTGTCCGAACTTACCCAAAGAAAAAGTTCGTGCAAATTTGTACAGGAAATGAAAAAAAATTACTCTCTCAATTTCTCTCTTTTTTGCACAAAAATTGTTATGTGGAACGGTTTTGGGTAACTTTGGGCTAGTTCGGACTGTTTCGTTATGCATGTGGAACAGAGCTAATATTATAAGGAACTTTAGAACGGTATCCATAGAACTATTTGCTGCTGTAATATTCTTGTTTATTTTTATCTTAATTTTGGAAAACTATTAGCGTTTGCAGTAATTCTCTCGGAAAATTTATGTAATCTAAAAATGTCCTCAAAATCATTTTAACTCTTAAAATGCATTACGTAGAGTTCAAACTTTGTGTGCATTTGCAATATGCAATTTTTCACAAGTTGTTTTTCTATGCAAAAAAAAAAATAAACAAATATTAAAAATAATAAGAAAAAAATATGTGCAGTTGTCACTCAGACGTTTTATTTAATTGAAAACTTTGTATTTATAAATTACGTGCTGTGAATTAAATTAAAAATGAACAAATGATATTACAAGCTTATAAAAATAGCAAAGAGAAATGGTGAAAAATAGACTTGTGTAGAAAATTTCAATTGATATAATCCATCACAAATATATGTGTATATATATATATATATAGTTATGAAATTTTATATGTAAAGCTGAATACACACGAGACAATTGTTGAAATAAAATGTATATTGAATTTTAAAATATAGATGGGAATTATCAGAATATTATTCGATATTCAAATTGATGACATTATTCGACATTACTCTTGATTAACTAACTTATTGATTTATTTATTAAGCTCGAGGTATTTTTTATAAAAACAATAATTTTTTTGCAGTATCTAATATTTTTACGCCCAGTCGGTGACTTCTTCAGAAAATTTAAATCATTAAAAAAATTATATACAATTAATGAAAATAATTTTTTTATGTATATGTTTAAACAATATTTGTTTTAATAGTATAAAAAATAAATAGGTTTTTTATAAAAAAAACCTCGAGCTTAATAAATAATTCAATAATATAAGTACATATGTATGTACATAGTTGTCGTAATCACCCTCAAAAGAAGTAATTTAAGTAAAATTTTCTAAAATTGGAAAAATTACAATTCATAATTTCCCAGCGCTTACCGCTGACAGTGATGAACTGACCAAAGTCGTTCTCAATGATACCGCCAGCCCGAAATCCACCCCAAACAATGACTTTTTCGGGATGCATTAGACTTTCTCTGATCTCAGTCGATTGGTATCGGTCTAAATTCGACAATTTCGTTTGTTGACGTACCTATTCATCCAGAAATGGACATCATCGTTGAAGATGTTTTGTTTTTATAAAGCATTTTGATAAAACAATTTCACCATTTGCACGTGTTGTTGAACGCTAAGTAGTTATATCCATTAATGGCCATTTGGCAAAACAGGCTGAATAAATGACACCAATTTGACAGATGTAGTTTCAACAAGATGTCCGCTATCAACTGTCAACGTACGGATATCCTCCCTATTAGAAGACCCTATATAACAAATTAATACTAAACACTTGTGGTTTCAGATTAAACGATAATTTAGTTTTTTCCCCTATTTAATATACATACACAACAAGATTGTTAAAATACAATAACATAAAGTACATACCCTGAAGGAAACATGGGGACAAGTGTACCCAAGTCACCAGTTTTGTCGACTATTTTGGTGACTCATATGTAGACATCGTCAACGGAGTTGTCAACAAGTTTTTGTTTGATGAGCAGAGAAATTTCTGAGAGCACGCTTATGTCTCTTCATTTTTTAATTGCGTTTATTTGTTCTATGGTGAACTTTTAATCATTTATTTTAACTAAAACTGTAGGGATATATGTATATCAAAAATTGTTTACATGGACCCATTAGAACGACCTCTTCAGTAGTGGGTTTTCAATGATAAGTCCATCTTAAATTTCAATAGAAAGAAGTATTGTGTAGAGTATGTCAATAATACTGGTGACAATGTCTACAGGGAAGTACTAGTTCTACGGTCGTCATATGGTCCCATTGGAACTAGTTCGTCACTAGTTCCAACGTCACTAGTGGATTTTCAATGACAAGTGCATGTTAAATGTCAACAGAAAAAAGCATTGGCTGGGGTATAATTTGTCACTAGTACTGGGGGCAAATCACGGCATTCGATATCGATCGAAATTTCAAACAAAATTGTATTGAAATTTCGATCGATATCGAATGCCGTGATTTGCCCCCTGGTGACTTTGTCAATAGTGAATCACTAGTGAATCACTAGCGACATTTCCTTCAGGGTACATATATTTATGTATGTGTATACATGTGTGTATAGTATGTGTATGTATATAGTATGAGTATATTTGTATGGTATACATATGTATGTATGTACATGTACGTTTGTGTTTTTATAAAAACAAAAAAAAAGGCAATTAATTTTAAAATGTTTGCAAAAAAACATTTTAAATAAAATAAACTGCAACATACAGTATATTTTATAGAAAATTTAAAAACAAACAATAATAAAGAAATACTAAAAAGAAAATAAGATTGAAAATTGAATATTTTACCGGCATCGAAAGAAACACAAAAACACTTCCAAAAATACAAGTATTTATCCACGTATGTATGTATGTACATGCATACATACATACATATGTATGTACATATGTACATATAAAAAACAATAACAAACTCCTTTAAATAAACAATAATAAAAATAAAGTTCGGGGGTGGCATCGCCCCCATTGCAAAAGTAAAAAGAAATACTGGTAAGAACTCCTTGTCGAATCTTCTTATATCATAAATACTACGATCTACATACATGCCTTTCAATATATGTATGTATGTAGAAGAGAATAACACATACATACATACATATGTACATACATAAATATTTTTTTTGTTATGCTTTCTGATCTTTATGCGGGACAAGCTCTCGGACAGAGAAAGCGATACTGCAGAATGAGTGGTAAACATAAGCTTGAACGCAGGTTGGAATCGCTGAATAGAATCGCTGATAGGCGGTTGATGGGAAACATCCTCGAAGTAATGTTTAATGTAAATGAAGAAGACGCCCAAAGAGGCGTCGAAATATTGAATAATAATAAATATAATTTTTATAAAAAATACCTAAAAGCTCATTTATATAAAAATCATATACATATACTAAAAAAAGGTCGAAAATAAATAGTGTTAATTAATTAAAATATTTTATATTTAAACGTAACGTTGCGTTGAAGAAGAGCCTGATAAAGTTTGAATTTCTCTACGTTTTTATGTATAAAGGCTTCAAGCGGAGCTTTTCATGATTTTTGTTTTTGTATTCTTTTACATGTCATTAATATAATATGAATTAGTACCTCATAAGAATTATTATATCTAATTTGTGATATAAACATATGTAGAGTTAATTGGCGGTGAAAATTTAAACGTACGTACATATATTTATTACGAGTTCTTTTTCAATAAATAACGTTAAGATTGCATGCATGATTGCCCTATTTGAAACAATTATGTCGACATCAATATATTGGCAATCGTGGGAAAACTCTACGCTATAGCCAATTAAAAACTATAATTATGAACTCTTTTTTTGTTAAGTCCGGATTTAAGGAAGAGTAAAAAAATATTTCTTATAATCTTAATATTTTTGTAAGCCGGTCACTATATTATGTTTATCCCTTATAAACAGAATTATTAAACCCTCTCCTTGGATATTTCAAAATCCCCCTTTTTATGATTGTCGCGTCGACGTCACATCAAGTCGACAGTAAAAAAAGACAGCAGTTCTGAAATCCTTGTAGGCAATAATTATCTAATATTGATGGCCAATTGTAATTGTATAATCATAAAAACATAATATAGTAACTGGCTTTCAAAAATATTGTATTATATATTATAAGAAATATTTTTTTACTCTTCTTTCAATCCGGACTTACAAAAAAAGAGTTAATAATTATAGTTTTAAATTGGCTATAGCGTTGAGTTTTCCAAATAGCGGAGCTCTTGTTTAAAAGTCAGACTGAAATACATGTATGTATACGTGGATTTTTTCTCGAAAAGAGTTAATCGATATGGCTGCGTTATAAATGAGTCGAAATGTATTTTAAAGTCCTTTAAAATGGTATGTATTCGTATTGTAATGAATTTTTCTTTTTATGATCAGTGATATTTTAATATTTACATATTTTAATTATATATATTATGATCAATTATAAAAGGAAAATGTACCACCCATAACTTCGGTACTTAGGGAGAGCAACAATTTTTTTATACATCATACGTGTTACTATTCTGCGATCTTATAAGCGTTTACGTCTTCTAAGCAATCAACAACGTCTCTACACAACCGTAGCATTACGTATGAGTACAATATTTTTACTAACAACTGGGAGGTTACTCTCTATTGCGATGCGTAAGCTAGTTCGATGCGTTTGATATTTTGTTAGCACGAGATATTTGGTTTTAACGCACAATTTTGACATACGCTTTCGTATTATGACGCCAGATTTGTGAAAGTGAAAAAAATTGTATGCGAAAGGAAAATGCGTAAACGCAATAAAGGGTACCATTTATCCGATTAGGTACCATATTTCTTACGCATCGCAAAAGAGAGTAACCCCCTGATTTTTGTTGTTTTTGTGTTTTAAAATATTTATTTAAAAATTTACCTTTGAATGCATTACGTGGCGCGATTTACAGAACAGAAGTTTTTCTATTTTGAATTTTTGGAAATAGCTGGATTTTAAAAACGAGTTGATTTACAGATTAGTCTGATAAATGAGCAAATATTTCTTTAAAATAAAATGTTTTTTTTTTAAGTTTAGTTGGCTGCCTCACACTATCGAATGTTGAATTTCTTGAATTTTATTTATATAAACAAAGCAAGAATAAAAACTTATTTTCGTCCCAATAACAACTTATTTTATTTATTTATTTATGCAGTAAATAGAACGTTTTTTCTTCGTTTAAAATTCAAGTGAACGATTCCCTTCAACATCGTGGATACGCGTGGGACAGGCCTAAAATATATGTATATGGAAGTGTGTGTTTGTGTCATGCTAAAATAAACAAATTTGTAGAGAAAATAAAATTCTTAAAAAAAACCTAGCAACTGCTGTGACGCACAATGGGACACTTTGCTAAATGCGAAGAGATAAAAATTTTCCAGAACATACAACTAGATATGTTCATGTTGAGCTCTAAACTTTTTTCTAACGCCTGTCAGAAATTACAATATAAAAAGAAAACCTGAAAATCTTGTCATTTGAGCGCAGCAAGAAGTTATAAAAGTGTCGAAGTTAAAATACAATAAATAGATCAGAAAAGATTGGACCTAAATGGGTTGAATAATTTTGTTATGTTATCAGAGACCTGCTGACCTAATCTACTAGAAAAAAAATGGCCACACACTTACCGATTAATATTAGAAAGCACAATTATTATTACTATGTATATTGAAATAAAATAGTTCATTGTAACAGGGACTGAGGCATGATGCAAAACAGTATTTTGAATTCAAACATGGGAGTTTTGCAATTCTTTACCAACATCGCTACACTGTGCTGTACGAATATGTCTTCTTATCAATATTTTAGTTTTTGCTTTTTTTATTTTATTATTATTAATTCGAAGAGTAGTTTAAAATTGCGTATTTTGTTAGAGTTATTGTTATTTAAAAATAATAAAAAATCTATGGAATTTTTCTAATTTTGAACAAATTTATATCCCATAAAGAAATTTATTTTTTTTTTTAAACTGGTATATTTATTGATAGATTAATTTTATACTTCTCCAGGGTAATATTCTGGCTGAAACTACCGAAGATTGTTAGCAAGTCAAGAATTGACAGATAGTACAGATACATACATCAAGAAGTTACTTATTTATCTGCTTCAAATTATTTTAAGAATTTTGGCATAGATTTGGCACATTTTCTCTTTTTTTATGTGCTTTTTATTGCTTTTAATTTGATTTAATATTTATATGAGTTTAATTGGTAACTAATGGGGCGTTTTCCTTTATAAAAAGTTTAATGTTTTTGTTCTTTAAAAAATGAGCAAACTTATTGCGATGAGTACGTAATTGCGTTAAGGGCGTTAATTTTTTTTAGTTAAGAGGAATAAACAAAATTTTTTTTATAAATTGATAAAGAGAATGTCACTTTTTTTTTAGAAAATACAATGCCATAATAAATACGAATTTATATACAAAATATATAAAACCATATGCAACCTTGTTAAGCGCAACAATAGAAATTTAGGCCGTTGCAGAAACATAGTTGCAAATTTTCTTTAAATTTTCATTTAATTGTTCAGACATGCAGTGAGACAATTAAATTTTAAATGGACTTAATGACTATGGCATTCCCATATATCCAATTTAGCTTATTTAATTAGCATTTGACAACTGAAAACTTTGTCTCAATATTTTTAACGAAAAGAATTCATCTGATTATATTGGCTATAGAAAATATATTTTTTAGCAATATAAAAATTAAGTATTCAGTTTAAATAAATTATTGTGAAATTAAGTTTTGATTTACAAAACAAATTTAAAATGTGAAGTATACATATTCTAATGTGGCATGTAACACTGCTCCACCACTTCGGAAGTCAGATGATTTGACTATTTCAATTCTTACATATTTTCTGAGATTACCGGCGCTTATCTTATTTTCAAATTTCGAAATGCAATTAATTCACAAAAATTCTTGTTCCTCTTCTAATATAGGACTACCGACGAAAATTTTAAATTTTAGTTGCCTGCCCGGCCCGTCCTAACGAAAAGCTAATATCGAGCTTTTCTGACATTTTTGATAGTTTAATAACATAAAATCCCAAATTGTCAATATTAAATGATTTTTCTTCTGTTCTTTCCTGAACACTATTTTAAAATATGACTTTTTGTTTCATTCGCCCAGCGTCGTCGATATATGTATGTAAGTATATGTATGTATGCACTATTTTCAATGTTATTGGAGGTGAATGAAATTGCAAGTGGTTTTCTTTTCAATCTATTTTTATCAACCAATTATCTGTTTTGTTATTTAAACGTTCGATTTGTTTACCCATCCATGAAATTAAATGCACGGTTGTTATGGCCCACAAATATATACGATATATGTACTTACATATGCATGTACATAGAGACATACACGTACTTAAGTATTACCATACAGTAGTGACCAAAACACTCCGAACTGAATTAGAATGTATTAATTTATTTTCATGTTAATACTTTGTTTTAAGAATATTTAACTGATTTGAAATAATTCTTGCATAAGAACCCGCGTAATTGGGTGTCTTTAAAAGATGACACGACGGAAAATATCAGGAAATATATATGTATGTATGTATGTGATCATTAAAATAATATCTCTATATTTTTGTTTACCTTTTTTATAACAATTTGGTTAAAATATTACTCAAGCTTGAGGTGTTATTTTGTGGTTAAAGAATTTTATTTAAATTATCAATATTTCAGGACAATTCTGAAGATAATACTCAATGAGTATTGAAATATCGATAATTTAAATAAAATTGTTTAACCACAATCATTAAAATAGTTACAACCTCTATTTTATGCAAACAAAAATATTCACTTGGCAATAAAAAGAAAACCAGAAAATAAATTATTATTAAATCATTTAGCACATCAGCAACATTGAACCGCTTTGACTTCAACGGCGGCATCCTACCATATTTCCTGCTCTTTTTACAACAACTGAGCCTTGTTTTACATTTTATTTTCTAAGTCTTGCTTTGAAATTTCTCCAAAGATTATCAATTGAATTGAGATCAACTCCATAATACTAACTTTATTTTTTTTGAAACCAGTTGCTTACTAACTTAGAACGGTGTTTGGAAGAGTGATTAGCTGGAAAGACCAACGTAGCGACATTTTCTCTTCAGCACAAGGCAACATTTTCTAAAATATTTTTTTTTAGATTTCCTTTTTCTGAAATGAGGTGAATAGTTCTTTGCGAAGTTTTATTATATATTTCAGATGCAAGCAATCGCCTTAAGAGAACCTGAAAAGGTCTATCAGTAATTGGGATAGATTTTTTTATAGCGAAACCGCTTTATATTATTTTCGGTGATTAAGGACTTTAACGATTGATTTGATTCTACTATAATTTATAAAACTAATTCTGTTAACAATAACTTAAAATTGTTTCAGGAAAAAATTGATTTATTTGCTTCATAACTTAACAACTAATTATTATCAAGTTAGAGATTAAGCACTATCTGCTAAGGCCAACAGCTCAAAAAGAAAAAAATTAGGCAAGCAGACAGACAACGAGTACAAAAAATATGGGATGTGCATACTTATATCCTTTCAAATTGAGAAGTTTTGAAGTAACAAATGCAGGAAATGTATCCGAATTGCAATTCGAACAGGTTAAATTTAAACCTCTCATTCATTTTTGAAAACTTTCGAAAATAAATTTCTGGAAAAAAAAATAATTTTGAAATAAATTGAAGACTACGGATTCGATCGAACCCAAAAACCTAAAAACCCTTAACCTAAAAAAAATGTCGAATCGCTTCATATTCAAAAGATATTTTTTAAGTTTAACGGTGATAAGGACTTTGGGTTATCGGTTCTAACGAACTATCTCTTAAATTATCAATTGCTTGTAAATTTTTACGTTTACAGCGAGAGATAAAATAAAAATCGCTAATATTTTTCGAAAATAGATTTCTCGAAAAAAATTTTTCCGTAGATTTTGGCCTAATTTAAAAAATTTCACGTTAATATGAATTAATTTGAAGGAGCAGATTGAAATTTTTCTAAAAAAAAAAAAAATAATTTTGAAATAAATTGAATACTACGGATTCTATCGAACCCAAAAACCCTTAACCTAAAAAAAAAAATGTCGAATCGCTTCATATTCAAAAGATATTTTTTAAGTTTAACGGTTATAAGGACTTTGGGTTATCGGTTCTAACAAACTATCCCTTAAATTATCAATTGCCTGTAAATTTTTACGTTTATATCGCTAATATTTTTCGCCTGTTTTTAAACCGTTAAAGATTTATGAATATACACATACATATATTTTTAATGAATATATCGCAATATACAAAAATACATATAAGTACATATGTTCACGTATTTCAATATTGCTTACTTTTATTTACTTTGTTTTTAAGAACTTCGCATATAACGAAGCCAATTGCACGGCCATAATCGTCAGGAAGTTCGTTATAACCGAACTTCGCTGTATATGTTTTTTATATAAATTACTAAGCAAACACAAGCACTTGGGTAAACAACAATTGGGTCATAGTTTTATATTATTTCTATAAAAATAAATACTTTAAAACATTGTTTATAAAATCCCTTGTATGCTGCAGTTTAATGCATTTCATTTAGCATTTAGTGATAATAATACATACATATACTAGTAAATTACAATCAACCACAGCAAGGTGATAAGAGAATACTGCAATCAGATGTTTTATTATTATTAAATAATTGAAAGTGTTAATATAACGTTCATTTGCAGAATGAATGCCGTAACTCATTTGCGTAATTTTTCATTGAAAATTCGAGTTCAATTCTTCAAATTGAAAATTTAAGTAAATAATTTCCAAATAATTCATATTATGAAAGGATTAAGTAGGAACTAATTGCAATAGAAGAATATAACATAATAATAATTTATAATAATAATAAAAATATTAATTACAATATTTATCAAATTTGTTGTTCGAGATATTCTCAAAAAAAAAAAATTTAATATTTTATTCTTTGTTGTTGGCTTAGGTAGGTTTATGCCTGTATTTCATTGGCGCTAACCAAATCATCAGTACCCTTTTAGCCAAATCATGATTGAAAAGCATTCAAGCTAAAAGGGTACTGATGATTTGGTTACCTAGCTAAGCCAACAACAAACAATAAAATATTAAATAGTTATTTTGGAGAATATCTCGAGTAACAAATTTGATAAATATTGTTATTACAAATTTGGTTTTTTCATTTTGCCTTATAAATACTTTCATTATCACCCAAAGGGCGATTAATGGTATAAAGGCGTAAAAAGAAAAACAAAAATACGCAAGTCAATTATAATTGTTTGTTGTGTTGTGGTTGTACAAAAGCTTTTTAAAGCTATTATACTTTTGTCTTTTTTGTTGATTACAAATAGAAAAATATGATTGAGTTCTGTTTGAATTCTCATATAGTCTTTGTAGTCTGTGGCATAAGTATACGAGCTTAAATGCTTTTTAATCATGATTTGGTTAGCGCCAATGAAATGCAGGCATATACCTAGCTAAGCCAACAACAAACAATAAAATATTAAAAATAATAATTAATACATAAAAATAATTATAAAAAATAAAAATAATAATTATAAAAAAAATAATAATGAAATAATTATAATAATACTAATAAAATAATAATAATAATAATACTAATAATAATAATACTGATAAAATAATAATAATAACAATAAAAAGAAATTACAATTTTAGTATTCCCTTCTGCGCAAAATTCTGTTAAATAGTTGATATTCACAAAATTGCATCCACTTAAAAACCGGACACATGCATGCGTATGATGCTTGCGTAGCGACCTTCGAAAACAGTACTGTGTGCTTCTACTATTGTTTGTTTGTTGCTTCTCCTTAATCGTTATTATGAATAATTAAATGTTATTAAATTGAATTGTCGAATTGAAGCCATGAATTCGATCCAGATAAAATTACGCTTAATTAAACATTTTTGCTAGTTTTTTGTAATACTTTTTAGTTTAAGTTAAGCAAGAAGAAAATTAAAATAAGTAAAAGTATTTCAATCGACGATATTGTTTTTCAGTAAACGATTAAGAATCTAAAACTTTCTAGCAGTGTCATGCTTAGTTTTCAACACAGATACGATTGACGGTACATTTCTATATAATTTTTTTTCTCCTAACACTGCTTGATTTTTGTTCGATATAATAAGATTGGAATCACTAAAATCTTAATTTTCTACAGAAAAATATATTTTATTGATTTAATATTTCTCCCAATTTTTGATGAAACGTTTATTTAAATTATTCTATGCTTATTTCAAAGCTTTAACTTGGCTTTAACTGAGAAATGTTGCTCGGTTAAAAACCTAACGTAATTTTATTTGAAAAACAATATTTTAAGTGTAAGCTACAGTTAACTAAAAATTATAATTTATCAGCCTTTATTGTAGTTCATAATATAAGTAGTATATGCACTGATTTCGTCATACGTATTAAAAAGTTTTGATAAAATATGATAACAAATAAAAAGTTAAACTTACCGGGAGGGCATGTTACTTAAAATCTTATCAGTTATAAATCCTGCACGATTGCAACGTTCCACAAAACGATCTAATATAATGTAAGCAAGTGGCACATCCAAAACAATATCAGCCATGTCATCAAAAACTCGCATGAATCCCTTAAAAAATTAAAAAGACGAACAGAAAGAAAGACACAAAATTATGTAGTAAACTAGTCACTTTCTTTTTTTAATATTTAAAAGTATAGTGTGTATGCATAATGAAGATTATATTTCAATATATTAACTGAACGTTCTTATTACCTGCTCCATACCAGCTGGAAGTACTAAACAAGCTTTATCCAATGATGCCAACAATTCACACATTGCCTCCTCGGTGGTTTGTGACAATGACTCAAGAGTCATTACTATAGACTCATACACCAACTCGTGATGAAAATGAGGAACTTCAAGTTCACGTAGGCAACGATGAGCCTCTTGTATATCGCGTGATGACAAATACTCTTTCAATAGTAAAGTCATTTGCTTAGTGATTGTTTTGACTGGACGCAAGGGACCACCCATGCCCCAAACATTGTCCAAATGGGCCCAACCTTGCTTCATGTGCATAAGGGTGTCGGCGCGTCGTATGGCATTTATGGCATGCTCATTTAACTCTCCATGTTCGGAAGGTTTAGTGATAAATTTCGGTGGAATACAATCATCAGCAACGGCACGCGCTAAAAAGTTGCCTAATGAAGGCAAGTTTTCAATAATAATAATAAAAAAAGAAACGATTTATTAAAATAAACATTTATGTTCTTTAAAGCAACGAAAATTCGTTGATGAAACTTTATTAGCAACAAAAATTCAAATAATATGCCATAATACCATAATATATAATACCTAAGTAGCTGCCATCATATTTTCGAATTGGACCTCACAATTGTAAAAAAAAAAATAAATTGCTACATATTAAGGTTTATTATAGCATTTGGCTAATATCGCCTTTGAGTGCTGCAGGTTTTCTTTGATATAGTAACACAAAAAGTCAAAGTTAAAGTCGAAGGTCGCCAACCGTAATATGAGGACGATTAATAATCTATCGAATATGTGATGAAAATCGATTCAAAACGAAAAAAATACAGCCGAATTATCTGATGAACATACATACATATGCACTCATTTAATTTCTTTTCATTAAGATCTCTTTCATAAATATGGAAGTATGTACGAGTATATACAAATATTTTACACTAGATGCGTTCATAATTGGTTGTTCGAAGTTCATCACACCTGCGTTAAACGTATTAATAATTTTTAAAATTATCCTACAAAAATATATTTCGTGAAAATTACAGAAGAATACAAAATGCGACATGTATTTAAAAAATTAATTTTATTTTATAATGAGGGCAAATATATGCATTTTCATACATACATATGTATGTATGTATGCATCTAAGTATGTATGTATGTGTTCTTAAAAAATATTGTTGACCAGTGTTACTGACCGGGCTGCCAGATTTGGATTCTGACCTAGGAAAGTTTTAATCGCACATAAGGATGGAAATTTTCTTTGGGATTTTCATTGAGATTATTAAAATATAAGAATTTTTTTTAGAGGAAATCATAAACATTTTAGTTCGTTTGAAAATATTTTTAAAAAATACAATTGAGGCTTGACATAAATAAAATGAAATCAAATATGGAATAATGCGTTCTTTTTTCAACATACAATAACACAAGCTTTTTTAAATTAATTTCTTACCCAATATGGTGGGTGCATCGGGAGTATCCAAAATTAGATCTGGCAAATTTGCCAATAGAATTTCGAAACCTTTTTCAATATCTCTGCCTGTTATAACACGTCCATACAAATCGGATATCAATACCGATGTCATTTCTCGTTGAGAATCTTTGTGATCCATTGCTATTTCTACTATAACACTGGTAACATATGGACGCAAGGGACCGGTTAGGACCTCATCTAAATTAAGAGCAACCTCATGGGTATCACCATGTTCATAGTATTCCAAAATAATAGGCTCGGCTATTTTGAAAAATTCTTCGGGTGTTAATTCCGGAATGACTTCAGATAGAACAATATTTGGATCATTTGTTTCACTGTCATAGTTGGGATCATTTTCATCTTCATACAGTTCTTCTAAAGCTTCGGAGCCAGGGAGACCCCATACACCTTTGCCACCTGCACCACCTTTTTTAGGTAGGCCACGACCATAAGCGGTTCGTGAGCGACGACTGTTCTTCCAACGGCGATGCGGTACAACGTAATCTTTGGCATGACCATTCATGGCAGCAGGCAGTCCCACAGCGCCACTGTTTTCACCGCGACTATTTTGGCGCTGTATAAGACGTTTAGCTTTACGCTTAATACGTGCATCATGGCCTTCTGCAGCACTATGAGGTTTCTTCATTAAACCATTTTGGCCCCTTGGCGATCCTGAGCTACCATTAAGTTCAACAGCCTCTATTTCTCCGTTAAGCTCACGTTCAACAGAACTTTCACGGGAACCATCGACGCAACCATTTTGACGTGCAGTTTCAACCTCCATTTTGTTAAAAATCTTAGTATTCGTTTTTTTGCTTGTTGTTTCTTTAAATTGTACTTGTACTTGATATTAAACAGGTGCTTATGTTGTTATTTGTGCTTTTTTGGGGTACTAATGAGAGCTATAGCAAAGTAAATGAAGCACGAATTTCGCTCAGAAATCAGTTTACTTTGGCGTCTTCTGACCCGTTCTTTTAGTACAAGGTGTTGTTCAGAAATCCAGTGTGAAAACTGTAAAAATAGATTGTAGATTTGAAAAATTCAAATTATTTAACTAGAATCAGCAAATTTAAAATAGCTACACATTCATAATTTTTATAAAAATTATAAATTCAAATGTTCCACTCTGATGACGTCCCTTCCACTGTTTTGAAAAATATTAAAATAATAAAACGAACTTCAACTTTCTATTATTTGCGATATTCATCACCACCACACGAAATACTGATGAATTTAAATGAAAAAAAAGCTCTTGCAATGGATATCTCAGAAAAAATATATAATCACCAGTGCCGTCAATTTTTCAATCTATATCTTGCAAACTGATCATTCCATACGCTAGTAAAGTCTGGTATACAGATAAACATTTAGTGTGAAATGCTTTCAAAATGATTATAAAAAATTTCAGAAAAATGTGCATCGTGCAACATTCAAGTAACATTTCTTCATACAACAAATCACATTTGTTCAATAAAATTTTTTAACAGAAAACAAAATATCGAGAACCTTATATATTTGTTAACTTTGGAGAAAAAAACTTTTTAATGCATTTATTTTATATTATATTTTTGGTGCGGCTTTATTAAACAAATTTATATATGTATATAGGAGTTCGTAGTATATGTATATATATATATATATATATATATATATATATATATATATATATATATATATATATATATATATATGTATATATATATATATATATATATATATATATATATATATATATATGTATATATACATATATATATATATATATATATATATATATATATATATATATATATATATATATATATATATATATATATATATATATATGTATATATACATATACATACATATATATACATATATATATATATATATATATATATATATATATATATATATATATATATATATAAGGTCTAAAAAATTTTGTATTTAAATAAATGCTTTTTATCGTACACTCCATTCCCAGACCAATTACAAAAAATCCAGCTATGTACGTCTTTGTTGGGTTGTTTGTCGCAATTAGTACTATAAGTATACCAATTTTCAGCTTTCTAGGCCAACTGATGGCTTCAGAAAGTTCTGGAAAGACAAAAAAATTTACGGAAATTATATATGTAGATAATAAATTAAAAATTTGTTTGTAAACAATGATAATAATTGTTTTGTTGCTAAAAATTTACTACAATTTTCATACAATTTCATACATACAATTTTCCTGTGGAGATTATAAGGTAATACTTATAAAGAGCTTTCGGATTTTATTATTATATTATTTAATTATTTAAGGAGTATTAAAAATACTTTAAAAATTACAATACAATGACAAATAATACTTTAATACAACAATACAATGGAAAATATTACATTAATAAGTTCTATTTCTTACAAAATTAACTATTTGTTTCTTAAAATATATAAAATTAGTTTCTGATCACTCTCTATCAGATTACGACTAAAGGAAACCCATTAACGGATTTTATTAAAAAAATTAACTGCGTATGCTATCAAATGTACTTTTATTGCTCATAGTTTTTTAGTTCATTGGGAATATAACTCCTGTTATGTGGTATATTTAAGTTATAACGATATATCGATATATGTATACTTTTAGATAGTTAAGCCCACACAACATATAAGTAATATATTATTCAAATATTCGGATATATTAGTTAATTACGGGTAATTATAAGTTGCGGTACTACGAAATTTGGATAATTTTTCCTCATTTTTGTGCAAATACTCGTACATCGATTCGATCGTGGAATACAACAGTACGGTTTGATTTTCGATTTGGGAATTGCTTTTGAAACGAAACATCCGGTAGCACCAAAAAAATTATTTAATTAGAACGTTTTTGAAATAGTATGTTTCTAACAAATTATTTTATATCTAAGAGTTTTTGTATACACAAGCAGGATACATACATACATATGTACATATGTATGCGTATTATGTTGTGAAAGTTTCATACGTATATAAGTACATAAGTATGTACATACATACATGTATGTATATTATTTATTTATTTAGTTTTTTTATTAATTTAATTTAAGTATTGCAATTGTGTTTAGATTTTTATTTTATTTTTTTAATAGAATTTATTTATTGACATGGCTTACGAGGTTTTCTATAAATGTTAAACAAATGGCACGTAGAACATACGATGCACATACATAATAAATGCATACATTACATTCATATATACCCCATATAAATACTATAAGTATATGTATATACTTACATAAGTCCATACATACATATGTACTTACGTACATACATACATGTTTGTAAGGCTATCAACTTATTAGACATTTTATAGCCAGTCGTTGTCAGTAAGATTGTTAAACGAATGTTAAAGACCGTTCTGAAGGTTTCAGTCGTGCTTGCACTACATATTGTATTATAGATAAACTATAATAATAATAAAAAAAAAAAAATTTTTTTGAGTGCAGATACTCGTACGTACTTAATTTATTTCGTATTGTTTTCAAGCTGAATTACCTTTTTCCTGTCGTGTTCAATATATTTTCTTACTCTATAGAAAGTGCAATGAAATTTATCAAGTTCTTAAAAAGTTGTTTGCTTATAAGTATGCAATGATAATTTGTTTTTATTTGCCAATACATAGGCAAATATAATTAAGCAAATAAAATTAAAAATGTCGTGAAATAAAATCAGTGTGAATTTTATATAGCGAAGTTTGGTTAAATTCTGAAATTCTCTAATTTAATAGTATGAACAACAACAACTCTAATTTAACCCTTTCAACCCGACTTTCGAATAGCAATGCTACAATAAAATTGTTGGCGGCAATGGGTTAAGTAAGCAATAAATAAGCTATCCGCGAACGAAAATCAGAGGATCAATAACTGGGTGGCTGAGGGGGTGGTGGTAAACCATTGTACCACTCGGGATGTTAAGTGGTACAAATAAGTACCAACCGTCCTGTGAAACAAACTATATTAAAAAGAATTATGCCAATAATAAATCATATTTTATTGATTTTTTAAATTTTATTGAAAAAGAAAAGGAAGGTTATAATAAAAATGTATTTTCACATAAAATTCACATGTGATATGATGCAAAGCACATTTTGCAAAGTGGCACTAAGCACTCCTTGCACATTGTCTTAGTGCGCGTCTGTTTTTTTTAGCGCTGCAGTTGGTGCAACGGCATTGAGTAGTCCCTTCAATAGGAAGATGCATTGAGTTACGATTGGTAAATTTTTATTCTCTCATTTGTACATTGGGCTATGTACATATAAGTTGATTTAGGCAATAATTTGTTGAAAATATCAATTATAGGAGCATGGCGAGGTATGTGCTCTGCTATCTTGCAGCTACTAGAATTAAAAATATCCATTTTAGGTACGAAGTTTTCGTCAGGAGTACTCCAAATAAAGTTGGTATCGAATGCACCAGGTTGAGAAACCAAACCAGTGCCAGCTTTCCCATTATGGACAAGGACTTCCTCGGTAACCTCATTCACTTCATCCACTCCTATGTCTTCCTTATCGCTGAAGGTAAAGACACCACTTTGTACTTCGTCTTCATCTTCGCCTCCGCTGGAACTAGACCTACAACTTGGTACAAACTCATCAGAGCATCCTCCGGAAAAGTCTCCTGAGCGCTATCAGCTTCATCTTCAGGATCCATTTCTACGAAAACAACAAATTTTTCCCAAAATATGAAACTACAATATTCAGTGCTCACCGGACTACTGGTACAAATATGTACCACCATACCGGCCGAATGGTACATATATATACCATAATCTAAAATAAGCACAAAACACATATATTTTTAAAAATACTTACATGCTTCAATTGCAAATACTTGCAAAAACTTAAATTCTTCCTTATTTTGATTATGTTCGAAGCTCCACGCGCCAATATCGCACAAAAACTATCAACGCACTTCACTTTGGCTACGTCGCGACTCACAAAAATTGAAATATCAAACATAAATAACAAAATAAAATAACGGGACTTTTTAGAATCTATTAAGCGAAGTTTGGAGACGACATGGTACAATGCACAACCAAATAACATTTAATTTAAAGCTTTTAGAGATGTTTAAGGTGTGAGTGGTACATATGTGTACCATCCGGGTCGAAAGGGTTAAATTATAATTACATGTATAGTATACAGATAACATTATTGCAAATAGATATATATTTATTTCACTTTTATTTATTTTTAGTCAAATTGTCAGAATACGTGTATTTATTGATTCAATGAATTTTATTACTGAAAACTAAATTTATTTTTTTCTGTGTATTAACAACGAAATCCGCGGAACTGAGAAGGTTTGTTATAACCGGAGTAAATATTTTTTTATTTTTTTTATTTTGTATTGCTATAGGCAGGATTTTTTTGGAGAGAAATAACAGAGTATCGATTAATTATCTATCCGAATTAATAATTTTAAGTGGAATAGTATCGGTTTGGTGTTGCGTATTTCGGTGGTAAATGTACATTTTAGAATATTTTTGATAATAAATGTATATTTTCAGAGTTTTCATATTTCAACGTTTTCGATACGAGTACTTGCCGACACATATCCGTATACCATAATTTTAAGCCGAAAAGTTATTTTGTATTAACTACGAGCTAAAAAACTTAACTATGATAGGAAGTGCTTCGTTAACCATAATCTAAATAGCAAAAACCCAATGAATTTTATGAGCGTTACAAACATAATGTCTCAATCATAGATTAACATTGACAGAGCTTTACCAATAAATTTCCTTCAGACCTGTGTAAAACAACTTTAATGCTGGAGTTAATGTCGACGTCGTCGACGACGTCAAATGTCAAAAAAAAGTTGAATCGTATGAAATTATATGAGAGCAGTTAATCTCAACGACGTAAGAAATTTGACGCCGAAAAAGTTCAATCTGTTTCAACTTTTTCGGCGTTGAGAGGTGAAAGAGAGAGATAAGTATATGCGGGAGAGAAAGTCAAAATAGTGTTCTCTGTTCGTTTCGGCGTTAAGACGCCGTCAACGACGTCGACATTAACTCCAGCATAATGACAGCTTTCGATATACCGCTCTATAAATTGTCAAATGATGTGTGCAGAAATTTTGTTAGAAGAATAGGTACGCACCAATAAAAGTTCATATTGAATCTTATCTACTTATCGTAGAAAATTTATTGTTGATATTTTCGAAACAGTACTTAAAAATCTCAAACGTATAATAAAATGGAAAATATTTGTGGACATCTTATTGATGAAATATCAAATGTAAAGGGCACTACGCAGCCAAAGTTTCCCTAGGTACTTATTTTAAGAGATGATGAAGGGTCTAGGTTATTATATTTATAATCCTGTATACTTGGAAAAAGTTAACGAAGAAACTATTGCTGGCATATAATCTTGCGATTGAAATGTTAAATATAGATTTTTGGAAATAAAATTATTTTATTTATAACAGGCACCGCTCCATACATACATATATTGTAAAGGAAGCTAAATGTTTTTATCCAAAGTTAATTCACCACAAATTGCTTAACTCATGGTATGCATCGTGTAGCCCGCTTTGAAAAAGAAGATACATATATACATACTTACATACATACTTATGTATCTTAATTTCTTGTCGTTAAATCTTAAAGCTACACTGCGTTCTCATCAGATGTGGAAACTGTGCCTAGTCCATATATGTAGCTTGTGAAAATTTGTCGCATAAAAAAATTCACAGGATGACAATACATTTCTCAATACGAATTATTACAGCAAATATTTCGATTTAAAAAAATTAACAATCAATTTTTTATCTGAAACTATTGTACTACTACAGGAATTTAAAACTCTTTAATATACAAATAAATTCGATTGAAGAAAGTACTGAAATGTACATACTTACATATGTACGTAAGAGGTCAAATTGCAGAAAAGAATACTAAAAGAAAATCTATGTATGTATATAATGTGATAGGGCTAAACAGCTGATGGGTCGCAAGGTCACCAATTTTGTTTTTTTTTTCTAATAAGAAGTTTAAGAATGTTCAACTATTTGCTGTATTTTGCAGGCGAATTGCGCATACAGTTAAAAGTTTATAAAAGTTTATATTTTATTTTAATTAAAAATAAGTATATTATATTAAGAGATTTAAAAATCATATTTTATTGCAGAAAAGCCAAATGTTTTGCCGGTACGTAAACTTTTGTAAGAGTGTGTTTTATTTTAGTATAAAGCATTATTAAAGAATTCTATTGCGCAATATTTTAATGCCGCTTCATAGTAAATACGCAAAAAGCATTTACTACTAAGGAAATAAATAAACAAAATTGTAGACACAGATACACACATATACTACATACATACATTTGTATCTATGTACATATATACTATGTATGTATGTATATGTATTTATACAATCATAATAAAAGCCGGTGGCAGTATTTTGCTTTATATAGCAGAAACTCCCTTTCAAATAATTCAAGGTCATGCGCCATGATTATACTTTGAGTTCAATTCGAAACTGCCGTTAAATTTCCTTTATGTATTTTTCTCACAGAGAAACAAGACAATAAAGGTTTCAATTTTGTAAAGCAGCCAAAAAGTATGCTCTTATTATTCAATACTTTAGATTCCTAAGCAGTAGGCAATAAAAATGTTTGCGATAATTTTGTGTCGTTCTAAAGTCAACCTTTAAAACATATTTATGAATGATATCCCATTAAGCAGAGTCCATACATACATACTTAGATTCTTTAAATTTCGCAGTTACAGACCTCCAGTTCACTCAGTGCCAGTTTACATTCAACGATTTTTGTCGCTGCAATTTTTGTCTTCCTTTCTTTAAAATTGCATTTGCGTTTACATTGAACGATTTTTGTCGCAGATATTTTATGCATACATACATACATACGTATGTAATTTTTGATATTTTCTTTTTTTAATTATTCTTACGGTAAACAAACAAGGAATTTACGTACACATAGCCCATAAAGTCTGCGTTCACCTTTAGAAGTTGTATTAGTGATATAATTATACAGCATAAATATTTAATTCAAATCAAAATTTCTTTATAAGTATTTTATTTAGATAGTTTAGTTCGACAAGCAATAAAATAAAAATGTTAATTCCTTTTCAGTATTGAGATAACGGGATAGAAGTGGCACAAGAAGTAAATATATAAACTATAAAGTCTGCGTTCAGTGTTAAAAAAAATTATAAAGGCTTATAAAATTATTAAGAAAATTTACATTTAATATTTTGTTGGATAGCCACGATGTTTTAAGACTTCACTCAGTCTATTTGGCATTGAGTTTACTAATTTATCAGTTTCAACAACTGTAATCTTCGCCCATCGCGCCTTCATGGCACTTCGTAAAGTTTCTTTATTTGTTATTGTATATTGGCGAATTATTTTCTCTAACAGATCACAAAGGTGCTCCATAGGATTGAGATCGGGTGATTTAGGGGTGTTTTAAGTTGTCTTGGAGCATTATACAAGAGCCAAAGTCTAACAATTTCCGCTGTATGCTTTGGATCGTTATCTTGTTGGAACAAAAACGTTGTTGGTAAACTAAGTTTTTCTGCACTTTGTGGCAAATTGTGTTTCAAAATGTTCAAATATCCCTACTTATCCATTGTCGATTCAATAAACTGCAATTAGCCGACACCAGAAGCCGTCATGCATCCCCACACCATAACTTCACCACCACCGTGTTTGACAGTACCAACAAGATTTTGTTTTTCAATTGCAGTTCCTGACTTACGCCACAAAATTTAACGGTCTTTAATACCAAATATATAGAACTTGCTTTTGTCTGAAAATATTACCTGTTTCCAAACTTCTGGGGGCTTATTTATGCAAGTGTGAGCAAATTCAATGCACTTTAGTCTGTTTAGTAGTGATAAGTATAGTTTTCGTCCAGTGACTCTACCATGGTATACAGGCTTACGCAATATTTTTCTAACGGTTTCGGCGCAAATAGAACTTTTAAATGTTTGATTTACATTTTCAACAATATTGGAAGATGTAATCCGAGGATTTACCTTTGCAATATGGACTACTTTGCGCTCTTCTCGGGCTGATAATATATTTGGGCCTCCAGACCGCGGCTTAGATGTTAAAATTCCGGTATCTTTGAAATTATTTATTATGCGCTGGACAGACGAATATGTTCTAACAATATAGTTTCACCGATTTTTCGGTAACTTTTTCCATCTTTTCACAATTTAATAATTATCTTTCGTTCTGAAACAATAATTTCTTTACCTCTGCCTTCCATATTTTTAAAACTATTACAAATTTTAAATAAAATTTGCAAATGAACATTGTGAAAGTATTAACTATAATAACAAAGAATAAAACCGACCAGAAACAAGAAAAAACTTCTTAAAAAGTAAAGGTATTGTTATAACAAACAAACTGAACGCAGACTTTTTGGGTGCTTCATTCACTTGTTGTTGCACTTACATCCTTTTATAACATAAACCGAAGAGCCTAGTCTGGATTATTGTTTTTGGTTTTTGAGTAAAGGATATAAATAACAAATTCATGAACAAAGTTTGATTTCAATTACAATTTTATGTTGCGTTTTTGTACAGTAATACAAATTTCTAAGAGTGAACGCAGACTTTATGGGCTATGTGTATTACGAATTGCGGGAAAAAGGAATTGCAAGAGTACATGCCTATGTGTACTCTTTTTAGTTTCTCTCTTCCCCTATTAGCTCTATTCCCCCTATTTACCTACAAACTAAGAATTGCAGCGACAAAAATCGTCCAATCTAAACAGGCACTCACAATCATTATCCAACGTCTAGAGCATATCAGTTTTGAAAACAGTGCGGTCAGTCAGATATGTATACGATAGTCAGATATTAATTTTTATGGGAGTTACCAATCTACTTACTCCTATAAAGTCAGTGCAATAGATACTAAGCAGTCTCACTATTATATTAAACAATATACTTATGTATGTATGTATGTATGTATGTACATATGAACGAAAAATGGCTTACTTATGCTTATTACTCTCTCACTTCAAAACTCTTTTTATGCCTTTATACAATTAATCGCCCTTTGGGTGATAATGAACGTATTTATAAGGCAAAATGAAAAAACAAAATTTATAATAACTATATCATGATTTGGCTAAAAGGGTACTGATGATTTGGTTAGCGCCAATGAAATGCAGGCATATACCTAGCTAAGCCAACAACAAACAATAAAATATTAAAATTGGTTATTAACATTCGATGTGAAAGTGTAATTTAAGTTTTAAGAATATGAAAACTGAAATTTCATTGCAAACACGAAAAATTATACTTGATCTAAGAGATAAAGGCAAATCATTTCGTGAAATCGGGAAAAATTGTAGGAAGACACCACACTTAAACAAAAAAAAAAATTGCACAGGTCGTCCAAAAAATTTAGATGAAAAAGAAGAGAGAAAGATTGCTGCCATAGCTAAAAAAAATCCCCATTCCAGCGCGGTACAAATCGCCAAGGACATCAGTGTAGAATCAGAGGAATCTGTAAGCGGGAGTACCATAAGACGCATATTGCATAAATACGGATTTTATTTCCGATTTTAGCAAAGAATGTCACGCCAAGAGTCGCTAAATTGGATTTGCCTGAACATTGGATCTTTCAACAAGACAATGATTCCAAGCATACATCACGTTTGGCGAAGGAGTGGCTTTTATACCGATCTCAATTCTATTGAGATTTTATGGGATTATTTGAACCGCAAGATCCGCAAAAGAACATCCATAGCAAAGAAAGCTATGGATGCTATGAAGCTAATTTTATTTTTGCAACGTAAATGGATATTTATAATGTATTATTCCTTTTTATTATTATTTCGACTGGCCTTCGTAGCTTAGTAGGTAGTGTACTAGACTCGTAGTGCGAATGTCGCAGGTTCGAATCCTGCCGCAGAACTCTGGCAGTTTGTGTCTGATAATTAAAGAAAGCGCACAACAAGCCTTCACTGGCTTAAGTGTATGTATGTCGTATGACATGGGCTATCACACCCCTCCAATCAACCTAACCTAACCTATTCCTTTTCTCTGAAGAAAACAACACATTTCAGTGGTGTTTACACAGTTTTGACGCTCATAGTATATACATATGTAAGTATGTACTTACATACATATGTACATAGATACATATGTACATACATATGTAAGTATGTATGTATGTACATATGTATGTATGTACATATGTATGTATGTATGTACATACAGTCACACAGATAATAGTACGTACCCCCTCTAAAATTGCAGTTTAAGAATAACCCTGAATTTATGTTCCATATTTTTACTTGCATTTGCAAGGCATCGACACATTGTCAAAAACAAACTACAAAAAGTTCGATTAACATTCCGCTTATTGTACTTTTACACTTAAAATTTAATCTGAAAGCACAGATAATTATACGTACGATGCCAAATAGAAAACGGTACCTTTTAAAATTAACTAGATTTAAAGAAAAACTGATGCGCGGAAAGTGTAAAAAGCTTAATTTGTAAACATATTCTTAAAGACTGCCTTAATTTTAAGAAAATATTTTACTTCTTTGTTAAAATGGGTAAGATAACAAAGGACATTTGTATCGAAATGCGTGAAGAGATTTAAAATTGAGGAAAGATGGAAATTCCTTGATTTGAATTGCTAAAATTGTTCGACGTGCCAACTCCACAGTGCAGACTGTAATAAAAAAAATTTCTTAGTCTCAATTCCTAGCGAGCAAGCCAAAAACTCGACGTCCATTCAAAATTTCCCACCGAGTTGAGCGATTTATTAAGTGTTGTTAGTAAAAATCCTAAAACAAAAGCCGTGGAAATTCAAAACACTTTGGAAAATGTCCACAATATTAATGTTCATTCAGAAACAGCGCGAAATGTTTTGTGAAAAAGCGGTTTCCGAAGCCGCGTACCAAGAAAAAAAACGTTGATAACCGAAATAAACAGAAAAAAGCGACTCGACTTCGCACTTAAGTATGCGGACAAATAAACAGATTTCTGGGTGAATGTGGTTTATAGTGATGAAAGTAAGTCCAATTTATTCGGTTGTGATGGGAACCAAAAGATTTTTCGCAAATCTAATGAAGAGCTGCAACCGAAGAACCTCATTAAGACAGTTAAGCATGTTAGTGGTACGGTCATGGTTTGTGGCTGCATTTCGGCGAATAAAGTTAATAAACTGCGATTTGTGGAAACATATATTTACAGACTTCTTAATTTAGACATTTTGAAAAGCATTTTGGAAGATTCCCCAAGTGTTTCGGGTCTTAGTGGCGCCTGGTATTACCAGCAGGACAACGACCCAAAGCACACCTTGCATGGTGTCAACGAATGGCAGCTCTTATAACGTCCTGAAACAACTTCATTCGCCAACCCAATCACCAGATCTGAATCCTATAGAGCATTTTTAGGATGAATCGGAACGTCGCATTCGAAAAAAAAAACTTACAGAAACAAACAAGAACTTAAAAATGGCTTGGAGTATGAGTGGACTCAAATAACGTCTGAGGCAACAAAAAAAAAATGCTATTTTCAATGAGTAATCGATTGAGGGCAGTAATTGAGGCAAAGGGTGGTCCAATAAAATACTAATAAAATAATATAAACCTAAAATTGTTTTTGTACATTTATCTTTTTTTCAGAGTACGTATAATTATCTGTTCTACGAAAAAAGCTTTTATGTTTTTTTATGAAATTAAAGTTTTTAATTTTAAATTTAAATAGTGAAATAAATGTTTGTTTTTATTTAAAAATTTTTGGTTTATTTATTTTTTTATATATCAAAAGTTTTTGGAAAATTAAAGAATTTTGAGGGGGTACGTACTATTATCTGTGTGACTGTATGTACTTATATGAATTTGTATGGAAGGTACCCTCCCCTGGTCCTATCACATATTGCTTAAATTGGGACCACCTGTTGAACACACTCTTTCGTATAAAAAAGCATGGTTTTGAAAACCGATGAATAAATGATAATATATGTAAGTATGTATGTATGTGTGAGTAAATACTTACATATGTACATATGTATGATGATATGGAATATAGTATAACCTTCTCCTTTTTTTTGAAGTCGGTTAAGAATATGTGGATACACATACATACATAAGTACATACATATAAAGATAAAAGCCAATTGTATATAACTTTTGTTATTGTTTACAATTTGATATGTATTTAGCTACGTACATACATACATATATACATACATATTTACATGCATACATACTCTTATATATACTTATGTATGTACATATATTACCAAGTACGTTTGTTGTCAGTTTGGCGTACGTGATAATTTAAAGACCGGTTGGACGGCATGCAAACACACATGGTAGGTTTTATTTATATATTGGTATGTGTCTATAATATAATAATATATAGACTCTATATTCACTTGTATGAATAAATGTGTCACACTTCGTATTTTTATTTCGTTTTTTTTCGTATTTACCAAGAGTCAAATTTTGGTTGAAGCTTTTGTTTTTGTTTTGTTGTTCTCTATATAGCAGAATGGGAACAAATACAAATATACACAATGATTTATAACAGGCTTGTATGTGTAAATATACATACATATGTAAGTATATAAATATGTATGTAGTATATGTACATATGCATGTATCAATACAGCGGGGATGGAAACTTATCAGCTACTATTAATTAACTCAGAAAGCAGACAGGCTTGATTTTAAATTGAGAATTATTTGATATCAATTTTCTCTCAAACATCAAACGTTTTTAAAATGATTACAAAATAACTTGAAAAACATAACATTATCAACATAAGGGGGCAATTATGCTAAAGTTAAAAAATTTGCAAATGTCTTTCAAACGCGGATTACAATTTGATGTGGAAAATTAAATAAATTTTAACAACTAGAATCTGAAAAGTGTATTGGTTGTTTTGGCTTTAACTGTTCATATGCCGACATTTCATTGGTCGCTAAACACCACAATGTTTACTGAACTAAGCGAAACCCCATTTAAGTTCACCAAAGTTGGCAGCAGAAACTCATAAATACCTTACAAAGAAAGCGAACCGAGAACCAGTCCATATTATTCTTCACAAGCAACAAGGACTTTTCTTTCTGGAAACAAGTGTTGTTTATAGATTATCAGCCCAATTCTAAACTGAAACTTTCTGGGAGTTTTTCCCTTTTCCCAACTATCCTATTCTAAAAAATTCTCCCTGGGAGATTTTACTTTCCTCCTATTCTAAACTTCGAAACTGGGAAACTCTTCCCGGGGAAAAAAGTAGCTATTACGAATGTCATAAAAAGAGGGAAAATGATGACAAATTTTTGGGAATAATTCCGCCAAAATTTTTAAGAGGATTGTGCCAAAAAAATGTAAGTAATTTAAATTTTTCATTGAAAATTTGATAAATATCTCAATTTGTTCATATTTTTAGGTTAAAAACAACAAATAAGAAACAGATGGAGATCCTTATAAATGCAATGCAGTCCCACCCAGATGTTGCCCGGGGATGGTTTAAAGGAAGCAAAGATGATTTAAATGCAATATGGCGCAATTTAGAGGCGGAATTAAACGCAGCTGGGCCACCACTTAAAAGTATCGCCGAATGGAAAAAGGTATGAATTATTAAGTGGCAATAAATTTTCCTTTCAGAGCAACAAATGATAAATTTATTTTTCAGGTTTGGTGCGACCAAAAGAAGTATGTACGTCATAAGGCGGCACAAAATTTAAAATTTTCTCGGACTACTGTTGGCGGCCCATATAGCGAGCAGGGTTTTTGTGCAAATGAGGAAATTATTTACAACCTGATTTGTATGAAAGACTCTGTGGAGGGCTTTTGTAAAAAATTCGGGTTAGGCGCATCTGGTGTAGAAAAAACGCTAGAAATATTGTTGGATTCCACACCCGATGATGAGCCTAAAAGCATTGTTACCGAGTGACACAGAAACACCGTCAAAAGCACCGGTAAATAAATTTAAGCAAAAGCCAAGACAAACGTTCACTACCGACATTCTCAAAGAGGAGATTGGTATTCAAAAAGAAATGCTAGAGGTGATGAAGGAGCAGCTTCAGAGCACCAAAAAAATATATCGTTCACCTTTATGATTTAAAGAAGGCAAAGCTGGAAGAGATCAAACGGCACAACTTGGTGATGGAGAAATTGAGGCTGAGAGAAATCGAGGACAAAATTGAAAAAACCGTCGTCTTTTGGAGCTAGAAGAGCTTAAGCACTGAAGGCAATTATATGCCATTAAGTACCTGTTATTTATTTCTTTAATTTAACCCAGATATGCCGACGGGCATACTAGTGCAGCAATCTTCTTAGTTTTTTAAAATATCTTTATTCAGACAGATTATATTACAAAACTGAAGAAAGAATAAAAAAAAATTATTTTAACTTGAATTTTGAGTCCGTACTACATGTAGTACGCTCGGCACATATGGAAGCAAAATACAGTATTTTCTTGTGATTTAATTCAAGTCGTTTATTATTCAGAAACTTTTGTGTATATAAGTAAAGTAAAAACATATTAAAAAAAGTTGTTTGTGGTGTGGTAATCCACATTACACTTTACATGGAGCGGCACATCACATTTAATGCAGCGTGTAGTGGTCTTATTGTGGCAATGATTACAACATAGCTATTTATATTTTCCAACGGCTTGACGTGTGTTCTCAGCAAGTAACTGATATATTCGATCAAATCTGATCTTTATCATTTTGCCAATACATACGACGTCTCGAAACAGTATTGTAGCCACCCAATAGCAAAATTAAAATAAAGCACCTGATTTCATCTGAAGTTATATTTGCCGTTACATTTTGCTTGGACGCATAGTCATTGGAGTATTGAGTAATAACTTGCAGGAGGTCACCATAAAAAATTTTTTGGAACAATTCAAGAGGTGTAGGTAAAATTTCCTGTTCACATGTTGTAAGAATAGGCTACGTGTCTTCCAGGTCGTGCTTTACCCATTTTACTGACGACTTAATACATATACGCTTCTTGGCCTGTTGCAATAACACAAGTGGAATGTCTTCTTCACTATCAGAATCAGTAGAATAAGAAAGCTCAGCCTCAGCATTAAATAATAGAGGTGGTAAATTTTCAAAATTCACTTCATCTTCTTCTCCAGAATCTTCATCTGTGACATAGTTGTTCGCACATTGAGCGGTCACAGTTGAGATGCCGTAAGAATTTTGCGCAAACTCTTTATCACTTTCCTCTAATGCATTTACTATTTCTTTTAATGTTAAAAATCTGGAAAAAAATTAGTTTTTGGTTTCACCATTTTTGAACACTAATGCCGGACGTACTACATGTAGTACGTCAACAAATACATCAACTAAAATCACATACACTTCTTTTTTTACATATAATTTTGGTACGTATTGGCTTTTACAACTATTGTAATTAAAAAACCATAGAAACGCAACAAAAATGAAGTAGGCTTATAAAACTTTTTTTGACCTCTTACGTGACATCCTCACACGTTTGCCAATTTCACAAAACTAAAATCTCGGATACGAAAAAATACATATAAGCAATTACCCTAGACAAAACTTATCAACTAATGCTTTGTTGACCGTTATATTCTGTAGCCCTGCAACAAGTAGATTAGAAAATTTAAAGCACAGTAAACGCAGAAATATTAACATAGCATGTGTACTACATGTAGTACGGTCGGCATATCTGGGTTAAAAAATGCATATAAGATTTATGAATTCATTTTAATTTTTTATTTATTTAGCTAAGTTTTTTTTATAAAATGTGATGAACAATGAATAAAATGTGATGTTTATTTTTTAAATTAACAATATTAAAAAAACGTATTATTTTTATATTTTGAAATTTAAGAGAAAACTAACCTCAAGTTAAAGCAAATAAAATTCTCAGATTGTTTCCTATATTATTTCTAATATTTTGGGCAACGGCCAAATACTGGGGAGAAGCTAAGGATATCACATCATCGTCTTGAACGCTGAGAGTTTCTACATTTTCTTCATCGTTAACTTCCATATTGCATTTGAAATAAATGCAAACGTTATGCAATGCACAGCAAACGTTTGTTATTTTAGCTGCCTTTTCTGAAGCACAGCATAATTCTCTAGCTCCAAGAAGGCATCGCCATCTGTTTTTCAGGACACCATTTGTACGCTCAATAACGTTACGACACTTGGAATGAATTTCGTTGAATTTTATTTCAACAGACCCATCTTGCGGACATCTGTGAGGGGTTATAAGCCATGGTTCTAATAAATAATCTGCGTCTCCTAGTAAAAAAATATATATGTACATATGTATCTTCTATTAATATTTGAATATTGTTTTGTTAATATTTAAAACCTTACCAAGGAGCCAATATCTGCTACCGTTTCTGAGGTATTTTTGCTCTAGATGAGCTCTTAACTCACTGGTGTTCCAAATAAAAGAATCGTGACACGCTCCAGGATGAGAGGCATCTACGTACTGAATCCTCAGCTCATGGTCACAGAACTGTAATTTTTTATTGTTTTAAAATTTGGGTTAAAATATTATAGACAAAATTCATTTACCAGCATTACATTCAAGCTGTAGTACGTACCCCTTCCTGTTATAGTATAGTTGCTTATTATTAGACGGAGCAACAATTCGGACATGAGTTCCGTCAACGCATCCTATAACGCTTGGAATTCCATGCTTTATATAAAAATTTAACGCAATTTTACGCTTTTCACACTCTGTTTTGCAAAAAGTTATCCACTTTTATAGATGACCCTCAAATATATTTATAACTTCTGTCAAAATTTTACTGAAGGTGCTTTGTGCCACAGACACATCAGAGTCCTTCCCCACACCCGTTTGGTACCCACCTTCGGCCATGAAGCGAAGCGTTGCAGTTAACTTTACGAGTGGGGAGACTGCAACTGACTGTCTCTTTAGTGGAATATGTGCTCTTAACATATCCAAAAGGTAAATAAAGGCTGGTTTATTTACCCTGTAATATTTTTCAAATCTAAAAAAAAACCTTTTTTATTCAATTGTATTACTTTTTAAGGAATCTACTTACAAAGTTTGCGGTAGCTCAAGTGGATTGGTGGCATCACGTAATATTTTTCTTGCTAACCTCTGTTCATTCTTGTCCAGCACTTCACTTTCATCGTTTTCTTCTTCAGCTAACATTATACATGCCGCACTAAACATTATTTTCTTTCTCTAACCTCTTTTTTCACTCCAAACACTTTTACTTTTAAAATTTATAAACTTAAATTGGTAAATTTACAACATTTTTTTGTAAACATTAGATAAACCACGTAAAACAGCTGACTTCGAATGTTTCGAATTCTCTTTCCCTTCCCAGAATATTCAGAATTGAAAGATTTTATTTTTGGGAAAAACTTATTCTCTGGGAATTCATTTCCCTGGCAGTTTTAAGAATTGGGCTGTAAATTAAATACAAAATAATAATCTTCAACATACAGTAAAAGACTGCATGGGTTCACTCATGGTATGGGGTGCTATATCTGCCGGATGGCCAGGAAATTTGCACTTAATTGATGGAATTATGACTATGTACTTAGATATACTAAGATGCAATTTAAACGAAAGTGTGGAAAAATTGTGCATTAAAGGCGGTCTTTATTTTTATCAGAATAACGATCCCAAGCATAAAGCTTATAATGTACAGTCGTGGGTTCTATATAATTGCAACCACGTCTTGGAAACCCCACCACAATCCAATAGTAAAAAATCAAGCCATCGTATTGTGAAAATCTAGTTAAATCAATACCTAAGCACCATCAAATATGTATAAAAGTCAAAAGGCTTACCTACAAAACAATTAACTCCCATACATTTATGAAATTTGATAGAAATCATGTTTTATGTTTGACCACAATTATTAGTTATTTTTGTTTTTTACTTTTTTTTAATGTATAACTTTAGAAAGGAATTTGTTACAAGTGGTATAAAATTACATTACATAAAAGTTATTGACTAAACTCAAGGAAAATATGCGATCCAGCGCAGAAAAAAACTGAAATTTCTACCACAT
This sequence comes from Germaria angustata, assembly GCA_963681545.1. Classification (NCBI taxonomy): domain Eukaryota; kingdom Metazoa; phylum Arthropoda; class Insecta; order Diptera; family Tachinidae; genus Germaria; species Germaria angustata. The sequence goes on along the minus strand of OY813001.1, from coordinate 10,807,144 downwards.
TTTAATTTTATACCGACATTTCTACGTAAGAATGTACTGATTACATCCATAACTACACATGGAACAGCATAGCATGTTCGGCCATACGTCTATGCTTAATCATTGAAATCGAAAAATTAACAATAATAAATAATTATTTAAAAATAAATTCAAACCTCTGCCAAGATTTGCAAGTGTAGTTATTATTAAGTAAGTTCGAATTATCCACCCCTGAGACAAGAAAGCGGTATTATTGTAAGAATTTGTAGGAGTGTTTTTTAACATCACACAACATGCATACGTGCGGCTGTATGTACATCTGTATGTTGTTAATTTGTAGGCATGTGTGTGCGTCTGCTCTGAATTCCATTAAAAAGTTTATAATTTATGTACATACATGTATTTATGTACATATGCATGTGTATATGTGCATATATTTTTTCAGTAGGAACTTTTAAATTGCGACGCAATTCTTCTCATAAGAAAATAAAGAAACAAACGCCGCAAATACTGAGTATATGTAAGTACATATGTATATACATATGTCCATACATAAACACATAGATCTATGGACAGTACGCCACAAAACTAATGACACCGCAGTACCATATTTATAAAAATGATGTGGATGTTTATCGGCTAAGTTAAGACCCCTGTGAATCGGGTCCCAACCAGTGATGTTAACTTTTATTATCAAATTACCATTCAGGCATACAAAAATTACCTTGTTTTGAACAAAATTACCATGCTAGAAGAAAACGCTTAGTGCCCTTTCACACTTTAGAAATTGAAAGACAGACAGACGAAGTTTGATGGTAACGTATCAGTGGGGGAAGTATATAATACATGTATGACAATGCATGTATCACAATACATGTATGAGAATGCATCTGTTAACATTCTCTGGTTTTGCATCGAAGATGAAGCCTTAAGATGACGTTCACTTGAAGCGTGTCTTTTTACCTGAGAGAATCCAGCGCATCCATCGAAATCACAAATTTTGCAATGATAGTAAAATTTTCCTTTTTTACTTTTAATAATGAAATTATAAGTTCTTTCTCATGATGAACGAAAAGTTGGCTTTTTACAAATTATTGCATTGTACAAATACATATTTAAAATACAAAAACTTGAAATAGGTATCTCACCATCCTTCAAAAATATTTTATTTTTGCGAAATTCAAATTACAATCACAGAATAATAATTCCAATGATACACTCGTCGGTTAATATTTACTTTGTGGTTAATTTTTGTAGAATTAATGATGATGCTAGTCATAATATGATAACATACGGTAGCCACAGTTGTACAATAAATACAACATCTAATGTATTTTGTTGGTAAAATCGCTCGGTGGTCTGTCAAAATCCAACTATTTTTTGTTCACGCTTGTTTGTTTGTTTACAAACTTTGAATTATAGTGGTACGTAAACAATCGTCAGCTATCGAAGTAGGACTACCTGGTTTGAGCGAAATTGGAAGACACAAGCATATTCGCCGCAGCTTAGTCTCCAATTTAAGCTGTAGCGTTGCCAGTAATTCATATCGCATGTGCCGTGTTTACCACAGAATACATTATATCTGTTATATCTGTGGTGTTTACAAAAGAGAGATTGACTTTCTTTAAATTACCATATAAATAATAGGATTACCTTCCTACCTTTTGGAGTCTAAATTACTTCAAAATATGGTAATTACTTCACGGTTAACATCACTGGTCCCAACCCATACCTTAATGAAGTTTGCAATATGGTCCTTGTTGTATTGTAAGAAATTATATTATAATGAAAGATTATACACTATTCTTTTTATTTTCACAAAAACAAAAAATAGATCTTAAAGCAGAGGTCCATATAAGTATGAGAGTTGTATACACCGTTTCAAGAAACCGATAAGCGGTAATGCATATTTTTAGAAAAAAACTTAGTGTATACCAATTTTTGTGTATGAAATTTTACCCAAACTCCCAAAAATTCTGTGCGCAGTCAGTCAAAATAAAAACCACTCAAGTATGTGTATGAATGTACATACAATTAATGCATGTACATAGTATGCATTATATCCAGAAAAAATCTACACAAAATTTTATTACAAAATAAAAGCCACTGTGTGCAATACATACTTATGTATGTATGTAGCTATGTAAGTACCCTGAAGGAAATGTCACTAGTGATTCACTAGTGATTCACTATTGACAAAGTCACCAGTACTAGTGACAACTTATACCCCAGCCAATGCTTTTTTCTGTTGACATTTAACATGCACTTGTCATTGAAAATCCACTAGTGACGTTGGAACTAGTGACGAACTAGTTCCAATGGGACCATATGACGACCGTAGAACTAGTGCTTCCCTGTAGACATTGTCACCAGTATTATTGACATACTCTACACAATACTTGTTTCTATTGAAATTTAAGATGGACTTATCATTGAAAACCCACTACTGAAGAGGTCGTTCTAATGGGTCCATGTAAACAATTTTTGATATACATATATCCCTACAGTTTTAGTTAAAATAAATGATTAAAAGTTCACCATAGAACAAATAAACGCAATTAAAAAATGAAGAGGCATAAGCGTGCTCTCAGAAATTTCTCTGCTCATCAAACAAAAACATGTTGACAACTCCGTTGACGATGTCTACATATGAGTCACCAAAATAGTCGACAAAACTGGTGACTTGGGTACACTTGTCCCCATGTTTCCTTCAGGGTATTTACCGCGTATACATGCATACATACATATGCACGAAGTATCTACAGCGGCGAGCAGATGTGGATACTTCCTTACTACATACCAAGTTATTTACATATGTGCGTATAATATGTAAGTACATACTTATTTGAAATAGTCCTACTTATAACATAAGTAACAGGACAATTCGCTCGTATCCTAACTTACATCTCATTAATATTCGGTACTTTTATTTCGAATTATTTAAACGAAAATTTTAGCAAGAAAGTGAATTGAAATTATAATTTAATGTTGTGGAAAGAAAATATACATACATACATATGTATGTACATATGTATGTATTTCTCGAAATTAAATTGATACTTACTTACATATAAGTACTTATATATTCTTATAGCGTAGACAGACGACAGCGTTAATTTGCATTAGCAGCCTTAATTCAAATTAACTTGTGAATTATCCCCATCGCAATGTGTATTAGATTTGATATAAATGCACGAAATCAGACTGAATTTATACTGAATTTAGCTTTTTCAATATGGCAATGCTATTGCCACTCTCTTATCGAGTGGAATACAAAGCCTCATGTTGGTATCCAACCTCTCAATATTTTGAACTTTTTCACAAACTTTTTGGAAAGCCTTCCTGTTGAGGCGAAAGTTTTCCTTAAATCTGTTATCGTCCATCGTAAGCACGTCACACTCCCAAAAACTGGTTTTGTGGTCCTTTAAAAAAATGCCATATAAGAATTTTATCCTCCACGAAAATATTAAACCTACAAATTTCCACAATTGCCTTTCTCTTATTTCAGACTGTCCTCTTGCGATCCCAAGTTGTAGCACCACGTTCAGATTTATGGTTGCTAGTGTATGTACAATTCTTACATTATGGAGCAGTTTCAGCAAAAGTAATTTCAACTTTCTTTCAAATATATAGTAAATTTTCACCAACAGCATAGCTGCTAATCGTACTTTTTGCCTTCTATCCATTTAATTTCGATGTAAATGCCAAAAAAAATTAGTTGACAAACAAACAGCTGTTTGCTAAATGCAGAAACTGTCGTCTGTCAGCGTTAAATTTTAATTCACATTAGTGAGCTTCTAATGCAAATTAACGCTGTCGTCTGTCTACGCTATTATACCTTTCAAGTTTTAATACACTCACACTTTTTCACCAATAAACTCAAACTTTTAAAAATTGGAAGAAACTTGCTATCAATTCCTCTTTCAAGTGGAGTGCTTCATTTTACGTTCCAGAAAATATATACATATGTACCTCTTACTCCTCTGAGGAGCATAGGGGCTTACGTTCCCGAAAATAGCTGATAACAATTCTTTTGCATTATTTTTCGATTTTCTTCCCCTACAAATTTTTTTTAATTTGTTGTTTTACAAATATTTGCAGCAATTTAATATCTTTAGCTGAAATATCATAAATAAATACATTAAATCGGCAAAGGTTGCGGTTCATGGAGCTGTACATAAGCCATAAAGTTCTGTGAAATATGAATCTCAACATATAGGCGAATTGAGTTAAAAGTTACGTAAAATTGATTTCAAGTTGCATGCAGTCTACGTCACCAGCTGTCAATTTAAATGAATTTTGACAAGCAGTATGTGTGAAGAACTTGAAAGCAAAACTTGATCGTGTGCCTGCAGAGAAAAGTGAGAATTGTTGGCTTTTGTATAAATATTCGAGAGCAAATTCTTACAAACCGGTTAAAGTTCAGATGATTTGGTTACTCTACCAATGAAATATTGGTTTCGGTGTTCTGAGAGTTATTTAAGGCGTACAGCTTATTGGGCTATAGCGTCCAGACATGCAACGTAAGTGCCGGGGTTTAGAAGTGCGAGTATTAAGGTTAGACCGCCCATGGTCGGTCGTCAGACCCTCCTTACCGTTGCGGCTGAACATTTTTTTTTGACAAAACAGTATCAAAATTAAGAAATTTACAAATCTACAATTGCAGAAAAATTCAACGAATTTTGTTTATATAAAAGCAAGCCGGCAACCCTGGTTGACTCTACGATATACACACATATCGTGCCGGCATCTAAAACGTAGATTTTGTTTTATAATGGCAATATCAAAAAATTTCATATTGAACAGCTGACAATTCTTTTTTGAAATTTTCCATTAATTCAGAAAAACTTAATTCTTTACCAAATGCAAAATAAAACTTACCCTTTCTCCGTCACAACAGCTGTAATTTGTGCAGTTTATGGTTATTTTATTAATCAAAATATGTTACACAATTTCTTTTCTTTTTGTTATTGTATGCACCTTAATTCTTTTTCTTTACAGAAAAAATGCATTCACTAATATTTCTGCCTCTCCTCTGAATAGTCTGTGTGATAATGTGTGTGTATACGAGAAGGCTTTTGAAAATGAATATTTCAAGTTTTATTGAATTGTTTTTTGTGTGAACTGTTTTTTGCAGGCAGGGATAACTTTGTTATTACTTTTATTTTTCTTATACATACATATACTTATGTATGTATGTATATATATCTTTTTATGTGGAAATAATATTAAAAAAGTAAGAAGATAAATGCAAAATACATATGTATGTATGTATGTAATATTGCGTTGTAGGCAAAATGTTTTTTTCTTACTTTTAAAGATATTTCAAATCAGAGTCGATTGCTGGAAACAACTAGAAATATCTTTCATAACTCTTTGAAAGCCGTAACCACTGAAACAAAATTTACTTAGCCACTTTCTTTAAATGCCAGTTTATATCTTAATATAATTTTAAAAGAAAACTCGTTTATTCTAATTGTTCTGGAAATTTTCTTTTCTTTATATGCACAGCACTTTTTATTTTTTGTATAGTTTTTTTTCCAATAAGCGATTGGGTATGTATATTCTGTAGAACTTTTTATAGCGGCTCAACTAACTATCCTTCACGAATACAAATCCTATTCTGTTCACCGAAAAATTACAATTGAAGCTCGTTCGTTTTTGGTTTCGCAAACAAGCAGATATGTTATACGCTATCACGTAACTCTACAATATAATACCTAAAAATGCAACTATGAGATAAGACTTGTAAGGCTGCCACATCTAAAAACGAACTGATTGAACTTTTTCTACAGTATTCAAGAATATTCTAATAAGAATATTCTAATAGGAGCCAGTTTAGCATGAAACTTATGTAACTGCAACAAAATCGCGGTGTCTCCTGTTTGTGGGTTACACGTGTAGAGAAGGCAACGTGATGGAAAATTGAGGCGAAAATTTTTTCACTTTTCTTACAAAGTTTTGTTTGTTTGGCTAGCGCCAATGAAATGAAGGTATACATACGTATATTCAGCTAAGCCAAAAACAAACAATAAATTATCAAATAGTTTTTTTTTTAATTTTTTTTTTTGGAGAATATTTCGAATAAAAAAATTAATAAATACAAAATGAATAAAGTTCAAAACATGGACATACAGTGGAGCTCTGATAATTTAGTTCCTTGTAGAAGAAGTATTTTACAACACCAACCACACACAGTTGGGGAATTATTGAAAAATTCCTCAATATGTGATGGAAATGAAAAGTTCGGTTCACAATCCAAAATTAATAATTTTATCATATCCTTGAAATCACGTTATACATCGCTTTAGCACTGTAATGATTTAATTTCCTATTTCAAAAACATGATACGTTGTGTTACTTCAAAGTTAATTCCATGTTTTTCAACAAAAATTAAAAAAAAATTTAAATAAATATATATACATACATATATATATATATATATATATATATATATATATATATATATATATATATATATATACATATATATATATATATATACATATATATATATATACACACATATATATATATATATATATATATATATATATATATATATATATATATATATATATATAGTGTGTGTGTGTGTGAGAGAGAGAAAGAAGCAGCTATTTAAGTTCGCTGCAAAATTTTATGTAAAAAAAATAGTGCGAACTTTTTATATTTTGCTCTTATTTGCAGAACTGTAATTATTTCAGATCTTTGCATGATTTTTATCCCTCAATGTATTCTGTTACATTTAAACCGTGTTAAAGCAAGATGAGGTGTACAATCAATACAGTTAATAAAACGCAAAGTTGCAACTATGTGCGATAACTCAGTTAAAGTTATTGGTAATGCAGAATTCTATCAAGTCTTAATACGTGGCAATGCATCGTTCTATTACTCTTTGAGGTATTTTGAGAACAAGAAGCGATCAATTTATTATTACGAAATAATTTCAGCATGCAGCTATAAATGTATACATAGGTTGCAATTAAATATTGTTTTTGTAATATTTATTTAATGAATTTTATTATTACATGTAGTTACAACTACGCACGCAATATATAACATTTCCGTCTAATGATAATGCAGGTTTTCACAGTTTCATCATACATGGCAATGCAGGTTTAACTAGTTACGTTAGATTTAAAATAAATATGAGCATGATCAACGGTACTAACTGTACTAATGGTTGAAACAAATCAAATTTATAATGATTTTAATTGCAATTTTCAGACGAAAGATATTCCTCATATACAACTTTTATACAACGAATCGTTATTTGTAACGAATTACTAGTTTGTATGCACCCAAGATTTCAATTTCATATATATTTATTAGCCAGCAATTCAAATATTGAAATATTACAAAGGTACCTGTCTAAAACTCTACGATCAATAGTAAATGCTCCATGGTTTGTATCAAATAAACTATTCACAATGATCTCCGTATTCTAAACGTGAAAAATAAAATAAGAAGATTTAGCGAATCCTATTTAGGATGTTTAAGTCAATGCATCAACCCAGTAGCCACTGCACTTCTCGATGATACAGAAGAAACCAGAAGACTTCGGATATAAACGAGTTTTGCCATACGGCTTAAAATACAAAAGTATATAAAACTGAACTTAAAAATATTAAAATATGTATTTTTAAAGCAAGGCAAGGCGAATTCATAACGGGTGGAATTAATAGCACAGCTGATAACTTTTTCTCTACATTTTTTCTTTGTTCAATTTAAATACAAAATCAAGTGAGTGAACCAAAAATCTAAAACTTAAAATTAAAATCAATCGCCGCAAATCTTTAGATTCCGTCGAATGGTCGTGGTCGAATATTTCGAAAATAGTGTGATATATTCTCAGTAACTTCTACACATCTTGTGAAGTATGTAGATGATTAGAGAGATTCGAATGTTTTTCGAAACATAAACATAAAATTTCGCCGATGTCGGCTTATTCTTTAAGGGGATAGAGTTATCGAAAAAATTCGATAACAATGTTTATCTGCATCGAATACTGTAAATTTTATCTAAATCTGTTAATTATTCCGATAAATGGCGTTGATGAATTTTTTTATCATAATTTCCAGGAATGGGCACTTTGCTAAAAACTCGAATCTTAGGCGAATATTTGATTTTATTGATTAGTTTGTAATTGAGACTTTTATTTCCAGAAGTCACCTTAGACTTGCGGCAACATTATTAAGGAAGTGCAAAGGACCACATACTTCTTTGTGATTGTAACAAACATTAATTTTTTTCTTTAAACTTCAAGATTTCGTTTTATTTAGAAAAGTTTTTCTTAAAGAGTCTAAAACACCATTGGAATTCTTAAGAGATTTTCCATTGAAGGAAATAAATAATTCTTAAAACATTCGTGGTCTCTCGAAATTCAATTTTCAGTTCTTCGAAATTATAAGTATATTTTTTCCGTAAGTATTTTTGATAAATTTTAAGAGACTTTGTTTTTTTATTTTATATTATTTTTATCTTGTTCTAGAATTGATTAGATTTTGTAAAAGTGTGGAAGCTTAAAATAAATTTCAATCTGCTAAACTAAAAATGTGTGATTCAATTTCTCCATTTGAACTTTTTTCAAGAAAGTAATTACTTGAAATTTTAAAGTCATTAAAAATAGATTAGTGAATTTTATACATTCTATATCATTGAATTACTATAAATACTAGTACTTTGTTTAACAAGACCCGTGTATTTCAAATAAGTTTGGAGAAGGAAAACTTCATCCATATAATGCTTAAAGTGTTGCTGCCGTTTGCCTTAATGACGCTATCGCTGTGTCAATATACGCGGCCCTTAATATTTCTCCCATACCCAGATCATTACCTCCAATTCAGCCCTTATATAAGTAATTATGGACAGCGTATACAGAACCTGCAGCTGTGCACTTATAGCGATATTTCTTATGAAAAATGCATTTATACTGTGGCGGTGGCCCGCAACAATTCAATACCATTTAGTTTAGATTGTGTTCGTCAAGAAAATCGTGAAAGCTGTATAGATTCTGTGCAGAGTGGAATTTCTGATATGGTAGTATTGACTGGTCATGGCTACAAGGCAGCCAGAAGTGCAGGCCTACGTCCATTGCTATTTGCCAAGGAAGATGATGAAAGCTTGTATGTTGCTGTGGCTCCAAGAAATATAACATTTGTTGATGTTCAGCAAGCTCCCATGTAAGTTAATTCAAAATAATAATTTATTAAAGGGTGTAAAAGTGCATTGCTGCATTCACAGACGGTCGTCTCCATCTGTGTGTTAAAAAGGCTTTTCGCTTACCAAGAGCCTCAAAAGAGTTTTTTTTATGCTTTCAGCTATTTCGATCACTCTAAACATCGCGCCTTCCATGCGGCCACCTTCTTTAATTTGCGCATGGGTCATGATATCTGCAGTTTCCTTAATAAAGCCTCAATGACATCCTATATAACTATACTGGATTCAGCCACCTATGAGGCAAACTCTGAAGAAATACTTATTTGTCCCAATCGTATACCAGACGAATTCGAAAATTATAAACGTTGCAATGTAGAAGCGGGCTTGCAGCAGGCTGTATTTGTCACAGCGAATATTTCGCCGGAGCAGGAAAAGGCCGTACTGAAAATATTTGAAATCATAATGCAACATTTCGATGCCAGAAGCGACATTTTCAAATTCTTTGATACATTTCAAGGGCAAGATGATGTCCTTTTTAAGGTAAGTTGCATATTATTTGCCTTCATCGATACACATACTCGTATGTATGCATGTATATATGCATTTATATGTACATACATATGCATGTTTATGTAATTCTGTTTTCTTACTTTTCTAGAAAAATACAATATCTTTCGATTTTATGCCGACCTATCGTAATGGCGTTGACGAGATTGTATTTAATGAGCTGCACTGCAACAAAGATGATCAACCTCATGATCCCCGTGTCTTGTTGTAAAAAGTTTCTAAAAGATGTTTCCAAAGTGTAATAAAATCTTATTGATTATTTAATTAAAATTCTTTTGATATACATACATACATACATATGGATGTATGCATGTAAAAATATTTAATCTATATATTACCATATGTATGCACATAATGTCAATAAATATGTATCACCTGGCTGTCACTAATTATCATCAATTTATTTTGTTTGATTTTTTATTATTTATTTTTGTATATTTCATTGCATTATCAGTTACACTAGGCTTCAGGAGGATATCACGTCAGTATTTGCAGCTTAAAAAACTTTTTGATAATATTTTAAGAATTATTTTAAACAATTAATTAAAAAAAAAATGTGGCACAGTTAGTGATACTGAAGATTTCTCAAATATGAGCAGTGCTATTGGAGTTGCTCGCAAAAATTTCCAGTAAAAAAGCTTCCAAAGCAACTATTAAAATCCCTGAAAATTCGGAACATTTCTAATGATTTTAATATCCTAGAAAAAAACCATACCAGGTTAGGCTACTTTACACTAGATGGTAATAGACTTCGCATAGACTGGAAGTGGTCTTTAGTAATACCAGCGGATGACAATAACCTTATCAGTATGGCATCCCAGTTTGTGGAAGCCGCTACGAAGGTCTATCACACAGATTTAACAAATCTTAGCAGTCTTCGTCTATGTCCTTTAGATGTTCCATTGCCTCATTCACCCACTCTTCTCTAAATCTCTTGCAGGTACTGCCGAGAAGCTGACCCCATTTTGACAGCATACGATGCTGTCTAACAGTGTCTCTTTAATGCCCCACAAGGAGGCTTAGACCAATTAGGGTCATAAAAGATCCTTGAAATTTTATAAGTCCTGGAATTGCGCTATTCTTTCTCCGTTTCATTAGTCAAACCAGCGTTTATGACTCTCTTCAGATTACGAACTGGTATGCGAACTAGCAATGGCTCTTAAGGTGGCCAGTTCATCTCCCACCTAATTTTTAGCAACGCCGTAATCTCCCCGGACCCAAAATACTTATACCTGTCTGCTGTCACATAATGCATTTATAGTGTCCTTGTACATAAATACAGTCACGGAGTAGTATCAATTGCTTTGATTGCCGCTTGACTGTCAATATAAAAATTCGTAAGACTTTGGGAGGAGTGCACTTGGTACAGAAATAGTTTATCTGTTTGGGGCTTGTGGGTTCTTTGTTGGAAAATTATAATAAACGTATTTCTAGATTTTAGTGAATAAGTGCTTCCTATCTTTAAATTGAAATAATACATTTGAAACGCCTATCAGTGTCATTATGTGTGGAATATAACATCGTGTAAATGGCCGCCATGGCTTCGTCTAAATTAGCCTGATTTTAACCAATGGCATGGGCTATGTTGGTTTTGAGGGTCGCTGTGGTTTGTGACTTACATGCGACTTAAGAAAACTCCACAAGATAAATTCTAACGGAGCCGAACCGCTCGATCTCGGTGGCACGTTCACATAACTTCCATGTGAGATGATCGCTCTAGCGAAATGTCCAATGTGGCATGTGCTGTAGAGCACATAGCACCATGCTGTTGACACCACATATCGTTGGTGTCTAATTTATCCAATTCGGGCCAAAAAGAAGAATCATAGACCTACAGCACTCGCCGTTGACGGTTATAGCCTGGCCAACATCATTCTCAAAGAAATACGTACCAATGACGGTGCCAGCCCAAAATCTCATTAAACAGTGACTTTTTCGAAATGCATTATCAACTCAAATTCGAAAAAATTAAGTTTTTTGTCGTACTAGTACTGGGCCTCATCGATGAAAATGATTTTTTTTAATGAAAATCAGGGTCAGTTTCCGACTGCTCCAGGACCCATTCAACGAACACAAGTCATTGTCCATGGTCATTTACTTTTAATTCCTGGGTCATTTTAATTGTATTCGCATGAAAGCCCAAGTCGCTATGAGAAATTCGCCAAGTTGTGGTCTGCGAAATGCGACGTTCTTGCGAGCGACGCAAAATCGACTACCCCGGATTCTTTTGCACACTCTAACGAACAGCGACGATATGTTTGGCAGATCTTGTCTTTCGTCATCATACGGGTTGGTTCATTGTTTACTGAACCAGTAGACTCAAATTTATCAACTACACTGCTAATCTTCCTCTCAGTTTAGCGACCATGGCGACCATAAAAGGGGAGAGGTGTGCAGAACGTTGCCCCCACAGTACACCCACACAAAGCACGATTTGTTGAACACTATATCAATCTTTGCTGATTTGGCAAAATAGATTACATAAATGGCAGCAAATTGGGCAGATGTATCTTCAACGATGTGGACGCAATGTCAAGGTTTTAATGTCCCTACTGAAAGACCCGATAAAAACAAGTTTTCTCAATTGTTTACCTACATTTTTCATTTATATTTTGTAGCACTGTGTAATTAATACATAAATATAATTTGAAATTGTAATCTCTTTAGAAGTTTTATTGCAATTCAGCGAAAAAAAATTTGTGATTTTTTTTTTTGAAATTTTTATGTGAAATCTTTGCCCTTACAACAACCAATAAAAATTTATTTAATTATTTTCCCTAGAATAGATTATCACAGATGTACTGCAGGGACTTTCCAATTGTAGCACAATTTCTACTTTAAGAATTTAAATGTTATATTTTTCATTTTTGTATTTATGTTTGTCTAGATAGAGAAGCGATTGCTTTGAAGGAAATATAAGCAACATTTTGTATAGTTTCAGCACTATATAGAAATTATTTAAACCGATTTTATTGAGTTTCTCGTGTCCATTTTACACACATTTTTGATATATTAAATACGAATTTTCCAATTGAAATAAAGATATATTTGTATATATTTTACTTGTTAGAAATATCATATGCTTATTTACAAAAATCAACAAATACTGTATGAGAATTCTATAGAATTTATACATATTTTTTTAATTGTGAAAAAAAGGTCTAGGAAAAATAAAGAAAACCAAGTCTGTTGTAATTATTTGTGGTGTTGGGTTTGTATAAAAATTTTATAAAAACTATTAATCTATAATTTTTTTTAATCCATAAATTGAAAAATGTGATTGAATTCTATGGAATTCTCATACAGTATTTATTAATTTTTGTATCAGTAGATGAGTTTAAATAAAATACATTTATACACTCAGCAGGCAGGATTCGAACCTGGGACCTTCGCACTACGAGTCTAGTACACTACCTACTAGTCTACGAAGGTCAGTAAAAATTCTAATAAATTTCAAACAAATTTTGCTTGAAATTTCGATCGATATCGAATGCCGTAATCTGGTCCTAACAAATTTACAGACAAAAGCTCGCAAAGTTTCTACGTTTAGACTACATGAAAGTTTGTTTTTCAATAGTATTATTTTTGGAAAAAAAATCTGCTGAAGCTAAGACGTAATCATGAGGCAAAATAAATATATGTATATGCCACAAATGTATAGAAATATGTATAAGCAAAATCTTTTCTAAGTTGGATACTCGTATATTTCAAATATGACCTCATTTATATCGAGTTTAAAATTATCAACTTTCGTTGATACAATTTTTAATTTTCTTCTTTTAAATTGCACTCGTCAATTTATGTTGATGAAATATTTCCTCTTCTTCTTAGAGGCAGCAATATTTTTTTTTCCATTGGTGTGAATATTTAAGAATGAGAGAGCTAAACGGAATGGATGTATTTGCAAACGTGTAAGAGTTCTGATAACGAAACGGTTCATCTTGCGGTTGAACAATACCAAACGCTTCTGCGAAGTTTTCATATGATTCCATTTCTGGTTTATTGTGAGTAAACTCGCAACTCATCTTGCGGAAAGCTTTCTCATACCCAAGTGATCATTCAAAATTTAAGCAACTGAGCCATGTGATATGCCTATGGCTTCCACAATCTCTCGGCCAATACCATAACATGCATTCTGCATGTTTCATGCTTGAATGCCACAAAGAAATTCAGTCAATCACTTGTTTACCATGGGAGGGTGTATTTGGCTCTAAGACTGGACAGGAAAGGTCTACGGACGCTGGTAGAGGCGCTCACGGGTCATTATACCTGCAAAGCCCACCTATACAGAATGGGCTTATATGACACGGACATCTGCAGATTTTGCGGTGAGGAGGAGGAGTCGATGGAACACTTGATAGCAAATTGTAAGGAATTGGGCCACAGAAGACACAGGACTCTACATGCATATACTTACGCTGAGTGAATAGGATGTGCTAACGCTCCCATTGCAGGAGTTGATCCTATTTGCGAACGTATTGGACAGTTAGGGACAGGGGAAGCACAATAGATCAACAATGGTCACAGTGCAAAAGGCCATCCAGGCCCAAACCCCCATTACATTACATTACATTACCATGGAAATTGATGGTGCTGAGTCCCCATAGTGTTTATAAAACTTTGCCTTCTTGGTCGGAGTGATGGGTTTTTTCCGCAGAAAATAATATTTAATGAACACAGGAAATTCACTTTTTCCCATTTTCTACTCAAATCATGCGGTAGTTTTGCTATCAATGGCTGTCAAACACAAACTAGGTTAGGTTAGGTTAGGTTGAATGGAGGGGTTTGATAAGCCATGTCACAGGACATACATCTAAGCCAGTGAAGGCAGCTTGTTCAAATTTTCACGGGAGTCAATTGACTACCTGCCTTGCCCTTTCAGTTAAGAGACAGCATATTCAAAATGTCATAGAATTATTGAGCTACCCTCCGTATATGTTTTCATTCCGTAGCAGTAACGAAGCTCGTCGTATTACACCCCCCGCATAATGATAAAGGGAGGCTCTTAAAATTAACATCTGTCAATATTTTTAAGTCTCATTAAAAATATACGAACATGTTTGTTTTTTAAGTTCATTTGCAGTGAAACTGTTAAAATTAAGCCACCGTATCGGTTGATACTTTAATTTATAAATGCAAATTAATCTTATTTTAGCAGTTTGCGCTTAATTGTTTATTAAATTATTTCGCATACACTTGTTGGCCAGAAGCGAGAACAAATTAACAATATGTGCATGTATTTTGCTTGAAAAAAAATCTCATGTTTTTATTTTTATGATCGTTAATAAATTCGATGCAATCTTATATCTGCAGCCTGAAATTGAAACAGACAATTATCGCCAATTTAATATTCTTTGGGTGTTTCTATAGAATTTCTTTGAATTATAGAACGTGCAGCTTTTCTTTATTTCTTATCAATTTTTTTTTTATATTCTTATTTCTATTTTTATTAAGTTCGGTTCAATTGTAGCCAAGGTATCAATCAGTTGGGGAAACACCGTTGGCGTTGTTAACGTTTGTTGTATGCAAGTGTATCATGAGCAATTTTTATTGAACCGTGTGCTGGTTGTAGGCGTTTGCTGTTTTAAGTTTTCGTCTTCTTATTATTTTTGTCGTTGAATAATAGACTGAAAAGAGTTGACAGTCACATTGAATTTATTTTTGACAATTAGGATAGTCTTTGTTGCTGGAGATGTTAATATTATTCCATATTTCGAATGGAAAACTTCGTAGGGATACACGAATTTGCTCATTTTTGCAATATGATAAAACTTGCAGCTTAAGAGCCAGTTGCAGTGATTTTAAAACCTTAAACTGTGTTATATTTCTATTAAAAACTCTCCTCGTCTAAATGAAACACCCATTATTTATATTGTTCTGAGACATGAAATAAATCTTTACAATATTGACTTGTTTATGTGTTTTGAATATTGTTTGCCGGGCGCTAAATGCATAAAATAGTAATTAATTTAATTAAAATTTCGTTTTTCAAATTAATATTAAAAAATATAAAATTTAAGGAATCCTCTTACAGATTGAAATTATTATACGTTTTAGTTTTCTGATCATTTTATTTTAATTAAAAAAATTTATTTATTTTTTAAACTTAAGGTCTCTTAATTTTTATCGATATTTCGGTACTCATCGAGTAGCATCTTCAGGATATTTGTTTATTCTATATAAATTTAAATTTATATAAAATAAACAAATATCCTGAATGTGAGTACCGAAATTAGTACCGAAATATCAATTAAAATTAAAAAAAAAAAAAAAAATAAGAGCTTAAAAAATAAATTAAGTTTATTGATTGAAATGATTAAAAATTAAATTATTAAAAATTCAATTATTATTTATATGTTCTATTTTTTCGACCGTTTTTGTTTAATTAATAAACTTTATTTTATTTTTTATTAAGCTTAAGGTCTTAAATTTTTATTTTAAATTATTTTCGATAAATTGAAAAAAATGTAAAAATTTTTTCAATTTATATAAAACAAACAAATAATAAATATCCTGAAGATGGTACTCAATGAGTACCGAAATATCGAAAATAATTTAAAATAAAAATTTAAGACCTTAAGCTTAATAAAAAATAAAATAAAGTTTATTAATTCAATTATTATTATTATTTCCAAGATAAACTCACAAACTTGTGCTATAAAAAACATTTTGAATTTAGAATTAAATTAAAACTGAACATAAACATTGTTTATTTACATTAAATTTACTATTGTTTGTTTTTGTAAAATTAATTTAAACAGGCAATTAAAAATATTGTGAAAAAAAGTTGTGTTGCAATTTTTGTTTGTTGTAAAATTTGAACGACAAATAACTTTCGTAGTTTTAATAAACACTTTTTCCACAATTTGTTAATTATTTATTAGGAGCAAAAATACCAGCTGGCTTTTGAAAACCTTGACTATAAATTAATTTGAAATTATTCTATTTCAAACTGAAATAAGACAGTTCGAATCTAGAGCTAAAGATAAAATCTGAGTCAGCAGCTAAAGGCAATTTATATTACAATGATTTTTATTATTTTTTTTTTATTAATTCTATTCAAAGTTGAACAGGTTTTTTTCCAGTTCAGGTGTTTGAAAAATATTTTATTTATGAAATAGAAAAAACAATGAAAATTTTTGTTGCATTTCTTTCTATTTCCTTGGAGGAAGAAATTATTGTTATTGGGTCTGTTTGCTTACGTTTTAGGAGAGATACGATAAAATTTGTGGAAAACCAAAAATTTTTCCTTTAAAACAATTTTAAAGTAATAAAAGAAAAAATTGTTTCTTTTGTTGATTATAGGGCAAAAAAAATCAAATTTTTAAGGCAAAAATTAAACAAAGTTCATTTTAAATATGTACTTCAAATTGAAATTTGTTATTTCCGTATATTCTCCCCCACTAATTGTTGAAGCAATTAGAGTTTTTGCAAGATGTTTTGTTTGTTGTGGTTTTAGCTGTTCATATGGTGACATTTCATTAGTCAGCGAAATTTAAGCAATTTGCAAAAATTCTTACTCGTATGCTTATGCCAAACAAAGCAAACACAATATGAGAATTATTAGAGAATGCATAATCGTAACAGCCTTATAATGCTTTTATACAAATAACGCAGCAAACAATTATACTCTATTTTATTTTGCTTGCAACATGTATACAATTAAACGCCCGTTGGTCCCTAATGATTGCATTCAATCAAATCTTTATTTTAAATACTCAATATTGAAATTTATTATTTCGGGAAACAGTCAGAGTTTTTGCAAAATGTTTTGTTGCAGTCAGGGATAGGCAAACATACATATAAACATTTTGTTTTCGCTCACAAACACATATAAAGAATCACTATTGCCAGATCTGACATTTTCATGTCATACCTAAATTTGAAATCTTAAATCTCCATTCCCTAATAAAAATTTTGTTCATCAGAACTTGTATTTCCTCAGGTTAATTTCATATGAATTTCTGGGGATCTCACTTTTTGCATATGGCAACGCTAATTTCTAACAAGAAGCGTAACACGTCCATCGTGTTTGAGTGCTCGAGTGAGACTGATTTATGTTTTTTATTTCTCTGCAATACGTGTGCACATGTACACGATGTAAGAGCTTAAGCATTGACGCGGCTATAGCCATTTCTGAAAAAATTTTTTTTTTTTGGTATCCAACAAGAAACACGTTTAACATGTACCCTCGAAATGGATGCCTTTTTCAAGCTCACAATAGAACAAAACTATTTAATTGCTTGAAGTGTTCAATGTCCATATAATGAAATTTATAAATTTTTAATAGACTTTTTACACCAAACCAAATATCGCAACGAAAATAAAACAAAACAAAAGCCTTAATTGCATAAAAAAAGGAAAAAAAGGATACTATCTAAACCAGAAACAAAGTGGAGTGCAACAAACCCCTGCGAAAAACAAAACGCTTACAAAAAAGTCATGAAAACGCCAAGACTATGATTAGGAAGTGGTGCGAATTCCGATAATTTTCAATGATTTTAACATTATCTTGTCCTTGCAGGATATTCTCTTCTTGGATTCCTATTCACCGACTTGGAGAGTAGCAAAGAAAATAGTTCTATATTAAATTAGGATTATATATTTACAACTTGGAATAAACTTCACGGAAGACGTACAAATTTTCAAGTAGTCACGATTAGGTGCAAGAAATTCCATTAAAGGAAAATAATATTTCCATTTACGAGTAGATAAGCACACAAAATTCACTTTTTTCTATTTCCTACTCAAATCACGCGGTAGTCTGTTGTCTATGGCTGTCAAACACAAACTCAATGATGCACGCAGCTTGTTCAACAGGAGGCAAGTGACAGATCCCTCTTAGCAGGAGCAGTATTGCCCTTTCAGTTAAGAGGCGGGAAAATAAAAAAAATTACTGACTTATTTAGACTGGATTGTTTTATGACGATTCCACAAACATATTAAGGATCTTATTGTGGCCAGAGGTAAGTTGTGATCTTTTTATGTAGGGAATATGTAAAGAATAACTATAAATAACAAGTTGAAAATATCATTATTGCTTCGTTGGAATAATAATCAGTTGTATCTGCAAAAAAATTCCACAAAAAGGAATAAATTACAATAAATTAAAATAAAAGTAAACAATCTTAAGTGTTTACGATAATCGGTTATATGCACATACATACATAAACACTTTTATATATACAATGTTTCTAGATTTTTTAGGCATATAATTACTTATGCATGTTAGGATAAGGTCAGACGAGGCCAATTTTTGATGTGGGAAGCAGACTTGCCAAATAACGCTTTGTAGCAAAATGAATTCTTGTGCATGTCACTTGTGGCAACCGCTATATACATACATATGTATATCGCTCCTTTAATACAAAATCGGCGTATGTCAACATACAACGAACTTGACAAAATGCGATTAAAGTTTTAGCTCCCACATGGATATTATTTCGTATAACTTTGTTTCAGCTTCAGACTTATTTCTGAATTTTTTTCCAAAATAAAGTAATTATACTGAGTAATTAAATGTATTGAAATTCAGAAATATGGCTATATTGCACTTAAGAGTAGCCTAATTTAAGGGCCATATCGACATTTAGAATGATTTGTCGACACGTTTTTGTAAAACTTCGTTTCAGCTTCAGATATGATTCTGAGTTGATATTAAGGAATTATTTTTCCTAAAAAAATGAACAATTTTGACTTTTTAGATATACCTGTGTTCCACTAAAGGAGCTGTATACTTTTTAATAAATAGATGATATTATTCGACCTTTTTTTATTTTAAACTAGCGGACCAGGCGAACTTCGCCTCGCCCCAATTTTAAGCCTTCGGACAAACTTTCTATTTTTTAATTTGAAAAGCCATTAAGGAATAATTTCAAACAAAATTTCATACAAAAACTCGATTTTCGATTTTTCCAATTTTCCGACGTTCTCATTTTATGAATTATTGGATTTTGCCACGTCCCTCCGCCCATAGACCGAAAATAAAAAATCACAGTGTCACCCGCCCGAGTATTCTGAAGGTTCCCTGAAAATTTCGTCAAAATCGGCCCAGCCGTTTTGGAGCCATTACGTTACATACATACATACATACATACATACATACACACATCCTATTTTATATACACAGATTCTTTTCCTGTTGAAATATTGAAAAATCAAAAAGAAATTAATAAATATTTTGTTTTTAAAAAAAAGAATACCTCAAACTCAATAAAATAATTCCATTAATCTATATATAAAATAGGATGTGTGTATGTATGTATGTATGTATGTATGTATGTATGTATGTATGTATGTAACGTAATGGCTCCAAAACGGCTGGGCCGATTTTGACGAAATTTTCAGGGAACCTTCAGAATACTCGGGCGGGTGACACTGTGAAGATGTGAAGATTTTTTATTTTCGGTCTGTGGGCGGAGGGGCGTGGCAAAATCCAATAATTCATAAAATGAGAACGGCTTGGCCGATTTCTGTAAAACTTTTTGCCAGTTGTTCGTATTTTCGAGGAGAAATCCCTCCAGAAAAGTCGCAAAGTTGAAAAATCGAAAATAGAGTTTTTGTATGAAATTTTGTTTGAAATTATTACTTAATGGCTTTTGAAATTAAAAAATAGAAAGTTTGTCTGAAGGCTTAAATTGGGGTGAGGCGAAGTTCGCCTGGTCCGCTAGTATTTTATAAAATTTGAAACAAAAACACAAGAAAAATATTTTATTAATTTCTGTTACTTAATTTATTTTAATTTATTATGTATGAAATTTAAAAATGTTTATTCACATTCTCAATTGTCAATATTTTGTATTGAAAATATTTAAACTTTTTTCTTTTGTTTTTGTTTCAAATTTAAAAAACAGACACCCACAGGGTGTTGAAATATTGAAAAATCAAAAAGAATTTATAAATATTTAGTTTAAAAAAAAGAAGACCTCAAACTCAATAAAATAATTCAATTATTTTTTAACAGAAATTTTTGAAAATTTAGGTTTTTTAATAGCCTTGGCCCTACAGACTTTAAATAACTTGTTATAAACTATGTACCTAAACAATTTTAGATTTTAGTTACAAAAATTCAAATTTTAGTTATAGAAATGTTATTATTTTCAGCAGAATTGGTTTTTTATTCCGATTTCGAGTATTGGCGATTTTTCATAAGCTCCCTTATAAATTATTTCTTTTTTTTAATTTCTTTTCTTGTTTTTTCTTGGGAGCATTTGACTTACACAAAGCATTGTAGGGGCTGCCTGACCTTTGTCATGATGTTATCGTCTTTTCCAAGGAGAGAGAAGGTTCAGGGAATTTCCTTGATGGATTATTTTTTAGGGGGTTGAAGCCACTTAATTTTAAAATTCCAAAAAATTATGGTGAAACATTTTTGTCTTCTGCCAGGAAACGAATCTGGTGTATTTGGTTTTGTAGGCAAGCAGTTTAACCACGACACCATCGTATAAATGATTTCTTAACCAGATGAAAAATCAGTTAAGGACATTAAATTAGTAATCAAAAGGTTTTTGAAATACCCAAGAAATAAAAGTGGCAGTTCTCTTAATTTTTAAAATAGAATTTGTTGGCAACTACCTCCTTCTCAAACCTTATTCAACCCAGATTGTGACCTTGTACACTTTTATGAAACCATTGAACCTTTTATGAGCCTTTTCTAAACTGATCCTTTCGCATAATTTTTAACCGGTTCTTTCCATTTCAAAAAACTAAACATACTATTGGGTTTTTTCTATTTATATTAAAATTTTTTTACATTTCCATCCATTTCGATCCTGTTCTCTAAATCATGCGATTTCAAATCGTGCGATTTAATAAAAAATTTTGTTGCAAGTAACTTTAAATACATTTTCAAACATATTTTTCATTGAAAATATCTTATTCCAGTTTAAATTTGACAGAACTGCATCCTGCAATACGTGGAACAACAATTTATTTTTCTCAAATTCGTACGATTTGAAATCACGTGATATCCAGAACAGATCCGATTATATTTACTTTGCCTGAGTTGAAGGAATTGTTTCAAATAGACTAGCAACCATGCTTTCTGCTTAAGATTTGCTAGAACCAGAAATGGAATGTTTGAACTTCAAGTGAAGATTTAATGAACATATGTACGATATATTTAAAAAAAAAAAAAAAAAAAAAAAATTGGATATAAATTTAGTATTAGAAAAGTACTCTAAAGCTTTTTAAATGTCTATATGAGTAGCCTTTTGATTTTAGCGGAAATAGTTTTTCTAATATATAAGTGGACAATTGTTGACATTTTGTTGATTTCTTACTAATAATTACTTTTATTTTAATTCTGCATCTCACATTTGTGTTACAATTAAAAAAATGTATTGTTTAGTGTTGTTGGCTTAGATTAGTATATATGCCTCCATTTCATTGGTGGTATCGAAATCATCAGCACTCTTCAGCCGAATCATGTGTGAAAAGCACTCAAACTCATAAGTTTATACGAAAATCAACATATACTCTCTGAGAATTCTGTGGAATTTAATCATTCTTCTCTTTTTGTGATTTACAAAACATATATGTATAATAGTTTTAGAATACTTTTATGCAAATTCTACACGTTCAACAATTATAATCGATTTGCGCCTTTTTATTTTTCTTACACAAGTAGAAAAATATGAATGAATTCTGTAGAATTCCCATACAGTATTTGTTGATTTTTTATAAGATTATAAGTTTGAGTGCTTATCAAACGTGATTTGGCTAAGAGTACTAATGATTTGCTTATCGCCAATGAAATGAGGGCATATACTCAACCAGCTTAACCAACAACAAAGAATAAACTTTTTAAATAATTAATTTGAAGAATATTTCGTATTCAATAAATTTCTCTATTGCAATCATATCGTTATTATTTGTTTGCTATTTTTAAGTGCAAAATGAAATAAAGTGTTTGAAATCTTGTGTTCAAAAAAGCTTTACACTTTTTTCCTCTTAAATAACCTTTTCTTGACCCTTTTTTATATGTAAAATCCCTTTTTGTGACTGTTTTTTTTTAATTTCTCAATTGTGCCACTTTTCATAAATATCAATCACATCAATAAAAAAAAATTTCAAGTTCTAAAAAGAGCAAGAGCAGAAACTTTTATAATCTTAGGCAGGTTTCGAACCTGCGACCCTCGGACCACTAGTCAGGAATACAAACTATTGGTCTACGAGAGCACCCAAGTTTTTGTTAAACATATACAGCTAAACATATATAGTATGTCCATAGATATACCTCGTCCGATTTAGCATTTAATTTTAAAATTTTTCATACAAATACATCACAATTAAAAAAAAAAAGAAAAAAATTAAATATATTTTAGTTGAACTGCACATATTTTGGACCAATGAACGAAATTCTCTTTGTGGGCTCGAGCCCAAATCTCATCGGACATGATTTTTAATGTGTTTAATGATTAGAAATGACAGGAAAAGCAAATTTTACTACTAGATGGGGAAACAAGCAAACGGTTTCCGTGCCACTGCACACCTTATCAGCAGCCGGGATAGAAAACGAGTTGAAACTTTTCAAATCAATATGTAGGAAATTTGCAACAAATTTTCATGCAATTTTAATTAAAAGTGATAATCAGACGAATTCTGTATTTTTAATAAAAAAAAATCGGGTTGTTTGACTTATGACGTTTTTGCAGCAAAAGGGCATTATAACGTTTTCAATATTTTGCACTCAATATTAAAAACAATTGCAATTAACATTTTTACATATGTAGTTTAATTACTGAGGTCAAGTTATGTATAGAGACAGAAAACATATAGAATAGATATGAGACCGTGAGTAGTTTTTTACTCACTGTTATGAATGCATTGTTTCTTTTACCTCCCCCTCCAATAGCAGTATGAGTAAAACTTCATCAGGAAGTCTTACATTAACGAAATACTAGTCAAGACTTTTGATGAAAAGCATTTCGCTTAAAAGGCTTTCGGCTAATAATGGAAAAAAGTAAAAGCTTACAAAATCTTACCTTGAAAATAATAGGTTAGGTTAGGTTAGGTTGATTGGAGGGGTGTGATAGCCCATGTCATACGACATACACTTAAGCCAGTGAAGGCTTGTTGTGCGCTCCCTTTATTTATCAAACACAAACTGCCAGAGTTCTGCGGCAGAATTCGAACCTGGGACCTTCGCACTACGAGTCTAGTATACTACCTACTAGTCTACGAAGGTCAGTAATATAAAATAATAAATAAAATAATAAGTTTACAAAAAATTTGTTTTTCGAAAACAATTTCCAAATTTGGCAAGAAATGATATTTATGGAAAAAATTATTCGTCTCTCTTCTGTAAGCCGTATTTGAGTAACTTTTTCGTTTTAAAAACGAAAGCGCGGCGTTTTTAAGCATAAGTCAAAAATTTGCTGTAAGAACTTTATATATCAAAAAAACTAGAATTTCGATTTAAATATGTCGAATAAATCGCCATATCGTTCTTTAAATCATGTAAATATTTCGTACAAAAAAAATCTATTAACCCCTGGTGATGAGAATACTTTTTTATTTTATTTATTTTTTTTAAAGTTTATTTTATTTTTACTAAAAAGTTATAAATCTTATTAAAATTTTATTAAGATTTAACTCGAACTTAATTTTGAAAATTTGTCAAAAATGTCCCTTATGGCCCAAATATTGTTGATATAGAAAAATCGTGTATTTATGCGAAAATTCAAAACTGAATGAAAGCTTCGAACTTAACGTCGAAATTCGCAGTAATCCATTGATATATAAAAATTTTTATTTTAAAGAGAAAAATCAAAGTTCGAATTGAAGTTCGAAATTGTTAATCTGAATTGTTAATATGAAAAAAAATTTTTCCATTTGTGCGAAAATTCATTACTTTGAAAAGAATGAAACTTTCGAATTTAAGTTCGAGTTAAAAAAAGCAATTTTATATCCCAAATATTTTTGATATAAAAAAAAATTATATTAATGCCAAAATTAAATATTTTAAGTAAAATGAAAATTTCGAATTTTAGTGTAATTTTTTTCAAAGAAGTAGTCTTGTCTCAATTACTATTGATATAAAAAATGTTATATTAATATAAATTTTTTATTTTAATATTTATTTAAGGCGAAATGAAAATTTGATTGGGTTAAAAGTTTTCGAATTTAGATTAAGTGGTAACATAAAAGCTAAAACCGATTTGATAAAATCATATTTAGAAATATAAAAATGGTATAACATTTAATATCAAGGTAAAGAAATTTGGCAAAAAGTGATTTTCACAACACAAATATTAGAAGTAAAAAAAGCTAAAGATATTAAAGCCAAATATTGGCAGTATATTCGAAAACTTGAATGTGTTTTCGAATTCTCAAGCTTAGGCCGTTATGTGCAAGGGTTTTGAGCTTTATAGTCCTTTAAATCAGAGACTAAAATAAAATAATAATTTTTGCAGTCTAATTATTAATCGAATAAAATATTTGCATTTTTATAAAAAAAAAAATAGAAAAGATTTAAATACTGCAAGCAAATTTAAAGTTTCGAACTTTATGTCGAAATTTGAAGATTGAGCGGAATATCATTCTAAAAGCCAAAACTTAGGTAAAATATATATATTTTTTTTGTTAAAAGAAGCATATTTAGAACACTTTGAACGAAAGGCTTGTAAACAGACTGTTTTTTGGCACATGGCCGAAACCGGTCCGCTTTCAAACCAATTTTGACATGGCATAACGGAAAATTATTCCAAATTCAAACAAAACCCAAAAAAACAAGACATATTTCTTTTTTAAAATTTATAAATGTATGCTCTTAATGAAAGATGCATGAATTTAAATCCATATACATACGAGTATAGTATATGATAAAAATTCTTATTAAATTTAAAAATACGTTAAATTTTCCAGTAGTTGCTTAACATTATTTTCTTTAATAGAAAAAGATGTGCGAGAATTATAACTTCATACACATATTTTATTTAGAGTATTATTGTTAAAAGCAAAATGTAAGGATAGGATTTATTATGAATTTTGGTTAAATAAACATTAAAGTTCATTTAAATGCCTTTGAATTTGTGTAGAAGAACAAAACAAAAAAAAAAAATAAAAATAAATAAATTATCCTGATCCTTAAGCGTCAAAAGGACACAGAAATGACACATTCCTTATATAAGCAAGAAAACTTGACAGAGGAAGGCTTTTAATTATCAGTCTGTAAAATTATTGTAAGTCTTGTTGTGAATTTATAATTATTTATTAATTGATTTCACAGGCGATGTAATGGTGCATAATTGAAGGACAGTCTTAAAGAAGCGAATATTCAAAATCTTCTCCCTTATGCCTTTTTGGCGGACATATGTATGAAATATTTTCCATTTACATACACACACTCAAACATTCTTTTAAAAAAGAAGCGTTTAAATTCTTAAAAAGGAAAAAAGCCAGCTTGTGGCTAAAATAAACAAATTTATTTTTGTTTTATTAATTATAAAAATTGATTACAAAAGGTGAATCCCAAAAGCAAAGCATCCCATGTATTGAGGGGCAGTTGTACACAAGCTGATCGGCTTACACAAACACTTATGCACAACGACTATCATAGATGTGAGCAATACTCACGAATACATTAAAACGAGTATATACGGATGGCAAGAACATTTGTTTGCTTTTCTTTATGGAAATCGCATTCGGACTTGTTCGGTATATAAAGAAACTGGCTGCTCTTGAATGATAAACAGTTTAACAAGTGATTTCAGGTTGAGAAGAGCTTCCTAATCGTGCGCAATCCGTAATAAGTTTTAATTAAACTGCGTTATGACTTTAATAAATTTAATTAAACTAGCCTCGCTGCTAGGAGTTTTAGCTTTAGCGCAAGCTAAAGAAGAACA
This sequence comes from Germaria angustata, assembly GCA_963681545.1. Classification (NCBI taxonomy): domain Eukaryota; kingdom Metazoa; phylum Arthropoda; class Insecta; order Diptera; family Tachinidae; genus Germaria; species Germaria angustata. Next base: position 10,780,589 of record OY813001.1, on the reverse strand, counting down.
AATCTGTAAGAATGTTGTGGAAACGAAATAATCTCTTTCTGTATTCAACTATTTTAAAGTGACAAATGAAATAACGAAATGAATTTAAAAATTTGTAGATCGCATGTGCGTACCGCAAAAATACTATGAGGATTGTTTGAATCTGCTTAAGGATCCCTCGGAGGCTGGCATCCAGATGGAGTGTTTAGCCGGCAGAGATCGTATCGACTGTTTGGACATGATTAATCAACGTAAGGCTGACGTTTTGGCCTCTGAGCCCGAGGACATGTATGTGGCATATCATACAAAAAATGCCGATTACAGGGTCATTTCGGAAATCAGAACTAAGGAAGATAAGGATGGTGAGTAGAGTGAGTTCCAAAAACTGGGCTTAAAAGCAATAAAAGAAATTGTAAATCAGTGATTACAAAATTTAGCTAAAAAATTCCAATTTAGCAGTGATTTAAAAAAAAAGTGTGGAAATTATTAAAACGTTTATAAACAATTTGTTTAACAAAGGCAACTGTTCTCCTTAAATGATATCCTTGCTTTATTGAACATAAGAAAAATTATTTATATTTAAATTCACATTTAATGAACTTGTTCGCAATATTTTTAATTAAGAAATATAAATTAATGTTGCAAAGTGAACAAAGGAAAGCACAACTTTAATTAATTCCAATCTACACAGCAGAACATAAAAATTTTATTTTCAGAGACTGCCACACCTCGTCATCAGGGTTCAAGCGTATTGTTATGTACATCACAAGCTTTTATGTAGCGATGGTTGCATGTAAATTAAACTTTTTTATAGAAGACATGACGTGAACATGTACAAAGTTTTCACATAATTGCAAAACTACAGTTTTGCATTTTTTTAAAATTGAAAAATTAGTGAATTCCGTACAATTCGGAATAATATGAATTTTTGTAATTTGATTTTCCTTTTTTTCACTTTGGAACATGTGTGATTCATTCTTAATTGGAGATTAATTGCGTACACTTGTTTATTAATCAATTGATTTGGATTAAAAATAATTTGAAAATAATTTTCGGAGTAGTTAAAAAAATGCTGTTATTGAAATTTTTCAGCAATATTATATCTCAAAATTTATACAATATTTAGGATTCTACTCAATCTTGAAGTGATATATTTTAATTCCGAAATAAAGTTCTAATAACCCGTGGGTGGACTAATTTCAGAATTTGCAAAATTTATGTATTTCAATAAAGTAATATATTTTTTTAACTTATATATATATATATATATATATATATATATATATATATATATATATATATATATATATATATATATATATATATATATTAATATTTAAAAGCTATCAAACAATTAACTTCTCAACAGCCGACTTCCGTTACGAAGGCATCATTTTGGTGAAAAAGAACTCCAACATTCATACCCTAAAGGAATTGAGAGGCGCCAAATCGTGCCACACCGGCTTTGGTCGCAATGTTGGTTTTAAAATTCCCGTCACCAAGTTAAAAAACTCTCACATTTTGAAAGTCTCCATGGATCCCGAATTGACTGCTACCGAACGTGAACTTAAGGCTTTGTCGGAATTCTTCTCACAATCATGCTTGGTTGGCACTTATTCACCATATCCCGATACTGATCGTTTGCTAAGTAAGTCATCGCTATTACTTATCATTAGTCTTGTTTGTTGTTTTATTTATTATTCTCTTGTATATTCAAAAAGAGAAAAAATACTCTAACTTATGTGCTCTCTGTGAGAAGCCCCAACAATGTGATTATCCAGACAAATTCTCGGGCTATGATGGTGCCATACGTTGCTTGGACAAAGGCAAGGGTGATGTGGCATTTACGAAAGTTCAATTTATTAAAAAGTACTTTGGTGTAAGTATTATTTCATATGCCACTCTAAAATAATTATCGGAGTGTGAAATCCAAAAAAAAAAAAAAAAAAAATTTAATTAAAATTTTTATGAAAGTCAATTTTCAATTGGAATAAGGGCATGTAAAACTGACTTCTTTAACTTTTGTCCTTTATTTCTCTGTTTCTGATGCAAATATTTTACTTATATATTCTCATAAAACTTGGTTTTATTTTCTTTTTTATATAAAATTTTTCAAATGTTCCGAATTGTTACGAAAATTCTCAATTAGTTTTGGATAAAATTTATACAAGCATAAACCTCTTTTAAACAATTCAAAATATGATTAAAGTTCTATATATAAGCTGGTATAAGCACTAGCGAAGTATCAGAGATATATAATATCCTATAAATAAAAATAGGAAAATATCTCAAATAATATATTAATAAATTTTAATTTAATGATCAAACCGAACTGTATCGGCACCATATTTTCCGTACAAATATTTGCCGCAAAAAGCTGACGTTAGATAGAATCTATTTGATTTTCTATTTTCGTATCTGAAAAAATATACACCCGCATCGGCCTAATTTAACTTCCTCAAAGCTCAATAAATTTAAATCTCTTGCAGGATTTAGTGCCCTTCCTTAACAAGCTTTTACTTATTAAGTTCGCTTTTATCTCTTTGAAGGGGCAAAAGATGTTACATAATTTTTTTCTTATGCTCTCAAATTTACTCACTCATTCTCTGAACAATGTTACCATACTTTCATTAAACTTCTCTCAAGCGAAAAATGTAAACAACAAAATGAGAGAGAAACTCAAGCCACTATTGTCGATTTAATTATGGTGTCTATTTATTTGACAGTAGTTTTGCCTGAAGTCGAAGATTGGTCCTGCTTGAGCATTTAAGAATATTCCGCTTTTGAAATTTTGTCACAATACTAAAATAAAGTAAAGGAAACAGTAGAACATGAAGAAGGATTGGTTCCGACTTGCGCCTTAATTATGGCCTTTGCTTTATCTCAGTTCCGTTGCAACACTGCGATTTTATATATGTTTGTTTTATTTTTATCGCTCATTTCAGATGATACCCGGTGTTAAGGCTGAAGGAGATGCATCTGAATTCGAGTATTTGTGTGAAGATGGCACTAGACGTCCCATTAATGGACCTGCATGCTCTTGGGCTCAACGTCCCTGGACCGGATATATTTCCAATGTCGATGCTGTTAGTGGTGATGAAAAATTACATAATCTGCAGCATCGTCTAGAGAAATTCTTTGAGAACGGCTTACATGCCCAAAATAAGGAAGCTGCTGCTCACTTGCTCATCAATGAAAATGCCGTATATCACAGCAAACCCAAAGCAGTAGAGCCCAAAGAATATTTGGAAAAGGCTGGCTACAAAGATGTCATCGAACGTGATGGTTCTGCCATAAGAAAAATGAAGTGAGTGTAAAATGTTATTTGTAATCTCTTACATTCTGGATAATCTTTCTTGCATCTTTAGAATGTGCGTCCAGACCGACGCTGAAATGAAGAAGTGTGATACCATGCGCCGCGCCGCTTATTCTCGTGATATTCGTCCCGAAATTGAATGCGTGCAGGAGAAGGATTGCATTATTGCCGTTAAGGAGAATAAAGCTGATATGACAGCTGTACATGGCAACAACTACAAGGAAGCCAGAGAGGACAAACTTAAACCCATTGTTTATGAAAGCTATGGTCCCAACAATGTTTACGTTGTTGTAGTAGAAACCTCCCTAACCAAGGAAAATATACAAAATTTGCCAATGTAAGTTAGACTACACTATTTATTATATACAGGCATATATAAAAAAATTAATTCATCTTATCACATTCCCAGTCACTACGATGGACAAGACCAAAGAGCCGAAAAGGCCGCTGCCTACCTTAACAAACTCAGAGGCGTCAACACTTGCCAAACTACTCCTTCCTCTGAAAAGAATATTATAATTGTTAATTCCAAAGATTTGGAACAGCACAAAAACAAGCAATTGCTGTGCAGCAATTTGGAAAAGAAACCTGTTACCGAATGGCAAAATTGCAACTTGGAAGCCAATCTTCCAGTGGCAGTTTTCATTAGAGATTCCATGACGCCCGTTGAACAAGAAACCCTAAAACACTTATTCATATCCTTGTCGGATAAATTCGGTAAAAATGGCAAAATATCCGATGTGTTTACGTTGTTTGGCGAATTTAAGAAGGACGAGAAGAACGTCTTATTCGATGACGATGCCACTGAATTCACAACCGAGTTGAAGAATCCCAACACAAACGAACAAACTTATAACAGTTTAAAGTGTGATACAAATGCCACTAAAAAGAATTGAAGCACATACAAACATACATATATACATGTGTATGCTGTTTGATTATAACTAATACTTATACACATGTTACATATAAATATAGAAATTAATCATAATAAAACTAAGCCTGAATTTGCTTCAAGAACTTTATTGCTATACATCTTATGCCCTTGTCACACGGTAAATGTGTGCCCAGAAACAGATATTATACTCGTACAAAGGGAGAAACGATACATTGATTCAAGGCCTAAACAAGCCACTGAAAAGTATTCGCCCTTATTCTATTTGTCGTTATCGACATCGACACTAATATTTCGGCAATTGTAGAATCGATGTCTACAACAATTATATATATTTATAACCTGTTACTTTACTAAGGCTTACAAAGTGGCAAATGGCCGTCAATAACACTAAATTCTTGTCATCAACGAGCACAGAACAGACATTTATTTTCACGTCGATGACACGATGACGACAAATAGAATAAGGGAGATTATAAGCAATATTAATAGTTTCAAAACGTGTTTCCCAACCAGACGATTTGGTAAAGCGGGAAATACAGAAAGGGACTATGATATCGGGGCTTGTACTGGTAGATCAGTAATGGTATACGGCACTCATAATCCTCATTTTTGTCTATAGCCAGGCAAAAATTCTATGTTGAAGATCTCACTGCTTGCCCTCAGTTCTAGTTAGCCAATGTAAGGATAATGTCTGTAACAATATTATGTTTATTTCGAACTTTCTGGCTGAATTTTTCGTTAAACAGCTTTTATTTGAAACTTTTCAGATATTATTCCCCCCTTTTTATGATTGTCGACGTCGACGTCACATCAAGTCGACAGTAAAAAAAGACAGCAGTTCTGAACTCGTTGTAGACAATAATTAACTAATATTGATGGCCAATTGTAATTATATAAGCCATAGTAGTAGTAATATCCTATCAATTAGATTTAATAGTTCTCGATAACGATTCCACAATTGCCAGCATATTGATGTCGACTTGGTGTGACGTCGACGTCGACAATCATAATAAGGGGAATTATTTTTGAAGTCGGTATGAGAACTACCCTTTCCCTAATTTCACATATTGGGCAGAACACGATCACCTTTAAGGCATGCCGACTTCAAACACTCTCACTGTTAAAGCTCGCTGGACATAATATAATTATGTATTAATTTGTATGGGAGGTACTACTCTCCTTGCTCCTATCCAATCAGATTTTCTTGAGACTGCATGCATTGGCCGCAGAGTATTCCATGCAAATTTTATACAATCTCACGTAAGATTATTAAATTTTACTTTGTACGAGTATGGGAGGTTTCATTCCCCATTTCATATAAAATAGAAATTTCGCCCACAAATGACGAAAAAATACCTGTACGTAATAAAAAAAAACACTATTGACTATATGACTATATATATGGTACAGTTTAGTTCTAATGTTTTTGTAGTCAAAATATGTTTTTTGTAGAAATTAATAAATATTAAATTATGTATATCCTCGTATCCATGTACATATGTATATATATGTATATAAATGATAACGCTTTGTTTGTGCACATGGGCGTAGCTAGGTATGGGCCTATAGGGCCGTGGCACCCACCTAATTCTATAATCATTTTTTTTACATGCATACAATATAAAATTATAAAAAAATGCACAGGGTATTGTGGACGTATTGTTTTTTTCTATTCAAGAAAACACAGCCAATTTAGGAATAGAGATGTCTGTTCCAAGGATAGTCTCTCGTCAAACGTACTGTTCAAATCCCCCATATTCATCACCTGCTGAATACTGGAAGCGATCTATATACATTCCTTATATAGATTCTTTAATTTCATCACTGGACAGAAGATTTAATGAAGAGAACAGGCTAGCGTTTGCAATTCATTGTTTGCACCCGTTTTTTTGACGCTGGAAGAGCTTAAAGATGCCACAAAAACGTTTGAGCATTTTTATACGTTAGATGATTTGGAAGGAGAAATTGAGCTTTGGTATAATTCTTAGCAACAACAAAAAAAAAAGGGTAAAGACGAATTAGCCGACTTAGAGCTGGCGAGTATTTTGAAAGACGCTCGATTATTTTATTCAAATATAAGGAAGTCGTTATTAATTTCATTGCCACAGCCGTGCACTACTGCAACTGTTGAATGGTCATTTAGCACTATGAGGCGAGTAAAAACATGGTTCGCTCCACAATGACTGAATCTCGTTTAAACAGTAAAATAATATGCAATTTTACTTATTTAAAAAAAAACATGCTAAGCGTCCACCGAAGATTGGACGAATTTTTGGAAAAAATTCCAGCAAAATTTTCAGAAGATCCACGCAGATTACTCTTCAAATAGATCGAAATTGTAACAATCATAAAAAATCATAATCATAAAAAATCATAATCATAAAAAATCATAATTTTCGTGGCACCACCCTATTTCATATCCTGGCTACGCCCTTGTTTGTGCAGCTTTTGCGGTACAGTAACCAACAGTCAAACTTAACAACTTCAAAGGTGTGCTTTGTATCGTTATCATGTTGAAAATAAAAAAGCGTTAGACAAAACAAAATTTTCAACTCTTTTTTTTGGCATGTCTTTATGACCAAAATTTTCCATTGTTGATTCTATAAATCTAATAAGAATTGCCTAGTTTCCCAGATGCCATACATCCCCATGCCGTTACTCCTGACGCATAGATTTTGCAAATGAGAATTTATCAGAAAAGGTTTGAAAAAGAATTTTTAATTTCATCTAACATTTATATTATATTTATATGTATATAATTCAAGTAAAATGTTTTAAAATTTAATTGAACAATTTCCTTAATTTAAGTGAAATTTTCCTAAAAGTGGGTAAAGATATACTTAAATCTAAGAAAAATTGGACTTAAAAATAATTAATAGTTTCCCACAACGAATTTTTTATATCTGACGAAAAATTAATTGACTTTCAAAATATATTGTCTAAAATTTAATTAATATTTATTTAACTTAGTTAATATTTATTAAACATATTTGTTCCTTTTAACTCCTACAAGGAGCATAGGGCCGCTTTACTCGCGAATAGTTCATAAAATCTTGCTTGTTTAAATAAAGTAAATGATTTTCTTCAATTTCAGTTCATACTTTCCACTATTTTCGTAAATCTTTCCTAGAATTAAGAAAAAAATATAAAGGGTACCTCTTAATTCGTGACTTAAAGACTGGATTTTAAGAAAAGTCATCAAAAACTTGGAACTACAGACGAAATGGTAAAGTATTACTCTTTTAAAAGAAGATGTGAAATTTTATTTTAAAAAATAAATAATTTAAACGTTAATGTATCATTATTCATTAAATGGGCCGGGCCGTTAGAGGTGTGGACAGGGTTTTGAAAAATTGAATAGAATGTTGCTGGTAAATTAAGGAAATTTCAGAAATTATATTTGGAATTATGTTGTAGCACTTTATATAACTTTCACCGCGTCACTTTTTTCACTTTTGCGGCTACCTAAGCGCTACCTAAACGGTGTTCAGAATTATTCCCAGGAAGTTTATATGTTGTAGAAATTTGTTTATTGAGATCTTAGGTAAATTTTTGTAGTTGATTGTTTCCTTGAATTTTGAACGCTTCGCTACCTATGGACCTGAACAAGAGAAAAATGTTAAAAAAAATCTAATTTTTTTAAGTTTTTTGCGATTTTTATCTGGAAGGTTAAGTTTTTTTGATTTTATATGTTCGCAATTTTTGTTCTTTATGACAAGAGCTACAAGTTTGCCTCAGAGAGTAAATCGAAATTCGGAACGGTTTGCAAGATATGAGCCCGAGAAAATGATCACTTTTTTGCGAAAATGATACCGAGGACCCAAATCTTTGGCGGCCCATAAAAAAAAGTGCATGACTTCAAGGGCGTAGCCAGGATATGAAATAGGGCGGTGCCACAAAAATTATGATTTTTTATGATTATTACAATTTTGATCTATTTGAGGAGTAATCTGCGTGGATCTTCTGAAAATTTTGCTAGAATTTTTTCCAAAAATTCGTCCTTCTTCTCGGTTACCAATCTTCGGTGGACGCTTAGCATACATAGTCGTGCAATATACAATATACTTATTTTTTGATAATAAGTAAAATTGCATATTATTTTACTGTTAAAACGAGCTTCAGTCATTGTGGAGCGCAACCACCTTACTCGCCTTAAAGTGCTAAATGACCGCTCAGCAGTTGCAGTAGTGCACGGCTGTGACAATGAAATTAATAACGCCTTCCTTGTATTTGGATAAAATAATTCAGCGTCTTTCAAAATACTCACCAGCTCTAAGTCGACTAATTCGTCTTTACCCATTTTTTTGTTGCCTAGAATTATACCAAAGCTCAATTTCTCCTTCCAAATCATCCAACTCTTAAAAATGCTCAAACGTTTTTGTGGCATCCTTAAGCTCTTCCAGCTTCAAAGGAAGCATGTTTGACGGGTGCAAACAATGAATTGCAAACGCTAGCCTATTCTCTTTATTAAATCTCTGTCCAGTGATGAAATTGAAGAATCTATATAAGGAATGTATATAGATCGCTTCCAGTATTCAGCAGGTGATGAAAACGGGGGATTTGAATGGTGCGTTTGACGAGAGACTATCCTTGGAACAGACATCTCTAATCCTAAATTGACTGTGTTTTCTTAAATAGAAAAAAGCAATCCGTCCACAATACCCTGTGCATTTTTTAATAATTTTATATTGTATGCATGTAAAAAAAATTGTTATAGAATTAGGTGGGTGCCACGGCCCTCTAGGCCCATACCTGGCTACGCCCATGCATGACTTTGTCGTAGTGGTGTCCGTATATGGTTATTTTGCCACGACTTAAAAAATTACACACAGTGTTTGTTTTGTATGGCATAAACATACGAGTCTGAATGTGTTCAAACTGCTTAAACTTCACTGATGATTTTTAACAATTAATTGTGGAGAATATCCCGAATAATAAATTTCAATATTAAGTATGTCAAATATTATAAGTAATTTTTTTATATTGAATTCCAGTAAGAAGCGTAATGGCGTCAAAAAAATTAAGTAAAAGGATTTTTTTTACTGAATTTTACTTTGAAATGGCACTATCGCCATACGACAACCATTTTAAGCACAAATTGAAAGAAAAAATGTTATATCATTAGGTGTTACGTTTCACGAGACGATGTGGCGGGTGTGTTCAAACGCAGGCGTGCGTCTTCTGTGCTCTGATTTATTTCAAGAATATATAACTGATCCTCAACTCGGTTTTAAGATAGTACTGATATTTTGCTCATATTTCAGAATAAAAATATTAAACATCTCCGTACTAAACATTGCACTTTAGCGGTTTCTAGACTGATGTTGAAAATGCTTTTGACCAGCACTGCGTACCACAATGGCATTCTTTTCAAAATGGTTAAAATTGGATTTGAACCTTCAATTATCAAGTTATTTAGGAGTTATTTTTCGATAAAAAATTCTCAGTTCGTTTGAAAAAAAATATTTTCTGACAATGCTAAAGTAAATTGCAGGGATCAATCCTGGCTCCACAACTTTATATCTTTATGCACGACACTGGCTCAAACTGAACTGTATTCTTTTACTGTATGCCGATGACTCTCTTGTTTATTCTCCTAATGAAAAATATTTTTTTTTAGAATAACTGGGATGTTAGAGTTGATATCTCTAAATGAGAGGCAATTTGTATTAGAACAGTCAAGACTCTGCATTAACAACATTGAATTTAGAGATGAAATGAAATACCTTGGGGTGATATTTAATTACTTAGTTGAAATTCAATAAACATGCCCTGAATTTTTTTTTTTGGAAAAGTCATACAGGATATTGGGTTCTTTCTTAAAAATTCTTTGTAATAAAATGTTACCGGCATTCCCATTTAGTTTACGTGTATCGACGACTGTTATTAAGGAAATGGATATTTTTGAGCGAAAGATTTCTCGACACTATATTGGAACATACATTGAATCATTTAGTAGACATTTTTCGAATTCTTTTATTTACAGTCACTCTAAAGTCACACCCATTGGACTGTATGTTTGTGCCATTGTTAGGAATCTCATAAACAGATTCCGTTGTCACAAAAATAAGTTGGTCTAATGCTAAATATTTATCAACATTTGGATAGTTGAACGACCTCTTTTAGTTTCTAACTTAGTTTTAAGACAATTTAAAGCATAGTTTAAGCTAAGAGACATGAGTATATGTCTGACCAGATCTGGCCTTGGGTGCAAGTGCGTAATCTATTTAATTTTTTTTTTGTTTTTAAATAGTTGCTACATATTAATTGTAGTTGGTTATAAATAAATCTTTATAATTTAAATTAGGAAAATACATTTTATCTCTAAGTATTCTATTTTTCCTTAATGTTTTTATTTTACCCTTGTAAGGTTTTTTTCAACAAGCAACTCAAAAAATTAATCGAATTATTTCTTTTTTAGTTTGAGGTCTTTTTTACAAAAACAATATATGTATTTAAAATTTGAAACAAAATCAAAAGAAAAATATTTTTCAATACAAAAACATTGACAAATAAGGAAATGCATAAACATTTTTAAATTTCATACATAAAAATTATAATAATCCGTCCTTATATTCCAATTAAAGATAAACAAGGAGCTCTGGAAAAAAATACAAAAGGAATTACTTTGGATTATACATTAATAGTTTAAGAAGATTTTTTAGTAATGAGGAAATGAATAATATATATAATTTTTATAATCAAGCGTTAGGTCTCTTTTTAAAAAAATAAGAATTTTATTCAATATTTCGACGATTATAACAATAAAAAATATTTTACATTCCTATTAGTCAGTTTAATTTACGAATCAAATGCCTATAACATTGAGCAACATTATCTGTATCAGTTTTATAATTTACTACCTTATTACTTGGAACATTAATAATGTTAAGCATCTCCAACATATAACGTCGTTTAAAATTCTTCTCTATAGCTAAGACTGATACTTTGCTAAAGTCCGGATTATGACTAGAGTTACAACAATGTTTCGTTAATGCTGTCTTTTGTGAAGTTGAAACATTCCTATACTTTTGGTCTGACTTGTGTCCTGCCAACCTAGTCTTCAATTTATTCTTTGTTGTACCTATATATACTTTATCACATCTCTCATTATTCTTACCATCGCATCATTTATGTATGTATGTAAAATAAGTTTTCAAAAAAATTTTTCCAATTGTCATATTAATAAAAAAAATTTCCTGAAGAAGACGCCCAAAGAGGCGTCGAAATATTGAATAAAATTATTATTTAAAAAAAAAAAAAGACCTAACGCTTGATTATAAAAATTATATATATTAAAACAAAAAAGGTCGAAAAAATAGTGTTAACTAATTGGAAATGAATAATTTTTTTACTTTTTATATCAGGTAGATAAGGCGCACTAAAAATTGAAATTGTTTGAGATATCGAAGAATAAGGAGATAAAATAAGGATTATATGTAGATAGAGAGATAAGTCAAACGTGCTATTAAAGCAAAGGCAGCTAACTTAACACTACTGCAAAAAATAATTCCGAGAATACCTGTATGTACTTAAGTATGTGTATTATGTACTGCCCATATATACACATTGCAGCAGATGTTTATGTATGTATAACCTTGGTTCAAATATGTACATCTGTATGTGTATGTATAAGTATGTACTTAAGAAGTTCAAAAAATTTCTTTTTTTATCACATTCTTATATTAAATACTTCTATTTACTCTTACATATATTTTTGTGATATGTGTGTGTATGCACATGTGTTTACCTCTTTTAAAAGAGAGACAACTTAAATTTGTATAAAAAGCCCAGACAAGACAAGTCCATTATTAACTCCGTGAATATCTCTCAACTATAAGATGAAATTTGCGATCTGGTTCTTCTTGGTAGCCATACTTGCGACTATTGTAAGCCAAGGTAAGAATTATAAAAAGCAGCAGCAAAGGAACTAGAGAGCCTTTAATTAACAAAATTATATTTATTTATATATTCTTATTTATGGTAGTGCACGGTTCTGGAGCTTCTCAGGGAAGCTCGAGATCGTATGAGGGAGGAAAAAATAGTGCCTTTAAAGGTAAGGAACTCCATTAACAAACCGTATATATATCGAATCCTTTCACGTAATATATGTACATATACCCCTTCATATATATAAGTATGTATATATATTCCTTCATATATTTATATATACGTATATATATATATATATATATATATATATATATATATATATATATATATATATATATATATATACTATATATATATATATATATATATATATATATATATATATATATATATATATATATATATATATATATATATATATAGTATATACTTATATAATATGCTATTTATGCATACATATGCTTTAATTGATTACATATGTACATAAAATTGTACTTATGACAAATAAAACAGGCTATAAAATTCCGGTAAACGATAAAAAGGATCCAGAGAAAAGAAAAGCTGCAATAAAAATAACAACACATAAGATTCCGGTAAACGATAAAATGGATCTAGAGAAAAGAAAAGCTGTAGTATATATTTATAAACAACGACAACACAATTAACAGTTTCCAATGTTGCTAATTGCTTGCATACACATATGCATGTACATACATATCGTCACCTTAAAGACCAAACAACCTATCAGCAAAAATTTCGAAATTGAGTTTTTTATTTAATATTATTCCCTATATCATAATGCACATGTATGCAAAATTTTGAACGCCTAATATTACAAATAACCAAGTTATTACCAAATTACCAAATACCCTATCAGCAAGTGTGCAATTTTATGAAACCAAATAACCTATCAGCGGTCATGCTAAAGAAGAAATCAGAGTAACTATGTATTTATTTGAATTCTTTCTTTTGATTTGTTGTTCTTTGTGTTTTATTACATTTTATTTATTGTTAGAAGTGAAAAGAAAATAAAAAAGTGTTAAAACGCAATAAAACAAAGCTTTCTCAACCGATATATACTTCTGGTTTAATTTTAATCAGAATATATAATTTTCGTTTCAATATTGCAAATAGTTCCAATTTTATAACGTTTTGTCTCTCTCCTGTAAACTTTTGAAAACTGCTGATAGGTTGTTTGGTCTTTAAGGTGACGATATATACATACATATGTACATACATACGAGTACATATGTATATAAGAAGCTAATAAATAAAATAATTTCCCTGAATTAATAAATATGTATTTAAGTACTTGGTTTTATTTTAAATACAGGGTAGAACAACGAACTCTGTTAATCACATTCTCACGTCTTGCCCTAACCTTAAAAATTATCAAACCAAATATTTATTGAATAAAGGCATTAAGCTACTCAAAGATCCGTCAATAGATAACATTAATTCAATTTTCAAGTTTATTTCAAAATTAAGAATTAAAATCTAGTTCTACATTAACTCTAACTATAGCTGATGGCCTCGCAGCCTTGCTTTTACTTTATTATATTAATTGTATATTTATATATAATTGATATCATGTAAATAAATAAATAAAATAAATAAATACAGGGTAAACTATTTAATGAAGCGAGTTGAGTCAACTTAAAATAATTTTTTTTCAAAAGAAGACGGTCTCAATTTCATTCACATTCTTTATATTATTTTCTTCTCTCATGTCAGTACATTAATTGTGCACTACTAGAAAAAGCCAACAATATCGAGAAATAAAACAATATCGTGCAATTTGAACCAGCATTTACACATGCAAGTGCAAGTTAGAAAAATGCAATAAACTCTCACTTCTTCTTGAACACCTTCACACTTTCCTGATTTACGGTTCAGCTGGCCAGATATTTCAGAGGATAATGATGACTTACTGGACTCTGTTAATATAATAATTATAGTTCAAAATTATTTTATGTATATTTTGAAAGAATTTAAGTTCTTTGACAATTATTAACGCCAAATGTTACCCTAGAAATCAAGCTGTAAAATGAAGAACGTTTCAACCTGTTTGAATTAATTCTCTATGAGACAAATTGAGAAATTAATCGTCGTTAAAAATAGTTTTACTCACTCTCCAGAACACCGTGAAATTATCAATGTGGGGTTGAAAAAGTTTTCATGATCATTTCAGAGTAGAATGTAGAGCATTTAAGTAAAAAAGTGTTATTCTTTGTAAGTTTGTATATTATTGAACAATTTTTTTTATTTGTTATTAAATGTCAGACTCTACCATACATATACATAAATACATATAAAAATTATCAACGATTTTAAATTTAATGGAAACATAAGACAAATTAACATTAGATATGCAAATAAAACTACAAAAAATATTCTATTATACAAAATCTAATGTGGTGTTGTACACTCGCCTCAAAAATCAAAAAACTGTGGGAAGAACAACCAAATATTGAATGATTTTTATATCAATTTCTAAGAGGAATCGATTGTCTTCGATATGTAAACACCACGCAAACATAGAAACTTCGTACATATCGAGTCTTAGCATTGAATTATCGTAAATAAGTTTTTTTTTTCGAATGATTTCGCAACTACGACACTTTTAAATAAAAATTTTGAATTCAATAATAAATTACCGCGACCCATATGCTGATTAGGTATATTACAAATTTTAACATTGATTGCAATTGAGATCGGTTTTAAAAGCGAAATGATATAAAATCGTTTAATACGTTTATATTTCATACTTCGATTTAATTTTTCCTACTTGAAAGTTTCAAATTTTGTTAACAGTCATTATCAATATCGATTGAAACTCAAGTCGTTTCCATCTATCTCCTACCCTCATATCATATAACTCGTACTATCTTAATTCTTAGTCGAAAATTCATTCGAAAAAGAATACCTCTGCTCTAAGAACAATTTCTTGCGTCTGGCTCCTTTAGGGCTTTAATTATTGAGACTTACGATGCGCATACTGCTAATGTAAGAAACCTTTCTGTAAATGAATCAGTGCGCTGCAAAGGAAAGCAAAACGGTCGATATTAATTAAATAATACTCTTTTATTATAAGACTATTATTAGTGTTCGGTATTATCTGCTTAATTATTGTACTTAGAAACATATTTTTTCAATCATGCAATGCCTGTGATGCATTTGGGAACAGGCGTAGTATTGCAACAAATTTAAAAAACGTAGTTGTTAACGATAATTTAGTGCTAGGGGATAGATATTTGGATATATATCAGAATAATAATAAGATTAATAATAATAATAATAACAATGATAACAATAATAAAACTAATAATAATAAAATCGTTGTTAAAGTAGTAAAATCCTGTAAATTTCAAGAAAGGTATTTTGTAAAAACATTACAGTAACATTAAAAAATTCTTATTTTGTTTGTGGAAATAGGGAACTGCTTCAACCTGCTGCTTGCAATACGCCAAATGTTTAAAAGTTAATTTTTATTTTTTGGAAACGTCTTTTTGTTCTCCATCTAGGCCGTTTTCAGAATCACTCTTGTTATTGGGGTCAGATTCTTCTTCGGAATAATCTTCATCGTGGGTATGAGTAACCGTACGTGGAGTACTTGGGCGTGTATGGGGCACAGTGGCGGACTGAAATAGTAAGAAAAAGAATTTTATACATATACATATGTACATATATAAATATTATATAAATATTACCTTTTCCTCTGATTCGTTTTTAGCAGGGGACACATTTGTTTGTGCTGGCCTGGCTGCCGCTACAAATTCATTAATTCTTCCCTCAACCGCTGAAGAGGTGGAAGTGGCTGCAGTCGTTGTATTATCGGTTTTAACTCTGGCTCTCTGTGTCACGGGTGTGTCTATTTGGAATCTTTGCTCATGTGCAACAGTTGATTCATGCGGCAGTAACATTGCTGGCGCACGGAACATATACGAGAAGGGATAATAAATGAAATTCAGGAATGTGGCTGCGTACAAATCTGCATATCTGACCACCTGACTGGAGAAAAAGGTCTGTCTGGAGCCGGAACGGAAGAGAGAACCCATCATGCCATAAGCCATATCCATTTTATGGGTAACATCACGTATTGAAGCACGCAATTTAGATATATCGGGTTTCTCTTTGGCACTCGAATCCAGATTCCTTAAAATAAATAGGAATTTAAAATTATTAAAAATAATTCGATTTATTTATTTTTTCCTCAAGTAATTCCCAATTTTACACTCACTTGTACATTTCGCCCAGTTGACAATCAAGTTGCTGAAGTTCAGCGAAAAATTGACATTTATCGGTCCAAACATGCAGTTCTTGCACCAATTCGGGCACCACCAAAAACGTACGCCAACCACGAATCTTTTTCGATTTCAATATGTCACCAAATATATGATCACCAATATATAAAACATCTTTACCCTTGGCATTAATGAAATTCGTGAATACTTCACAAGAGCCTCCGGAGTACACTTTGCCAGGTTGCAGAGGACCGATATGGGTGCCAATTTTCAAAGCACCTGTTTCGGTATCAACTTGACGCAAAATTGTACCCTCTGCAAAGAACAGTGGCTTACGAGCATCCACAACAATAACATCGAAATAGGTTTTCCAATCGCGATGTGGTTCTTCGGGCTTAGCACCGTGTGGAAAATCAAATATATAAGTCATTATTTTATTAGTGAAATTGTAGTCGCTGTTGGTGAGCAAGAAGACCTTTGCACCAGAGTCGCGAATGCGTGCCAATACCATGGGTAGACGGGGATCCTTATTGACATAGTAGTCGAGGTTCTGTTTGGGAATATTGAATTATTTTTAAACAATATGCGTATTAATTTTCTCTTTTTAATTACCTCGACAGTCCTCTTTTTCAAATCACCCTGTATGTGAACCCAGTCCACAGCACGACGAACATCTTGAAATATAGAATTGAAGGACATAAATAGCTCACCAGCTTTAACACCCGTACGATCTCTGCAAGTAAAAATTATTTAAATTAATAAAATAATAGTGCATATCACTCTTGGCTGTAAATTGCTCTTGTAGATCTAGCAAGTCTAGGATATATACAACAGTCTCCTAGAAAATACCAACAAAATACATGAATTTTCGATTTCCTACAATTGACCCAATTTACAAGAGTCAAAATTATAATATACAGATCTTGTATACATTTGCAATAGCAATCAGAGATGGAAAAGTTTGTACCATTATAATTTGTTATATCAAAAAGAAGTATGCGGAATTATTCGTATACTCGGTTGAATTTCACTTTCATTAAAATGTTCCATATTTCATGTAAAAATATATTGTTACATTGTAGGTGTAACATGTTTATCTGTCCGTATGTTTGTGGCATTAAGCGTGCGGAAAAGTTTCGATTTGGTTGCTGTCACTATAAAAATATCACGACTTATCACATTTCTTTAAAATCGCAAACAGAATACAAACGGAAGTTTTGCCTGATATTATATGTGGGAAAAATGTTACAGTCCAGAAACCTGAAAAAATGGCGTTTATTGCAAAATATTGAAAATGAACAAATGAAAAACTCAAAAAGTCGGAAACAACTTTATGTCGGTTCCAAATTATCAAAATTAAAAAAAAAATCACTAGTGAAAAAATTTACGAAAATTAAATTTTTATGGACTTAAAACCAATTGAAATGTTTTGCTTCAGATATCAGCCAGTTTATGTGATTTTCACAAGAAAAACGACTTTATTCCCGAGTAATCTTAAAATTATTTCGAATAATTTATTTTTTTATACAACTCACTCTGTATATTCCGAAGAATTTGTAAAGAAATCCACTAGACAGGCGAACAGGAAAGTTTCAGGTAGATTGAAGAGAGTATTTAGAACATAAACACGCGATTCATCCAACTTTAAAAACTTATTCGGGTACAATTCATAAACTTGAGAGCTGCAATTAGAAAAGTGGAATAAATTATTAGTAATTAAGCGACAAGATTCTTAAATAAACTTACTGCTTTAAAAATTCAAAGCCATGGCAACAGACCAATATATTGCCATAAGCATCGACTTTCAAGAGATTGCCGTACAGAGTATCGAACCATAGACCTCGAATGGGAAATGAGGGATCATATTCGAACTGCATAATTTCTTTCGGATAGCCCATACTAACCAAACGCTCTTTAACCAAATCAAATCCCAGTTGTTCATACTGCGGTGATTTGTATTCTAGAGGAGAGATTTTATTGCAATTAAAAATAATGTTTAAAAATTTCTTATTGCTCGGGAACCTACCAGCCAAAGTATAATCCATATCGAAGCCATAGAATTTGATATTTTCCAAATGTAGCGAGCGATTGACGAAAATTCTGTAACAAGAGAAAAAAAATTATTTTTAAATTATTTTTTTTAATAATTTATATGCATAGTTTTAGGCGGCTCGCTTAATAAATACAAGCACAATTAATTTTTGTAGCCAAAACATAAATCACTAGAGTATGTCACGATTTTTATTTAAATACTTTAGCGCAATTAAGTAACTTTGAAAGATTTGACAAAAGCTACATTTATCGCCAACAACTGTAGTTTGCATGTAAGGTGGATTCACCCATTCGTTCGGAACGAAAATTAAAATTAAAGCAATTCAAGCTAAAATTGTTCCGCACAAAATTTACTCTCTCTCTCTCTCTCTCTCAAAAATAGAGAGAAACTACATATTAATAAAAAGCGATCGGAACGAAAATTTCGTTCAGAACGACTGGGTGAATCCACTTTAACGATTGTGTGACTCACTAACGTCTTATTAATTTCGTTATAATTTCATGAAGCAGAAATAATTGTATATCAAAAAAAAAAACTAACTTTAATACAAAGAGCCAATCGGACAGAATACAGAACGAAGGGTTAGTTTATATTTTACTCCCAGGAAAGATTGAAATACCTTCCTAAATAAGAAGGCAGCCAATTTGTCCGTCCGATTTCCAATTAAATTTCTGTGGAACCAAACTATACTTTCAAATAAAAAGTTCTTTATCAAAATAGATCCATAAATTTGGTGAGTTCTGCGATAATCAATATTTCGAATTATTTCAAACAAACAAAAAAATTATTTTGAAAATCAGGCTATAAACGAAGGACACTTTCAAATAAGAAAAGGTTTTTCGGAGATGGGTTAAAATCGCCCTCCGATTTTCGAAAGAAAATTATGGGATGAAACTGCAAGCGAATCCTTAAAATAAAACAAAATAAAAAATTGGAAAACTGCCCTGCAAGCGAACCCTTTCAAACAAACTAATTTTAAAAATCAGTTCACAAATGTTAAAGAAATGCGGGCCAAGTGTAAAAAAATACACACGAATTGAAGTCGATAAATAAACGAAAGAGTTCGTGTTGGCCAAACAGTGTACGAATATAACAATATTTGTTCATAAATTTCTTTAATTATGATCAATAAAAGTAAATAATAAAAATACTATGATACATACAAATATGCTTTTATGTTTTTTTATATCGTTTAATGCTGCTTTATTTAACTAAAAATTGCATTTTTTCTGTAATATATTTTTTTTTAAACAAACAGGTCACAGATTTGAGGACCTTTCCTCTTGAACCATACAAGTAATTGCTATTAAATTTCGCGAAGACTAAGATAATGTGGCCGGTAATCGACATGCCAGAGGTTGGGTCGAGTGCATACCCTTGAAAATTATCGCCTTATGCGTCAAGTAAACAAAAATTATGATAAAATAAGGTCACTAATACCCTTGACAGACATATGGCTGACACAATTGTGGTATTTATAAACACTTATGTTTTTATATTTGAAATGTTACACTGAAATTAAAAGAAATAAATTACAACTGTCAAATAGCAAAAAAAAAAAAATTAACTGATTTTGTTACTGGTCTTGCGCAATCGTTATTGAACACAGCTAAAGAGATGTGTTTAATGAAATACCACGTTTTATACCACGTACTTGTTCGTACTATAGAAGCCAGCCATAAAATATATTGTTCGATGGTTTAATTGTAGTTAAAGTTGACGCACATGTACTCGTAATATCCTCTACTATTGTAGCATACAAATCCAATGTCTGTCAGGGCTGTAAAACAATATTCTCGTATGTGCATGTAAATAAAAATTTGTAACAAAGAAATCAAGCGACTTTAAATATGTTTGGTGGGTATATTTGAAAGCAGTTGAATTTTTTTTTTTGATAAAAAGTTTTTATTTTACATTTTTAGAGACTTTTTTAAAGTCTACTTTGACACACACATTGAGCAAAACATGATCACCTCTAAGGCATGGCAACTTCAAACACTATCACTATTATAGTTCACTAGATATATATGGTTGAAAAGGATCGTTACAGTGTTTTTGTATACATTCCTGCCAAATATAATTGACACAGCGGATTCATTAGCCGCAGAAACAAGGAGTAGACCGACCCTTATGAACGGCGAGATATAATAAAAACCATAGCCTCCCATCTTGAGGCAGAACGTCTCCAAAACTGGGGTCAATATCAAGACGTATGATTACTAGAATTCACTTTGTATATGAGATTTCATTTCCCTAGTCTGGATCATATTATTTCATATAAAAAGAAATTTCCTTCACAAATGAGGAAAAAATATA
Source organism: Germaria angustata (assembly GCA_963681545.1). Taxonomy (NCBI): domain Eukaryota; kingdom Metazoa; phylum Arthropoda; class Insecta; order Diptera; family Tachinidae; genus Germaria; species Germaria angustata. The sequence goes on along the minus strand of OY813001.1, from coordinate 10,759,890 downwards.
TGTATTTGTACATACTATAACGGATTTTTTTAAACCAAGCTTGGCTCAAGAAAGTCTAGGGATTAATTTTAAGCAAAATCAAAGATCTAAGTTCAAGTTTAATAGACTCTAAATAGGAGGGTGGCTTAATAAGTCCATTAATTTTTTGAATGAAACACAGCGTTTTGGATACATATTTTTTATTTTTCAACACAGTCTCTTTTGAGCCATTTCTTCCGGTTTAGAAACAAAAAATAGTCAGTCACACGAGGCTAAGTCCAGAGAATGGGGGACACGAGCAATTCGTAGTCTAATTCATAGAAATATGTCATGGAAACTGCATATGTGTGTACTGGATATGTATGTCCTGAAGGAAAATAACTTTTTTCTTGTCCAAATGTGGTCGTCTTTTTCATATCCTCATTAAATCGGTCCAATAAGTTGCCATAATATTCGCTGTCGATTGTTTTACCCTCTTGAAGGTAGACAATGTGGATTATACTGCCGGCATCCTAAAAAACGGTCGTCATGACTTTATTGCCTGACAAACCCACATTGGCATTTTTTGGCGCCGATTCACCCAGAAAAACTCAGTGGTTTTACTGTTATTTTTTGCTCTCTAGTGTATTGTGCTGGATGCACAATTCGTAAGCGTAAAATGGCGTAAAAACTCGTCCATTTGGACGTTGTACAAAAAATATTCCCCTGACTGTTGTAACAAAAAAGTGTATGTAAACGAGTGTGGATTTAAGAAGGGACTCCAACAGAGAGCGCACCCATCATTGCAGAGGCCTTATCGTTAATGTAAATCGGCTCTAATCAGTTTGACAACAAGCCATTCGTTAATAATCAATGATCAATATTTATTTCAATAGAATTTCCCTATCAGAACAACGAACATGTTTAAAAAAGTCTTCATAATTTCTTTTATTGATAACAATTATTCAATTTAGATTGTTTTTTTTTATTGATTATCTACCCAATGAATTGAATACAAAAGAGTTACATGCCCATAACTTCATGAATATATGGGCAATGGCAAAAAAGGTATACCGAGACCGAATATTAAAATGTAAAAAAAAATTATGATTTCCTTTTTTTTTGTTAATTTTAAAAGAATATCATTTATTTATTTGAATGTTATAAATAGAATTACAAATTATATTATAACTTGGCTTTAGCACATACATATAGTAACAAGGGCCAAAGTCTTAGATGGGAATCGAACTCACAACCTCCTCTACCACTAACCTAACGAGGCTTTCAAGTTTTTACAAAAACTGAACTAATTTTAATGGCATATATTCATAGTCATTAAGACTTTTTTAAGTTAAATTTAGTTAAAAGTACACTTTGCTTCCATTATAAACATAAAGAAGCATACTTTAAGTGTTAAAGTCTGTATTAAACTTAAAAGCAACTTAGCACCGAATTTATGTACGAAAGCGATCATCAACGTAGAAGTAAATATTTGTATGGACGTAACATAAAAATCCTAAAAATATATAATAAACGATAAAATCCAAACCGATTTTGTAATAATACTTCTTCAGCGGCACTTAAGTTTTCCTCGCGCAATATTTTCTGTATATACAGTGGGCATAATAATAATGCGTAACTTGAGTTACATTTTCCAACTTTTTTTAACTTAATTCATTTGATTACTATAATGACAAAATGTATAAAAATGTCTTATACAATTTGTAAATCACAAGTACAACAATATTAATGAATTCTGTAGAATTCTCATATAGTATTTGTTAAATTTTGTACAAGTGTATGATTTTGAATTTGTTTTCAAACACGACTTGACTAAAGAGTACAGATTATTTGAAATTCATGAATATGCCTCAGCTAAGCCAACAACAAAAAATATATTATTTAATTAATTATTCTGGAATTTATCTCGAACAATGATATTAAATTCAATGAATTTGGTATCACATCAAAGACAGAGATTTCTAGTTTCATAAAAAAAAAACTGAAGTTATCGGTAAAAATTAACATTTAAATAATAAAAACGTACGAAAACAAAAATATTGTTGTGTTTTCATCTCTCATATTATTTTAAGGTATGAGCCGCAGTACTTATGGTATATTAAGATTAAAACAATCTAATAATATATATATTTCTATCATAAACAAATTAATATGACAAAAAAAAACCAAGAGGTCAAGACGAAGGCAAATTTTTCATTTCACTTTGTTCATGTTTTAAAGTAGCGCTCTCGTACTACCTAAATCATTGCTTCTTGTCAATATTCTGCGATCGATTTGTAACATTCGGTATCGTTAGTAAAATTTTTAATAAAAATTAATATTTCTTTTATTTCATAAACGAGCTTTAGGTCTTTAAAAAAAAAACAAATTTGTTTTCTTTCAATATTTCGATGCCACTTGTCATATCTAACAGAAATGCTTTCTTTAATTAAACAATTCTTAGAAATGACGAACACGAGGCTTATCAATTAAATAGAAAATAGTATTTACGAGTACCAGTAATAATAGTTATTATAATAATCAAATGTTGATAAGAACCAACATTTTTTGGCGAATGTATAAATTCAAGTAAATTATTTAAATTGGGCTTAGTACGTTTTTTAAAGGACTAGAGTGAAAACAATTTTCAACATGAATTATAAACTATTGATTTTTTCGTTGGCCTCTTTGGCAGTGTTTTGCCGAAGTTGTGAAGCCCAACAAGCGACAAATGTCCCTCTTGCGGAGATACAGCAGCCAACAGAACAGGGGGCTCACTTGATGAATATTGCAATTGTTAAAGACATCAAGGCCTACATGCATCAGAATCCACATTTGCGTTTGATACGTTTAAATAAAAAGACACCAGTGAATCATCGTATCGAATCTGTCAAATACACTTTAGGCAATAGAGTGTCAGGTAAGAGGCAAATCCAGATTCTGTGGCAAGTGTTAGGAAAAGTTTGTTTATGAAAATTCGGCAAAAGCTGTAGGAAATTTATATGAAAGTCTGTAAGGACATTAAGTATTTAATAATTTAGGAAATATTGAAAAACATACTCTTCATCTGATGAAGATGAAGTTTTTTTTTTATAAATTGTCGTAATTGTATGTCGCAAATAAATGGCGTGCTTCGGTACTCCCAACGTCATAAAATTGAATAAAAATTTATACAGAAGTATATGGAGAATTGTGGTTTTCTACTACGACCTTGGCTTTCAAGAAAAGCAAAAAGGTAACTTATTTTGCTTTTATAGCTCTCCTGATAAAATAAAATATATATTGTTCTTGCAAGAGGGCAACCTTCGCTTTATCCCAGACTATGGACGATATCTTCAAAATTATCACCACAAAAGTTGATGACTCAATTTTGTAGTTCCCCCAAAATATAGAATAATTAGTACGAGCAGCTACTTTGTATGAGGGAATCACTCCCCATCCTATAGACTAAGATATTTGTTGGGAATAGGACTTTATTGTTAAATTATGTTGTATAAGGGTATCCCTCTCTTCCTCCTATGCCAAACTGCTTTTGCTTGAATACATGATTTATTTCCGTAGTAGCTTGCATAAATATGGATAGTCTGCAAATATATAATAAATTATAATTACTTTGTACCCCCCTCCCCTCATATACTCGTATATCTATGCTTTTGCTCGAATATACACTTTATTTTCGTAATAACGTACCTAAAAAGTGTCGCTATTGTAGTTCTAAAGATAGAGAATAAATAATAATTACTTAGTATAGCGGGTACCCGTTTCCCCCATACTCTACAACCAGGCCTTTGCTCGAATAATCACTTTATTCCAATAGTAACGCCCTTCACATTTGGCGAGTCTAGCTATCGTAGTTCTCCAGATATAGAATAATTAGTAGCAACCCTTTCCCTCAATCCGTTAGAAAAATAAATTTAGCCTATCCTCAGTAAGACGATTGAAAGATTTCAGCACGATCGGCCTCGTCGAGTAGATTCGAAACGCTAAATATACATTAAAGTTGTTGGTTTTACCTTTGAGTGTAAGCAACATGTACAACTAGTTGCACATTTTTAAAATGGCTACGTTTTCCTTCAGGCCACTGCCGCCACATGTAGTGTTCAGACGCCGCCACCGACTATATCCCAACGGCTTCGTTCTGTACTCCTAATCATTATTCGTGTAACATAAAGAAAAGAAATATCTAAAAAATTGTCTATTAATTACTTCAATTATGCATTTTCTTTAAACTGAACTACTCAAAATAAAACTTATATGCATATAAGTTGCCGTCCTTCCTTTCAGGAGCATAGCGCCTCGATCGGGGTGGTATATTGATAAGGTAAAATTTTTGATTGGTTCTACTTGTCAATCACTTATTATCAGCCATAAATTAAAATAATTAATTTTAATACCACAAAAACTCATCGTATTTCATAAATAACTTTACAAAAAGCAATTTCTTTATACAAACCCCTAAAAGTATGTTACAAAAATATGCCAAAGTTTAAACATTTTGTATTTAATTCTTTTTAAGGTGACCGCTTAGTGGGACAATACGCTAATACATACTTCTATCCCGCCCCAAAAGACGTTTCAACTCAGGTGACTTACCCCAATACCGGCACCGGCACCGGCAGCTTAGTCACTTTCGTCGACGTGAACTGTTTGCAAGACAATACCAACGGAAATGCGTATGTAGTGGCCGGTGGTATTGGACAACGTTTCATTTCGATTGTTATAGAAGCCACCCAAACGGAAAGTTTCACTTTCAATGTTCATATTTATGGCAAATATTAAGAGTAGAAAAGAGAAAAGAATTAAAATAAAAGAAAATTGAATGGAAAACAACAAATAAAATGAAAATTTTATTTATTTATTTAACTATTATTACTTTTTTTTTGTGGACAGAATCCATGTAAGAATGTTGTTTTTTCATGATTGGAAATGACAGGAAATGTAAATATGACTTCGCTATTATAGATGGGGTAAGATATGCACGATTTTGGTGACGCCACACACTGCGAGTATATGAAAAACCGATATTAACCAGTTGTGTAGATTTTGTTCAAACATTATTTCTATTGAAAACTAACAGTTACTAGAAGAAGAACTTGGTTATTTCTATCCTTCATTAGCCATCTTTTTTGTTTTAGTTATAAATAAAGTTTGCATACCCTGCTAAGCCTTCCTCTACTTATTCTGTTTACCCCCTCCCCCAAAACAAATTTCAGTTATTTAAAATTTTTTTCTAAAACTGAAATTTTTACGGAGAACAAAATAATTTTTTGGGAGAAATAAAATTTGTTTCGAACAATTATGGCATATGGAAACAAAAGCAAATTCGAAAAGACACTATTTATTGGCTGAAATGTATGGTTTTTAGCAGTCAAATATTTATTTATTTTTTCCTAGTCATATTTGGCACAAAGTAACGTCAATTGTGTGAATTTTTCTGGCATTTTAGCAGATGGCGCCAAATGTTACTGTGCTTTGAAATTTATTATAGAGCGAAATAGATGTTTTTAGAGCTCTTTTTTTTCGTATTCATAACAATATGGCAGCCAGTTCTAATAAGGACATTACCTTGCGCCATCCTGTATTAACTTTTATACTTAAATTTGTTTCTTCTTGAAGTTTAAATTTTTTTTTTAAATTTATTTTACTGTAAAAAAATAATTGAAGAATTAGCAATGATTCTCTTAGCCAATCAGCATATTTTATAAAAAAAAATTTAGCTTCAGCCGTTTTCAAGAGCCTTTGTAAAAAAACTTTAAGGCATTAAAAAAGATTACAAGTCTGGGTTCTAACTTTATTACTAGAGAGGTAATAAGATGAGTTTTTCAATCACTCTGTATTGATCTACAACAATGAGTAGGGACACACCTTCTAGGGCTCTCCTAGAAAGTCTCATAAGCTAGAAATCCCATGTACTCATACGAATATGTAAAAAACAAAATTCAAAGGTACCAAAACAAGGATATTTGCAAATGATAACTGCCACCCGTTAATATATTAAAAATTCAAATAAAATCCAGTAAAAAATGGAACTTGTTCTCAAGGAAGAACATTGTCATTGTTTCCAATCGATCCATTTTTTTCGACCTCCTAGGATCCACTTAACAAAGTTTTAATTTAAATAGAAAATACTTCTACAAATTTGCGAAAATCGATATCAAAACACTTCCTTCGACAACTGGCGAATTTTTACCCTTTACAGATGTAAAGCCCGTTGTCAGTGGCAAATAAACAATTCAATTTTAATATAAAATTATTTTCTATACAAACAGATTGTAAAAAGTTGACTTTTTTTTAAATTTAATTATATTTATCTAAAACTAGCAGGAAACAAAAGAATGTTTTTTAACGAACACAATTTTTTAATTACTCGTCTAAATCTTATTTTTTATATCCCATTAAATAAATAAAAAAAATATATTTTTTTCATATATTAATAAATCAAATTAATTTTAAAATTTAAATTATTCTATAGACTATTTTAAAACCTTGACCATGGCTGAATACGAAATGATAAAAGAAAAACGGCACGACTCAACAGCAATTTTTATTTAAATTGATTTAAGAGATAAAATTTTGTAAAATTGAGACATTAAGAAAATGCAAAAAAAAGTTTATTTCGTATTACAATTTATATTTATTTCTTCAAGACCCAAAGAATTTACATGTTGTAATTCATTTTTGTTTTCTCGTTGGTCTTTTGTTAATCAAATAGAATTTGTCTATAATTATTTAAACGCCATTAGGATAAATTTGGCGAGTGCCGGCATTCAGCCAAGAGTTTAAAAAATAAAATTAAATTTTATGTAGAAATAAAAATAAATCTGCTCGTGTTAAAAGTTTTCAACATTTTTTTTCTTGTAAATGAAACAATTTATTTTTATGATAAATATGACTATTTTTGCTATTTATATTTCAAATGAGTCATTTCCTTATTTAGGAATTTCTAAGAACTGAAATTATTTTACGAATTTGTTAAAGTGTACAATTTACACAATAGCGAGGGCGGTACCAAAATTACTCGTCCCGGGTAAAAACTATACAAGTCAATGTCTATTGTTTTCAATTACATAGAAAAAAATAACAATTTTATTTTCTTATATTGCACTATGGCTCAGAGAATCACGATTAACGAATTTCTTTGTCAATTGTTATGAAACGTTTGTGAAAAATAATTCACTCCCTGTTACACATACAATATTATGACCAGAAAAGTGGGCAGAACCACGCCTATTAAAAGCTAATGTTATTTTTCATCTATTTCTACTTAAAATTATCTAGCAAAACTTTGCACACACACATTAAGCTGCGGTGTAAATGCAATATTATGAATAGAATAGTGGGTAGAGCCACGCCCAAATAATATATATATATATATATATATATATATATATATATATATATATATATATATATATATATATATAATAGGATGTGTGTATGTATGTATGTATGTAACGTAATGGCTCCAAAACGGCTGGGCCGATTTTGACGAAATTTTCAGGAAACCTTCAGAATACTCGGGCGGGTGCAACTGTGAAGTCTGATTTTTGATTTTCGGTCTGTGGGCGGAGGGGCGTGGCAAAATCCAACAATTCATAAAATGAGAACGGCTGGGCCGATTTCTGTAAAACTTTTTGTCAGTTATTCGTATTTTCGAGGAGAAGGTTTTTATGGAAGAAAATCGCTCCGGAAAAGTCGGAAAATTGGAAAAATCGAAAATCGAGTTTTTGTATGAAATTTTGTTTGAAATTATTCACATGAAAAAATAGAAAGTTTGTCTGAAGGCTTAAAATTGGGGCGAGGCGAAGTTCGCCTGGTCCGCTAGTATATATATATATTATTTCAGTTATTTAAACTAACTCGATTCTTATGAAATTTCGCACACTTAATGAGATTTTACGACAATACAGCGATATTTTTGCCAAAAACAATTTAAGAAAATTTTTAGGGAAGAGTAAATTCCTTTTGCATAAGTACTGGTGATGTGGCGAAAATTAGATTATTTCATGACATTCGTTGTCGCCAAATTCAGGCGAATATTTTCGCCAAAAAACATACGTAAGGTGTAAAAAAAACATTAAGTACATGACAAAAATATATATTAATTTCTAACAATTTATAATTGAATACAACTTTATTTGAATAATATCATTCTAGTAGTAAAATATAAAAAAAAACCTGAACAAATCGCTCTGAATGAGAACCCAGTCGGAGTAAGTGGGAGCGCAAGGAGTTGGAATGGAATATATGCAATGTTGGAGCTTGTGAAACAACAAATACTTACAAACTGTATATCCGTCCAATTTAAAACCTACCCTTAACTAACGCCAATTTATAATAATGGCTTCAAGACTGCAAAACTGCTGAGATTTGCTGCAATACGTGTACATACTTTTGTAACCAACTTCGTATGCAATTAAAAAATTTTTGTTTCTTTTTTGTTACACTATAAATTTTGTATAATTAAACATTTCATAAACAATTTTAAATTATGAAAAATTATGCCATTGGTTAATTGCTTGAATGACATTTAAATTGCTGCCAACAAAACCAGCAGAAGAGAGCAAAAGGACAAGATAAATAAGCACACGTGTACAATTAGAGAGAAAATTATGAAAACATTAATTGGTCCTAAATTATGGTTAATTATTTGTTAAATAAACATCATTAATTTAAATAATATTAAATCTCAAAGCAAATGAGTTTTTTTTTCTTTCTTATTTCGTATATATTTAAAACAAGGATGCAGGACGAAATAGTAATTTAAAAAATATTAAGACGTTACTTTTTCACTGAAACGCAATTGTTTTATTTTTTAGAAAAGAATAAAAATCTGTTTTTCTTACTCAACCCATGCCATAAGAATTTATTGGTCACAAGCGCTGGATCTTTATTATTTTGGATAAACTTTTTATGAAACATTGGAAAAGCTGATTTTTCTTTGGGCCCAAAATAAAAATATTAATATGAGTATTTAAAAAGAACTAAAAAGTTTACTTACTGTTTTGTTATTACTTATTTATTTTAATTAATTTATGTGAAATATGGACTTCGATTTCAAAACATAAATTCCAAATATATATATAGAAAAAATATAATTTTCCCGATTCTCTGCTGCGCACGAACGTGGGGCGCGTGATAAAAACTTTAAGAGAGAGTGTTCTTAAAATCGTATACAAAAATTTGTTTTGATCGGCCCACCATTTTGGCTGTAACTATTTTTACCCATAAAAAGGGGGTAGAATTTTCTATAGGGCAGCAGTCACTTTTTTTTTGAACTTTGACTTTTAAATTTTTTGTTTGAAAATCAGTTTTTTAAATACAATCTCAAAAATTGGGTGTTCTAAAAATAATTATTTATGCAAAGAAATAAATTCATTCTAAACTACATAATACAGGACCATGTGTCACTTACTCCTTTCGCATTGAATTGTGCACATCCATTACATAGCAGTCGTCGTCAAAGCTCGAGACCTGCGTCAAGTCGCCATCGCCTTCCATATTATTCTCGTTCCCATCATCGTCCTCTTTGTCCTCACTAAGGAAATTATTATTGCTACTACTACTATTGTTGTTGTTCAAATCGTCCTGTGAACAATTGCATTCAGCAATTAAAGAATCTTCAAATTCTTCCGCCTTCAAATCCTCCCTTAAATTTTCAACACTTTGAACATGTTGTTGTTGGCTGCTGTCATTGCAAGATGCTGGTGTTGTTGGCGATGGTTTCACTAAAGTCGTATTCAAATATTGAGCAGATTGACTACGTTGGCGCTGCTTACGTGCCGCAGTGGTAGAATGTGTGGGAGGCAATGGTTGCATTTGTGGTAAAGAAGACGACGATTGTGGGAATTGAAATTTAATTGTATCGACCGAATAGCTACGTTTATTGCTTGCTCTGCTGCTAGTGGTGACAGCATCATTATTGGCAGCAGTAGCACCTTTAATTAATGAAACTTCTGTGGCAAATGTACTAAATTCATCCGGATCATCGGGTGTCACATAAATATCAGCGATTATATCGTGGGCAATATTTTGTTGCGATGTGAACGAATTCTTTCGCATGCCAATAGCATTCGGAGAAAATTCCATTTTGCTGGCAAAATACTATAGACGCTTGTGGCACAATTGTTCTCAAAATGTCGTAAATTAACGAACGAACCAACTGCCCAAGCAAGTATTTATCTACTTGTTGCAGGTTTGTGGCTGCCTCCTTCCTTATTGGTTATTAGAATCAATCGTTGTTTTAATTATTTGCAATTGTTGATTTTTTTTCTAATAAAAAATGTGTGTTCAGTTTTACACTTTTAATAATGTTTTTATTTTTTTATTGTCAATACAATTCAAGGAGCTTTTATATCCTTGTTTAGCTGGAAGTATTGCTTTTAAAAAATTATGTATAAGTTTAAATACGATTAAATATTTTTATTTAATATATTAATTGAATGAATTAATTACATATTTTTATCGCGAGAGCGGTGGTTCGACAATAAGCATTTTTTTACTCGACGCATGAGTAGAGTTCTTTCTGATGATTTCTATTGACATGACTTTGTTATCGATTCATTAGTTCACTGTTGCTATTGCATTCGGCCCCACTGTGCATTTGTGGCCGGATAATTTGTTTTAAGTGCTTGAAAGTGGCATATGATCACTGCCAATGTGTATTAAACAGTGATAAGGAAAAGAACACTGAAGATGGTGTACGTAACCGAAACCGTACTGTTTACAACAAAATTTTACGTGCGATGACGGAAAATCGTTCGTTTATTCAAACAAACAGCATCGGAAGAAAAACACAACACTAAACATATTATGGTTACATTTGAGTAGACAAAGAAAAATATGTTTAGCCACGGTATACAAAAGTTCAGTTTACATTTGGTAGAAGGCCTTTTTTATTTGTATTACAAAAGTGACCAAAATGAAAAAGGACCTCTAAGCAAGTCGCTAAGGAACTTTTCATTGAGTGTCTGTTGTAATATAAAATTCAAATGTTAGACTAAAAGAAAAAACACCAAAATACAGTGGGCGTCAAAATAATGTAAACATCAAATACTATTTTTTTGTTCTTTTGTGCGTGAAAAAGTTCTATTTCTATTTTATTTGGAACAAAATTTGAAATAAAATTGGTTAAAAATATTAACATGACGATGGTGTATCTAAGATGATCGAGTAAGATCGAGTCCTACTTAATCATGTGTCATGGCAAAAGCTTCAATAAAACTATATTAAATTATGTGAATAAAAATGAAACGTAAGAATAACTCTTAACAGGGATATTAATCTAAAACTTTAACATTATTAACTAATGCAGTCACAAAGTTCTAAAAACTAGGATAATCAAAGAAGAAAGATGCCCTACCAGATTTTATTAGCCATTGGGTTAAGTTAAATTAGGTTCATAATGGAGTTTTCCTATAATTTGGATCAATGATTTGGTCCCTTTGTAATATCCGAAATAGAAAGAGAATGTAGAAAATGGAAACATAAGAGTAAAGGAGACTGAAAGTAGAAACACCCAAAGTTTACGGCAGGAGTAGAACCTGCGACCCTTTGACTACTGGTCTAGCATACTGGCCCTTAGACTATGAGGGCACCCTATTAGTGATCAATTTGTTAAATGATAGTAATGAAGTCAATATATTAAAACGCTGACATATACTTCACTTACCCCTATAGATAGAAGAACCACGTAAACATTAATACTACTGCAACAAAATTTTTGTTTTCTGTTTCTCAAGGTTCATTCAAACCAGTGTTGCCAGAATTTCTAAAACTAAAAAGTGCAGAATTCCATATTTTTTACAACAAAAAATATATTCAAAATCTGCATTTCATTGCAAAAAGTCTTCAATCTGCTACTTAACATTCTTGTACTTTATTAAAAAAAATATAACCATTTCAGATTTTATTAAAGAAAAGTTGCTTAAATTATTTGTTCCCCTTTTAGCGGGTGTGGCATTTACATAGAGTACGGCACATACGACAGTGAATTTCAACTAAAAATGCATAATTTTATATTCATATGCAAATTTATATCTGTGTCATGATGGAAAATTTCAAATACGAAACACATGAAATGGTATAGCGAATGTAAACGTAACGTATGTAGAACAATAAAATCAAGAGAAATTTACATTAATCATGTTTCATACATGTTTTCTTTCTTAACAATATGGAAAAAGTTTATAAATAGGAAATATGTAAATCAAAAAAGTTTATTCAAATATCAACACGTAACACATGTTGCCACAAAGGTACGTCAGGGGGATTGTTGAAATAGTATCCATTGAAAGGATGGATACATACGACTACATATGTCCATATTTACTTCAAATGCTGCAAGAATTACAAACGAAATGTTAAATTCATATATATTCTGTATTTAAATATTTTCAATTTAAATTAGCAATTACATTGTTGCTGTCAAAATAATACTCGTAGTACAATGAAAATTTATTCAATTCATTATCAGTTCAGTATCAGTTTTTATCAATAACTTTGCAGTGCGTTTATGAATATCATTTTCTCACTCTGAGTGTGTCATATTTAAATAAACTAATAAGCAAATTTAGAGGGACTGTCACCAATTTTACAAGTTCTTAAAAATATAACGATCATAACATGGAAATTCCTTACTAGGCAAAGCCCATTTATAAAGATATATAAATGGCCTCTACAACATAAATCATCCATTATAACGTCTGATCAGCTTTTGACGCATCTTGACCTTAATTAATATTGGTATTGTTGTTAAAAATTAAATATAATAAACATACGGGTATGTGCCTTCTTAGACTAGTACTTAATGTGCTAGACTAGTACTTCGAAGGTTGCAGGTTCGATTCCGAAGACCTTGAATGTTTCTGCCGACAAGCCAAGTAGCATTTGCAGTTTGAATTTGTTAATTGAAAAATAATAATAATAAAAATAAGGGCTAACAAGAAAATGTCCTTTCCTGTATGCTTTCTTCAAACGTAAGTGCTCTAAATAGATGATTTCTCAAAATACTAGCAGCTACTTTTTCCTTAATAAACAAAAAAAAAAAAAAAAAAAAAAAAACAAATAATAATAACAAAAGTTTAAAAAATTATTAATCGGAATTGGGAAATTCCGGACTCAATCAAATTAGAGCTACACTAATAAAAATTTCCATTTAGCTAATATTCTAGTGAAAAAAGGACATTGAAAAAAGTTGATAAAACCTTTGCAACGATTTTAATGTAGGCTTGTCATTGCAAGATGTTCTCTTTTTTTGGATCCTGTTCACTGAGTCTGAAGTCATGTTACACTTAAAAATTTTTTTTTGCATAATAAATTTTTGTTATTGATATATTTGCCAACGGGATTTGTACTCCAATTCTCTGGGGAGTATTATTTCATTATGACATGTCTGACAGTTAACGAGTTCATCACCTCAACCACATGAGAATATAAAATAGTGATTGAACTAATTTTATATGTAAAGAGATTAGCTAAGAGACTCCAAGTTTTGGGAGAGAAGCAGTTAAAAAAGGACTTCCCACGAAGTCATAAAAGTGCAGAGATTTTGATTTAGAAATATACAAATTTAGATTTGAATCAAATGATTTTAACTATTCTTTAATGCCCTTAACTGAATTATAAGATATTTAATACTAAGGAGAATAGATATATAGATATTTATTTAGGGGGAACATACGTTCCCCAAAAAACAGTGCGAACCACAAAATTAGTTTTATAGGGGAAAATGGTGTCAAACAGAAACGACTTTAATAAAGCATTTTTAATACAAAATTATAATAAATAAAATTAATAAGTCTATATATTTTTTGACCTTTTTTATAACAATATAGTTAAAATATTATTCAAGCTTGAGGTCTTATTTTGTGGTTAAACAATTTTCTTTAAACTATCGATATTTCGGTACTCATTGAGTGTCATCTTCAGGACAATTCTGTTACGTCCTATTAGAATTGTCGTCAAGTATAAATAAATACCAGTGTATTCGAAGTAAGTAATTTAAAAAAAAATATAAATTGTTATAAAATCATTTGCATAAACAACGTCACAAGTCTAAAAAAATAGTTTTAGAGAAAAAGTTTTAATTTATATTCGCGCATAAGCCTATATAAATTATTGGATTTCGGGATATATATATATATATATATATATATATATATATATATATATATATATATATATATATATATATATATATATATATATATATATATATATATATATATATATATGACAATAATAGTTGTTTATAAGTCCGCATTAAGTAAAGAGCCTTATACTTTTTAAAACTATAAATAAATTTTTTTTTGGAATGATTTTTAATGCGTTGCCTGAACATCATTTTACAAAAAAAAAAATTCAAATATAGTGTCTCACCTACATATAAACTATCAATTTTAAAAGCATTGTTGCCCTGAGGGAGTGTGAGTGCGAGTGCTTTACAACTTTTGAAACTTTAACAAAAATAAGATTACAAACACTTTTATATCACACTGTAGAGCGCTTTATATCGCTCCAAAAACGAACTTATTAATATTTTAAAAAGGATTGTTGCCCTGAGTGAGTGTGAGTGCGAGTGCTTTACAACTTTTGAAACTTTAACAAAAATAAGATTGCAAACACTTTTATATCACACTGTAGAGCGCTTTATATCGCTCCAAAAACGAACTTATTAATCAGGGTGGCTTAATAAGTCCGTGACTTTCATCTCAATTTTCAATACTTGTATAGTGTCCTTCGAGCTCTCGATATACTTTGCCCAACTTTTCTCAAAATTCCTTTTTGTCCCTTCCAACAAATAAGTTTTGTCGACATAATTACGGTTGTCGCTTCTAACGGTTTTGAAATTAAGACTCATCTCTGTCGAGATTTTACTCTTTATACGAGTACCACAAAGCATTTTGCAAAATTATCATGTTTCATATTTCCTGTTGCTCGGATGATTAGTATGATTCTTTAGTACTCGAAATTTGCACAATTTTGCGCCAAATTTGCTGCAGGTCATCTAAAACACAAAGAAAACCTATTAACAAATTGTGCACTTGTTCTTAACATGGACATTTTTTCGATGTCATGTTCTAGATTATGTCTTCTTTTTCACAAACATACGTTTAGTATGACATTAATTTATTTATTTGCACGATTTTTATATAAATCTGCACAAAGAGATGCTGCTGAAAGAGGAATATTGTTAATCAAGACAATCTGGTGGGTGTAAATGACAAGTTTATTTTAATAATTTTTAATTTCATTTCAATTGCATACAATGAATTAAATGTTTGCGATTTTTAGTACTCGATTGCTTGTGTCATATTTGTTGTTGTTCTTTTCTTTTGTCGTTTTTAAAGAATTTCCATTGTTCTCTGAGTTCTGTGCAAGTTGGTGCAAATGACGTTGTTGCAAATAAAAAAAAAACAAGAGAAAAAAATAGAAAAGTGATGCAGAAAACTAACAATGACAGGGAAAAATTGCAATTGAAAGAGTGCATTCATTAAGAAAGCTGATATATTTAAAATGATGATGGAAAACTACGGATTTTGGAAGAAACTTATTTCACATTTTAATTATGATGTTTTTGTTTAATTAGCAATAAAATAACAAGCAAAAATGTTAGTGCTTCACAAAACAGTGCTTGTGATCTTCAATCACTGAAAATTCTGATCTTTTTCAAAAGATTTAAGCATCTGCTTGTCATCGCACGGTATTTTTTTTTTTTTTTTTTTTTTTTTTTTTTTTTTTTGGAACACCGTTCGTTTATTTGATCTGAAGTCACGTTCAAGATGTTGTGAAAAAAATGCAGGAAGTACTTCAAATACTCTACATTTTATACTCTTATTTTACTGTACAGTCAAACCTCGTTTTATGTGAGTTCCTTTCGTACGAATTCCAATTGATGAGGTTTTTTCATTTTCGATTTTTTTTTCATATTAAAATTTCGATGTAATAAGAATGCTTATTTAAGGAATATACACTTCATTTTACATCCACTTCATTTTAAATCATATCACGACGTCATGAGGAAATACGTGTATTTTCTGCACAGGCATTGAATATGTTACTTAAAAAATAAATAATATTATGAAAATCTTTAAGGCTTTAAGTGATTTACAAAATTAAATTTTATATACTTGTATCGATCCAAATGTGGAAAGAGCATTAAAGCTCCATTGTGAACTAAACGATATTTTTTGAGGATGTCAGAAGATATATAGGCAACTAAAAAAATCATCATCACAAAATCCTTCGAATGAAAGGAAAGGTCTAAACGGTTGAATAAACAAACTGATATGACGGATTATTTTTTTTTTTTTTGCTTCAAAGGAATGAACAATATAATTTTATGGTTTTTACTTTATTATTTTTATCAATGAGATAAACGTTATGTTGGCTTTGTATGCGATTTTGTTCGATATTTTAATTTAGTTAAGGAACGCATCCATAAATTTTATAAGAAGCTAGAGGATCGCTTTATGCGAATTGGATTTTTTGCAATTTCTCATAGAACCCATCAATCACATAAGCTGATGTTTGGATGTATATGATAATCATACACATAGTTTGTCTCTACATAAATTCATATTTTTACTGATATTTTTGTCAACTGTATTTAAAGTCGCACTCACATTAATTCATATTAGTAACATCTGTACGCAATGTACAGGCAAAGCTTTTACTCAAACCACTATTGAATTCTACGGCAGTACTAAATTGCCAGTGATCTAATATCCTGTGGCGTAATTGGTAAAATTTTATAGCTTTTGTTTTCAATATTTGATGTGATGGATGGTATTGTTTTTTTCTTCAGAACCTTGTCTGAACTTTAGTTCCATAGATTTTGTATGGGTAATTGTAAGAAGATGCATCAGGAGTGAGTCTTAACAATAGCAGAATATTAACAATAATTAGTAAAATGGCCAGTTTTTGACTTCGTATTTAGATAAGTATTTAATTTTTATTTAAATTTAAATTGTATTTAAACAAAGTTTCAGGTTATCAGTCATAAAATTATTATGAAAATATGGCAACACTACAAAGCTTTCAAATGCTTTTCAAAAACAGCTGTTTACTATTAACAAGAAAATGACGTTTGTAATTGAAATACAGAATAAAACTTATAAAACATTTTTATAATTTTGTTATAAAACTACATTTTGTGAAATTTAAAAAAAATGTCGATGGCCACTAATTTATGTGCCAGAATTATCAGAATCATATGGTCAATGCATTCAATTTAAATAGAATTTAAATAAGCAACCTTGGCTATTTAAGTTTCATATAAAAAAGCACTGAAAAACTGAATTTCATATTTAAGTAGAACTTTAAGATAAATGATATTTAAATACGCAGTCAAAAAGTGGCAGTCCAAAAGTGGTCAATAAAATAAATATTTGCAATTACCAAATTCATATTTTTTTGTCCGATCAATTTTAAAAGAAATTTTAGCTCTCAAAGTTAGTAAATGGCAATTTAGTTCATACTCTGATATATTAAATAACGTTATAAATATAATAATTTTTTCAATATTTCACTACATAGAAAAAAGTTTTCGTTCCTTCAAATTTCTGCAAGCAAGTAACCGACATTTAACTAATGCCAAGGTTTTCTTATTGTGCTCTTATGCATGCACTTTTGTTATATTTTGAAATTTTCTAATTTTATAACAACAAATAACACAAAAACGTGACATTAACAATAACTAAAGATTTTTATTATACCTATACATTTTTGTTTGAGTACAAATTTCCTCATCAAACTGTTCATCCAAATTTTCAACAACTAGGCCGGACCGAACACATGTGAAGGTACAAATTCATATATCAAACCTGAAATGAACATACGTTCACAGTTTTCATAAGAGTCCTAATGAAACTTTTTAACACAAAATATTTTGTTTCAAAAATATGTTGTACTCTTTAAGCCGAATCATACACTTATACAAAAACCAATAAATACTATATGAGAATTTCATAAAGTTCATTCATATGAAAGCATATACAAACACAACACAACAAACAATTATAATTGACTTGCGTCTTTTTATTTTTCAACGGCCTTCGCGTGATAATGAAAGTATTTATAAGGCAAAATGGAAAACAAAATTTATTGAATTCATTATTCGAGATATTTTCCAAAATATTTTTTTGCGAAATTTATTGCTTGTTGTTGTCTTATCTGAGTATATTTATGAATTTAATTGGCTCTAGCCAAATCATCAGCCAACAACAAGCAATACATTTTTTCAATAATTATTTTTCAAGAATATACTGAATAAAGAATTTAATTAATACGTGTGTTTATAAAAAGAAATTTTGTAATATACACGGCATTCAATACTAATTCAAAAGGGATGGCATACGAAAGGAATTGGATACTTTTCTGTTGGATGCTGAGACTCATTTGGGCTGTGTCAACTAATAAGGCAAACGTTTATAGAATTCAATGCGCCTTTGCCCACTTCTGCTCTAGACGAGCTGCTGCTTTCTTTAAGCGGAATTATTGCAATTATCAAATTCCTAAAGAAAGTAGTTTGTAATGATTTTTTGATTAAACTTCGAATTAGTGCACAAAAATAATCACAAATCAATTTGAGCTTAAAATTTAGTACACTAAAAAAAAAAATAAATAAATAAATTAAAAAAAAAATTGTTGCACTAAAATTAGTGAAGAAAAATAGTTGAAATAAAACGAAGATGGCTTTTTTGAAGTAAAAGAATTTAATTTTAGTGTAATTATTGTTTTTAACTTCACTATCGCTAACGTCTAGTCAGGCAGCTACAAAATTAGTGCAACAATTTTGCTCTATCACCACCAAGTGCTAGAGCAAAGTGCACCAAAATCATCTATGCTAGATATAGACATGAATAGTATAATTCAATTTACAATTGATATTTTGTCGCTATAGAGAACGAGCGTGTTGATCCCTCGAATCCTAATTATCCTTAAATGCTTGCCATTTATAATTAAGCGTCTGCTATTTCCCCTAAAGTAAGCCAAATGCTTCAAGTGACAGCGATTCACTTGGGATCTCTTTACATGCTCAACATTTATGTCATCTGCTAAAGAGTATTTACAGAAGTGTATTAACTTGAAATATGTATGTACGTCGCGTATACATATAAGCAAAAAAGCATTAAACACATTTTATCTAATTATGATTTTATTTTAAATTTCTGAACGCTAAAGAAGTTGCGGGCACATGTTTAGTGCTTTTGCATACGAGTTTAATAAAAAACGTATTTTTAAATACGTATATAAATTCGTAAGGTACTACGTAATACACTCTTTTAAATATGGAACGACATAATGGTGGTATTATATATTATATATTTTATATAATTATCTCAGCGCATTCATCTTCACTCACTAACCCACTCATTAACTTAAGATGAATTTTATTAAAGATTTACTAAATAATTTTATTACGTATGTAGAGTTTAAAGTAGATTAAAAACTTTTCAAAAGCCGCAAAACTTCTTTCAAAGTACTTAAAGAACTAAATGTTCACCAGTCATTTGCTAGAAGTGGGAGGTTTAATTTACATACACACAGGGTACGAGTATTTGAAAATTCTGACTGTCGGTAAAAGTAATTTAAAGTTGTATTACAAATTAATGTACACAGATACAACATACACCAATATACTCGTAAAAGGATGATACATGTACAAATACAAATTTGTGGTGTTTTCAGCAGCCTGATGATGTGATACAAAAGTAGAATGAAAAAAAAACCAATGAATTGACAAGGAATGCCAGATTCAAAATTTCGTATCATGATATTCCCAAGTTCCGGAACTGTTAAAAATAATTGATCCTTTAAGCTTGAGATTCAAATTATCGATATTTCGATATTCATTGAGTATCATCTTCAGGACAATTATGTTTTTTAATTGTCCTAAAGATGATACTCAATGAGTATCGTAATATCGATAATTTTAAATAAAATTGTTTAAGCAAATTGTTATAAAAAATGTCAAAAAATATAGAGATATTAATAATTGATCCTAAAGAGACTAGATATAAATTATGCACTTGGTATTTGTTGTATGCAATAGATAAAATTTCATGCAATTTCTAACAATTTTACTCATCCCACCTGTTTCATTAATCAAATTTCATACAAAAATGTATATTGTAAGTCCAGTCTTAGAAAATCCAGGATTTTAGTAATAACAAAAAAACTAGCATTTTCTATTCACGGCTATAGATAAAGACATTTCTATAGAAGAAATAAAAAGACGCAGTACGGAAAGTGAGTAGTTTATTGTGAGGCATTTAAGAAATTTACATTTAATTTTAAATATTTGTCAATACTACCATCCACAAACTGTCAGTTTATTATTGTTTTGATGCAGTAATATTTTGAAAGCTGGCGAAAAATTGTAAGAACAGGAGAGAGAGAGAGAGAATGATATGCGTAATGAGGATATTATGAGTATGAAAGCCTACACGCAGACACAAGAAATGCTGGTGGCATGGTTACTACAACTATATTATGATATTTACAACAATGTCATATTAATATGGCAAATAAGTTATAGTTGCTTTTCCAAAATTTAAAGAAAACTATATTCACGATGCCCTCGTAGGCTAGTGGCTAACACAAAGCGACCAAATTGTAGACCCAAGGGAGTGAAGCTGCCTTGACAGTTAAATTATTACAAAACTAAGAAATTGTAATAAGGAATGGACGCTAACCAAAACAATTTTTATAGCTCGAAAATACTCGTAAATTTACTCCCTTATTTCCACCAAATTATAACTGAACAATAAATAATGGAAGAATTCTCATTCGGTTAAGATTATATAAAAATGCATAGAAAAAATCAAAAGTTTATTGTGGCTTTAGCTCTTCATATGCCGACATTTCATTGGTTGCTAAAACCAAATCGTCAGTGAAGTTTAAGCAGTTTGAAAACATTCAACCTCGGATGTTTATGCCACATAAATCAAATACAATATGAGAATTTCAATATTGCATATGAATTACAACAAATACATAATCATAGTAGGCTTAGATTGTCTCTATACAAACCAACACAACAAGCAATTTACTCAACGTGAGTCTATTTTATTTTTCTCTCAACACCCATACAATTAAACGCCCGTTGGTCGTTAATAATTGTATTCAGTTGGGCAAAAATTAAAAATAAAATCTTTATTTTAAATACTTAATATGGAAATTCATTATTTGGGATATTCTCCCCAACTAATCGTTAGAAACAATTAGAGCTTTTGCAAAATGCATAGAAAAAAGTCCCCACTGTAAATTTTTATTTTTAAATCTTTTATTTCATAACTCGAAGAACCTTGCCACATTTGGCATCCTTATAATGGATGGAATGTTTTGTTTACGCATGCCAAACAAAAAGTTTAATTAAACTTTGCTTTTATTTAATTAAATAAATTTGTTCAAGTATTCAGGAAACAAGAATTGTGTGCTAAAATATTTATGTCAGCAAATAAATTCAAACAAATATTATATACAGACACACACACACACGCAGGCACAAAAGGAATTTTTTTTCTTAATAAAATTATAAGTAACATTTTTGTTGTTTTTACTATTTCGTTTGCAATATTGTTGTTGATGTTTTTGAAAATATCTTGTTATTGTTTGTGTTTCTTGAAATAAACATTTCTTTGTGTTTTTGTAAATAAAATCAAATATTGCCAATAAGAACCGCAGGGTTCGTCGAAGATTTGGCCCCCAAACGTCTGGTGTGTATGATGAGCCACGTTTGCACTAGGAGTTGAAAAAAAGAAAAACAAAGTGGGAAGTATACCAGATATATAAAAGTTATAGTTTTCAATTTAAATAAGGTGCAGTGAAATAGAGATTCTAGAAGTCATGAAAATGATGAGGTTATGATCACGAAGTAGGGCGAATTCGGATCACCTCCAATAACTTTAACATTTGTTTTTGTCTACTCACTGATTTGGAAGCTGTCTTCAATCAGCCTTGTATCGTTGTTATATTTCCATTTCGACATTTTTGTCCTAGATTAAAGAACACTATTGTAATCTAGTACAATGTGATCTTTAGTCTAGTACAAACAATGGTTTTTATAAAGAAAATTGTTTTCACAACTGGAAATAGATGTTATGAGTATTATCTGAAAAGGCTACAAAATTGTTACAATTATTTTTTTCTTATGCGAAAATAAATTTTAACAATTATTATTTGAAGAAAAATATTTTTTATATTTCTTTCATCTTTTAAGTTAAAAACAATGCATAAATGGATTTTTGTCAAATTTTTTTCTATAAATAAAAAATAGTTCAAGGAACTTAAAAGACGGCCCGATTTCCTATTCATTAATATGTGACGTTTATTTTTCTCTTTTTTTTTAGATTATTAATGGCAGCTAAATTAATGAATCACTCCTGCACACTGGGCTCAATCATATAACAAATAGTAATAAATATTTATATTTTAAACTGGTAATTCGATTATTAGATGATGCAAACAAAAACTACAAGGGAAGTACTTGAGCTTATAGAAAATTTAATTCTTAACCATCCTATTGAAGAATATGGTTTTTTAAGTTTTTAAAAACTGAAACTTTTCCAAATATAAACCAATTTTGATGAGTTAAAATGTTTCGTATAAATTTTTTGATTTTTTTTTTTGTTAACACAACCTAAATATTTTGTAGACAAAAAGTTGTGTTTGGGCCCGAAATTGTATAAAAGCTAAAAAGTGAAAGTATATATTCATAGTGTCTGTTAGAAGTTTGTAATTAGACCTCGCCTCTCGGGGTTTTGAGAGGTAAATCGCTACAATTTCCAGTCCCTTTTAACACAAACATTGATTGGCTGTCACGTAATGCTTCCGTTTTGTTAAGCAAACAGTCGCAAAGAGGATGCGTTAACCGAATGGATAATTGGTACATTTTTGAAGAATTTGCATATTAAAATAATTAATAATTATTGCGAAAGTATTGTAGGAGCGATCCGATTTCCCATTTATTTTTCTATATTCCATAATCAGTACACTCACAATATTATTACAGTAGGGAGAGGTGTAGTTTATCTAAGAAGTATTCCGTATAATTATTTTAAAATTAATAAAAATTTCAAATTCTAAGTAATTTAATCTTTAACTGATTTTAACATTCATTCAAAAAACTAAGTACACATTAATAGAGATTTTTAATTGCATTTAATATCAGTACTAAATACTAAGTCTTATTTTCTTAAGGCTTTAACCTTGATTTGATTCAATCATTTGTTTTTATAAAACTTGGGATTGGTTATTTGGCAGTAAAAATAGCAGAAACACAATTCGTAATTAATTCTTGTGGACATTTAAATTAATCCGAGTAAAGAAAGTCATTATTTTTTACTCTTTTAGTTGCTTATTTTTCTGTAAGTTTAAAGAAAAAAATAAAAATTTTTCACGGGCTTGAGTCAAATGGGTTCAAAATAATATATAAAAATATGTTTTACGGGCTTAATTCAGCAAATTTGCAATTAGAAAAATTAAACGAATTTTTCCTGAAATTTACGATTTTTAAGTGAATTTTCATTTATTTTAAATTGCAATTTCAGTTAATTTTACGTGCAGAATATTTTGAGTGTAAATGTGTCAAAATTGATAGCTATAAAATTGATTTAAAAAATGTATTTGGGACGTTTGCACCGTGGGATTGTAAAACGTGTTGTGCTACTGAGTGTCAATATTGATGAATTGAGCTCATATTGCACCGATTTTGGTGGTTTAAAACTGGTTAACGTAGCAAATAATTGTTATTTAATTTAATATTAATTAGTCATGGTAAATTTGAAATTTTAAACAAACAGGGGAATTTATAAATACTCTATTGTCTTATAGTTGGCGGATGAACTTAATTATATTATCAAAGGTGGAAAGAAGGCGGATCATCCAATACCTGTGTTGGTCAATGACATATGATTCTGTCTAATACGCTATGCTAGTACCCCCAACACCAGAATCGGATCTTTAACACTATCGTCCTAATAATTTTTTTTTATTATTTAAAGAAAAACTTTAAAACCATTTGGAACAACAACTTTAAAGCCTTGCACTTTTTGTCTATATTATTTTGTAGTCGGTTTAGTAGCATTCAAGAATATACATAAATTTTTTACAATTACTTTTTTGAGGGCGATCAAAAGGTTCTTAATTCTGTTACAAACTTTTTCAGTTTTTATCCCCACTGTGCTGTGAAACGCAAGCATATAATCGATGGTTTATTTTAATTGCCAATAACGCAGCAGTTTGTTTGAATAGGTATCGATTATGTCCCAGTTAATTTTATTTCATTAATTCATTCAATCATTATTTTACTCTATTTAAAAAAAACGCACTTAATGAAAATACACTTTTAAGTTGTTGTTTAATACTCAGTGTTTTATAGACTGTAAAACTATTTTATGGCAATTGAAAAGCTTAATGTCTAATTTTTTATAAAATTTTGTCTTTTTTACCCACACAAGAACGCATCGACACGTTGTTGAAGTCAGAATTTTTTTACTACTAAATTGTGGCACATGAATACGAGTAGTTGCTTGTTTCATTTCATTCATATGAAAATAGTTTTCAAGGTCGCTTGTTTTTTTTAATATTTTTCCTTATTTCATTTATCATAGGAGAAGTATAGGCCTCAATAAATATATATTAGAAAAAGTATATTTGACGGCTTGATTTTATAAATTTAAACGAAAATTTCTTTCGAACATTTGCATTGAAAGAAATTTTTTTGTTTTCATTAAATAAAAAAAATATTTTAAGTAAATTTTCATTCATATTTACAATATAAGCAGTCATAGCAAACTTTCGGTGATGGCAATTGGGGCCACCGGACACACACACACATATATATATTTTTTTTTGTAATTAATTTTAATTTAATTTAATATTAATTAGTTATGGTAAATTTGAATTTTGAACTAACAGGGGAATTCTTAAATGGCCTATTATCCTCTAGATTGCTTATATAGTCAAAAATAACAATTAAGGTGTACTTCCCCCAAATCATATCTTTTTAAGGGTGTTATTTTTGTATATTCCAACTATTGCATATTCTAACAGGTTACATTTAAGCCATTTTGACTCTGCCATAAGGCAAAGGAAAGAAAGTAAACGTGTTGTAAGACATGAAATCGATACGACAAAAAGTGAACAATAAATTGTTATGCCTTCAACACTTCTTTTTAAAACTTAAGCCACAAATATTTATTCCAAAAAATTTATGTGCTTTTCATGTGTTTTTTCTGTCGTTCATAAACAGTAGCACCAGAGACTAAATAGCGTTTCAAAGATCCATTAGAAATACAATATGGAAAAACAATTTTTCTAATCAACATGAAAGCAAACGAGTAAATATTACACAAGATTACTTTTTGTCAGATATTAAAAAAGAATTTTTTTAGTTCATACACGTATTAACAAACTTATTTCGCATACAATCTTCGAACAGAATTGTAATAAAACGTAGATGTTGTAATTTCTTCTTCTATTTTGCATGAAAAGTCTATTTTTTTAATTTTCAATAAGTGTTTTCGTTTTACTTGCAACACTTTGGCAACGTTTTCGTGTTGTGTTTGCTATAAAGTCTACCGATGAACTGACAGACGGACGGTATTCACAGCCGCCTTGTAAAATATGCAAAAGTGTTTAGCAGCATGAAAAAAAGAACTGTGATATACTAATACTTACGCAGATACAACTAACACTTGTATAATATTCTTTGTAAATCCCTCAGTAATTGCAAAAAATTATTTGCCATAATTTTCTAAAATTGTGCACTGAGAATTTTTATTAAAATTTTCGAAGGCATGTTCACCATGAAGCAAACAATCCGTACTCTCTTGGTAAGATAAGAAACGTAAACGTTTTTACACCGTTTTAATATTTTATTTTTTGTGCAAAAGCAATTTAAAACAAGCTTTAAATTAAATCTAAAGAAATTCTAAAGAAGTAATTTTCAAAATTTTCGCAGTCGGCGTCGGAGGTACGCTTCCCTACTTTGACACAGTGGGCAGAACGCAATCGCCTCTAAAGGATACAAACTTCATTATATGTTAATTAGATGTAAGATAATTATGTATTAATATGTGTGGGAATTACTATTCCCCTTGCTCCTAATCAGTGAGTTTTTCTTAAGACAGTGCGCATTGGCCGCACAGTAACCCACGCCAAACAGTCTCACCATTATATTAAGCAAGACATAAAATTATCAAATTTTACTTTGCATGGGAGGTACCACTTCCCCTTAGTTCTATCACATATGGGTTGAAATGGGACCATCTACGGGTTATATTTAATATAAAAAATAAGTAAAAAAAAAAATTGAATGCAATGGAGCTTCCTATAGCGACTTCCGATCTTTGGCCATCTTACAGATTCTACATCTGTCGAAGTGGCTGTCATTTATTCAGACTGTTTTTCAAAATCACCATGTACGGATATAGTATTCAATAACACGTGTAAGTGACAAAATTGTTTTATTAAAATGGGTGTTCTGAATGGGCAATGTCCTGCGCCCCTCCTCATTTAGCGGTCGCCATAGTCATTATATATTTTTAAATTAATGGGTACATGAACAAACAAAATTGTCACACTTGTTTCAAGAGCGTCCAATGCATCCCGAAAAGGTCACTGTTTGGTGTGGATTTTGGTGTGGCGGCGTTATCGTTCCAAATTTCTTTTAGAATGACATTTGCCAGCCCATCACAGACAACGGCAAGCGTTATGGCTCGATGATTAGCAACTTCTTTTGGCCTGAATTGGATCGGCGCTAACTGCCGCACAGCTCATGCCACATTAGACATTCTGCACCAGCGATTTGAGGGCATGCTCAATTCACGTTGTGGTTTTGTGCAATAGCTACCGAGTGATTTGATACCGTTAGAAGTTTTCTATGCGAAGAACCCACAAGCCAGCGGGCCTCAAAGCCAACATAACAAATGCTATTGGTGCAGTTTAGCATTATTTATGTGCCACAGTCATGAAAAACTAAAATCGATATGCGCCACCTAGCGAAGCCGCGGCGGCCATTTGCACGTTGTTATATTTCTTACATAATGGTATCGATAGGACTTTGAAATTAATAAAAAGTGCACTTTGTTTTATTTGAATTTAAAGATGGATATAATCCTCCTATTTTGAGCAGAGTTAAAAATATACGAATAAAATGACGTTTTTTTTTCGAATAAAATCGGTTTTAACAACTCTAATTGCTAAACTATTTGACTTTATTCAAGAATAGATTAATTAAAGCATTCCAAGTCGACTTGGTGCATTCGACATTTTTATGTCTTGCGAGGGGTGCAAGAATTGCCTTTTCCGGGTTGATTGACGAACCCTAACTTTATGCCATTTGACAGTTGTATTTTCAGTTTACCGCACCAACCCAGCACGAAAAGAACAAAGTTGTAGGCGAAACCATGTGTACCCCAGCAGAGACTATTAAACTGCTCCAGTAGTTCAGTGATTATCAAAGTTCACGCAGTTTAAATTCAACAATTTGAATATCAGGAACGTTTTTCAAGCTTTCAAACTTTGAGGAATTGTAATTTTTTCCCCCACGAAGTTTGTTAATAAAACAAATAAATGAAATTAGTTTAGAAACTAAAAATCTTTTCGATGTCATTTTCATAAACGTTAAAGTTTTTTTCCTTTCTGCATTTTTTTTTGCACTTTTATATTAAAATTAAATTAACTTAAACAGAGTGGAAATGGTGTTGTATTTCCATTACAATACCGTAGGAGCTGGTGTATGATAAAACTATAACAGACTGGTTTTACTTTTCATATTTGATATTCTATGGTGGGCGCTTATAGACAACCTGACGTCCACATAGTCGCCGTACGAGTATTCGCTACTTGGGCTGCACAAGGCGAACAGACATCGCCACAACAAATACGAGTACAACTATTCGTACTATAGTGATTGTAGCAAGTCGTATTGTGTATTTTGATTAAATTTGTTCTTGTTTTTATAAATTAAATTTTACTTTTGTATTTATTTTCGCGGCTGTCGTTAACATCTGAAAGCTGCTTTCGACAACAATGTTTTGAAATGTCTGCTAAATGAATAGTTTTTTGCTTTCGATATAATTTTTTTTAACAAATAAACACTTTTTAATGTCACTTAAATATTTAATTGAATGATTGGGTTTCGTGCATGCGAATAAAATACAAAGAGCAATTTTGGGTGAATTTCTTAAGGCAATTGTTGGGTGAATGGACATGACATTATCAAGATGAAAGCAACGGCAAGTTCAAACACATTCACGGTGTCTTGAGGTGTCAAGTATGCATTAAACGATTTTTTAGTTTGTATTATCTTTTATAGATGGCGCTTTCCGCTATCAAAAGTTGGGAAGTACTGATTACACGCCTATTTTTGAAAATCGAGTTCTTATGAGAAATGTGTGGAATTCCCAATTCACATCCGCGATAAATCAAGATGTCATGTATGTATTAAAACACGTTTAGTTTGTATTGTCATCAAAAAGCGGAATTTCACACCTATTTTTGAATAATGAGTTTGTATCAAATCTTGGGTTTTTACGGGAAATTCTAAAGAGTCGTGTGATTATGAAACAATGATACTTATCGATTATAGATTTTTCCGACATTTTACACATATTTTTGAAATAAATTTTAGATTCGCTCCTGGAACAAGTCCAAAACCGCATCACATTTAAATTATTATTGTCTAATAAATTTTATAGGCTCTGGACGTTTTTTTTAATCTTAAAAAACTACTTCGAGTCCTTCAAATTTTTATAAAAATCGGTTTATTTGGACGAAAGATATTGTTTTTGGAACATTTTTGGCATAAATTTGTTTAAATAAATTCGTGTAAAATAGGTTTTACAAATTCGGAAACTTTTAATACTTTTCAAACTGCAGCTCTTGTCTTAATTTTATCTAAAACACTTGAGAAATGTTTAGAGAAATATTCATATATCATCTTCAAACAATTTCGGAAAATGTGTATTTTAATTATAAAAAAAATAATATTTAATTATAATGAAATCGATTTTGAGATTAGGGGATATGGGCATTAATATTTTAACAATATTCAGCCGTCATGAACAAAAAGTTCCTTGCGAGTTTTTAGTTTGTCTCTTTTCTCCTGTCATGAATTTATTTCCTCTACTCCCATTTGAAACAACTGTGGGAGGGGGAAAGAAGATTTTTTCAATACAAAAAAAAAAGAAAAAGTTCCAACAAATTTTTTTTGCCAAATTTTATGGGAGTTTTCACAAAAATTCAAGTATTTTTTAAAAATAAATTCAAACAATTAGAAAAGTTTTCCATAATCTTCGTACGTCAAAAAGCACACATAAACATCAGTTGCAACACTTACTGACCTTAATGGAAGCCAACCCAGAGATTATATGCAGGTTGAGGGTGCGCTGTAAATAACGAAAAGCCGATTTATTTATTCGGTAATATTTTTGAAATCTATAGTTAAGCCAATTAATTAATAATTTCAATCCAGTAAATAAAACATATTTTATACTAACAAAGATTGTGAGGACTCAAGCGGAGCAATTTTTGATTTTTTTCAATAGAAATATTTTCACAAGCGTTAGAAAGGCAATACTGTGCATTTTAATTGACTAGAGCCAAAGTCACAAAAATTATGTGTCAAAATGCAAAACAGCTGACGCAATTTGCTCTCTTCTTTTTTCCTTTCCCACGAAAATTTACGATTGGATAAATTTTTTCCGGTGAAAATACCTTGGAACAGTACATGGAGGATGACCCAAATCAGGCAAGCCATTTTGCTCAAACCATAGTGTGTAGAGTGTGTGGAGGTTGGACTTTAATTTTTTCCCCGACTGCGTTGATTTTATTTAATTTATGATGGTTTTATGATTTTATTTTTATCAGATGGTTCCCTGATTTCATTAGAACGTATCATTTCATAGTAACGTTAAATAGTGAGACATACTTCTCATGTCGTGACTGCATAAGTGAGTCAATAAACTTAGCTACACTACTGCATCCGATGTCCTTCTTCCCTTGCTACTGTACCAGGATGCGCAGCTGAGATCAATAGACTTTAAAGTAGCGGCCCAAACATTAGATATGTATGCCATTTTCATTGTTATATTAGTGGTACACGAAGGTGTCATAAGGCCCTCCGGGCATTACAATGAGCCTCATGGCCTCCGAGTGCAAACGCAATATTTTTTTATGGACTGCCCTAAAAACCTAAGATAACCCAACCTTGGTGGTATAAAAAGAAGATCTTTCAGTAACCCATTTTAAAGAACAACATTCATTTACAACATTCATACAGATGGTGGCAGAAAACTACGCGGTAAAATCTTTTTTTATATGGACGGTTGTCTACGACCAATATTTAATTTTTTACACAAATAGTGCTTCGATTAAACATTTTCAATTATTTTAACACAAACTTGTCACGGAAGGATGTTCTCTTTCTTAATGCTTATTCAGAGATTCAATATGTTAAAACTATTGTATGTTGTACTCTTGCAAAGAAAATTATTTTATTATAAATTACAATAGAATATCTATCACTGGGAATGGACTATAAATCTGGAAGAAGTTCAAACTTGCCAACGATGGCAAGTGAAGAACAATAATAGTATGATCATGTAAACACATAACGAGAATCAGGTTTCACGGATTTACAAAAGTAAACAAGATTTTGTTAAATTGACTTCCCAGGAAGTTGCAAAAATGCACTAATAGTTTTTTTTGGAAGCAATGAAAATGTCGTTCCTTAAGAACGACTTCAATTAGGAACAAGAAAATTAATACATATGAAACAAGTAAAGATTATCAGTGATTTACGTGTATTTCCACACAAACTGCAGCATGAATTTTGAGTCACTCTGTAGCAATTTTGAATTTAAAAATCCAAATTTAGAAAAATGTTTACGATAGACAACTGCACCACCTTCAATAGAAAGTTGTAAAAATTTTAATACAAAAAAAAAGCTTCCAAGTAAAACATTGTAGTGCAGAGATTGCATTTCGGAAGTACTGCAAGTTCAGATAATTCCAAATATGTTTTATATGGTTTTGTCTTTAAAAGAAATTCGCTGAATTTGAAGCTATTTTTAATATGTTGAGAAGAAAAAAAAAAGACGTTTTTTAATAAATTATTACTACTGGAAGTCGACTTACTTGTGGAAAATGTAAACCATTGTTCCTAGTTACAATTATCATCCTCTCTTGCAAAAGGGCTGGTCTGGGTTTATGAATATTTATAAAATATATATTTCCTTTTAATTACAATAAAAATATATTGTTCAAGTTTTCAGAAGTTAATTAAATCTGCAACTTGTAAGTAAAAATAAAAATAAAAAAACTCGGAAGCGGTGAAAAAGTGATCGTATTTCACTGACTATGTTTAAGGTTTTGCCTTAATTTAATTTTAACTTAACAATAAAGCTGTTTTACTTCTAATTAGTTCTACTCTAATTAGTTCTGATATGTAGACGTTAGTAATCTTACCCTTTAATATTAATTGAGTTTTACAATGAAACGTACCTGGAAAGAGAGATGGAAAAGAAAAATTAAATTTAATAAGAAGAAATACTAAGAACAAAAAGATTTCTATGGCAGAAAATATTTCGAATGATTCATTTTATATTTTTTAATACCTTAACATTCATTTACTTCTTTGTTAATTATTACAATACAATTACAAAAAAAAGAAACTTATTGTATTGAAGCAGACCATAGTCGATGGTGCAAATTTGAGCCCATAATTAATTAATGTTTTAACATTGAGGACTGATAGATTGTGCTACCGTCTCATTATTATAATTTTTTGTATAATTATTCTCAATGAGGTATCCAACGCTGGACCACTAGAGGAGAAGAACGACTAGAGATGCAAATCGGTTCGATAACGACTCTAAACCTTATTGGCAAGATGACAGAGGGCAGAGACTACTTAGGGGGCCCCCAGAAAATCCGGGTCCTGAACGTAAGCAATGGGAAAGTTGGTCTTCGTATCGAGGAGGGAACCACCTCGAAGTAATGCGAAAGCTCTTCAAAAGGATGAAGTGGGGTTTTAGTCGATATGCTAATTTGGGAGAGCCCGTCATTTCATAGTGGTGACGATGCACTGTGAATGCAGTAATGCATTTTCCCTGCTCATTGAAATACTAAATTATAATGAAAAAGCGACCTCAAGCTCAAGTACATCAGTGTTGTACAAAACAAAACGAAATAATAAAAAAGGTCGATATATTTTAATAAAGCTTTTTGAGATTGCCATACATTTGGAGAACACTTTAGCTTGGGTGATTTGGCAGGATAGTGTTTGTGTACTAAATATGTATTGGTGAACAGCAGAGTAGTTTGGGTAACACGGCGTGGCAGAATAGTATTAAAATTTATTGGGATTGCACCCATAAATTATTTGAACTTTACAATTTTTTTGCGGCTTTAGATGGTCGGTCATACGCCGACATTTCATTGGTCGACAATTAAAATTTTCAATTGTACAGCTTTTGTACTGTTATACAGAACAACGCTGGTAACCCTGGTGTATCCAGCAATTAACAACATCCCTTAAACAACCTACAATTCTGGCACACTGTATTGCACGAGTAGAGATCATCCCCTGAGTGTTGGTGTAATAGAAAAATATGAATCTAATCCCAAAAAAAAAAAAAAAAATTATCCTCTAAATCACAAAAGTGGAAAAATTTCACTTTAATCAAATACAAAATTATTTTAAAAGGTCACACTGGATAAATATTATTATTTGAGAGTTCTTATCTTCTTGCATCTAAAGTATAATAATTGCCAATTGTATTAAATGAAAGCTTGATTAGGGTTACGAAGTGAGACAAGTTTAAAATAAATAAAAATGCGTTTACTTTATCCAATATCTACTCGGTCAGATCGTCACATCATGAAATCTGCAAACATGATTTAACAAAATCATTTGGTGTCCTACAGTTTCAAATTTATTTCAAAAATATTAACTAATGTACTCCACAGAGATCTATTTCCATATATTGGGATGTACCTATTTCTTGGGATGTCACCGTTTTTCGTTATGGTTATTAATCTTCCCGAAGAGATGTCGGTTCTTATTATTATTCTAATTTTATTTTATTGTTCAAAACATTTTTCGCTCATCATGAGTTGTTTAATTTGGATATAGTCCAATTCTAGATTTTCTAAATTTCATCAGATTTACTATGACTGTAGTTTACGTGGTTTACGGTGCTCTGTTAACGAAAATGTTAATGAAAATGGTTTGAGTCTTTGCTACTTCAGTTCAAATTTAGTCCTGTTTCACACACATCAAGTTTTCTTGATCA
Organism: Germaria angustata; assembly: GCA_963681545.1. Taxonomy (NCBI): domain Eukaryota; kingdom Metazoa; phylum Arthropoda; class Insecta; order Diptera; family Tachinidae; genus Germaria; species Germaria angustata. The sequence goes on along the minus strand of OY813001.1, from coordinate 10,726,624 downwards.
AGTTTCAATTCAGCTGGGAGAGCGATAGGGAGAGTATGTAATCTTTTCTTTATCTCTCTCCCAGCTGAATTGAAACTTGATCAAGAAAACTTGATGTGTGTGAAACAGGACTTATATTCAGTCTGGTTTCACACAAGTCAGCTTTCGTTGCTTAACTTTTAATTCAGCCGTGGGAGAGATAAGAGAAAGTATGTACACCATTTTCTGTTTTTCTCATCGCTGAATTAAAAGTTGAGCAACAAAAGTTGAAGTGTGTGAACTGGATGTCAGAGAGCATAAATTATAACAACAATAAGTACGAAGGATTTTAGTACAGTTTTCAAAACTGATAAAAGATGAGTGACGAATAAATACTGAAGAGGATTTCTAACGTCTTAGAATGAGTTTTCATCGTATTTTTTTTTAATTATAACAAAATAAATTTTGGCTGCTTTCTCAAAAATGGCACATTTTTTTTAAAAATGATAAGAGTTCGGCGAATAATAGGTATTAGAGAAATTTTCTATTGTCACGAGTTATTCCAGAAATACTGCCGCAATTACGCCGCAAAGTGTTTTCTAATTGATTTGCGCCATATACACGTTATACGCGACGGCCACATGAACGAAATCATATTGAAACATTAATGGCATAGGACAGTCTTTCTAACAATGCCAGTGTCAAAAATATAAATTTTGTGTAAAAAATGGAATTAAGTGCTCAAAAGTATTTGAAATGTTGAGAGCGGCATATGGTTATTGTACTCTGAGTCAGAAATTTTTTTACAAGTGTTACAAGCTTTTCACAGAAGGTGGAGAAGATGTGAATGAATGACGACGCTCGTGTTGGAAGTTTTATCACATTAAAAACCGATGAACATGTTGAGAAAGTGAGAGAGTGAACATGTTGAGAAGTATGGGAATCGCTCAGGAAATGCTGAGGAAAAGGGTCATAGCTAGTGACGAATCATGGATGTATGGTTATGGCATCGAAACCAAAATCCAATCCTCCCAATGGAAGAAGACACAATACCCAAAAAAAACATGACAAGTTCGATCACTGTTTTCTTCAATTACCGTGGCGTAGTGCATCATGAGTTATGCGCTGCTTGCGAGAAGCAATACGAAAAAATCGCCCGGAATTGTGGAAAAACAATTCATGGCTTTTGAATCATGATAATGCACCTGTTTTTTGACCACCATATTCATCAGATTTGGCCCCCTGAGACTTTTTCCTGTTCCCAAAAGTGAAAGACCCACGAAAGTATGGCGTTTTGGGACGAAAAAGGAGATAAAAACTGAATCGCCGACAGAGCCCAAGGCCATACCAAAAACTGAGTATTAGAACTGCTTTGGGGATTGGAAAAAACGCTGCCACAATTGTATTTCATCTAAAGGGGAATACCTTGAAGGGGACAAAATAGAAATTGATAAATAAATATATAAATATTTTTGGAGAAAAATTAAAATTCGCATTTTGCATTGCACATATCTCGTATGTGAATTTAAAATTATAAAGGATCATAATGTTGATCTTAATTGAAGTTGTAAATTATACGGGAGTGTTTCACACGTACATATATATCTGATTGTCAGCCATTGTTGAAGAGTGCATAATGGTGCAACACATTGACATGTTATTGCATCTGCCAGCTCAACATATTTCTACGTGCTAGTTCATACATATTTGTACGTGTAATAATTTCGCAAGAATTTTATTATTTCGATTCGTGGTACGACAGCTTCTGAATAAGTTGATAAAAGAAGTTGTGCCATATTAATGAATTTCATACTGCGCTATCAAATGCTTAAGTTATATTTAAGTGATTTCAAAATGGAACTAATTATGAGTAAACGTGTAGTTAATTTTATTTTGCATAATTATTTATTTATTACATTATGTTTTAATTTCGGTCAGCCGGATGTAAAAACTATTTGAATTTAAACAACATACAGCCCAAGTGTGACTTAGAATTTTTTTGCTAAAATTCTTTGAAGAATTAAGTCAAATCACCACAATAAGCCCTTCCCTCACACCTGAAGTAATCGCATATTTTTTCAGTGAAAACATCACATTGACGTATCATCTGCCCCACAGTCTTAATGTGGAAGCCAATGACCTTTTTGTACGCCTACATATTAAAAATAATTTATTTTGTCAACGCGTCTCAGCAAACATAGAAGCTTCAATCACGACATCAAGAAAAAAAAACGCTGCTTGGAAAAATATCATCCTCCTAGAACATTGTAAATTGTTTTCATTAACAATTTATTATTTTCCAACAATACAAATAAAATCCCTAGAATAATTTTTTCTCAATTGTGTATGGGTTTATTTTTAACAAGATTTTCATTTCAATTCAATTAATTTCACAAGCTTAAAATTCCCAAAAAGGTTAACATTAATTCACAATTCTTAGAAAATTTTCCCCAACTAATAAACTTTTTCTTTGGTTTTATAATACATGTATGTATGTATATAATTAATATCATTAATTAAATCAATTACAAATTGACGCTGTGGAACAGCCTCCTTGAATTGCGCAAGTGAGAAAATTGGAAAGGATAAACGGGCACATCCTCAATAGCAGTTTAGAGAAATAAAATTTGTGATTGGCTAGTGGCAATGAATTGCAGGCAACAACAAACATAAAATTTTTTTTAAATTGTTATTTTCATATAACTTTCTATATACACACTGTACTTTAGAAATATTTCTCAAAAATGTGCTTTAAAAATGGTACTTTTTTATAATGATAGTAATAGAAGGTACGAGTACTATGTACCTGCAATAAGTACTTTTTAATTTAAAAATACTTTTTTTTTTACAAAATCATACATTTAAAAAAACATTCTTATAAAAAATGCATATTAAAAAAATATTGTACTGAAAATATGCTTTTAAAAAAGCTTTATTTATTAAATATTTTAAAGCGTTTGTACTTTTTAAGAAAATCTACTTGTAGTACTATTGTATTAATTAATTGAAAATGGCCTGGCCAACGTCGTTCTCAAAGAAATATAGACCGATGACGCCGCCAATCAAATATCCCCACCAAACAGAGACTTTTTTTGGATCTATTGGACACTCTTAGAACTCATGTCGACTGGTATCGTACCTAATTTAACAAATTTTGTTTGTTGACGTCCTCCCAGACCGCCCCCCCCCCAAAACATCCGATTTGATAAAAAAAATTATAATTTTTAATTGTTGTTGAACACTGCATTCGTCCATGGTGATTTGGCAAAATAAACCGAATAAATGACAGTTATTTTGACAGATCTAGCTTCCACAATATGGCCGCTATCAAATGTCAAAGGTCAGAAGTTCCCATTGAAAGAGCCGATAAAACCTCTTTTAATTTTTTTATAATAAAAGGCGATATTGCAGAGAAGCTTTTTTAACAGAACTAAATAAAAACAGGTAATTTTAAAAAATAAAACAGAATACTTATATAAAAAATTTTTTTCTTAATAAGACCACTTTTTGTAAATAGGTACTTTTGAGAAAAGGTACTTTGGCAAAGTAAATTTTTGAAAGTTTCTGCTTTGGTAAAACAGCATTTTTTAAAAGTACATTAAAAAAGGCAACTAAAAACCATTTTTTAAAAGAGGTACTTTTTCAGAAAAATTGGCTTTGTCTAAAAGTACTTTTAAAAAGGTATTTAAGAGAAATTAGTACACCGTTTTTTAAGAGTTACTTGAAAAATTAACTAAAAAATATTTTTTTCAAACGAGCACATTTAAAAAAGATTCTATACGGCAGGCGCTTTTGTAAAAAAATAATCGTTTAAAAAGGGTACTATATTTATATAGTATTATTTATATAATTTTTTTTAAATATACTTTTGTAAAGTGGAAGTCCTTTAATAAAGTTACTTTTAAAGAAGGTTCTTTTTAACGGGTGTTATTTTTCAAACAAGGTACATTTGTTTATGCTTAAAAAGTACCTAAAAAGGCGCATGGAGTGCTAAGCGGTTTTGATAGAAACCTACCTCGGAGTCCAAGCTCTTTTTTTAAGAAAGGATTATTTTGTTGCTTAGGTTTCATTTGGAATATTTTCTTGTTGTACTTTTCGTAGAAGCTTCTGTATTTTCTTGTTTTGGCTTAAAAAAAAACTATTTATTTTGTTTGCAGAAACACCCAGACTTTACGGCAGGAATCGAATGTGCGACATTCAGGTACTTTTTGAAAAGGGTACTTAGGCAAATAATTTTTTAGCAAGTTACTTTAAAAAAGATTATTTTTAGTCACTTATTTAAAAGACCCCACTTCTTTGAAAAAGTTTCTTTAAAAACCCCAATTTTTTAAAAAATATTGACTATTAAAGGCACCTGAAAAAAGTACATTTTTGAAAAAGTATCTTTGTAGAAAAGGTACAATCATAAGAACACGTTCCCATTAAAACAAAATGAACTTCTTTGTGAAAATGACATTTTTGTTCGCTTATTTAAGTAAAAAAGTCCTTTGCATGTTTTTTTTCTGAAATTTACTTTGAAAATAAAATTTCTGGCCACTTTTATATTTTCCCTCTAATCTTTCTCGTGTTGTGATGAAAAGTTAAATACAGTGGGGAAAATATTTCAAACTAAAGCATGTAGCGAGTGGTCCAAACAGAAGTATCTTAAAAAATTAAATAAAAAATGAACTAAACTTAATTGCTTTTGGCATATTTATTAGAAATAACAAATATTCAAATTATTTATGGAAAGCGAATTCATTCATGTGTCATTGCTTTCTCGAAGGCTTTGTTGACGGTTTTTGGTGCTATATCACGAATAGCTCTGATGATATTGCTCTTAAAAATGTGGATCGTTTCTGGATTATTCGCAGAGCATCGTTATTCAACGGCGTCGCTCAAGAAAAATTCTAAATGGGTTAAATCGCAACTCCTAGGCGGGCAATTGACATCAAGATATTGCTGAAGTACAAAAAAAGATTATTTAATGAGTTGTGTGCCATGGTGCGCCATCTTGCTGAATTTAAATATTATCCAAGTTCATATCTTTCATTTCAGGCCAAAAAGGTCTGTAATCATGGCTCTGCATTGCTCGCCGCTGACTAAAATGCATTTCATTACAAAAAACAATATTAAGAAAAATAGGCCAATGATGCCACCAAAATCCAAACTGTCATTCTCTCCGTAAGCATTGGCTTCTCTTCAAAATAATGTGCCGGTTTCCGATCCCCAGATACGGTAATTTGGTTGGGTGACAAAAACGCCGAGATGAAAAAGCGTCTCGTCGCGAAACGGAGATTTTTCGGCCATGTTCGTTGTCTGACTGGAACTTCTGTAAAGGGGAAATTGGGAAGCAGTAACGAAGTGGATGACCTTATAAAATTCTCTGATGAAAATGTCAAAATGTTGTGATCGATGGCGAGACGACATTTTTGGATTGAATTGTATATTCTCGTCGGTAGATACGCACCGTACGACGACGGCGACCATGAGTGTTGTCCAACACTATCAGTGGGTGCTTCATATCGGCCAAGACTTCCTTTTGACAAATGCACAATTCGGACAACACGGCACTCACTTTGGAAATGAGTTTAAAATATTTCCCGACATTGTTCAACAGTAAAGCGACTTATTTTAGTAGGGGGGTACAATACTGATTGATAGTCAGTATATCGGTCTGAAAAAATCTATGTGTCAATATAACATATGATTTAAAAAAATACTTCTGTTTGGACCACTCGGTATATATTTTACTGACAACAAAGGGATAAATTCAAAACAAAAATGTGTGCGTTGCGAAAGTTTTTAATAAACAAAACCAAACTAAGTTGCAACTTTGTATTCAACTCTTCTAACAAGATGAAGTTTTAAACGATAGTTACAGATCTTCTGGGATTAACAAGAAGCGAACAACATTTTTCGTTTTTGATTTAACAATATTAACAAGATACTAACAAAAGGCCAACTAAATTCAAAGAAAACATACTTTAAGAGCTTCAAGAAAAGAAAAATTTTAAGGTCAGATAACAAAGAAAAAATAAACTTAATTTTTTTTTCTTAAAGCAGGTCCTTCTATGAAGCAGTTAAGTGAGGCAAACTAATTGAGATATAGATGAAAATGACTCCTTTAGACTTAAAGCAGATAAAAAGTGTGCCACAAAATAAAATTGAAAATAAAGTCAAATTGAATAATTTGCACTTTGTTGAGAACAGTGAACATTTAACACTGAATTAATTAAAAAATGAACTGAAAAAATAGCCAAGGCAGGATAAGAAGGATATTGAGAAGTTAACCTCTTTCAGAGAGACACTTTATTAAAAGAGGTACGAATACTAGTTTAAAATACACAGTGATGTTTTTGAAGTAAGGCACTTATTTTTTAAAGAGTAAGTACCACTTTCAAAAGGTACTTTTTTAGAAAAGTACTTCCTTAAAAAAGTACTTTTTTGGAAATGTTCTTCCTTCAAAAAGTGCAGTTCTAACTTATACTTTTTGAGATATTTTTTTACATAAGTATTTTTTTGACAAGGTACTTTTCAAATTGACACACTTTTAAAAGAGTACTATTCTTTTATATGGGTACATTTTGAGATTATACTTTTTTGATAAGTTACTTTTTAACAAAGAGTACTTTTGCAAAGATGTACCTTTTTGGAGTTACTTTTTTAAATTGGCATTTATTTTAAAAGGCACTTCTCCTCTAAGGAGTAAAATAGTTCCGCCTTTAAGAGGGTAATTTTTTCAAATAGTACTGTTTGAAAGGTTAATTTAAAAAAGGCACATTTCTAATGTAAAGCCTTTTAAAAATATATGTCTAAAAAACTATTGTGGAAATATACTTTGTTACTTTTTTAACTTTTTAACTTTTTTTAAAAAAAGTTTTTTTTTTAGAAATAATTTTTCTTTTAAAGAAAAAAATTATATTTTTAACACAAATTATATGAATCATATTACGATCGAACTACAACTGGTAAGTAAGTCCGTTAGAAGAAGTGACTTTTTGTACGAAATTCCTCTAGTATTTACCCGTGGTCTCTCTTTTTCATCAAAAATAAAATTGTGCAATAGAATTTATTATAAACGTTAAGCTCTAAACACATAGACGACAGCAGACAGCAAGCAGCCATATGTCAAAAATAAAATCCATATATATTAATGAAAACGATTATTTTAACGGCAGCACAGCAGCACGACTGCACAACAGCATTTGCTGCTGCTGCCAACTTAGGCTATTTTCTATTTTGACGGGCAGCACTAAACAAATATAGTGTTGCCACTATATATATAAATTGGATAAATAAAAACAAATTTTTTTTTTTAATATTAAACATAAAAGAACATTACAAAAATACAATAAAGAAATAAATTTATATGTTTTTATAGTTTTTCGTGATATTATTACATTTTTTATCAATAACTTTAATTTTATTCATTATAAAATATATATCCGGCATCCCTGAAATTTATATTGCTAAAATACACATCAGCTGATTATTCCCCCTTATTATGGTTGTCGACGTCGACGTCACATCAAGTCGACAGTAAAAAGACAGCAGTTCCTGAACTCCTTGTAGGCAATAATTAATTAATATTGATGGCCAATTGTAATTTTATAAGCCATAGTACTAGTAATATCCTATCAATAATATTTAATAGTTCTCGATAACGATCCCACAATTGCCGATATATTGATGTCGACTTGGTGTGACGTCGACGTCGACAACTATAATAAGGGGGATTATTATGTTGTTGCTGTCTTCAAAATAATTATAAAGCTGACTTCAGAGCAGCATTTGAAGTTGGCAGCATTTGAAGTTGGCAGCCGTGAAGTCGTGAAGTCTGCTGTCGTCTATGTGTTTAGAGCTTAAAGCTTTTACTATGTGATAATGCGATTAAGAACAACAAGGTACTTTTGCTTCTGAGCCAATGGTAAATAGTTGTTGGACGTGTTTGGCCAAATGACAAAAATTGGATAGCAAAAGCTGTCCCAAGGCAGTGACAGGCAAACAGAAACAAAAAAACTTTATGAAAAGCTAGAATGCTAGAAAGCTTTTTTACTATTCATGTTCCTTGTATTTCATTTGGGGGATTCAAACGGTGTGCTATTCAGTCATATTATCATAATGTCTTAGTATTTTAGTATGGTTTAAAAAAAATTGTTTTTGTGCTGCAAACAAAAAAGTCATAAAATAATAAAAATTTTTGAGGTATGTTTATTATTTTGTCATAAAATAGTGGAAAAAATCTGAGCCAAAAGTTAAACGTGTGCGCACAAATCCAACTAAAAAATGGAATCTGCTGGAAGAAAAGTCGCTAATAGAGATTTTGGAACCCCAAGGTGGACACTTCTGCGGCTAGTGAGCAAACTAGCAACATTTATTAAAAACCCTTCCTCAGTTTGTTCTTCCTCGTCTTCATCACCTACAAGGAAATGAATTAAAATTTAAATGGATACATTTTTTTCATACTTGGTCCACCCGTTATGATGTCCAACATGTAATTTTCACACACACTGTATATTATTTCAGTTTTTTCGCTTGTTTTTGGCATTTTCAAACAAAATTTTTATAAATGTTTTAATTTCTTTTCTTTGACGTCAAATATTTATAAATGTTTTATGTTCATATCAGCTGACCGAATTCTGAAATAGCATACTAAGTTATGACGGGTTGTTCATAGCAATCATATATTTTCGTGCTATTATTTTATGACATATGACTTTATGACTACCGTTTGAATCCCCCAATTGTATATACGAAGGTGAAGTATAAAGATGGGAAAACAGTTTCATCTGCAGACAATGTCATGGCATCTGTGTTTTTGGAAAGCGCCTGGGATTATTTTCATTGATTATCTTCAAAAGAAAGAACAAACAAGGGCGATTATTATACTAACTTATTGCAGCGTTTAAGTGATAAAATTAAAGAAAAAATTTCACCTGTTCATACATCCACTATTGCGATGGTCAAAATCAATTAGCTAAAGTTCGAATTCCTTCCTAACGTAATTTATTCGCTAGATTTAGCTCCCTCAAGTCTTGAAAAAATGATGCGATGGCAAATGATTTGCTAACAATGAAGTGGTAGATTCTTTAGTTGAAGGCTATTTTAAGGAGCTGGACAGTTCTACTATAAATAAGTTATCGATGTCATTGAATAGCGCTGGAAAAAGTGTATCCAGCTAAAGGGAGATTATGTTGAGAAATAGAGAAAACTATTTCAAAATTTGTGGTGTTTTCTTTGTTAGATCGGCTAATTTTGCGACTGCCCTCGTTTAGCGACAAGCCACTTTGATTTGTCTGCAAAAAACATCCAGAAGGTAGAATTAGCAACCTGTACCGTACTGTTTCTTTAAGAAAACGGATCAGCTGATTGTTATTGATTATAGAAAAGCAATGCAATAAAATGTACCGCAACCGAAACGTACCAATGTGTGTGAAACATACTTTCCTACCATTGTTACGTGAGAGTTATGAAGCAGTGGTGGGCGCATATAGGAACAGGACATGAATACCAACACTGTTGATAATTAAAAAATACAGGGTTGTTCCATTTGAATCAATATTTATTAAAATGTTTACATTTTTATCACTTTGGTACGTTTCCTACATAAGCATAATAGAATTGAAGCTTTTGCAGTACCATCACTGTTACAAACTGCTGATTGTATATTTATTCTAATTGGTTTGTGTTATTTTATTCTAATAAAAAGCAGTAAAGTTATGATATTAAGAAAAAAATTAGTAATATTATTTAGTACAGGCAGATGAATCCCCCTACAACAAATATTGCCCAGGGCACACGTTTTTAGCTATTCTATAAGTCCAGAAACGTGCTAACGGTACGGTACAGTAAGGGGATATCAACGTTTGCCTAACGAGGCAATTAAACCACCGAAAGAAAAAACTTCTAAGTTCTAAGTTTAAGTATTGGAATTTATATGTTGGAAATCAAATCAATTCTGTTCTAGAATTGAATTAGAAAAATCATTCCATGAGATATCGTTTGTATTATAAGCAAAAAAAAAAAAATAAAAAAAAAAATAAAAAATAATAATAATAAAAATAATAGCAAACCCAGTTCAATGACATTTGTGCCTTGAATCGAAGTCTTACTTTTCTAGAAAAGTTTTTTTTAGCTCAAAATTAAGGTCGAATCTATTCATGATTTAGGAAAATCTCTGTTTAATCCGCTTTTTCTTGATTCAAGCATGATTGAATAGATTTTTTTTAAATTGAAAAAAAAGGAATAAAAAAGCGAGAAAAGCTTGTTAGAAGTCTAGTATATATTACATTTAAGTACTCCCTGGACTACCATTTCTACATAATGTGTGACATCAGTCCGTCATTCCAACACATTTTTTATTGTTTTTTTAACATATGTTTAGCCTTCCCCATTACTACAATGTCATTAAGAAATTCTTGGAACATATTTTCCCTTTTTATATGTTTTTTCTCCTAGTCCTGGTTTCTATATTTCGCCTTCTAATTGAACCTAGTCCAATTTGTGATTTCTGTTAACTGTTTAACAGAGCTCTGTTATCTGCGAAATTAACATTGCTAAAACATGTGGTTTTTGTCTCTGCTACATGATACACTGAATTCGTCATGATACACAAAATTCTTAAATGGAATGAATGGTCACATAAGAATCATCCACTAACTAAGAATATTTTATTATAATTTTTCATGATAATTGAAATTATTAAAAATATCTGTTAGAAACAATTATGATCAGTTTGTCAGAATTAATTTAGTTCTTTGTAGTTCACGTCATATTATTTTAAAAATTCCTTAAGGAAATTTTATCCCATCTTTGGGCCTTGTTTCAAAATAATAATTAATTGCAAATAAAAATTAAGTATTAAAATTCTAATATTTATTTTTAACTTATGTATGTATGTATGTGTATGTATTTACCTGTGATCTAATACTCTTTTATAACTGTGGGAAACTGTTTCGATTGCTGAAAGACCATTTATAATGGACTGTTGTTCCACTTGATGTTTCACACCAGCACTCGCCATATTTTTAGAACTTTCACGTATCTTTTCTGTTACTAACTGATCTTTTGTAAGATCTTTGTTTGTTTCTGTTTGGTTTATAAATGTTTTCGCGGGAAACTTTTTATTGGTACCTAAAGAATTTAAACGAGAACGTAAAGTTAGAGTTGAGATCGGAGATAAACCGGGATTTAAAATTTCAAATGTATCTTGGGATATCTCGGGCATAATTTAATTTTTTTAATATGATTTCGTTTTCACTATGAACGTTTGTTAAGCGTGAATGTCTTTTTGCAACTGACAGATTTAAACAAAATATTCAATAATAATTTATGAACCGACATACATGTACATATAAACATATTCCAATGATATATACATAAGTACGTCTCAATTAAGCTTTACAATTGTTGTTGAATTAATTTTTTGTTTGGAAAAGAAATGTTCTATTCTATTTAATTCTTCCACTTTCTTATCAGTGGAAAATCCAACACTAACTCACACTCTCATTCATTTCACATGTACTACATACAGTGTTGCCATGATCGAAACAATTTTTATCCGAATATTTTCAAATAAATATGTAAGCAATATACATTTTTATTTCTTAAAGAGAAAATTAAATTTTCACTTTCTTAAAATTCAAACTTTACAGTTGACAAGAATTAACATTGAATTTATAATTTATAACACAATATATTGTATGTAAAAGGACAGTCTTGGGCTTTATCTGGCGACATTTCATTGGTCGCTAAACCAAATCGTCAGTGACCTTTAAGCAGTTTGAAAATATTCAACCTCGTATGCTTATGCAAAAAAAAAGAATTATAATAATAATAAATAAAATAAATAAATAAAAAATAATAAAATAAAATTCTGTATTGTACATGACTGTTATAAAATACATGATAATAGTAGGCTTAGAAATCGTTTATAGAAATAGCACAACAGCTTACAAACGCAATCGTATGACAAAACCGCAGTATGGGTGGGTTTTTAGCGCCATTTCGTACCGTGGATCCATTAGAACACACCTGAGACTAAATAAATCTCCGGATTTAGTCCAGAGTGACTCTTTCTTGTTTCCAAATATAAATAAATGGCTCGGCGGAAAGAAATTCAATTCAAACCACGAAATCATCTTACAAACAAATATCTATTTTGATAACCTCGAAAAATCTAATTTTTTTTTTGAAGGGCTAAAAATATATTGGACAAAGTGTATAGAACTCCAAGGAAGCTATGTTGTGATTTATACAAAATGTCAAGGACTTATTGAGCTGCCTCAAATTCGATAAGTTTTAATATTAAGTTATTGCTGAAACTTAAATTTTTTTTATTAAATGTGGGAGTTTCTTCTAGACTATTTTCTGCCGATCGAAGGAAAATGGTTAAAGAGAGAACACTTTTCGGATTTTGAAGTTTTAGTTTAAAAAAATTGGAATTATAATTTTTCGATAATTTAAAAAATTTTATTTGCAGTTTTAGCTTTCTAGTGTTTCGAGTAACTAAATACTTTTAGAATTCCAGAATTCGAATTTCATGATTTATTTTTCTATGTTGTATTTTTATATTAAATTATTCACTTCCTTTTGTGCCAAATATGTAACTTATATGAAATAATTACACATCTGCACAAAGGTGATATATAGTAACCAAATCCGGTTAAACTGAAACAATTTGGCAACCCTGATTCTATGTATCTCTTCGTTAATTAGAATTTATGAAGAGGCAAATAAATTTTTCAAATAAAATTAAATGATTTTTATGCTCTTACGCTTTTTATATTGGAAGATGTGATCGTTCTTTCTCTCTCGCTCTCTCTCTCTCTCTGTCTATGGCTGTGAAATTCACAGCGTGAATTGAGTTTGTACCATTCCCTTAAATAAACAAACTTCACTCATTTTCTATTAGTTATTCTTCTATTAGAACTATTATATATATTTCTGCTATACATACTTATATTTCTGATAAAACTGGGTAACAAAAAATTTCTTTTTTTCATCACGGCCTTTGTGCAACAATTTTGAACAAGAAGGTTTTACGGCTGTTAACCACCTTCTTTGTATTGATTTTATTTCTCGAGATTTAATATATGAATTGACAATGAAGGTGTTGAGACCATGTAATTTTCCATAACGTACTGTCCGCCGGAATTGGGTGTATATACATACTTACATACATACATATGTATGTACTAATATATTTGTAATATATTTGTAGGTTGTATTTACATAATTTTGGTTTTTTTAATTTCCTAAATATTTTGGCATTCAAAACGATGTTTTCAAATAACATTTTAATTTTATCTTGCATTTTGGTCAAACCGCTAAATTCGTATGATTCTTCGAACAAAAATATATAATAACTCATTTACGATTTCTGGCTAAGTGAACCGCACATGGAAACAAACCGTCATGACTACAAAGAGTTGTTGACTAATAGACATTTTCTAAAAAAGGGGTTAAAATATTAAAAAATATGGCACGATTTTCAGAAGCCGGTTTTCTGAGAGAGAGAGAGAGAGAGAGAGAGAGAGAGAGAGGAGAAAAAGAGCACTTTCTCCGACCAGAGTGTGCGCCTACCGATGCCATCATATGTGGAGTAAAACATCAATATGAGGGTCAGTGTCATTTGTTACTCATTCCCACAAGAAGTGGTCTAACGGAGTCGAATCGCACGATCTCTGTGGCCAGTTCACATCATCTCCATGACCATGCTATCAAATCCTTTGTGCAGAATATCCAATATATCATTAGGGTCCATATTATCCATGGTGAATTTGCAAAAACAATTGGGATAAATGACAGCCAATTTTTCACGTAAAGATTTAAACAATATGGCCGCTGTCAACTGTCAAAATTCGGAAGTTATATACTTATATGTACATATGTAATAATTATGTATACATATGTATGTATATGCTCATTAACACTTTTTTAACAATTAAGTATTAATGATCACGCTTTAAATATTTTAATTAAGTTAAAATTGACATTTCAACTGTATGACACAATTTATATGTTTATATGACATACGATTGCGAAATTTCGTTTTTATAGTTGAGCTTAGCGAAAAAACTCGTTTTCTTATTGTGAAAGTTGGGTTAATTGCTAATAATGTCGTGGATAATTGACAAAATTCTCCATTTGAAACGAAACGAAGAATACGAAGAATATATAAAAACCGGGTTTTTTTTTAATTTTACGACCGGTTACGACAACTCTAGGCAATTTGTAGTTCAATTTACAAACTGGAAATAAAGTTGTTTTCTTTCACAAAAATCTTCTGCGTTTTTCGAAAACAAAAATAACTGAAAAGCAATTTGAATTCAAGCAATTTGATGAATAATATTCAAGCAAATGGTAATTTTCGAGTTATGGAAGTTTAGATCCATTTCGTATATGTATGCCTCAATTGGCAAACCGATTAATTCCACATAACTTGAGCTAGATGGAAAATATATACATAAATAATTTTTTAATTTTTGTTGTATTATGTCAGATAAACGATATTAATATTTAGCAGTGCTAAAACTCATTAACTAAAATTTTTATTTTGAATCATAATAATTAAGAGCCGATAATGTCCTTGAGAAAATAAGGGGAGTTAATCGACTTGGCTAATTAGGCACCCATATAATGTTATATCTCTGTCTCTACCAGTCAATTAAAGAAAGTTATTTATAGGCTTAGAAACTCATTAATATAAAATAAAAATTTGATGAACCAGTCTCATGAAAACTAAGTGTTGTTCTCCACTCATCGCTTATTCATACATTACTTGTAAGTAGAATTGTTGTTTTTTGTTGTTATTTGTTTGGATAATATTTGCAACGCATTTCATTTCATATGCGTATCAGTATTTTAAATTTTTATTTAATATTGAATTAGCCAAAATGAAGGAAATAAATAAGAGCATAAGTTGGTTTTGGCACAAAAGGATACATGCTGCACAGTGGGGCCGATTGCATAAATATCAGATATACATATGTATGTATGTACATATCTATATTGGAACATACATATATTCTTAAATACTAATGCGATTATTGTTAATTTTCTTTTAAAAACCGTGTTGAATAAGCGAAAAAATATTTTAAATAAAATTTATTGAATTTGATTATCAATTTCTGGCATCACTGATTCTAATACTTTTAGTCATGTACACATATGAACATAATTATATGTACATATGTATATTGTTAAGTGAGACAAATTGTAATTATTATTACATATGTATGTAAGACTATTTGGTCATTAATGATAAGTTAAATTTTAAAATACTAACCACGTTCATTTACAACTTTTAACATTATTAAAATATTTTTGTGTTTGAAAAGATATTTGCATTTGATGTCTTATTTATGTTTGTTCTGCTACAGTTTACCGTATCACCTTTTTTAATTTTTTTATATATTCAAAATATATGTACATAAGTACATACATACTTATGTACATACGTATGACATACTTAAGGATTTTATAGAAGAAAAAAGTTCTTTACAACTGCGTCTGCTATGTATTTATTATCAGTTTCTCTGTTTAACTTTTCTCGAAAACTTTAAGATTATTAAATCAAATTGTTATTCTTTTTATTATAATAAATGCCTCTTTTTCACTTTTCGCTAATAAGTACTCGCATAAATTATTTAAACCTGAAATTGTTCAGTTATTAATGCTCTTGATATACATATGTATATGTATATATAAGTATATATATATATATATATATATATATATATATATATATATATATATATATATATATATATATATATATATGATGTCATTATTCATATTCGTATTTGAAATTTGTGTTGCTACATGGTAGCAGCCATTGGCAAACTTGACTTTATCTATGAAAAATTGTTTTTTGCTCACAAAAAATATGCCTATTTTCGAAAACATTTTCAAAACATATACATACATACATATGTACGTAATGTATTTTATCAGTATACTTCGAAATCAACTAATAATATTTAACACATTGAATGGAATGTCAATCAAGAAAATAATATGCAATATACGCTCGTATATTTTTTTGGACCAAAAACAGTACATTTCACTGAAATTTTTAAAAAAAGCAGTAAATCGATTTGGATAAACAGTACTTTTCGCAGTATATATTTTATTCAATATATAAAAAAAATTAACAATCATTTCCATCATCTGAATCATTTCCATCAGAATCAGCTTTTGTGGTTGTTTTGTATTTGTCGTTTAAAGCAATTTGAATAAGCAATGCCGGCTTCGTTTTGAGGTAATTGTAGAAATCAACGCACTTGTACTTCAAATTACATTTGAGGGTCGGAATCGCCTTCAATGTTTGCACATCTAATCGGGTTTTGTCTGACGTCCAAGTTTTGTTCACTGCAGAGAGATTCGTTCCACTGATGCTGAAGTTCCTGGAAAACATAAAATATATTCAACGATCGTGGCCATTTCTTTAAATTCGCAATCGGCGTTTTTGAGATGAATAAATATCTCCACCCATCGATCCACAATCGAAACATTGCCTTCTCTCCATTGCATAATTTTGTCACTCGTACAATAGTTTTTGATATATCGAAATTGGGTGTATAAATTTACCCCATTTTCATTGGCATTGTACAAATTGTATTCGCTCAACTTGTTCATAACAGCTTCAACTTCATTCCATGTTGGTGTTTCTTGCAATGCTGCCCACCCAAAAATTTTCGGCTAGCGACGAATCAGAGGAGAATGCTTGTTTTTAAAGTAAACAATAATTTTGCATGAATTCGCTGTTCGCCGTTTTTATTTTTATTACGTATCGAAAAACAGTATTTTGAGGGAGAAAAGCAGTACGCAGTTTTTGATGTCGAAAAACAGTACAATACTGCGAAAAACAGTACATATACGAGCCTTAAATATACTATTTGAAGTTGAATGGGGTGAGCTTGCTGATGATCGTTTATTTTTTCTTGTTTGTGTTCTAATTGTTTCACAAAATACCAAAGAAGTTTACCTTCACATTTGCATGGTTTATAAATTTTGTTTAATGATGTACATAAGTATATTCTGAGCGATTTGAAGGAAGTGAAACTATCTCGACTTAGACTATAGTTACAAGTTGTATTTATTTTTTTCGAAATGTTTTGATTTGAAAATTACCGTATACTTTAATTTAAAAGTCATGTACTTTTTTCAGTTTTCTATTAAGAATGATTTTTGTTATTGATGATGAAGTTAAAATAACACTAAGTGCAGCGAGATATGTTTATGAGACAACGCTCGGTTAAAAATTATATTGTCTACTATTCAAATATAAAAAATTAATGAATATAGTATTAACATAAAAGTAAAAAGTTTATTTCTTTTATGTTCCATATCATATCGCAAACCATAACAGAGAAAAAAATTTTAGAATGACTTGAAAATTTCAAATTTCTCAAGTTATTTTACGTTTGGGAAAGAGGTAGATTTCAAAGCATTCTCAATTTAAAATTATTTTAAAATGTTTTCTACAATCACAATATTCTCCAATTTGAAATAATTTTTTCAAATGCGTAAGTAAAATAAATATGAATCGTTATCGCTAATAAATTCATAAATGACAAAAGCCATTGGTAATTGGTGACATTAATATGTAAATTAATGAATTATATACTTTAATATTTGAAATAGTAGTTAATACGGATGCTCTAATTGAATTAAGAAATATTTTTTAAATAAAAGTTTTCTAATTCAAATGATTTTTTTCATGTTAATTTTACTTAATTTATTGGACGAAAACTGAAGTAATTCTTTTCGGTGTGCTTACATAAAATATATATGTACATATATATAATATATATGTACATATATACGGACATGTATAACTTATGACATACGTATGTATGTACATATATTTGACAATTAGAGCGTGGTGTTCTATTTTCATATGTCACGAAATAAGAGTATGTTTTCGACAAGAACACAAATTTATTTGCATGACAGGTAAGAAAATATGCCAAGAAAATAATATTTTATAAATGCATATAAAAAAGAGAGGTTGATAGATAATTCGCTTTAAAAAAACTAAGCGTGGTGAGGATGTGATATTTTTTATATTTTTTTACAATATGTGAAAATACTTATGTAAAAGATGAAAAAAACCTTTGATATAGAACACATATTTTAATTTGTTTAAACCGATAAAATTTTATAATTCAACAAAGAATATAACAAAAAGGAAATACTTAATCGGTATTTAAAAAAAAGCATTACACTGTGTGTAATGCTTTTTTTTAAAGGAGCATTACACTGTGTGTAATTTTAAAAAAATTAGATTTTTTAACATTAACATGTTAACAACATTTTTTACTGCTTTGTTAATGTTAACATGCTAATGTTAACATGCTAATGTTAACATGCTAATGTTAACATGCTAATGTTAAAAAATCGAATTTTTTTAAGTTTTTTGCGATTTTTATCTGTAAGGAGAAGTTTTTTTGATTTTATATGTTCGCAATTTTTGTTCTTTATGACAAGAGCTACAAGTTTGCCTCAGAGAGTAAATCGAACGGTTTGCAAGATATGAGCCCGAGAAAATTATCACTTTTTTGCGAAAATGATACCGAGGCCCCAAATCTTTGGCGGCCCATAAAAAAAAGTGCATGACTTTGGGAAAAATTGGGAGACACGGGTCTTTTTTTAGTCTTTTATCACGTAGTAGTGGTTATTTTTTCTCGTGTTGCACTGTGTTATTGATCAAAGAAGAAGACGCTTTAAAAATAAAAACGAGAGGTGTCGAGTACCCGCGCCTGGGGCTAAGCATGTAAAAAAAACATTTTTTATTAAAAATTGCCATTTTATGAATACTTATTTCTATTATTAAAACAATTTGTTTAATTCTCCAAGAATATTTATACTTTACTATTTTTTATTAAAAAAAACCTGCATAAAATATTTTGTTTGTTATTTTACAGGAGAAGCAAACTGAATGAAACCTTAAAAATCTTCGATATAAGAAAAAAATTATGCGATTTTAACTAAAAGCGAGGAGTAAATTCCATGATGGTTCCTTTTCTATTTAGGAAATGTTGTTTGTGGGATGTTTTTAAAACATTAATTATCTATGTAGGTATATATTTCAACTTTTCAGATTTGTTTGGTTTGGCTTGAGCTGTTCATATACCGACATTTCATTTGAGGTTAAGCCAACTAAGTTCTCTGGCTTTAAGAGGTTTGAAAATACTCAATCTCATATGTTTATGCCAAAACACTCAAATACAATATGAGAATAAAATTTAGAGAAATGTATGATATCTTTATTTTAGTCGATAGAACCATCTATATAAGTCAATGCGTAAAGATGATTTCATGCAAATATTGACCGCGGCTACGCCTCAAATGGTTCATACACAGGGTCCAATTTTGGCATATTCTACGATCTAGGCGACTAATTGACCGGTCCCAAACGTGAAATCAATTGGGCCATTGTTTCGCGTGCTATGTGGCTACCTTCGTCATATTTGAAAAAGTACGGTGCAATGATGTCACCAGCCCATAATCAACGCCAAACAGCGCATTTTTCGGAATGCATTGCCAGTTCTTGCAACGCTTCTGGCTGCTCTTCACACCAAATATGGCAATTTTGCTTGATCACGTATCCATTCAACTAGAAATGAGCTTCGTCGCTGAACATAATTTTCCGACGATGCACTTTCTTAACCGAGCATTAATTTTGATAATAAAATTCTATAATCTGCAAGCGTTATTCGTTTGTAAGTCGATTCATGGTTAAATTATAGACCAAACTGAACATGTTTAACAGTAACATGTTACACGAAAACAGCTGATCTGCCAGAAACAGTGTTGCCAAAAATAAAGTTGCTATAAAAAAACCACTCTTTACAATTAGACGCGCTTTTGAAATCAATGATTTATTTATCAGGCAAAACGAAAAACAAAATCTTTATTTTAAACTCTTAATATGGAAATTTATCGGGATTGTATCATTTAAATATTTGAACTTTTTATATTTATTTGTTGTGGCGGCTTTAGTTAAAGCCGATAAATTTCATTAAATTGTAGATATATACTCTTATCATTGTCTAATGTGTACATACATACATACATATGTTCATATATAACAGCATGTGAACTTGGCACGCTTTTAGTGTCAAGGGCTCATTTATTAACATTTGTTTTGCAATCAGTCCCACTGTCGCATAAAATAAAATGATTTGCCACTAACGCCATACAATTTTTATTATTGTTTTACGATTGACGATAACTATGTAAGTATGTATATAAATAATATTAAATATAAAAAACACATTGCAGTCCAGAAACAAGAAATAGTTTACTTTTTATCAAATTCTATTTATAATTCCATGAAACATAAAAAAATATGTAAATTGCAAAAAAAGAATTTTTTCTTTCATTTCAATAATTCTTCATTAACATTCACTGCAAATTTCAAAAGTAATCTAACCAGAAGAAGAATAACAACAACAAAGACAGCAATACACCAAGTAACCTTGTTTTTCTTGTTGGAGCAAAAAATATTAATAATAATTGAAGCGGAATAAAAACACAATTTTTCTTTTATAAATTCGTGGAATACTTTTGTTTTTTTTCTGCAAACACAAATTTCGTATGATTTCTTTTACCCACGATTTGTTTGTTGTTAAAAAGCAAAAACACAAGTCAGAGAGAATATAATTAAAACTTTTAATTGCACACACGTCAAACCTGTGATCAATACCGGTCAACGTACCTGATACAACTGATCGTGAGCCCCCAAAGTGAGTGGCAAATACGTTTGGTTAAAAATAATACAAAAATAAAAAGAAAAAAAAAGCATGAAATAAAACAAACAAAAAAAACATATCAAAAAAACAAAAAAACATCAATAAAACAATAAAATAAAACAAGATACAAACTTGTACTTCGTTGGCATAAAAACGAATGAAGAAAAATAACAACAATGAAAATAAATAAATAAGTGGATGAAATAATTTCGCTTGCACATAATACTGCTCTTCGATGGGTGACTGACTACTCACTCTTCTTTGTTGCCTTTTCTCTTTAAAATGCTGATTCATTTGTTGTTTGCCAGTGTGGCACATATAGATTTTTGATAATGACACAAAACTGGATGCATTTACAGCTTTAGATTTTTAGAATATTTTATTCAAAGTATCGAAATGCTCATTCACCGGTCAATCATGTACATATGTATATGAGTAGGTAGGCACGTAGAAAACGCTTTATTTTAGGTTCGTTCATACATACATATATACATACATACATATATGAAAAATTAATGAAATTTGTGAAACTTTCTTGGTGTTCAAAACTGAAAAATTGGGATAAAAAAATTGTGGTTACGTTCGTAAATGCAGCACATTTGGGCAAACCGCCAGCAGTGATGATACATTTAGTTGCTGTTGCTTGATTAGCTGTTGCAGCCATGTGCAGATGTCCAACTACTGCTAAACATCTGTGAAAAGTTTGATGTTGTGAACGTACTGCAAAACTTTAAGTGAAAACCATGAGGGTAATAAATTGACGGTTATAAATTGCATTGAAAATCGGTAAAAGAAAAATATCAACAGACTATTAGTGGTAAGAAAAATTAGCTAAAACAAAAGGAAAAGGTAATTCCAAAAATAAGTAATTGTATTACGATAATTACCAAATATGAAACATATTTAATTTTGTTCTACTTACTATTCCACTTTTCACAAAACATCAAACCGTTCTATTTGAAATTGTACTTTTCTTTCGCCAAAACAGAATTAGAAAGTTCGAGTCGCAATCTATTGCAACACAAAATTATACGCTGCGGTCATTGCAAATATTTCCACTGTATAAAAAAAGCAGGCTCTAGAAAATTTTAAATAATTAAAATTTTATTATATTGAAGAGGATGCAAGAAAATATTGTTTGCTTTTTATCTTGATGATTTTCCCCTTTTCGTACCACCAAATTATATACATTTGTCTCTTTCCCGCAACAGCTGATTTTAGCGTCTTTCTTACGCCAAAGCCAGCAACTCTGTATTTCGTTAGACTGCTAAAGAAATAAAAAGTTGACAATATCTAAATCTAAATTTATTTTACTACTACAAACCATCATTTATATTTTCTTTTATAGTTTTTGTAAGAGTTTTGTATTCAAAATTATTTCCTTGCATTTAATTAATCGGGATCGATTATGGAAGGTAATCGAGTCTCATTAGGATTGCCAGTTGCTAAAAAATTATATTACACTGTTTGTAATTTTTTAAGTCGTGGCAAAATAACCATATACGGACACCACTACGTGATAAAAGACTAAAAAAAAAGACCCATGTCTCCCAATTTTTCCCAAAGTCATGCACTTTTTTTATGGGCCGCCAAAGATTTGGGGCCTCGGTATCATTTTCGCAAAAAAGTGATCATTTTCTCGGGCTCATATCTTGCAAACCGTTCCGAATTTCGATTTACTCTCTGAGGCAAACTTGTAGCTCTTATCATAAAGAACAAAAATTGCGAACATATAAAATCAAAAAAACTTCACCTTCCAGATAAAAATCGCAAAAAACTTAAAAAAATTAGATTTTTTTTACCTTTTTCTCTTGTTCAGGTCCATAGGTAGCAAACCGTTCAAAATTCAAGGAAACAATCAACTACAAAAATTTACCTAAGATCTCAATAAACAAATTTCTACAACATATAAACTTCCTGGGAATAATTCTGAACACCGTTTAAGTAGCGCTTAGGTAGCCGCAAAAGTGAAAAACAAATGAAATTAATTTAATTTTTAATTTCATTTATTTGATTCTTTCCAATAACCCATAAGGACCATAATCGATTACAAATGTCTACTTTTAGTATAAAATGTAATGACCAAAAAAAAAACTACTTTCCGAATTTACTCTACCACTCAGAGAAAAAAATTTAAGCTGTTCTTAAGTAATGACATTTTCATTGCTTCCAAAAAATCCGTTAGTGCTTTTTTCGACTTCCCAGGATTCAATTGAGAGAATTTCAATTTAAAATAAAAAGTACTTCTATAAATTGTATGAAAATTGATTTTAAAATACTCCCTTTATATACAAAAAATATATGTACTTCTTTAAATCTACATATGTATGTATATGAAAATTGTAAGCCTTAAAGATGTGGAACTTATTTTCGGACAAAGTTTGGCGTGAGACATGAGTAATATTTTTGCGTGATTACAAAGATGTAAAACGTAACAATGCGAGATTCTAACATTTAATGTCGGATTGTCGACATTACGTGCCGCAAGTTATTAAGAACAACTCTTCGTAACAGCTTTTTGGTGAAAAATAAAGAAATGATTTTATTAATTTGAATTTTTGACAAGCGTTAGTTTCCGTGATCGTGATTAATGACACTTCGCCCTACGTTGACCGAAACAAACAAGATCGTGCATAATCATGCATGAGTAACTTTTTTTTAGTAAATCTACAAACTCGACTTGGGACCATATTGTATTTAATTTTCACCAGCTGATAATTATCGTGAACGTGCAATTTTAAAATATATTCATAAATTTTTTTTATAACCGGCATACATAATTTAAAATGAAATGTATACTTTCTTCTTAAGTTTCAAATGCAATCAACATCATTTTTATCAGTAATAAAATTTGCCGTGATATAATAAAAATAGCAGATTTATTTCTTTTGATTTTTCTTAATTGCAATTCAATTAAATAATTTTTAAAAACAAGTTCAAGCAGATCATCACACGAACTCAAATGGAATATAAATAAGATTATTTTATTTCGGAAAATTTTGAGAGTTGATAAAAAAAGCTTGTTTATCAAAATTTCCCCCACAAGGCCACAACGAAGTGCAACGATCTGAAGAATACAAGCCATGAAAAATTTCCATAAAATTAAAAAAAGACACTAAATTTAAGTAATTTACTTCAATATTTACTTTTCGAGTTCCGTTGGATTAGGAACAGTTTTTGGATTGAAATTGATTTTTTTATCTGCGTGGAATGATAATTCAATGGCGAATTATGAAATTATTGTCAAATCGTACTGAGTTTAGACTATAAAGGTTGTGTTGCAGAACGTTTTACCTTGTATCAGTTTTCGAAAATTTTCATGTGTGAGAGCGCAATATATCAACATTTTTGATATTTCTCATAAATGAATTTTTTTTGCTTATGATCACAAATGAATGTGCGTACATTATCTGTGTTGAGCTATTTTTATATATATATATATATATATATATATATATATATATATATATATATATATATATATATATATATATATATATATATATATATATATATATATATATATATATATATATATATATGTGTTTTTTTCTTCTTCTTCCAGGGTGAGATGCAAAGTTTTTTATTACTTGTCTGCAATCGTGAGAGGGATTAAATTAATTTGATCGCATTAATGATTTTTAACCGACTGCAAGAACGAAGGAATAAATTAATTTGATCGCATTAATGATTTTTAACCGACTGCAAGTGTATATATATATATTTTTTTTTGTAAGTACAGTGATGTTTTTGCAATTTGTGGGTTGATTTTGAAAATTTTCGTATATGAAAGAGGTGATCCCGTTTTAACTAATATATGATAATGCCAGAGGAAAGGCTACCTCCCATTCAAATTAGTACAAAAGTGAAAGAATTTTGAAGAAAAACGATTTGACTATAATATTCGGAGTTAACAACACGCACACACACACACACACATAAATACAGCCGATGGGCCTCAAAAGGCCGAGATCTAAAAGAAATTCGATTTTGGAAAGTCGGCATGATATCAGTTACGAGTGCTGCCGATTTTTTTTAAGGAAAGTTAAAAAGTTGGGAATATCTTCCGAAATTAAAATAAAGTCGGAGACCGAGAATATTAATTGTTTTAGTTCTCATGGTCTAAGAAGAAAAAATATACAAGAAAAATGTCGGGTAACCAAGGCAAAGCACTCCCTTTGGATCGTTTAGAACTCGATTTGTTTTAAACTCCATTGCATTTTTATATTTTAGGTTTTTTCGTATTTTTTCTGCAGATACGATTAAATTTTTTTTATGATTATTTAGGACTCATAAAATCAAATTATTAATTCAAATTTTCTTTAGGGGTAATATAAGATATTGGCCTGGGGACTGATATTATAAATATCAATTGACAATAATTCAATATTATTCAATTAAATTTATGTATTTTTGAAGATGGAAAATGAAAACGATACTATTATTTTTTAAAGAAAACAAATAAATAATATGAAAATAATAATATTAATAATAATAGTAATAAAGAAATAAATAATAATAACAATAAATGAATGAATAAATAAAAAAAAACAATAAAACATATATTAATATAAAAAAATTATTTAGGTAACTTTTTGAACTGCATTTCGTTAAATAGAAATTTTCGAAAGTCTGATTCCAGACTATCGAGTCGTGAATTTCTTAACTGAGGTTGCAAATGTCGACATTGGATATCGATCGAAATTTCAATACAATTTCATAAAATTTTGTTTGAAATTATTCGGTTAATAATTTTTTTAATTTTTATTAACAAAGGATCAAGACGATGCCCTTATTGTGACGTCGACGTCACACCAAGTCGACATTAATATATTGGCCATTGTGGGATCGTTATCGAGAACTATTAAATATTATTGATGGGATATTACTACTACTATGGCTTATAAAGTTACAATTGGCCAGCAATATTAGTTAATTATTGTCTACAACGAGTTCAGAACTGCTGTCTTTTTTTACTGTCGGCTTGTTGTGACGTCGACGTGACAATCATAATAAGAGGGAATGGCAGAACGAAACACTATTATTGCCAACGGTCGCTATTGCGCTCCCTCATTATCATCTGCACATGAACCTCCGTTTTTTTTACCACCGTTTAGGTAGTTTGGAAAAGCGATCAGACAGAAATCTCTAATTTTTCATCATGAGAATGATTGGCCTCACATGGCACAATCAGACAAAAGCTATTTTGAAAATAGGAGATGTGAAATTTTTACCCCATCCGCCATTTAGCCTTCCGACTACTATTTTCTGCGTTAAATGCAGAGCGCCCTATCAAAATTGGATCAACTTGTTTATGATCATAGAGTAGAAAACTCATAGAATCCGATGGTCAACTCATTACATACATATATATTGAAATAAATATTAATTAAAGAAAAAGGGAATTGATGCATTTAACGGGCCTTTCAATAAAGACTTCTGAGCTTTGAAGTTTGATATCAGCCACTTTGTTGAGGCTACACCTGTCGAATTGCCTGTCATTTATTTAGTCGCCATGTATGGATATAGAGTTCAACAACACGTACTTATACGTATATAGAGTATATTATGTAGTACATGTGTGTATATATCAATCTCCATGATGGGCATGTTATGTACCCAATATATTAAATTTCCATACTATAAATTTGTGTATAAAAATATATATTGAAATATTCCTGCATTGTTTAGCCTTATTTTTTAGCCAATAAAAATATAATGACTTTGAAACCCATAAAAAGGCACTTATTATTAAAATACTTTTTTTTTATAGATTTTAGATTAAGAAGTAGACAAATAATAAACAAATAATCAACAGTAAAATATTAGCGAAATGTTGAAACGTGAGGTCTCTTATCTAGTAAAAAAATATATTTTTAGCCTCAAAATAAAATATTTATTGTTTCTGATGCAATTCCAAAGAAGATTAAACAAAATGATTAGCAAGCATTAACACTGATGATAATAAATTCGAAATTGCAACTTGAAAATAAGATGTTTTTAATAAAAAATGTTTTTTTTTCAATAAACAGTATATTTCATTAATTTATATTATTGACAATATATTTTTGCTTTTTAGAACAAACAAGAGTAATCAACAACGAGAAGATAAGGCAGTGGCAACGAAATTATGGACTCATTATGGTGTCAAGTCTCGCAAACCCCTACACAGCACATCGCTGTATTTAACACATTTAAATAAGGCTTTTGGCGAGATTTCGATACCAGTATGTTTAAGGGTTTTAAGCGAATTTCAGCGATTTGTAAAAAGGAGGCTCGAAGAAGCAATTACGGCAGACCTTAACCATTTGAATTACGTGTGTACGTGCATGTATGTTTGTGCAAATGTACATGTGCTTTGAAAGTTTCCTAGTGGGTAATGTACTAGCCTATCAGTGCGGAGGTTGTGGGTTCAATTCCCATCTAACATTCTGGTCTGCTTCAAACGAAGCAAACGCAAGAAGGTCTTCGTTATGTTATATTCGTTAAGCTAATAATATAATTTGTAATTTTATTCATATTTAAATTTATAAATAAATATATAAGAAATCATTCTTCAGTCGAGGCTTCGCAATTGCTACTAAAGCGGCAACTTCTTAAAATGCCATTATCAATACCTCTTTGCTTAATATTATTGAGCGAAAATCATTTTCATATTTGCACGAACCTTGTGCGTTCATTCTATAAGTCCAGTGAAGTCAAGCTATGGCGAATTTGTATGTAAACATACGCAAATTCCCAGACAGATTCTGGCAATACTGTGTGCAAAATCCTTTGATATGCCGGCGGGAAAAATTTCTGCCAAAGCAAAGAAACGCAGAATCTCCAAAGCAAATGCTCATTTTATTATTATCATTATTAATTTTCTTTTTTAATTTTTTTTATATTAAATTTTGAACTTCACCTTGCATTTCTAATTTCTTCCAACTGTCATATTTTTCCATTGATGGCAATAAACTTTAGAGAAATTGCAGATTGCCGCTCAGAAATCAACTAAAAATTCTGTTTCTGAGTGGCGCCACTCCGTCGCTCATTGCGCGATCACTACAACAATATTTTTTAATAAGCTTTCGTTGTCTGTCGTTCATTGCGTGGCCTCGGTTTTATCGACGCAATAAATATTGTAAAAATTGCGAACAAAATAGTATACAAACACAACAATAAATTTTTTATTTCACGCTAAGTTTCATTCACGGATAGACGTGAATAATTCATTTAATGGAACTATTAGCGAATAATCATGAAATACTGGGTGATTATGATTCAGTTCATAATCATGAACGATCCAAAGTAAAAATTGCACTCACTCATAAATGACTTAAGTTTTTCGCCTCACGTTCATACACACTAATGACGTTTTGTTTTTTAATATATTTTGTATATAATTAAAAAAATGAACTTCCTTACAGGATTTTTAATTTGCTCTCATTAAAGAAAGAATACCAAATTAAATTTTTTCCTCTTTTTTAGAAAAAAGAAATGCCTTTGCCTGAATACAAAAAATACCATAGTCACGTACGTGACAAATTATTCTAACTGTTAAGGAAATGATTATTTATCGAAAGCAATCACTACTCAAATGAAATTTTCATTGCATTAAGAAAATCAATGAATCTTCAAAGTCTCACCAATCACCATGTAATATGAATATAAACTAGCGGAGCAGCATCAAAATTCTGTGGCCAAACAGCCACTGTGGAGGGGCATACTTGCGATAGACTGCGGCTACTGGTGGTTTAGTTTAGTTTCTGAAAGTGGAAGCAACTTGAGCATAACTTCGTTGAACTAAATTTCCAAGGCAGTGGATGACATTCATCTTTCATGGCAGTGGATTTTTTGTATTTTGTATTCTTTTACAACAAGCAAGATTGAAAGCTCAGAAGGACACTCAATCACTGTTACAATGAATTTAGTTCCTCAGATTGTTTTGGAGGTCATACTCGACATAGCTGCTCTCGATGTTAATTGTGAAATTAATATGCGATAGCCGTACGGACCAGGTTATGGCGACAAAAGCAAATTACTTAACTTCTGCAATAGATTCCGATAAACCCTTCTCAGTTTAGGAAGCAAATAGGGACACTTGAAAGGAAATTTCATAGTTTACAAGATTTACGTGCAGAATAGACGAAAAATTTTAAATGAGAAATTCGTAAAGCCAGGAGCATGTGTCATCGATGTTGGCATTACTCGCATTATTGACAGTAATGGTAAAACCAAGTTAGTGGGAGATGTAGCCGGGTCTGATAAAACAAGAAATGGTAAAGCCGTACAAAACTTAAATAATTAAAACGAATTAAAGAATTTGTTAATTGGTAACAAAGGCCATCTTCTTCCAAAATGTGCCAGAAAAGAGTACGTCATCTTTTTTTTTGGTCACATAGTATGTCTTAAGAAAATTCCTTAATTAAAAATCATTTGAATTTCCTCTCATTCTATTTTTGTTTAAAATAGAAATTAAAACATTTCATCACACAAAATATAAACGCGCGTCAGTAATACCACCACCCGGTTAGGGGCAAATGGCAGATCGATGGACTTGATAAACATGTGTTTTAATAACAATAAATAAAACAAATATATAGTATGTATGTATGTTCTTCGACGACTTTAATTTACGTAAATATGCATAAGAATATTAAATTTAATAGACAAAAGTTTATTAATGGCTCTTAATTCGTTTTGTGTTTAAAATAAAATATATTCGTATGAATGTATTAATGATAATTAAAAAAGAAAAAACAAAAGGGCGATCATGAATTTTTTTTTAATTTCTTTACAGATAACGTCTTTGTGTTATTTGTATACAATAATTTGACACAAAGAGTCGATATGTACCCTACTTAATGCAGCATGATCAGATTAAGGATATGATTTTTACACAATATAGTACACATGGGCAATATTTTGCAACAACAAAAAAATAGTTGAAAATTTAATAATTTTACTACATTTTTCAACTTCCGGAAACAGAAACACCAAAAACCTCACGGAAATTCTGAGACCGATAATCTGATTCGGAAGTAAAACAAATTCGTATAACTTCCGCTTATTCCAGTACACGAATGAAAAAGAAAAAAAAAGTGAAGTAAAATTATATTTACAACGTAGATTGAAAGAAATCTATTTTCAAAAACGAAAAGGAAATTTTTAGTTTCGTCAACTTGATTTTTAAGAAGATAGAAAAAATGCTTTAATGGATTTTTGGACTCAATGAAAATGTCGTTCCGTAAGAATGAGTTACACTTTTTTTTAATGCGAACCTTTACAAGCACAGTTGTTCTCAAGGAATAACATTTTCATTGCTTGCAACGGCATTTTTTCGACATCTTAGGATCCGATTGACAAAATATTGATTTAAAATAGGAAATACTTTTACAAATTTGTGTAAATCGATTTAAAAATACATAATTTCATTCAATAAAAAAGGATATTTAGTTCTTTAAATCTACATAAAAAATTGTATTTGTGTAAGAAAAAAAGAGATCATGACTCTTGTCGAATTTGTACCATTTACATATGTAAAGCTTATCATAAAAAGCTTACTTTTCTCCACACAATACAGATAACTTCCAAATCGTTGAATAGGACTCGAAAAAGAGAACATCCTGCGATGACAAACCCATGACAAAATTATTTCAAATGATCCAAGTTTACACTACTTCCTAATCTCAAGGTTTTCATGACTTTTTTGGAAGGTCTGTTATTACGCGGCTGTTTTCTCAAAAATTTGTGTTTTTTTACAAATACAACCGTGACATTGATCGTCTCCTGCTGAGTATATGGCAGGAATTCAAATTTAATTAAACATTTTGTTCTACCGTAAAGTGGTTATTGAATGCATAGAGTTTATATGGCAAATGTTTATCGACCATATACGAGTATGGACTAAAGCCTATTGGTACAATTTTAGCTGATGTGACTTTGAGCCGATACTAAATGATTTTTATATACTCCCATAATATGTATTCTTATTTTGATGAGTTTTTGTAATACACTTTAGCGATTATTTGATTAATAAACCCAATTAAAGTGTCATTGTCGTATTTCGACTTTGATTAATGATATCAGTTAATCTCTAATGTACGACAAAAATTTCAAAGTCGTAATAAGAAAACGACAC
The DNA here is from genome assembly GCA_963681545.1 of Germaria angustata. Lineage (NCBI taxonomy): Eukaryota > Metazoa > Arthropoda > Insecta > Diptera > Tachinidae > Germaria > Germaria angustata. The sequence continues at coordinate 10,695,799 of OY813001.1, read as the reverse complement.
TCACGATAAGGCTGATTGCTTCACTAGCAAATAAAAGCGTCTTAAATCGTTACAATTAATTGCTACTTTTATTTGTGTGTTAAATATAAAATTATTAAATGAACATTGAATGTTTCTGATGTATGTACATATTAAAAAAGACTTTCTTGTTGCAAGCGACCAAAATAGAGATATAAATCAATTTCCTGACACACTAGAGCAGTCTGTTGATCTACATCTATATAGACATATAATATAGACATATAATATATATAGACATATAATATTACGTTCGGTCGTTAATTTTCTATGAACTGAAACTATATTTTTTTATAAAAAGTTTCATGTTTAATAAATATTTTTCGAACATAAATTTTTCAAAGAAATTAACTTTTGAAATCAATTTTAGATTAGTATTTTATATTAAACTTAAAATCTAATCAACTATTGACCGAAGAAAACAATGTCCAATTAACATCAATTTCATAAAAATCTACTGATTCCTTCGAGAGATATGATTGTCGAAATTTTTCGAAAATAACTCGAAAAATTCTGGCCAAATCGCTTTTATAGCTTCCGTCATTTGACGAAACATGGATAAGTGATTCGATCATTGTTAACTTGATCGCATTCCGCTTATTCGCTCGAACATATTGGAAAACAGTAACTTTTTGATTACTTCCAAAATTCTTCTCAAATTGGACTTGGTATATTTTTGTAAACTAAAATTTTTTAGTTAATCTGGCTTAAGTTCGACACCTGAATTTGACAATTCAGTTTAATATTCTTTTAAAATTGTTATTATTATATTTTTTTATTAAGAAAAAACCGATTATTGCACACGCAGAACGGAACAGTACTGTTTTCGATAGTGGCCATACCACGTGACTGGTATGTTTTTTTGCCACTTTTTAAATGGATACTAGTAGAGGAATATTTAACATACTTTTTTATGACGAAAAAAAATACAAGTAGCAAATGTTTCTTTTAATTTTTTCTAACAAAAAAACCCTTGTGTTTAGTATGAAATTCCCATGTATTTGTTACTAAATTTCAGTGGACTATTTCGGGAGATGGGGTTTTTTTCGATAACAAAGGTTTTTGAAATTAAAATAGATAGAAGTAACGTTCATAAATGCAGTATATTTGTGCAAAAATGATAATTTTAGTTGCTGCTGCTGCGTGATTAGCTGCTGCAGATGTTCAGCCACTGCTAAGCATCTGTGAAAAGTTTGAAGTTTTGAACGTACAACACAGACAGTAAAATGAGACAATTATTAATTTTAAAAAATCAGTTAAAACAAAAGGAAATGTGATTCCAAAAATAATCAAAAATATTTAATATTGTTTCACTTACTCTTTAATTTTTTTTTACAAAATATCAAATTTTTCTGTTCGATTTTGTGCTTTATGTTCGCCAAAACAAATTACAAAGTTCGATTCGCAATCTATTGCAACATAAAATTAAAAGTTGCAAAAAATTAACAGTCTGTATAAACAAAGCTTTTGATGTAAAAGTGCTGCAGAGATTTTCGTACATTTTGCATTTACGAACGCACAACTTTAGGTGTGTTGAAATTTCACCCAATTACTGAATTTACAAATGTACCCAGAGACAAAAACATAAATAGCGAGAAAGATATCGAATATAGAGATGGTAGCGATAAAAATGACTTTCAATAAGAGATCTTTGATGTGTATCGACACTTTGAAAGTGTAACAGTATTTTAACTAAAGGAATAAAATAGACGCACACATTTTAGAGTTGTGGAGGGTCAAAATGTTCCACAAATACGAATATTTTATCAAAGACACTATTTTCTATCTGGGAGCTTTAAGTGATTGTTCTCCAGCTTTAAGTGATTGGATTTAATTGAGGTTTGCGAATTTCGATTCCTAGTTTGACATTTTGTGCTAAATTAAAGCAGACCCATATATTTTATCTAGTGCGAATCAGAAATCGCCTACCACGATAAGGCAGGTTTTTTTGGGCAAACCAGCTTTGAAGCGTGCAAGCCAATGATGCAGTGCATTATGGCCAAGGGAAGGAGAATATTCTATATTTTTAATATTAAAAAAATCCATTTCAATACGTTTGTTAGATGTGAGTCTACAAGGTTCTCGGTCTTGCACACTCTAAAGAAAATTCAAGTCATACGTACTTAAATCGAACCCATTAGGTGTCAAAAATACGGAAGTAAGGATTTTTTGGGATTGTAAGCAAAATCAAGAAACCGAAATCAATAAAAATAGATCTGATTTAAGGCAGAAATGATCTTTGACAAGAAATTTGGCTTGTAATCCAATAAATACCATATGAATTGTAATCTGCTATTTCAGACTTGATTAAAAAATTTTTGAAACCCTTTCTTTTATTTGTTTATATTTCAATTTTACTTAATTTACCAGGCCTCTCCATACGCACGCTTATAAGTAAAATCCTTTTCTGCACGCAGCAACAAAACAGTCACACATACACATAAAATACTTGAGACTTCTAGTACTTGATTTAAGAATTCCAAAATAGATTTAAGTAGTAAAGTGAGAGAAAATAAAATAGGGTTTTCTATTCTGTGTACGCGTACATATTGTTTTATCTGGAAGTGCGAGAGAGAGGGCCATCGATACATTTCAGCCAATTGAGAGTGGAAGGCTGCAATATGATATCGATACCATCATTATGCCGCAGGATATATTTGGATTAATCGCCATACAGGGTGGTTCTCCTTATTTAGCCCCAAGTGATTATTTCTTGTTTCCAAAACTGTAGAAATTGCTCGGCGGAAAGAGATTCAACGATGAAATCATTTTACAAACAAATACCCATTTTGACTACCTCGACAAGTCTTATTTTTTTTGGAAGGCATACAAAAATTGGAAAAACTTTAGACAGTTGTGTAGAGTTCCAAGGAGACTAAATTGAAATATAAAATGATTTCTTTTTTATCCAAAAGCCTATGATTTATTAAAAAAGTTACAGATTTATTGACCAGTCGTCGTATTATTTAATGTTTTTAATTTTTACGATTAATTTCTGCGAAACTTGATTTTCGAGTTGTGACGTTCTTGCAGCAAACGTGCTACATATGTATAGTTTTTTTTCGTGATATAAAGAGTTTCTTCAGGAAACAGCAGATTTAATACCAAAATATTTTGTTTCTGCTCCACTGTGCATGATAATAGTATTTATGTACTACATTCACAGGCATCAAAACTTGCTTTAATTTGAGTTCTTCACTAGCAGAAAAGAGGCGTGGCGCACTCATAAAGAGATGTCTTGATGTCTTCATATAATCCGGAATGGCTGTTTTTTTTTAGTACGTGATAATAAATTTCTTTATTGTTGATATTATTATCATCAGATTGTATGACGTCTTTTACAGTCAATGTAGTTGTGTCACGTAGACAGTTCATAGCATATTTTTTTACTTTCACTGTACATACATACATACTTATGTATATACGCACTATACACCACATATAGGGATACGAGTATGTATACATATAAATTTGAAAATAGGCTTAAACTTTGATTTAAATACGTTCGTTAGGTCTATTATACTATTTGTTTTGCATTAGAAACATAACGTTAAGGCGTTAAAATAGTTCGCATAATACGTATTTGTGATAAACGGTTTTGTGTCACTTTAAAAATAATCGGCGCTCACATATCCCTTTCATCGGAGGAATTTTTAACAATTGAGAACATCAAAGGTAAATTTTTCATTTTTAATGAAACTTATGAATGTTTCATTGAATTGTTCGTTTCACAACTTTAAGGTAAAAGAAAATTTCGAAATTTTTGTACAATTGCGAGAAGCTTATTCATTTACTTAGTGACCACTGTAATTTAGTAAATCGTATCAATGACACTTACCTATGAGCTGGTTTTCGGTAATATCTTACCGGCATACTGCTGCCATTAGGAGAACTGGGGCAAACGTATTCAAATGATTGTTCCTGCATTGAGTAGTTGCACTAGAAACAGAGAACAATATTTGTTTTTATATGCAAAATAATTAAAATATTTTCCAACAGCTATTTGAAAATATTTTCACAATCAAATCAGATTTTTCACATATCAGCTGTTTTGGGCGAAATTATCGTATATGACATGTTCAAAAAATATTCATTTTTTGATGCATATTTAATCAAACAAACAAACTAATCGTTTAGTGTACAATTACGAAAATAACACAAAGCGACAAATATGAGCAGTATAATTGTTGTAGAACGTTGTCTGTAATTGTTTTATTCGTTTTAAATTGTCCATTGAAATATCTAATATTATTATGTATTTTGAAATTTATGGCAAAAGTTATTTTAATAATTTGTAAGATTTTTGTGTTATAATTATAGCAAACTGTGCGGTTTTGCCAATATTGTTTCTAAATTTTAAAATTACATGTAATACATAAAGTGATTTTAATTACTAAGAAGCCTTCTGCCATATAATGTAAATTGTTGTGAATTGTGCTAAATTCGAAAATTTTGCTATTGATTATACGCTTCGAACTATTATTATAAGCTTATCTACACTGGAAAATTTTTTATTTCGAATAAAAAAAATTATTCGAATAACATTAGCCATATAATCGAATATTCCAATAAATTTTTTATAATACGATTTACATTTTTAACAATTAATAATCTTTTTGCCATTTACAGAATATCATACATTTTGTTAGGTTAGGTTAGGTTAGGTTGATTGGAGGGGTGTGAAAGCCCATGTCATACGACATACACTTAAAGCCAGTGAAGGCTTGTTGTGCGCTCCCTTTAATTATCAAACACAACTGCCAGGGTTCTGCGGCAGGATTCGAACCCGGGACCTTCGCACTACGAATCTAGTACACTACCTACTAGTCTACGAAGGTCAGTTATAAATTTTGTTAATTTTGCTATAAACTATTTCACTTATTGAACAAGCTTGCTATTCGTATAAAAATTATTCGAGTGCTTAAAAAAATATTTGTTTTCTTTAAATAAGAAATAAAATAAATTTCTATTAAAAAACTATTCGATTAATTTTAGGCGATAAACGAATATTCGAATAATTTTTTCACAGCTATTATTTCCTGTTTTAAAAATTAACAATTTTTTTGATAATTTTTGAAATATTTTTTAGTTGGAGGTGGGCCTCCAAAAAAAGTGTCGATACCAAAAATGCCTGGTTATGGGAGATTTCGTTGTGGATCCATTGTAAATACATGATTATTCGTACTTTTATTCGAATAAAAATTATGCGAATGCATACAGACAATTAATTTTTATCGTTTAAAAAATATATTGGATTTTGGATAAAAACTTATTCTTAAAAAAACTTATTATATAATAAATTTTCAATTTGAATAAATTAATTATTCGTTTAACTTTCGCCAAATAATCGAATATTGGAATATTTTCAACAATATATAATTTCTTTTTCTCTAATAGTTTATGATCAATTTGGCAACAACTTTTTTCAATGTCTTACAATGTATTTTACAGTCCGAGTATAAGGTAATCGGTTATATATGAAATTTGTTTGAATATATATAAAAGAAATCGATTTCTAATAACTCAAGTAAAACGACTCGATTAACTTTAGTCGAGTAATAGAGTAAATGAAAAAATCCTTCTAAAACTATCTGTAAAGTCCAAAGTCAACAAAGGAACAATAATTAAAGTAGATTGATCGATTAACTTGGCACTTCCAGGCTTAATTCTCTCTTAATTCTTTGATATATACGTAGAACAAATTGCCGGAGTTGGAGTCAAATCAAAACTCCATTTAACTGCAACAGGGCTGTAGTTTTATTAAAAGCGAATGAACTAAATGCAGTGGTATCAATTATGAACGATTCATTCGCTAAAAAACAGATATTCGTGAAATGGATGCCGCGTTTATGAGAGTCTTGGTAGGAGGCAAGCTTGAGTTTGTTTATAAGGAGTATTTCATTAAGTGTGTCGGATATCATTAGAATTTTTTATTCATTTGAATTGCCCATCGATGCCATTGTCCCATTGTGCAAATGTCCGTCGCGGCTTCGCTGGTTGGCGCTAATCCGAAATGTAAAATTTTTAATAAGTCAGACTGAATTTGACCAATGGCATGCGTTAAGTTGGCTTAAGGGTCGCTGTGGTTTGTTGTTTATTTGTGTGAACTACAAAAAAACTCTAAAGCAGTCAACCCGATATTAGTGGACAGTGCACATCACCTTCACTTGCCCTTGCAGAATGTACAATGTGGCACGTAGCGCCGTGCTGTTAAAAGCACATGTTGTTGCTGTTCATATCATCCAATTCAGGCCAAAAGAAGTTGTAATCATCATTCTATAGTGCTCGCCGTTAACGGTGATAGCCTTAGCCAACATCATTCTTAAGAAAATATGGATCGATGGCGCCGCCAGCCTAAATTGCACACTCTTGTGTCTCATATGGATTGGTATTGTTCCAAATTCGTCAACAACAAACGTGTTGACGTACCTATTAATCCAGAAAGGGGGACAATTATGGCGACCGTAAAGCGGGCGGAGCGCGTGGAATGTTGCCCGAACAGAATACCCATTTTGATTAAACAATTTTATCATCTGCACGTGTTGTTGAACGATATATCCGTCCATGGTGATTTGGCAAAATAAAGTGAATAAATGGCAGCCAATTCAATAGATGTATATTGAACAGTATGGTCGCTATCAACTGTCAAAGTTCAAATGTAACAATATAAAAGTAAAGAAAAATATTTACCTCCCCTAGAAAAATAATTTTTGTCACATATGACCATTTCGCTCAAAACCGTCGAGATGAATATGGCTACTTACAACATTTCCATCATGGAAAAATCTTTTTTGTGACATAATTTAAGTATTTAAAATGTTGATGTTGCTGTTGCTGTGGTTGTTGTTGTTGTTTCTGCTGTTGGCTTTGAAGGTGCTGATACAAGTAAAGAAAAGCGTGTGTCTTTTTATATTTTTAGCAAAAAATTGAGTGCAACATTTAAGAGGCAAATTTGAAAAATATTATTTTTAATATTAGAATTATTTGAATTATTCGTCATTAGTTGTTTTAATTGCATATTGAAACCAGTAAACAAAGGATAATGCATATAGAGGATAATAATGAAAAATATTGCAATTTTTAGTTTTCACAAACATGTAAAAATAGTTTTTTTTTTTAGCGATTTAGAAAGGAAAGCTTTTGAAGATAATAAGCGAATTGAATAATATGTATATACAAAAATCAATGTGAAATGATTAGATAAAGTCATGAAAGAATCAAATAAAAGTATGATGATGGACTTTGGGAGATAAAATCCTTGAATATGCGCTGTAATTCATGAGCAAAGCGTTTGTAGACCCTCGTAAATTTTATATTCCATAGAAATGATTCGTTAGTTCTATTTTTAGTTAAAGCCCTGAACGCACTCTTAAGGTAGAACTTTTCATAATAATTTGGCGAAAAATGTGCCTGAATTACGTTTATTTATTATTAACACCCCCCTTTCAATGCACCATTAGGTGTGGACTATTTGACACAAGCCATTGACTACAGATAAAATGGAAATGCACCCAATGCAATAGTGTCAAATCACAAGGTTTAGGGGTTCAATTTTGGCCACTAAAAAGTCGGTGACTTTCGGTTACTCTAATGCAGTGTTCTTTTCTAAAAAGTGTAAATTTTTTTGTCCTTTTAAAGAGAAATGAAAGGGAGTTTAGTATTCTTTAATAAAAAGAAAAACAAAAAAAGATTAGAGAAGAGCATGCAATCCTGTAAGGAAGTTAATTTTTTCTAATTTGAGCAATAAAATTTTTACAAATTGACAAAAAAAAATTTTTTGCATTTTTTTCAGAACATAAATTATCATATGTTACATTAAAATCATACATAATTTACAAAGTAAGAAAAAAAAACATATCTTTGGACCCACTCTGATACCAGGGATCATCATTCGCAACTCATATATTTCTTCCATTTTCTAGAAAATTCATCTTAAACTTTTCATAAAGTCTACAAGCGAGTTGCTTAAGCATTTATCCTGAAGAAAAGGACCTGAGCTGACTTTTTCAGTTATTCATTAAAAGTTCTGCAGTACGTATGCCTCATGGATTAAGCAGATGTTCTTACGTTCATTTCCCATTAATAAGTCGACCAGCTGGACCAGCAATTTTTTTTGAGGAGTCCTCCTGCTTTATTTTTATTTAAAAAAGGACCAAAGAGTACTGAATATTGGTATACTTCGTGGCGAAAGATAATGCTTTCGAAATGTAATGTAAATATCAAATATAAATAAATAGAAGGCATAAGTAACGAACCCAGTTGCACATAAACCGTCCAAATACATCCCCCCGGGAGGTACGGTTTATACATCTTGTCATGGTGGCTTGGTGTTGTGCTTCCTGGGGTATAGAGTTATCAGGTTTCCGGACCTAGGCCTCTTTGCTGATAACCCCTAAAAACTTGTATGTTGCTACCCAATCCCTGAATTAACAGGCGCGTATGCAAGTAAATTAAAGGTAAAAGTGGGTTCGCCCGCTACTCCGGTAATTAGGTAATATGGTCTTTCCAGACCTTGACCTTTGGCCAATTACCCCTTGAACTTAATGTATTACTACCCAATCTCTGAAATAACAGGGCAACGGGCGTGCATATAAGTAATTTAAGGAAGTAGCTCTGCCTATCCTTGTCTGGGTAGAGGTGCTACCGATACCTCAGGTTTGCATGAGACCTAAAATCCGAGGTGTTTTTAACACAAGGCCGACCAGAGTCCCATCTGGTGCCACGGGAACCAGTAGCCCCTAGGACTTGTCCTAGACTGGTTATTGGTGAGGCTCTTTCGGGGATCACATGGTGGCTGTGGTTAAAACCCGAAGATGCGCGGGAAGAGTTATGGGTCGGATGAGTGTGTCTGCAATACGATGCTAGTGACCGGGTGTAGATGCTCTCTTCAGGCCATATATCTCTATGTGCTGTTGCTATTCGACAGAGCTGCCCTGGTGGTTGCGGTTGGTAAGTGCCTATTAAGATAGGGGACATCTTACTGCTGGGCCATTGGGGTGGTAGGAGATTAGATAGCACCAGCACTTTAGCAAGGTGTCTGTACATGGTTCTGCAGCCTGTACAGAATTTGCTACCATATCGTCCCTATTAGGGGCACATGTAGAACCGCACCCTGTATGTGCCTCTGGAAGGGACGACGGGGACGGTGGGGAACGGCTTTATTCTTCCAGTGCAAAGTGCACCGTCAGGTTAGGCCATCGGGCAGGTACTGACGTGAATCTTTGGCATATCTGTCCACACACATACATATGTACTTATGTAATAGTTGTTAGTACTTGGCTCTAAGAGTATTTAGTTTTATTATTTCGTTAGCCCTCGCCTGCAACACGTTGCATTTATCGTCTAACTTGAGTGAGATCGTAATGTTAAGATCTTTGCAGAATACAGCCTATACACTGTCGGTGTAAAATTTAGAGGATTCCTTCCCTAATAACAAAACCCAATAATAGAATTTTCTTATGAGTGTAAAGAAAAATCACAGGTGTTTTATTTCTATTCACTAAATTTTAAGTCTATTCCAAATGTTATGAAAAACTTTTTTTAATAGGAAACCAATTTTTTTAAGTACTTCAAATATTTATTAGTCGTACAAACAGAACGCACCTTCCGTACGGAATCTATAATGGATGACAGGGATGGCAGTGGGAGTTTTAAAATTGTACCAGCTGGTTTAATGTTTTTGTTGTTAATTTTTTGAAATTTATTGCATCTTAACATATAAAAAATTACATTAAATTTTCTTTGTGTCATGAAAATGAAAAACAAGCATATTTTATAAATACATTCATATATGTATGTACACCACAAGTTATTTATAAAGGAAATGATACGTACATACAGGCAAATACTTACGGCCTTATTAAAAATAATATTTTACTGTCGCTCTCAGGCACCAATTTGTTAACAAACACTTTTCAAGGATAACAAAAGTTTGTTAAGAAATTACATACAAAAGACTACTTTAAATATTTTGTGATTTAAGAAATGATGATATGCGATACAAAAAAGACTAGAACTTCATTCGAGTGGACATATTTGTATGAAAAAAATATTATTAGTATTTTTAAAAATGATGATTTTCTATCATGATAATAATGCATGAAATCAAAATAACAAAAGTGTTGTAAGCAAAGAATTCACCAGAAACTTTAACTTCAAATGAAAGTATTTCAATATTGAGCATTTTTATTCCAGGCGGCGCAAAAGTAATGGCACAATTTGATCTGGCTGCCATTTTGTTATAAATGAAAAAAAAACATGTTTTCATAAAAAGTGTTGAAAATGTAAAATTGATGACATTAATGGAAAAAATATAATCAGCCATACAGCCACCCCCTGAATTGATGCATAATTGCCCTCGTTTTACGGTATTTTGTATTATTGCTTTGCAAAACATCTGGCAAATGACAAATTGACGAGATCTTCTTTAATGGGAGTTTTCAAGACTCATAAAGTTTGTTGTTTGTTGTGGTAACCGCGGGGTTTTAAATAGCCTCAAATTAAGAAGCCTACTGCTGTTAGATCTGGCGGTCTGGACCGACAAATTCAAATGTCTAAATGGATGCATTAAAAGAAAGTGGCAGCGTTTGATGTACATAGATTTTGGAGTGGCGGCATCCAAAAATGCTGCTGCCAATGACATTTCGGCCAACGGCGAATGCGACAGGGGCATGGTTACGAATGCATCAAAGAAAGTGATATTTCCTTCATCCTGTTGGAACTAATAGTGACCTTCCTTTGCACTTTTTAAAATATCGTGTTTACCATAAAATACCACGAACCTTGGAAACATTTAAAGCTGGCATTGAAGAAGAAATTGCCAATTTGGAGCCAGATATTTTGCGAGCAACAACTCAAAATGCCGTAAAACGAGCGCAATTATGCATCAATTCAAGAGGTGGCCATTTGAGTGACATACTTTTTTCCAAGCAATGTCATCAATTTAAAGTTTTAAAATATTTTTTTTTATGAAAATAGAGATCGTTTTTTCAGTTATAACAAAATAGGGCATTATATTGACCCCCACCCCTTGAACATAAAATTACTTTGAGTGGGTGTTAGAGTAAAATTTTTTGCCAAAAGAAAAAGGTATGAAAATGCAGAGATGGGGATACGGAAATAGAGCAAATTCGGATTATTTTTAATTCCTAAGAAAATTGAAAGTTTCATTAAATTTTTATTTCGGAAGCAATGAAAGTGTCCCTCTTTAAGGATGAGTTGTATTTCCTTGATGGGTATGTGTACATAAGAATATATATGTATATGTAATTAAGAGACAAGAAATGTATAATTAATTTTTTACAGTGTAATAACTTTAAGCCTAAGAATAGGCTCCGAAATTGTCAAACAAAATAGAAATGCATGTACCAGTATATAAAATATAATTAGTAAATAAACACAATATCAAAGCCAAAGAAAACAAAAATTGAATAAATAATTGAGTTTTTGCAAAAACATTGATATGATTTCAAAAGAAAATCACAAATATATTTTTTTAAACATTCAGCAGATTTTGTTGTAATATTTTTATGATAATGATTTACTAGAGAAACATAGTACATTTGTGTACATAACGAGCCTCTAGCGCCGAAAAAAACGTAATTGACAAATACATAAAGTTTACAGAAGAAACTTTTTTATTAACTTTATTTGCACTACATTCATAAGTTATAGAGCCAATGTATGTAAATTTGATTTGGCTGATTCCACTTTTAATGGCTAAAATATTTCCAGAAAATTTGTTTTAATAATGGGGAATAATCGATTGCTATGAAAAACTGCATATCGAAAAATGCATACATATGTACCATGTACATACTTATGTATGTCGATCGGTTACGTCTTTCTTTATAAATAGCAATTAAACAAAATATTAGAATACGTTTTGGAGTTTTACACCAAATTGGATTTTTGCCAAAGGTCTGCTGTGTTTAAAATAATAAATCATTACCAACCATCAACCACCAACCATGTTAATTTGAAAATTTAAATCTAAAGTTTCTATAATTAATAAAGTTTTGTATAATTATACATAAATAAACAACTGAATTGAATTGAAAATTGATTTTCAAACAAAAAGTAAAACAAGAAAAATATCAAAAAATATACAGATAAAAAACATGGCCAGCTGGTTGGTCTACAGTAAAAGTAAAATGACAACAAAAGAAATGCGTAAGAACAGACGATAGAAAAAGAAAAGAGAAAGGAATAAAGCACAAAATTAGCAAAATCAAGTAACTACACTAACGGTCGTTTGTTTAAAGGCATAAAATTAAATTTGAAAAAGTCTATAAAATACATATTTAAAATTTTTATTAAAAAAAAACGAGATATTTTTTTTATACAGTAGAACATAAAATAATTCAAACGAATCCAGATTCAATATAAATTATTTGTTTCTTTTACGTTTTAGTTCAAAATTATATATTAAGTCGTTTTATGCCCTAAATCACACCACCAAAGTGAAATAATTATTTTAATTTTTAGATTAAAATTTTTGTTTGCTTTTCATAACATATTAAACATATTAAACAATTTAACCGATTTTTAAAATTTAATTTAATTAAATTTAATATTTGATTTAAAATTTTTATTTAAAAAAACTGGAGATATTTATTTATGCAGTAGCTGCCCTACTTCACAGTAGAACATAAAATAATTGAAATGAATTTTAACAAATATTCAAAATTATATATTACGTCGTTTTGTCACTTAAATAACATTACCAAAGTGAAATTGTTATTATAACTTTTAGAATAAAATTTGAAAGTTTTGCTTTTGTTTTTCATAAAATATTACACAATTTAACCGATTTTTTCAAGCTCAGTGTACCTCTTATTTTATTTTATTTATTAATATTTCAGTACTTTTCGGGTACCATCTTCAAAATATCTATTTATTTTATACAAATATTAATTGACATAAAATAAAATAAGAGAGACCTTAAGCATAAACAAATTAATGAAATTGATTAATTCAAACAAACCTGTAAAAAATTAGAATATTTTTTACATTTTTTTAAGTTTTTATAAGCAAAACAATGCCTGATTATTATGCGGTGAAAAATTGGTTAGAAAAACATGTAGTTTTAAATTTTTTTTTAGTTTTATGATTTATGAGCAACGCATAAATCAAAATTTTCATTTTTTTAAAACTATTTAGTTATTTCTCAAGTTAATTTTTTTCTTTAAAAAAATTTCAATTTATGCTGGTTTAAAAATTAATAATTTTATAAAAATTGTTATAAGAAGAAAAGGAAAAAATAGATATAGTTAAGTTTTTATCGTAAATATTATATATATATTATCAAAATGCGATCAGCTCTCCTGCTGCATATCAACTTTGAGGACTATCACTTTCATAGTCTGCCATATATACGATAAATGAATTTGTTGTATGGAAAGTACCTTCCCCGTATACCATATTGGTTAAAATGGGGCCATCTTTTAAAAAATCTATTGTCGAATATATATCACCTTCCAAATTTGACGTAAAAATCATTCTAAATATAGCCCCATAACGAGTTAAAGGTCATAAACGCCATAAAAATCATCCTCTTTCATATGAATGTAATAGAAATTTCGTAATTTCGAATATAAAATCAAACAATTCATTGGCGACTTTACTAGCAACCCTGTGGTATTATCTGTCTGCTTTAATATCGATATAAAATTTTTCAGCATTAGTGTGATATACAAAGACCTTGAAATTATTTTTGTATTTGGGAAGATGTAAAAGGGGAATTTATTACCAATCAATCTTTAACGATTATAGACATTATTGTAACTGTGTTATATGGAATATCAATATACAGTAGTAGCAGATCAAACTGCATTTGCTGGCCCATATTGTAAAGCCATGAAGTAGTTCGGAAAGTAGTCTGGTGTAATACACGCCTATGGTCAATTTCATTGTATGTATATTTTTATGCTTTGGAGTATTTCAACTCCCTATATAGCAAATTATAACCTACTTGCATCATTTTAAGCATAAGATCTTTACATCGTATGGGGTTTGCCCCATACTAGGGGCATACGAGTTAATAATCGTACATTTAGGAAAATAGGCTGCGGCTCCACTACAAGTTCAACCTGTTATTCGTTTGAGCATTGGTAGATGCTACTGATGGCTGAGTTTTTACCAAGTACCTTCTCCTGGACAAAGAAAATGTGGGGGCAGTTGCTACTTTAGACAGGACGACTACTGTTTTGTTCGTTTGTTATTCATTTAACCAATTAGTTTACTGCTTTCATAAAATTTTATTTTACTTTTACCTTTAAACAAATTTCCGTAAGTGTTGATACAAGAACTGTGTAAATAAGGGGTGTGTATTTTGTGTCTTCTGTCTGTAAAAATGTGTAAAAGAAGGAGCATCTGAACAGAATAATGAGTGACTTATACCTTGAGAACTTGTAAAATCCTTCTTTACAAATAAAATACAATATAATTTTTCTTTTTTTAATCACCGTTTTCGTTAGAAAACAAATATTCGATGTTGATGTTGTAGCAATAAAATGTCACAATTATAAAATTTTTACTTTATTCACTCAAGAATTGCGTAATTTCGTAATATATTTAAATGAAGGCAAATAAATTTTCTTTATTGTGAACCATAAAATTTATGGATATTAATTTTCTATATGCATTACACACACACCCACACACGAACACGAATTTTCTTTTTTATTTTCCAAGTTTTTCAATACAAACGCACAGCGGAGCAATTTGGCACTCTTTTCAACTGAATTTATTATTATTTATTAAATACTTTTAATAGATGTATTTAGTTTTGCATACAAATATTTTTCACTTATTGTCTGGACTCTATTTGAATTATTTTAATTTTGTTTCTTTTGCGACTTTTCTTTTGCATCGATAAAAACTTTTGACATTTCTAGCGCCGACGCCGACTGTGTTTATTTTTCTTGTTTTCCTCTTTGTTTACTTTGACTCTCTTGACAAAGTATGTTTTGTTTTGGAAATTCTCAAAACAAACAAAAGTTTCTTACTCCCCGTCCACATTAGCAATTTTGTTGCATGCAATTCTTTGAAATTCTGCTTTGAAATTGTTTTAGTGTCCATATTCGAAAAAATCTAGTATTGCAATTTTTGTATAAAACGTATATAAAACGTCAAATACAACAACACCAAACATCAAGTTGAATAGGGAGAATTTCAAAGCAAAAGAGAATTGCAGAGAACGTGAAACTGTGTACACCTCACCACTCACACCAAAAACAACCAAGAATTGCTGCAACAAAATTGCAAATGCAGACGGGGTGTTATTGTGTGAAAAAAGTGCTGAGAAGCCGGCAAATGTGGAAGAAAGCTTTAACGTTTGTAAACAAAATATGACATCCTAATGATAAAAAGCTTTTTTACCTGCACATGCTGAGAGGCAGAGATGGAAAGTTCAATATAATTGTTGTTATGATTTTTGGACATCTGGCAGTCAGCGTTACCACAAATGAAATTTAAATTACAACATACTAAACAAACATAATGGAAGAGTAATTTGGCAGTAATGCAGCCCATGCATTTATCTAGAATAAATTATAACGAAATTATTATTAAGAAATACTGGAATACCAGATGGTCAGCTATAGTACCATCTATTCAAATTGATTAATATCAAGATGACTGTACTCCGCCGATGCAATAAGAATAGTTTTAACTGCAACTAATAACAATATTTTTTAAAATTAATTAGCAGAATATACAAAATAATTGCATATATGCGTATTATTAGCAAAAATTTCACAAAAATATTCGCATTTAGTGGAAATTTCTATAGGGAAATGAAAGTTCAGTTTCAAAATATCGGGAAAACATCGTGCTATAACTGTTCCTCTAGAATTGAAATATAAAAATTCGCTGAGAACTACGAAGAGGAGTACTCATGTTGATCTTTAGGGAATATATAGTTTTATATATTTGTATGCTATCTACATATATACTAAAACAACACAAATTGTTGTCGTTATATTTATTTTGGGAGCAATATACTCGCATTAGAGTTCTTCGTGTATATAGAAAAATTAGTTGCACTGTGTACATTTCTTCATCATTTTGCTTTTAGAAAATGAAAAACAAATTGTTCTTGAAAATTTTATTGAAAGAAGAGGTGAGAGTAACAAAAATTTACATTGGTTAGTAAAAAAGTGTGAGTGTGCCAAAGATCTTATTTAAATGCCATACAAAATTGCAACACTATCAATCTTAAAGAAATTCCACGGTTTTCAAAATGATCTGTTTCAGGAATGTCAATATAAATACCATACATATGTATATGTATAAGGAAACACATATTTCAAAAGACGATTGTACTTTAAGCACAAAATAAAATTATATTTATCAAATTCGTTATTCGAGATATCCTCCAAAATAACCATTTCAATATTCTATTGTTTGTTGTTGGCTTAGCTAGGTATATGCCTGCATTTCATTGGCGCTAACCAAATCATCAGTACAAATAGAAAAATATGATTGAGTTCTGTTTGAATTCTCATATAGTGTTTGTAGTCTGTGGCATAAGTATACGAGCTTTGAATGCTTTCAATCATGATTTGGCTAAAAGGGTACTGATGATTTGGTTAGCGCCAATGAAATGCAGGCATATACCTAGCTAAGCCAACAACAAACAATAGAATATTGAAACAAAATAAAATTATTAAAATGATTATTTTGAAAAGCTAAAAACTATTTCCGTAATAAGAAATAATCTCGCTGTTACTATTAAATTATATACTTATTATAGTTTATTTACACATTTGAAAATTAAAAACAACTCATCAAAATCATATGATCAATGAGTTTAACTGTAGCATTCGTTTCTTTCAAAGAGAAAGAGAGGAATTTTAAGCATATTTTGTATTTCACCAAAGTGAAAGCTAGATTTAGTGAAAATGTATCGTTTAACTTTAGAGCCTTTAGTGCCCTTCAACTTAAGGTATTATTTAGTGAAAACGGTGTCATCGCAAGTGATCCTGTCAGCTGTTACGAGGGTATAGTTCCATGACTTTTTGAATTTCCCTCCTCTTAGCTGAAAGGCAACAACACTCCTGTCAATAATGAAATGTCAGTTGATTTCTGTCAAAAATTCTAACAAGCTGCGTCATTTAATTTTTGTTTGACAGCAATTGACAAGAGGGGAAAATGGAAAAAAGTACATTCCGTGTGCAGCAGTATTCTTTGCGGAAAACTAAGGCTCAGCTTGATAAATACTATGGGAACTCTGCTCCATCAATTTTAATGTTAAAAAAGTGGTAGTGGTGGTGACATTCGTTGTAGTCTTTTAAGAACGAAACATAAAGAACATTCTGGACGCCCCGTTGAAGTCTCTACATCTGAAACAATTGAAAAAATTCATGATATGGTGTTGGCCGAACGAATATTGAAAGTGGGGGAGATTATGAAAGCCATAGGCATATCACATGGCTCAGTGGTTTTCATTTTGCATGATCACGTGGGCATAAGGAATCTTTAGGCAAGATTGGTGCCACATTTACTAACAATCGACCCCAAACGCAATCATGCGACAACTTCGCTGGAGTGTTCGGCATTATTCAACCGCAATATGGAAGAGTTTTGCGCCGTTTTGTGGTTGTGAATGAAACGTGGATCCACCGCGACATACCAGAGACCAAAAAGCCATCAAAACAGTGGGTTTCTCGAGGCGTATTGGTGCCAAATAAGGAAAAGGTGCGTTTATCAGCCAATAAAGTCTTACAGAAAATTTTGTGGAGTGTAGGCAGCATAATCCACATTGACTACCTTCCAAAGTGTAAAACAATCAATGACGAATATTATGCCAACTTTCTGGAACGATTTAATGAGTATTTGAAAAAAAAAACAACCCCACTATGACCAAGACATTGTCCTCCAGGACAGTGCAAAGGTGCATAGTCAGGTATCAGACATACTTATATCAAGGAAATTTTTGAATTTAGTATGTGTCCTTTTTCGAGTGTATCGATTGCCATGACTTCTCTTGAATTCATCTGTCAAGGTTTTTCTATTTAACGTTAGATAGAGATATTGCTACCGCGTATTCAACCAACTAAAGCCAAAAAGTCTTTCAAACCGCAATTTTATTATCAGTTTTCCCAAACAAATTGCAAATAAAAGATCCTACGCTTCAATAAATATTTTTGTTTATCTAGACATTCATTAACATCATTAACATATTTAAGGGCTTGTTTGAATAACCGGATGTTGTGACTGAATGTCAAATTCAATTGATTAATTTATTTCCATCTAACGCTTATGGAGATTTCCGTTAATACTTGTTTGTTTTTTTTTTTTTTGCTTTATGAACGAAAAAACTTTTATTAAAGACGGTGATGATAATCCTGAACTTCTGCAAATGGTTGGTTGGCTGCTGTTGATAAGGAAAATTGCAACCAAAGGTATTTTGGCAAATGACAATCCTCAAGTGGAAAGTAACGAAATAAAACCAAAATTATTGTAGTCTTAAAAGCCACAATCATCCTCATAAAAAGGAAAACTCGAATACAACATAAAACCATATAGTTCAGCAAATTAGCAACAACATGTTGGTGGGTATTGGAAAAGTAATATATATAAGTATATATATGATGGCATGACATTATGCCCAAAAAAGGTTTCTTACTGCGACTGTAAAAACTAGATAAAAAAAGAGACATTTAATTTTATTTCCTCTTGATTATTGTCTAGGGGCATTTCATACTTAACGTACCATTCGTAGCAGCGCACAATTGTGTTGGCTGCTAAAATCATATTATTTTTTTAATTACTCAAGTCATTCTTTTCCCTTCACATGAAATGGCCAAAAATGCCAATGACAAGAATGATGAGCCAAAAAAAAAACGTCTTCTTCGCCTGCCACAATTACGAATATGAAGGAAAATTACTTTAGAAATTCAATGCTTTTTGTTTCATATAATTGCGCAGATAACACTGTGTTGTGAGGGCTAATGCACCTCTAGAACAAGTTTAGCCCATCCCTCAGACTTTTTCCTTATGGAATTTCTTATAAGTGACACAATTTTCATAACCGTTAAGAGGATCTAGTTTTATGTGGCATGCAATGCCAAGCCGGTTATCAAGTAACCTACGGATGTGTCTAAGGGCAACACGGTTAGCTGCCACTATGGTCTAGCTCCATGGCGCTCTCAGCACTTGATGAACTCAATGCATCCCACTACCGCACCCATATGGGGTTGCCACAGATGCACCATTGCAATAGTTTTGTTTGCTGTTATTTTTCGGAATATTTCTAAGACTACAAAAGTTTCAAATGTTACTTATTTTAAAGTTTGTAACACTTAATATTGAAATTTATTATTTCGGGATATCCTCCCCAACAATTGTGGCTTTAGCTGTTCATATGCCGACATTTCATTGGTCGCTAAACCAAATCGAACCAAATTGAACTTTAAGCAGTTTGAAATCATTCGATCTCGGATGTTTAAGCCACACGAATCAAATACAATATGAGAATTCAGTATTATATATGAATCATAAAAAAAAATGCTTAAAATGCTTTTATACAAACAACACAATAAACAATTATACTCAAAGTGAGTCTATTTTATTTTTCTTGCAACATGTGTACAATTAAATGCCCGTTGTTCGTTAATGATTGTTTTAACAATTATTTGGGGAGAATATCCCGATATAATAAATTTCAATATTAAGTATTTAATATAAAGATTTTATTTTTCATTTTTGCCTGATTGAATACAATTAAACACGTTATTATTATCATTTTTGAATGACTTTATAAGGAATAATTCTGGGATAAAACTGACCTTGATACAAGGACCCAACCGATGTAATCTATTTCTAGTTTATATTTAATTTACCTTGGAAATACCCTTTTAAATAACAATTGGTCCATAAATGGACGAGTTATATTACAGTCATTACATCGGTTCCGTCCGATTTCCACTTAAATGTCTATGAAACCAATCTGTAAGCTACACTTTCGAAAAAAAAATGTTGTGAGTTGAAACTACAAGCAAATGCTTTGAAAGAACAAAAAATAATTTTCAAAATCGATCCATAAATTGTGAAGTTATGTGATAGTACATTTTTCGGGAGGGCTAATGCCCGTCCGATTTAAAAAAAATATATATCATGGTATCAAACTACAAAAAAAAAAACTTTCAAACTTTCAAAAAAAAAAAAAATTAATCGGTACACAAAAATTAAAAAAAATTCAAAGAAAAGTACACACGAGTTGATAACCTCCTTCTTTTTTAAAGTCAGTTAAAAAGGAAAAAAATAAATAAAATAAAATAAATAACAATATTTGATTTAATTTTAATGCTTTAATTTTCATCTTCATTTATATCTGTCCGTCCTTCTGTCTGCTCGTCTGTATTGGCATAAATGCTTGTCCATTTAATCACACCGACCAAACATGTTATTGAATATTTAAAAGGAATGATGTTGGATTTTTTCCTATCCGTCAACAAACAGCAGCCAATATGGCCTTATAAGACGCATGATCATTAATGCGTTTTTTTATATTATTAACGCTTGAGCCACAAGTCTACATTTCCTTTCCATAATAGTCTACTTATTCGTATTTGTGTAGTTTTTGTTTCAGGACAAAAAATAATAATAATATCCATGATGACAACAAGTACAACAATTGGGAATACATATATAATACTAGTATTATGCTAAAAGTGAATAAATAATAATGACAAATCAATAACTGGTTGCTAAACACATTCATAGATTGTCGGCATGGGTTGGTCCTCCATTCATTTCATGTGGCCGTTTGTTTTTTGGTCTTTGGCCTGTCCACAGTTTTTGTGTTTTTGTGTTTCTGTGTTGTGTTTTGTTTTTCATGTTTTTCTATAGTTTTTCCTTAATTTTTTACATACTTTTCACTACGAATAAAATGTATAAATTTTTGATCGCATTTTATTGCATTTATTGATGTTGTTTGTGGTTTTGTGTTTAAAGTGGTCCTGGGCTTCTGTGTTTTGTTTGTTTTTTAGTTCAAGTCATTGACTCTTCAACATACATTTGCTATAGTTTTGTTGCAGAGTTTGTAGCACAAACGTTTGCAATGATTTCATTTTTAAATATTTGGAAATAAGTGAAACAATGAACAGTAGAGCACAGTGGGGCAAACCGCTTCGTCCACTTAAAAGAAAACAGGTACAATGATATCTGGCAAATTTATTCTCAGTGATAAATTACCATTCGTAATTTAATATGAAATTGTTTTCTTTGCAACAAAAAAAAAAAAAAAAAAAAAAAAATAATAAAAATAAAAAGGTTTTTCTAACTTCCAAATCGGTGAATAGGAATCAATGACAAGCCAAGGCTAAAATTATAGAAAATGATTCGATTTAGTTCTTGATCCTAATCTCAGCATTTTTATGACTTTCTTAAAAGCTTTTTTTCACTATAAAGCTATTATTAGTTAAAGCTGTTTAAGTTAATAAAAGCTATTAATAGCAGAAAAATTCTTTAGGCTCTTACCCCATTGTGCTTGAATAAAATGCAGAAATTTGAACAATTCTCCAAAGGACAAACAACACACAATGGTTGAGTAATGATTGCCGGATTGTTCTTTGAAATATCGAATAGATTGCGCATTGAATATTAAGCAGAAAATATATGAGTACCAGTAACCAGGGATCAGCATTATTGAATAAAGACTACTCTTTATCAATAATGCTATTCAATTGCAAGGATGTTACAACATAGAATCCTATGAGCATAGTCCTTACATCAGATTAAAAGGAGAGCGGAGCCATGTAAAGTATTGCATATATGAACTAGTTCGTATTTTTGTAAAGAGAACAAGCTCAAATATGTAGGTTGGCCTAAAAAAAAATTACTAGATGATATTGCAATGCCATCTGGGCGTCATTTGGCTCATTGTGATGCTTGGAAGGCTATTAACACTCCTCAAATCGCTATGAAAATCTATAAATTGCGCCTTCGAAGAGCCGCTAAGAGCTTTTTTCGCTTAATCTTCCATATAAGAAGATTGTACTCGTGTAGCCGTTTGGCACTAAGCTACTCTGAAAGAAATTTTTGATATATTTACGAACATTTGTCAACAACTGAAAAATAGAACCTAGATGTAGTTTTATGATTATAACAAATATATTATTACGTTCATCATATCTATATGAAATATTTTTAATTAGTTATATAGTTAATATGATTGTCAGCACTATATTAAATGTCCCAGCAAACATTTTATTATGTTTCTTGGAATAACATATATAAAAGAAATTAGTGTTCACATAATTTATAATGAAGTTTAGTGCCTCTCTAACGAACTATATGGCACTGGGCAATTTAATTCCTTATAGACAAAGTTCTTTACAACCGAAGTAAATATTTGTGTTTTTTTTTTCAACAAATATACCCAGTGATGAAAAGGAATGACATCTTCATTGTCTCCAAAGTAGTCGCTAGTGCAAATTATTTTTACTTCTTAGGAAGTTCAGTTGAGAAATTAAAAGAAATTAAAAGAAATACTTATTTTTTATTTTAATTTGGCTATTTTCCTTTTCCTTTTACTTCAAACTATGAATCACTTTTATATAAGAAAAAAATATAATTTGTTGGCAAATTTTTTATATTTCGAAACTTTAGTTTTCAGTAGTACTACAAGTAAATTGTCTTTATTTAATAAAAAAATTATTTTCTTTGCAAAGAACAAGGAAAAAAATTATAAATCTAAAAACCCTACGCTAAAGTCATTTAGAAATTAACAAAATCCCATTTTTTTCTGCATTAAAATCTCAGAATTTTCATGACTTCTTTAGCAGTTATTTTTACTGAGTCTCTCCCAAACGTGCTTAACCCCACAGCTACGCACATATACATACATACTCGTATATTAACTTAGAGTCGCTGTTATTTAAAATGCTGACGTGGCTGAGGTGATAAATGCGTTAACAGTGAAACATGGCATGACGAAATAAGTTCGAGTTCAAATCCAGTCGAGAAAAATAATCAGTACAAAATTTAAATTGTATGAATACAAATTTAATGTTAAGATGATGGTTTTTATATACTATGGGACGTGTACCATTTTAACTACTTCCAAAAACGATTCCTGGGCGGTTATATGCTGGAAAAGCTTTGCCAAGGATTAGGGTCCAGGAAAACTGATCGTTTAAGATACCTCTCGTACTCGAATTAATAAGACGAGTACCGGTTCTAAGCACAACACATCTAACGGAATGTATGGTCATTTCGAAATGGCGGTCATCTAGGCGCATTAAACTACTATGAAAACCAAGTTTAAAAAATCGCATTTTCATGACTTCTGGATCATGACTCCAAATCCAGTGAATGTGATCCAAAAAAGAGAACGTCTTCCAATGACAAGTCTATATTTATCATATATGTCTTGGGTGCCTCCCGCTGGAGGCAACTTTTCATTGTTAATGTGGCAACCAAGTTTCAGTCATATTCGAATTAAAATTTTTTTTTTATACTGAAAAACAGTTTTGGGAAAACCTATTTTTACGTCTTGTTTGAGATGTTCTTCCAATTTTAATATAAATTCATTTATTAATGTCAATTTTCAACAAGTTTATATATCACTTATTTCAATGATGCTTATGCCAGTTCATCAGTGGCCTGTTGGGTTGGTTGAAGCCACACAAGACATATGCAATCGTGCCTCGACAGAAGTTATTTAGTCCTGCATACACTCAATATTCACTCACAACTTTTGAAAGATCCTTATGGAGGTTTTTCAAGTTTTCTTGCCACATACATATTTTATTCCATTCTCAACCCTAACATCTCGATTACCTTATGTTGCAATTGAATGAAAAGCATGAGATTAAGCATAATTTACTTTCTATGTATGTCCAACACGAGAAGAAAAACACAAAGCTTTTCAAGAAAATCTATGATAACTTTTGTATCTTGCCATAATTTATTTTTTCTTTGTTCGAATCGAAGGCAAAACAAGTTGGCCATGTGACATGCGTGTGAGTTAGTGCAGCAACATGTATGATTAAAATCGCAAAATCCAACTCAACTTAAGTGCGCCACTCCAAGCTCTGAACTTTGTGAGCCTTTGAACATGAAGACAGTGAAAGCTCTCATAAACGGAAACGGGATATTCATTGTTGCGAGAGATATATTTCAATGGCAACAAAAAAAAAAACTATTGCAATATAGTACAAGGCGGGATATCTTTGCACATTTAAAGTAGATTATGCCAGTCTACTAGTAGAGCTTTCACTGTACAAACAGCTATAACTTTGGATAATCGCCATGGCAATGTTTATTAAAATTGCGTTACAATTTGAGAAATGTTTGCGTAAAATTTTTGGTGTGGTCACATTTGAATTCTTGTTGTTGTAGTTGTTTAATTTTATTAAATTTATTGAAATTCAAAACTAAGGCCCCCATATATGGAAAATATTACTGGCCATTGAATTTTGACCATTCTTGAATTCATTAGATAAAGGCATTCAAAAGTGTATCGTGTACTCGTAACTACAAAAATAATAAAATCCAATGCGTAAAACCTTAAATAGTGATTTTAATCAAGTCTATATGTCTGTCTGTCTGTCTGTCTGCCTACCTGCCTGCATGCCTGCCTGTCTATCTTTTATGATATTGTCTATTTAGTATTGACCATGCATTAGATTTAATATTTTTGTACATTGACAACTTTTTGATTACGCGGCTACAATTTTAGCATTTTTATCATTTTCAATAATAAATTGATTTTAGTTTGGGCAATTTTTGTGGCACAACAATTAACATAAATTAAATTCCTAATTATAAAAAAGCACTAATAAAGAAAACACTGAGAAAATTTAATGAATTAAAATTAACTCGATTTTTATCAATATGTGCCCTAATGAAACCAGTCAAGTTGTTTTCGAAATCTGCCAATTTAAGCGAACAATATGCTCTTCAGTGTACAATTATTAATGGTGGAGTTGTCATCGACCTTTAGCACTAGCGCCGCTCGTCGTTGACCTATCACCGTCAACTGGCCAACTTCGTTCTCAAAGATATATGGACCGATGGCGCAGACATTACCAAGTGCCTACGGAACACTGACTTTCTTTTGATGCATTAGACGCTTGGATCTCATGTTGGTTGGTAACGACAAATTCGGCAATATTGTTTGTTGATGTTTCTTTTTATCTAGAAATGGACGATTATGATGACCGTAAAATGATCGAGGCGTGTGGGACACTTATAAAAAAAATTTTATAATTTGCACATACCGCTGAATACTATATCCATCCACGACGACTTGGCAAAACATATTAAATAAATGACAGCCGATTTGGCAGCTGTATCTTTAACACTCTGTTCGCTGCCAAAGTTTAAAAATCCCTATTGGAATACCCGTTATTTGTACAAAATATCGGGATCGCAGAATTTGTTTATTGTAGGCGATAACTCGTTGTAACCGAACTCCGCTGCAATTAGCGCTTCGCATAGAGCTTAAAAATTATGCATCCTTTGGTATCATTTACAGCGGGTTTTTGTATTTTCATATGTGGTAGAACCACGGAGGACAAGGTTTCTCTTACACCGAATAATAGTATAATAAAGAGAGCCGTAAAAGCTAGTATGCTTCAGATCTGCCCGCACTTTGATCAATATGAGTGTTGATTCAGGGAATCTGTTGGAAAGGTTAGGAATATGGAATCAGATTAATTGTCTGAGCCGATGGGACATATATTTTTTGGATGACTCCAGATGTATATATGTATGTTGCAATCCCCAATAGGATAATCAGGGCTAATAAAGAAAAAATGAAACAACAACAAAATTAGTTGTGTAGGAAAAATATAATTGGATTTATTTGAAGTATAGAATTACGTCTTTACTCGGCTGATAGATGAACAAGAAAAGAATGAAATCAATACCAGAAAAAACATGGAAACAACCTGTTAGACTTTTTGACCCTTTGACCGTTACTTTTAGGCATTATTTACAAAAGAGGGCAAACAGTATTCAGCTATGATATATAAGACAAAGGGAAAATTCGTGTATAACGCTGTTGTTGATGGTAAATGGAATATAAGACATTTTGACGTTTTGAGAGAGGAGCGGATAGAATGATACCTCCCATACAAAAGTGATACTTTAAAAATTGTCTATAAAAAGTTTAAAATAAAAACTTTTTAACAAATAAATTTATAAGTACGTGTTGGCAATACCATGATTTTATGACGCCGGTTAATTTTTATAGCGACTAAGAAGTCATAGCTGTCATATTTAGACATTTTATGTTCGTTCCGAATTGTAAGATTACAAAGTAAAATAAGAAAATAAAAGAATTATTTTACATACAAAAAAAGTTTGAAATAAAGTTGAAAAAAAGATTTAATTTGTAGCTTTCCGTCAATTCGGGATGTAATTCTTACTCGTATAATAATAATCAGAGTTGATTTTTCATTTCACTATTGAATTATTACGGTGTTCTTTTAGCAATTTTCTATTTTTCATTTGTTTAATTTTTGCATACTTGCGAATTTTTTTTTTTCAAAAATTTCTTTTAGTGTATTTATTTTAATTCGCTGCTCATTTGTAATTTTATCAAAACAAACATTAACCGCTAATGCTGCCATCGTGCATTTCACAACGGATTCTATGTGGTAAAAATGCCACAATTTGAGTTGAAATTTCATATCATGGTCATGTTACGGCGATTATGGTAGTTCGAATGCTACGAGTACTAATGGTCATTTATTATTTTTTTGAATCAAATTATTGTTGTTTTCGTTGTTGCTTAGTTGGAGGTTTCAAAAACCTTCAAGTAATTCCACATTAAATGTGCATAATTTTCGGATTTTGCGGACATTGATTTAGATGCAACCAACGCCCAGCCGCAAGCAACACACAAACACTTGCATAGATGGAGGTGTTTTCTCTTTTTCATAAATTAGTTAGAAAAAGCTTGGGATTGTTTCGTTATAATAATTTACTAAAAATGGGTAAAACATTTGTTAATTAAAACTAAAAATATTTAATGTCATGTTGCGTATTTTTGAGTGTCTGTTTTTTTTTGTGGTATATAATAATCTGGTGCAATTCATTATGAAATCGTGATCGTTGGAGAATATGAAATCTTACAAAAACTGCTGAGTTTTTCACAAAAAAAGAATATCTTCTTATAGTTGATAAGTTTTTTTTTGTTGTGCGCTAAGCACAGTAAGGTGAGGCTTCATGATTTGAAAATTTTCCCTTAAACTCCTAATGTTGGATAGAGCAGTTGTTATATGCCGCTTTATACAGATGACATAACAGTGGTAAAGTTCCTTTTTTCTCTGCGTTCCGTTGTAATGTCTTTTCGTTGCACAGTGGTGTTCCGGTTTGTTTCAATTGTGGTTGCCGTAAGTCATGAAATAGTTCCATTTATTTTGTGTGTTACGTTAACTCAGGAAATTCCCATTTACGTTATTGTTATCAAAAATAATTGATCACTTCTCTCGACTGGATAACATTGCAGTTCAAGCAATTAATGATATTTATCATGCATATTTTAATGGACGAACATTTACGTCACGTATTAGTTAACTTAGTTATTTTGATGCATATACCAAATAATTCCTTAGACTATTTGATTATATTTTGGTTTCAGCCTGTTATATTTTCCATTACGTATATCTTACAGTAAAGACAATTGCGTTACGTAATAGCTGGTGAATCATTTCTTGTGCGTGATTATATACTACTTGCAGGAGCATAATGTTTTCCATTATGCATATCTTACAGCATAGACTATTACGTTTTATGCATATAATATTCAATGAAATTCTTCTTCTTTTTTACTTTTCTCCCTTACACCCTACTTGATTACATTACAGTTTCACTACGCATATCTTAAGAGTATGAATAGTTAACGAAAATCTTCTAAAGCATTATACGAAATATATTTTTCCATGCGCCCAACCCGATTACATTATAGTTCAAGCAAGTCATGATTCCCATTGCAAAAATCTCATAGCATAGTGAATTACGTCACGTAACACTTAATAAAACTCTTGCAGTATATAACACAAAATAACTCCGCCCAAGTTGATTACGTTATAGTTCCCCCTTACGTCTTAAGCATATACAATTATGACATATAATGTAACGTAATGAAAATTTTCTCATGTCTTCTATAAAGTAACTTTTTTAATTTATCCCTTAAAGAAACAGAAGTGTTCCATCAAAATGCTTAAGTAGTTTTTTCCCCAAAGCCTTTTTAAGCAGTCTAGTGTATGTAATCAAAATAATTTTTGTTTTTAGATCGATTCCTTATATAACGAATTTCAGCACTTGTGCTTAAACAAAAAGGTTCGCCAAGAAAAGAAAAAGTAGTCCTTTTTAAATTTCTTAGCACGACATTTTCTCTAATCATCATAAATAATTATCAGTTGAATAGCAAGTGTTGAAGGACTTTTATTAAGGGTCGAAAAGAAAGGAGCAATAAAAAGTTCAACAAAGTGATGACGGAGAATTTAACTAAAACAAAGACAAACAAAAAATAAATACAAACTCTTAAAATTTATTGAACAATTCAAATATTTCCTGGTTACAAAGGGTTCAAATGGTTTGTGTATGCGTGGTAGGAATTCTTTTTAATTCATTTCTTGTACTGAAAGTATATGGGCGGTATTCAATAATGAAATATCAGTTAATTAAGGGATAATGTGCTGAAATGTCTATTAAAACCATAAAAAAATCTTGTTTCCCTTTTATTGTATTCGCGATGCTTTTAAGCGGCATACAAATTGAAATTACGATGAAATATTTCCACGGAAACTGATTTTAATTTAATTGTAACAATAATAGATCTAATTGAACAACTTTTGCCCAGAATTGCTGTTTAACAAGAATTTTAATTCAAATAATAATAAAAATAATTCATTTGTTAATTGATTTTAATTCCAATGAGTGGCAATAAAAATTTCCTTTTTCATTTGAAATTTTTTTTAAGCCAAATTAACCTCTAGGACCCAAACAATAACCCAAAGCAATCACTTTTTTTTAAAGAATTGTAAGAAGCAGTAATTAATGATTTTTTTTAATTATTTTAATTTAATTTTTAAGCACTCAGGCCAGTTTTTAAATATAAAACTTTTTTTACTTCGAATATTTCATTACACTTTGTGCAACTTCTTCAGGGAATACTCGTATAAATAATGACGAGAGAGAATTGCCGCAAGGAAAGAATGAGGTGAAGTAAAAATGTAAACAATTTTTAACACATAAAAATTTTAATAAAATTAATTTCATCTATTAACTTCACTGTTCTTTGAAATTAAGTGTCTGCAATTTTGAGCAACATTTTCCCAATGGACTGACTCTCTAGCATCTCTTATAGTAGCCGGTGGCGAAATATGTTGACGATATATTTTGAATAATTTTAGAATTTGATATATTATAAAGGGTGATGTTTTTTGCCAACTTTCTTTTTGGCAACACCGTCTATGGCACCTCAGCTGTTTTCGTGTAACATGTTACTGTTAAACATGTTCAGTTTCTTCTAAAATTTAACCAGGAATCGACTTACAAACGAACAGACTATTGAGTTTTATTATCAAAATTCATACTCGTTTAAGAAAGTGCACCGTGCACTTTTTTATCGGAAATTTGTGTTCAGCGACGAAGCTCATTTCTTGTTGAATGAATACGTGAACAAGCAAAATTGCCATATTTGGTGTGAAGAGCAGCCAGAAGCGTTGCAAGAACTGCCAATGCATTCCAAAAAATGCACTGTTTGGTGCGGATTATGAGCTAGTGGCATCATTGAACCGTACTTTTTCAACGACGACGAAGGGAGGGACGTTACTGTGAATGGCAGGCGCTACCGAGCGGTAATTACAAATTTTTTTGTCCAAAATAGAAGAGCTGGACTTTGCTGACATGTGGTTTCAACAAAACATTGTCACATGGCACACAGCACGCGAAACATTGGGCCTATTGAGAGGCGAGTGCGGTGAAAAGTTTTTTTTTCAAGTTTAGGGCCGGTCAATTGGCCGCCTAGATTGTGCAATTTAATGTCTTTAGACTATTTCTGGTGCGGCTATATTAAGGCTTACATATGTCTATAGGGAAATGTGAAGAAATGTGACAATTTGTTTTACTTGTACGGAAACAAAGGTGTCGTGTATGATGCTGAGCCCACGCTTTTTAAGTATTTTCAATGGTTAGAACATCGTTGGAATAGAGTTGGAAACCGTGATTTGTACCTTTATTTAATTAATCAAGATTTTCTCAACTTAGCTTCCTAGGAAGTCGAAAAAATGCTGTAAGAAATGTTTTGGAATTAACGAATATTTCATTCCTATAGAACAACTTCCATTCTTTCACTGGGACGTATATGGATATAAACATTTGCCTTCACGATCAACTGAGCTGTTGCATAGTCGTAATTATTGTCAATGTTTCTAACAGAAGTTTCAAAAATTCTGCATGTTTATGTAAATTATTAGGCAGGTTTTTTTATTACAATCTCCACTATAAATCAGGGCGAAAATGTCAAAAGATTTTTTTGTTTGTTAACGGATTAAGGTTAAAAAAAATACAAGAGCTTTTTAGTTACACAATATTCAGTATAAATATAATAGTATGCATATCGAACAGAGATGAGCATTAAACGCGTGACCGACATGAACCTCAGGTGATCATGTGTTAGTGTTTCTTTTCTCACGTAAAAGTACAAAAATTATACGAAATAATAATTTTTGCGTAATATACAAGGTGGCGCAAATTGTAGATGGCGCCAAATGTCACTGTGCTTTGTCACTTAGCGAATTAATTGTCAAAAAGGCAGGAAGCAATACACATCTCAATAACATGGTAATATTGTAAGTGCTTATTTGACAAGTTTTCGATCTCTTGTTTTAACTCAGTGTGAATTTCGGTGTTGTTTTCTTCCTCGTCGTGTTTCATATCCTCCAGCAATTAAGCATTTGACTGAGCGTCTCTTGCTTACTTCGTATACTATAAATTTTTTCAAGAAGTATCCAGCCCTGTATTGCTAATTGATCAACGAGGTGACGACTCATACAATTAGGCATTAGCAGTCGTTCGTTGCACGAGTTTTTTCGCCACATGTTGTTGTTTTAGATCTCGATAATTGTTGGTTTCGGCAGAATGGAACATCCGCATACACAGCGATAAAGATTTTGAGACACTAATTTCCAAGTATGGTGATCTACCATTTTGGGGATTTGAACTTACCGTCCAGATCGCCAGATCTGACAGCACCAGACTTCTTTCTTTGGGGCTTTTTAAAATCTCTCGTTTAACACAACAAACCACAAACTCTGCAAGTCTAACTATGTGAAAAATGACATTAGTTTTGCGCCACCTTGTATTTAAACGATTGAAAAAATTGCAAAAAATAAGAATAGAAAAGAGAAAAAATAAAACTTAATAAAGCTGCAGTAATGGTCAAATTAAGTCTGTCACGAAATTCAACGAATTTCGGATAAAGATTAAAATTAAAAAATTTAATTGATTCTTAAAATTAAAAGCTCTCTTTTGTTTTTACTATATATAAATAATTAAGCTTATAAGCGTTAGCATATCGGAAAACATTCTTTTACTCACCTGTTCCTGCATAATAAGAGACCACAGAAAGAATGTTACACATGACTAAAGCAAGTAAAAAAATACTCACTTACTCATCCCTAATTTATAACATGCATTTGATTACTAAGCAATTTAAAGCCTTTCGTCTATTAGTTTTTGCATTAATAGGCATTTTTTATTTCCAACGACTGATACATATAAACAGCCTTTTACTTTTTGACTCCGAAAAAATAAAGAAAAAATTAGATTAAAAAGAAAAAAAAATCTTTTACAGCCTTCACTTGTTCGGAATAAAATAACAAGTTTTCATTTTGCTTTTTTTTCTCTTGTATTTATTATTTTGTTACAATTAAGATTTTTGTTGTTGAATTTTGGCTCGCAAGTGCGTGTTTCGGTGCAGTTTAAATGCATTTCAAACATTGAGAAAAATTTCAAAAATTTAAGGCGTTAACTGGCGTTTTAATCGCAAAAACCTTTAAGGAAAACCTTATGAAGTCATTAAGTGTTTGTATGCAGATGCACTTAAAAGCAATTAGAAGATTTTTGCTGATTTTTGCTGTATTTTCATTGCATTAAGATCTATTTTAGTTGATAAGTTTAGGGCGAAATATAATTTTAACGGCTGGCGTGCTGTTTTTATATAAAAATGCACTAAAAGAAATTCTTTGGAATAGTTAAATAAGATCCGAAAAATTATTTATAACACATTTCCAAGAAGGTATTTGCGGCGTACTATTGGACACTACCTTTTAAGAGGCCAATATATTGTACAATATTTTTGAGTATTTTATCATTAATGCAATAAGAGGTATACTATTTTCAAATAACACATATTTATTGGTATCGTTGGTATCGCTGGTGTCTTGGTGTTTTGCTTGTAAATAATTTATATTGTACAATACTGGCAACAAATAATACAATAAAAGCAAAAATAATTTGATTTTTGTCAGTGTGTTGTGCCAACTTTTGATGTAACTTATATGCAGACAATAATACTGCACAATATGAAAAACTACACAATTATATTGCAAATGTAAGTATGTGCCGCCTAAGAACTTAAGGTT
Source organism: Germaria angustata (assembly GCA_963681545.1). Lineage (NCBI taxonomy): Eukaryota > Metazoa > Arthropoda > Insecta > Diptera > Tachinidae > Germaria > Germaria angustata. The sequence goes on along the minus strand of OY813001.1, from coordinate 10,663,169 downwards.
TAGTATAGAAGGGGAAAAACAAATTAAGAAATTAGGACTTGCCTCCATTAGAGCTTTTAACTGTTGCTGGCAAGACTGATGCACTTTGGGACGGAACATTTATGAAATAATATAACAAAAAAATTAAAACTAAGAGAAACAACGCTATGCTTGTGGTTATTGTTGCTGGGATGTCATGAATGCAAGCAGAATTTGGCAGGAAGAAACATAAAATATAACAAAATTATATCTATTTGCTGGCATTTTAGCATATATTGTTAACAGTGGCAGGATGTGGCAGAAATGTTTTGTGCCGCAAAATATTTCACCTCGGCTTTCATTGAACGATTTCGTTTTTTCATACTTTTTAATGCTGAAAATGTACGGTAAGCGAAGCCAATTTTCGACATACCATAGACGAAAAATTGCCTGCGTGCGGGCAAACCCCGATAGTGAAGAAGTACTCTGGAAAGCCCAGCTGGTTGTAAATATGCTTCAGCCAATAAAAAGCTTTCCTTAAAAGACCGTTAATGCAGAAATGCTCAGAAATCAAAGAAAAAATCGAAGGTACCACAGAAAATTAAAAAGGTGAAGTAAAAGCATTTTAAGCATTTTCATGAAATTGTCATTCAAAAAGAACATGAGGAAGAGTACAAGAAATTTGCACTTATTCCAAAACGGAATAACTCTAAAAATATAGGAAAAATGTTGGGAATGAATAAATTTTTAAGGCCTTTTTATTTTGAACGTCTTTTCATAGAGCCATTCTAACTGAGATGATACTGAAAGTTATCGAGGGCTTCCGGAAGTGTAGTCCCTAGCATTGGAATATATTCTAAGTAGGTACCATATTGGCTATACTGGCTCCTTAAATTCCACTTTGCCTTCTGATGTTTTGTCAGACCAGTAAACCGGGCAGCAGTGATGATTTTTAATGATTATAAGTCAAAAATTTATTTTAAACGCATTAGAACGTTGGTCTAAATCAAATCAAATGGCTATTTTTGAAGAAAGGGATACCAAATATCATTTACAGTCCGAAAGCTGTAAGACTTCATCTCCGGTGTTCCATTAAAAAAGAGTACATTTTTCTTAATATTTTCATATTGGTTGCTCTTTCAACCCAATTTCTTACACTATATACAAAAGCTACAACTATTTTCTGCAAGTTTTCTTGTACGTGTACGTACCGCCTTTAGATATATCGCTTGTCGCTTGACGTTGCAATTGTACGTTACGTGATACGTTAGATTTTTATCTTAGATCGCTTGGTATATATTAATAGTTTTTTTTGTGAATATTTTCTTTTTCAAATAATCTATAGACTTTAAACCCTGAAAACAGCAAGCAAAAGGCGTTACTTGGTGTTTATGTTTGAAATTAAGAACCAGTTCAAATTTATAGCAAAAATGGAATTTTCTTATTAGAAACAGCAAATACTCCTAATAATATTTCCAACTAAAACATAATTGAATTTTTGATTTGTTAACATATTCCATAACATTTTTCAACTTAAAAACAATATGGATTTTTTTGCTTTTAAAATGAAATTGGATTCCAGTTGAGTTCGTTAACAAAATTGTTTGCTTTATAGAATTGATTTTCATTTTTTCTTCAATTTTTAATTTTTTTAGCAACAGCAGGTAGTCTTATTAGAAGACTTCATAAATGTTTATTTTTTATTATTTAAATTGTCTTATTTCCGTTGTAAATTGTTGTAAGTGTGTGTAAGTCCATTAGGCAAATTTTTTTTGGGAATTTAGTTTGTTTGCAAAGTTGGCATATCCTGGTTCCGACAGAAATTAAACTGTTTGCGGAGGTTTGCCAATTTTTGTTGATTTCTGGTTACAAATAAAGCAAAAAATAAACTTCTGGAATTAAGGATACATGGGAGAAAAACATGTCCTTGCAACCAATGACATAAAAATTTCATTGAAAATATTACACATAACTCTGGAATTATTTATAATTATTTTTTGTATTTTATAGCCAATATTTGTTTTTCGAAATTAAGGATAAGCCTGTCCTTGCACTAAAAGAAATTAAATTTTCTATCACGTCTAAGAAAATCTTATAAATATTTGCCTATTCTTGTCTATACGCTGATTAAAAGTGCAGTTTAAACTGATTTGTAGATATTAAGGATATATGGGAGATGGGCATGTCCTTGCAGTGAATGGAAGGAAATTTGTGGTAAAATTTAAGAGCATAATTTTGAGAAAAATTTTTAATTTCATGCATGTATGTATCAAAACTAATATTTTTTAAATCAAGAATATCTGAGAAGTGAGCGAGTCCTTTGCACGAAAAGCTTGATAATTATTGCTGTGCTCTGATTATAAATGTAGTGAACATTTTATATTTGAGAATAAGGAGTGAGAATATATGGGAGTCGCCAACTTTCACTTTTTTAATTATATTTCTAGCTGATATTAATCTTTTCAAATAAAGGATATACATGGGGCACCTTTGTCCTTCCTCGAATTTTCTGCAAAATTTTTCCAAACAAATTTAATGATTTCCTCTGTATGGCACAGTGCATCGCCTTCAGTGTTTAGACTTCATAAGCATAAAAAAGTGAAAGGTGTCGAGCTACTTTGTTGTCCTTCCCATGAACTTAAAGCACCCTGAACTCTTAAATAATAACAAATTGATATTTATTTTATATAAATTATTTTCAAATCACAATGTTGGTCTTATTGTATTAAATATGTATAGACAAGAATCTAAAGGTGGGTTTAGAATTCAAGAATATAATAGTTCGTATGAGAACGAATCGTTTAATATAAATAAATTATTAAACAAATTTATTTTCATAAATTTTCCACTTGTAATTGTTATTGATTTTGTTTACTTGCAACAGACGATGTGGGCTGTCGTGCAAAAAGAATGCAAAAGATTCTAGATTTATCAGCATTAATTCATTCATATTTGTCTGCTGCAAGTTTTAGCTGTAAAAGGAAGAAAATAAATTTTTTAATAAAATTTTATGAAAATTTATTATTAAATAAATAATTTATGGGTATTTAGTTGAAAATTTGTTTCAAATTTAGTTTGTCGTTGTTGAATTGTGGCGTTTTCACTTCTCACAAAAATGTTGCATGTTCTATTCTTAAATATGCTGCACCTAAGGCACATAAATATTTCAGGGTTAGACACTACCCCTTCTTAAGTTTTCAGTTTTCCATTTTTTTAATTTTTGTATTTGTAAATTTTATCATTTGCGTAAAAGTGTTTGTTTAGAAGAGTTGGATTGCAGATTGGTCTTATGATTTTTTTTTCGAAAATTTAACCGGCAATTTGTCCCTCCCCTAAAATATTGATAATCGCTTAACTCCTCCATTTATGAACCGATTTTCTATATTTTTTATTTATTCTTGCTTGTAGCTTGGCTTAATAATTTTTTTTTGATACTTAAGAGATTCTTCCTCCCCCCTGCCCTAGCAAATGTGCGGGATTATTGCATAAATCCTTTATTTATGGAACGATATTGATATGAACGATTTCTATATGAAAGTATACCTTGCGGTATCGTTTCACCGTAATTTAGGTGGAAATCGGACGGACAAAATGGCCGCCCGATATAATGACTACAACATAATTCAGCCATTTATGGAGCTATTTTTCATAATTTATTTTTAAATCAAAATACAAAAATTTAGTTATAAATAAAAATTTATGAAATTCTGTTTTTATAACTCATAATTTAACAAATGGCCAAAAGACATTCGTCATAAATGTTTTACTATCTACTGGATTAAAAATACAGACACAATAAACCAAATGTGGCAAATTTGTTAATACAATAGAAAAAAAAAACAATTTCAAAATTATTGCCGTTGCAAATTATACATAAATGCAGTAATTAATAAAATAAAAGTAAAAAATCTTCAAAGAACAAAAACGTTTAAAATGTTTACGCAATACAAATGGAACGAATGGGAAAGTGATTCACTGACTGACTGACTGAATGAGACTTGGGTGGTACGCTAGTGCGCGCGTTCGTTGCCTGAGCATGTGGCATGATACAAAACTTAAACATTTTAAATGATGTTTTTAGCCTACAAAATGCTAAAGCCTAAAGCATAAATTGTATTAGATTTTACTCGATATTTATGTCTTAATTTTATTTGGTAATTTTGTGGAAAATCGTGCAACCATTTTCCAAGAAGTAATCATGTTAACATGATGTCCTATTTTGGGAAATTAAAGCATTAATAAGAATTGTAAACATGTTATTAATTATGGAAAATTTATGAAAATTGTCAAGACAGGCAAGTCTAAATAATAATAACAATCAAAGATGATTTAGGGAAAGAGCTATTAATTTAGATGACTTTAATACATAAAAGGACCCAGAGAAATTTACGCACGAATAGAATCAAATACGCACATGAATATTTTCTACGCACAAGACGTCAAAACAAATGTGTCAGCATCGATCCACCCTTATTGTTAAATACTGTCCTGAAAATTTTTCGTTTTAATTGCCGTGTCATTTTTGAATTTTAGAACAGTAGCTTATCTAGAACAAACACATACACACACACACGCAGAAAACATACATACATACATACATCCATGCATAGAATGGAATATGAAATGAAGATGTAAAAGCTGGTGCCACTGCCTGCTGCCATTTGTAGCAGGTTGATGATTTGATAACGAACGAGCGAGTGTATTTTGAACAATAAAGTCCCTGAATTAGAAGCAAATATGTTGCATTCAACATATTGTGCTCACATGCAGATATCCAAAGTTTAATTTCTGTACACTCGTACCACTATTGCGGCGAAAAAAAGGGCTGCACGAAAAATGAACTCAATCCTTGCGTTCGTAGCGTGATTCTTTATTTTTCAAGGACGAATATTTAATATATGTTTTAGAGGGATGAAATTATCATGAAATTTAAATACAAAAATGTACGTTGAATATGCTCGACTGTACATAATTTTATGTATATAACTTTCATTTTATCTGACTAAATAATTATTTTCTATTCCCCGAATTTAAACATTTAAGTACTTGCATATATACTATATAAAGACATATGTCTTACGTGCCTTGCAACTTGCTTGTATGTGTACACAATTCAATTCAAAATATCGGCGGCAGCCAACCAACAAAAAAATTTTCTGAATTATTGAACTTAAAAAAATCTTATGCAAATAATATGTGTCACCATAGGCGTAGCTAGATGGTTCCTTAGAGGGGCGTGTAGCCCCTGAAAAATTTTCTAGGGTATAGAGGGGTAAAACCTTTTAGGAAATACAAAAATTATATGATTTATTATAAAGTCCATAAGATGGAAACGATTCGGGGGTATTAGATTGACTGGGCCATAAACGGATAGGCCTATCTACGTCCATGTAACCACAAAATTGGATGGGAACCATACTACATAGTTAATATTATTACTTTGATACAAACAAATTTCTTCATGATTTAATGTTGCCTCTATTTATTCTTTTGTTTATATTATAAATCAGAGTTACCAAAAACATATGTGAAATGGCATCATTAGTAGGGTGACAATTAATGTTTGTTTACTTTCCTTTTAAGAAAATGTCTTACAATAATCGGTATCGGTCGGACATATATGTACGTCTGCTATACTACATGATAATTCTATATAATTCAATCGTATTTGTCTACTTTTAGTTTATAAAACATATAAGAATAATAGCAAATTACAAGTAGGAAAATATTTTTTAATTCCATAAACTTCCCATATAGTATTTGTTAGTTTATGAGTTTGAATGCTTTTTAAACATGATTCGGCTGAAGAGTCTTGACGATTTGGCTAGCGCCAATGAAATACAACAGCAAACAATACATGTTCTCCACATCTTTGAGATCTGCAATACTACAAACAGACACACAGATAAGCAAGTACAATGGTGAAAGTTACAATGTAACAACTGACCTTCGTAGACTTGTAGGTAGTGTACTAGACTCGTAGTGCGAAGGTCCCAGGTTCGAATCCTGCCGCAGAACTCTGGCAGTTTGTGTTTGATAAGTAAAGGGAGCGGACAACAAGCCTTCACTGGCTTTAAGTGTATGTCGTATGACATGGGCTATCTCACCCCTCCAATCAACCTAACCTAACCTACAATGTAACAAGAAAATTGTTACATCGCTAAATAAGCGCTGGAAATAGGAAACATTTACGATTATATATTTATTACTTTGTAAAATTATTTTGTGATTTTGAGTATAAAAATTCTGATGGTATAATCTTTCCCATCCCTGATAGCTTAGATTTTTAGCCTTGCAGTTTTGCTCAACTATAAGAAATCGAAAAATCAGGTAATTTCTTGGTATGGTCTAGGAAACTGTAGTATATATACAACAGTATCCAGATCTGCATGGTCTACAAGGGCAACTTGCAACCAAGAGTGAGTTCCACTAATATATTTTAGTAGTTTTTTTGAAACAGAAAATATCTAAAGAATGAAAATATTATAATTGGAAAGCAATAAGAAAATATAGGTTTAATTTTTTAAACTGGAAATTTTTTAAACTGGTAAATCATGTTGGAAATAAAGTTAAGAAATTTCCAACATGATTTACCTTTACATTATTTTAAATGTGGTCACACTGATTTCTAAGCAATAAACAAGTTAAAAATATCCAAATCATCATTATGCTCGCATACAAAAACCTTCCAACTCATTAATCTATGTGCATATTTTAAGACTATTTGCCCAAACTTTCCATGTGCCATTTTAATCGCTTTTAAAATATTCCTTATTTGACTTTAATTTATTGTGGCAATTAAAACACATTGATCGCCTCAGATAATTTCCTTATTAATCTGTTTTTTTAACTACAAACAAATAAATGATTATTGTCATATGCCAGTTTGTGCAACTTCAATGATATTAGGCTTGAGATTTGTCGACATTAGTTATCAGAATTTGCTTTGCATTTAAGTTTTCTTAGAAATATTTTACATTTGTTGTACGGGCATCCATTGGCCCACAGTCTGTTTGCAGTTTCTTGCCAAGAAATTAACTCAATTTAAATGAAACAACTTTGTTTGTGCAGCATTAGAGACATAAATTTTTTGTTGTCTTGTTTTTCAATTGTCTTTTTGCTCTGCAGTCGTAATTCTTTGTAACGACTTGAAAGTTGTAAAAGAAAAGGCATTTTTGGCCCAAAATGTAAGCTTCTTGGGAGGATTTGATTTTTAAAGCAATTTGTAACATAAATATATTTATGCAAACTCTTGCTAACATAGTGAAAATAAATATTGAGACAAATGTGTTGACTAAAAAAAGTTATGAAACTCTTATGAACTATACGAAAAATGATGACAAGGAAAAAAGTTCTTTTGAAAAATATTTTCTTTTGACAACCAGCCCTGGGCAATTGGCATTATAAGCCAGTACAGTGGGAAAGAAAATTAAAGAGAGGGCGAGAGAGAGAGAAATAGAAAAAATAAATTTCGTTGCAAAGTAATGATAAATAATAAATGATAAATTTATTAACTTCTTAAAAATGGAGATGGATATCACATATACCTGCTTGTGACGTATTAAACATATTAGATTTTGAAATGAATATTTCGAATAAGTTTAACAAATATAAAATGCAATAAAATAAATTAATATAAAATAATTGTCTGCCTTAGGCGAGATTTGAACTCATGTCTTTCTTAAAGTTTATCAACACCTGTAACGATGAGCTTTTACATATTTGTTTACATGATGTAACTGAAAGCTGAATGTTAAAACTAGGTTAATACTTTTTTCAGAAACATTCTGTGCACTTGAGAAAATGTATGTGTGTAAGTTGATGTAAGAATACTTTTGTACTTCACTATATACTTGTCAGTTTGTGTGGAATAAAATTTAAAAACATGTAGTGGGATACGAAGCTAATGTCCTTGCTTTGATGTGGCTGTAGGCTGGTTGCAGATGCTCCATATAGAAAGTGTTCATGTGCTGTAGGTTCAGATATGTAAATGTATTAAAACTTCAAAAAATCTACACGGAATATGGTTGAATTTAAATTTCTATTTCATTGATTTTAAATATGGGATGTGATTTCATACTATTCTTAATTCATAATCAAAGATCTGTGCTTATTTGAATAACATTTGTCTTAAGCAAATGTGATAATTTTTTGCTTTTTATTTTAAGATATTTTTAATGGATTTAGTCAATTTTTTGTGAAATTTCATACACAGTATGTGTGATTAGTGTCTATCAAATGCGTGCCAAGTAAAAAAATTTGGAGAATACCACTTCTCCTTTGGACTCGCTGTATTTCTTAAGGAATTATTAAGTCTTGCAGCCATATGCCTGATAAATTTATAACAAATTTTTATGAAAATGAACAATATACAAGATATATTAATTCCCTTTTCTTAAGAGGCATTCGCTTGACTTTTGTCAGAAATATCGTCAAGAACGTCTGAAGTCTTACGAAATGTGTGTTCGAATATCTCTCAAATATTTTATATTTTCTCTAATAAAATTTGTTTATGATTGTGAGTGTCTTTGTCTGCATTACTGTCTCACATATGTTGGACTACGAATTATTTAGTTGGCTGATTGTTCTCAAATTTACTTAATTACATCTACCTCTGAGAGTTCCTCTAATTTTTCGGTATTGCAAATATTTGCAAGGACTGTCTATTACGACTTTTTTTAATTGTGAATATATACTTGTTGTTGTTGAAGTCTAGTGACATGTAACATAATATCAGTGGTAAATTCTTGGTGATCAACTTAAATACAGCAAACTTTAGCTTCATGTCTACTAGCTTGTTTTTTTTAGTCTTGTAAATTTGCCCAGTTATATAATATTTCAGTTCCATATATTTTGCCTTGTTTTTGATTATTCCGAGATCTGCAAGAACTTTAGATTTCCAGTCTTGTAAATCTTTTTTGGACTTATAAATTTCCTTTTTCAGGTAATAAAATGTGTAGTAAATTTACTGTTCCCAATCTCGATTTTATACATTATGGTCTTAGTCTTGCATTTCACATAAGTGAGCCATTTTTTTTAACAAAAAACATGAAAAATTGTATTAGAATAAGGTAAATTTTGTATCTTACACAAATAAAAAATTAGGCTCTATGTTTTAGAGGTTTTGAAAATTTTAGGTAGATTTGCAAGATCTTGAAAATTTTAACCAAATTCTATACTTGCAGTCAATTTCGGATAAAAGAAAATGGAAAATTCTTGAAGTTGGTTTTTTGCTTAATTGCGTTTTCTTATTAAAGTGGAATTAGAATAGCTGAAAACCATTTTATTTAAATGCTCTTGGCAACTTATTTTTCAACGTTTTTGGAACCTAAGGTAAAAATATAGGACCCATGCAAAAAATAATACAGATATATGCTAGTGTTGAATTTAGATTTATGTTATAAATTGAAACTTTATCGGTTGCATGTAATGCATTGAAAGTAACTTGTCATAGCGTGGTGCTTTGTCGCCACTAAATGAGTGAATTTTTCTCTTAAATTATATTTGTTTCACATAGTCTTGCAATTTTACAAGAACAACGTGATCTGATTTAATGATTTTTTCTTAAAGGCGATTTCTTTTAAAGAGAAGTAAAGTGTTTTGAAATTAATAAACTTCAACTATTAAGATTTATTGCTTGCAATTAGCAATTCTTTTACTTAAATCCCGTCCGCTAAACCGAATTCGATTGTATATTTGAAATACTTTATTGGCTCAAAGTCGAAAAATTATTATTATCCTAATTGAATTATAAAAATTAGTTTATTTGTACTTTTAAAACATAATGTTTACGTTCCTTAAAATCGCTGTCTTGAGTTCGCAAATTGCAGTGTATGAAGTACTTGCGTTATATCTAAATATCGTAAGTCTGCATCTCTAATGAAATTTAAGCACACGCCGACATCTTTATTGTACCACCCACAATTTAGACGCGAGATGTATTCGTGTATCCTGTGTGTCTGTGTGCGTGTGTGGTGTGTGTGTGTTAAAAAGTCTTTAATGGTAACATGTCATTTACATCCTCTAGACTATCCTGTCACACATATGTTTTTCTTGTTGTGTGTTGCAAATGCAGTAGTTATTTGCCAACTATTTATTACAATAAGGGTATTCAGTGTAAAAATATTTGTGATTAGTTTTCATGACATATGGGAGAAGGATATTAAAATAACTTTGGTTAGCTAAGACATAGATGACACATTTGAATCCTGAAAAATTTTCTTGTGTTACCTGGGTAGAAGGGATGGGCTAAGAAGATACACATCCACAGGGTAAGTCCCCTAATTAGACCCAGTATCAAATCACAATGGCAAATCTATAAAAGATTTCAATAAAAACCGCAACAGTTGGTCTCGAGGAATTCCTTCTAAGTATGCAGGTCAATGTTGAGATCCGATAGGTAACCTCATTAGACCATCTGATCTGTGCTATCTCATAGAGTTATCGCTTAATCAGCTTTTTACAGCAGCCAAGTGACACGCCCATTAGTTGACCCGTGCACCGCATTCATATACCAAGCACCGCAGCTTTACATATGTATTCGAATATCCTCTACATATATCCCATACCCAGTTAACTAATATAATTTTTTGTTTGTTTGCTGACTCATCGTTTGCTACTGACAAATTTTAAAATATCTTGGAGCATTTAATTCCAAAATTTGAGGCAGATTCTTTGTTCCCCTTTTTTTCAAGAGCAGTAAATGGCTGAAAACATTAAATATTTGTAATCTAGTGCCTGTGACAAACAAACAAAAGTCGAAAGTCTAACATTATTCGGGATAAGTGTTCCAACATGAGATGAAAAAAGAAAATTTGAAAAAGAAAAAAAAAATCGCATTATTTTTTGAACAGACCTCGTATGACAATTATCAATTTTCTTGAGCGTCATTTACAAATGATAATCTTCAACCAACAGCCAAAAAATAATGGGCAACGTCTTTAGTCCACATTAAAAGAATCGTTTGCTCTTCCCATGGACTCTGGTTATGGGCTTTCCTATGCAAAGAAAACTTTAAAGAACTTTCCCAGGTGTCAGTAGTCAAATTTACTTTTCCTGTTGTTTGCAATCATGCAAAACATTAACGATATGAAAATCTTATTTTCTGATGGAGTCTGATGAGATTTGAACTCGAGCAGAAGAAAGATATTCATTTCGATTTCCTAAAACTTTTCAAATTTCTCTTGTTAAATCAAATAATTTTGCTTCCGCCCTCGTTTTTTATCACATTGAATTTATAAGGAAAACTTTTCTTGAGTTAGTGGCTGTTGTTGCCTGGTTCTCCAAACAACTATTTCTTAATGTAAAAAGTTTTCTAATTGAAGTCGCTTTTCCTTACACACATACATAGAAACGTAATTAAAATGTTGAACAAAAAATCTTTCCTCCTTCTTGGCGTAGTAAAATGAGGCAAGAAAACTCACAAGATTGTGAGAATAATTTTATGATGATAAAAACTTCATTTAGAATGTTGCTGTGATCTAATTCTCACCAAACATATTGATTGACCTTTTGTTAAATTAATTCAAAGATATTTGAATTGTCATTATTGTGGTTGACATTTAACGATGATTATAAGTCTTGAATTTAGATTTTATTACTCGTACGTGTACAATTTAAAGTCTATTCGTTTTAAAAGATTTATTAAAGCAAAACTAGACTTTTAAATTCAAATAATACTAAGAAAGAAAAAAAAAACATACATACCAACAATGAAAAATCGCCACAGAACAAAGGAACTATTGTGAGTGTGTGTTCATAATTTAAAGTTTTGATAGAAAATAAAATCCAAACTGATTTCAAAGGAACCACACCCAAAGCAGTGAGACGGCCGTATAGATGCAGATAAATTATACGACACACAAGAGTCAACAAAATCTCATTCTTGTTATAAAATCTTATGAGCACCAGCCTCACAAAGCCAACTGAAATATATATATATATATATATATATATATATATATATATATATATATATATATATATATATATATATATATATATATATATATATATATATATGTGTTCGAGTGTGTGTGTGTGTGTGTGCATGTATATATTCATAAAAAAAATTTATGACACCTTAAGAGCATGAAAAAGATATTTGCTTACCGAGCAACAACAATGACTGCCACACATAAGTGGAAATGCTCAAGTGGCACAACGGGGATGAAGGGAATTTCGGCTAGATTTTTATTGGAATAAATCATTCCCAAAATATATACCATGTGTTTATTATTGTTATTATATCGACTTCTTAGGGCCAAGTCAACTAAAGCACAATTATTTCAAGATTAACACTAAAAGTAACATGAGATTATATAAATAATATAAATAAAATAAAAGAATTTCTTCAAAGCAAAAATCTTGAGTTGAATTCACCCATTCGTTTTGAAAGTTCTAAACGCTTTTTATATGTAGTTTGAAGTCTCTATTTTTGAGAGAGAGAGAGAAAGAGAGTAAAAACCAATTTAGGAAAAAATTGTTCCGCATTAAATTTACTCTCTTTCTCTCTCTCAAAAAAATAGAGACTTCAAACTACATATAAAAAGCGTTTGGAACGTTCAAAACGAATGAGTGAATTCACCTTGCAAAAATTTTATAATACAAAATACAATATTTAGGAAAACTTATAAATTCAGGTAATAGCAACTAAAACTGTATACATACATACATACATATATATATATATATATATATATATATATATATATATATATATATATATATATATATATATATATATGTATGTATGTATATATATTGCTTTTACCTCTCTGGGGAGCATAGGGCCCCAACAAGTTAGTTCTGTTAATCAGCGCAATGTTTGACTTCGTCCCACTGTACGCGTAGCTTGAATAGTTCCGCTGTGATTTTGCGTTTCCAGATGTGTGATGGTCGTCCGATGCGGCTGCTTCCCTGGGGGTTCCAGTCTATGGTTTTCTCAGTGAGTGTGTCCAACCCATTTGCGGGGAACTAATGAGAAAGTGAAGCGTTCGCAAGTCACGTACTTTTTCACACACCCAATGCTTTCAAAAAGTCAATCTCAGCCACTGTCCTTTACGAGCTTGGTATCCTCTGTCACACTAACGATGCTCTGACAACCGACTTTATCTTGATTAAGCTTATTACCCATATTTTGCTTCATCGCATTAATCTTCAAGGGACTTGGCCTATGGTTAGATGAGTGCTGTCATCTGCAAAAAAGTAGATTGGGTTTAAAGTTTTATATAAAAGGTCATTAAGAAAAATAAGAAACAGATCAGGAAAGGGAACGGAGCCTTAAATTTTTTTTGAAATCGTTTTATGAGATCCCATCTATAAGAACTGGTATAGTGCGATTCCTTAGGAAGCCCGGTATAAACCGAGTGACACCAAAAGCAACAACTTTTACCAAAAGTGACCCATGACAGACCCTATCAAATGCCTTTTGAGATATCAGAGCCGCCATCTTACTCAATCAAGCTGTACGAATTAACAAAAATATTGTGTAATAAATAAATAAAATGATATTAAAAAATTCGTTTAAAGTATAGAAACTGAAACTCCAACAAATCGAAAACTTTACCAAATTTTCATGAAAATACTAACAAGTTTAGAATGTTTGCAAAAAAAAAAAAAATTATAAAACTGCCAAAAAGGGAGTCAAATTTCGGAAAAAGTGTCACATGTTTCCCACGATAGACAAACATACGAAAAGGTTTTCTTCAATCTCCGATTCGCTCATAGAATTTTAATGGTAAAGGTTGCTTTTTAGCCAGTTGAGTTGTCTCAAAATTTTTTATGTAGGACTATAGACATTTTCTCATTACAAGACATTTATTATTTAATTCCTGTGATGGAGGGAGCCTAGGGTTCGGTCTTGCACTCATCTAAAAGTTTTCATTTCGAAAATGAAATTGAAAATTTTTTTTTGGAAAAATTGCGAAAAAGGAAAGTGTTTCTTAGCAATAGAAGACACAAAAATGGGTATTGCAATTGCTAATGGATGGCTAAAATTTTTTAACACATTTTTACCATTTGCAGTGATAAAAACACAACAAAAGAACAGATAAAGAAGCATCCGCTTAACAAAAAAGGGAAAAAGTGAAACAGCGAAAACAGCAATTTAACACAGATCCATTTTATATCTGCAAAAAAACCTTCTCATATACATATAGATATTTGTATGTAATTGCAAGAAACTGAAACTGTAAATGTTACTACACAATAAAAGTTAAATGTATTGTGTAAATATTGGCACGTTGCCCAGGACTAAATTCAACTACACTTTAACACAAAACACACATCCTCACTGGCCAAAGAAAAATTAATGTCTCTGTTAAACAGAGGAGATATTTTGGTCAAAAGTTAAAATAACAACTACAACACAAATTCGTATACACATATACATATGTACTTGTACACGCCCAAATACACAAATCGTAATAAACGATATAAAACAGGACAAAAGTTCATTTAAATCTGCATTAAAAATACACAATTTATATCTGGTTTCCTTTTATTAAACAAGACAAGACAAAACAAGACAAGACAAGACAAGACAACACAGGACACCAGATTAAATTTGAAGATTTTGAATGCTGTTTGTCGGTTCTGTTATTTCCGTTTCATTTATTCGCCAAAAGGGATCGATAGTGATTTAAAAATTATTTCTCTTCTTCCTTGTATTTTAATTTAAAACTCATAAACAAATACACGCGTACAATGAAATATTGAAAGAGAGAGATTTAATTCGTTGGCCCAAAAACATTAAATCATTTAAGGCCTAAAGATTAAATTACCATTTTGTGACTTAAGGACACAAAGTGAACTAAACTTTTTAAATGGATGTTAATAAGGGGCAAAGTTGATAAAGGATACCTACCATTTATGTCCTAATAAAATTAACATAATGGATGGGGCTTATTTTCTAATGAATATTAATGAGTTGAAGATAATAAATCATATACTTACATAATTGTCATTTCATATTATCATCTAAAAAAGTCAAGTAATTGACCTTTAACAATTTCTGCTAATAACACAATTTAACGCAGTAAAGTAATGGTTCCACAGAAGTAATAAAAGTGCCAAGTTTGATGATTTCCAATCATTTTTACACCGGCTTGTTATTGCAGAATATTATCCTTTTTAAACTTGTATACTCCAACTGCCAAAATCAGGTGCTATACAAGGGTCAAACGTCTGTAACATTTACTATCGATGTGGGAGTACGCCAGGGTTGGGGTCTGTTACCACTTCTTTTCCTGCTTGTTTTAGATGATGTTATGTCAATAGCAAACATTGAAGAATCAGACGGCATTCAGTGGACGACCTTCTCAAAACTAAACGATCTTGCTAATGCTGATGACTTATGTCTCTTAGCTCAGAGGTTTGAACAAGGCTCTCAAAGTTGATTTGCGAATAAACTTGCGGGAAAACAAACTAATAAGAATAAACGTCATTAATACCATCTGTCTAACTCTCAATAATAACACCATAGAAGATGTAAAATTTTTTTCTGTTACCTTGGCTGGACAATCACAACGAACAGCGGTGCAGACGAAGACATTTCTGCGTAAATCAACAAGGTCCGCCATGCTATGCATTGTTAAAAAAGTATGGGTATCATCCGAAATATCAACACAACTGAAGACCAAAGTATTCACCGCATACTCCTAAAGTGAAACTTGAGATCTATTCAAAAGGGACATATGACAACTGCACGTTTTCACTAACCGTTGCTTACGAAGGATTGTTCGATGCTTTTGCCCCAACACAATAACTAAGGCAGAGCTGCTTCGAAGCATGGACCAAAAGCCAATAGTACTTAAAAAAAATCACTTTGTAAAAAGTACTATTGACATTTTCTTTTCTAAAAAAAGTTTAATGTTCTTGGCCTCTCAAGGAGGAAAGCAAACTTATTAGGAAAGATCATGCAATTCTACAAGGGATTAAAACTTTTAAAATTGGGCTGTCGAAAAGTTTTTTTAAACATAATTTAATTTTTCTTTTTTTCCAAAATAAAATACCATATTTTTCTTGAAAATAATTACCCTGCAAATATTTATCCATTAAGAAAAGTACCTTTAAAAGGGCCGTAATTAAGCATCATTTTTTCAAAAGTTTATTAAAAATTCCTTCCCAACTAAAAACTTTTATTATGTTGTGTATTAAATTTAATGTTTTAAACAAGTTTTAAAGAGCATTGGAAGTTTGTTGCATTTTTTTATAAAATTAGTATGATGTTACATCTGAGAAAATTTTTTTTCGTTGGTTCTTTTATGTGAAATGTCTGCCACGCAGCTGGTAATAGAGATAATTAGTGAATGAATGCATTAGTGGCATTGCATAGAGAGGAAACGCTCGAAGCGCAGTAGAGTATTTAACAAGGATGCACTAATGCTTTCTTACTGAAGTGATACACAGAAAAAGTGGATTGTAAAATTTCGCAATTTACAAAAAAAAACCTGCACACTATATTGAGCAATATGTAGTTGTCTTAGGGGAGTAAGCTTTTATGTGTATTTAGATAGAATGTTGCATGGATATTTTAGAATTGTAATTTTAAAATATTTTTCTGTGAAATTAGTGAAGTCGTAATTTACAGACGTAGCATTCAAATTGGTACTTTTGCTCTAGTAGAAAAGCTTAAAGAAGTTATAAACTTTTAATACGTGTTTCAGATATTCGAACTGATTGAGAATTGCTAAAAAACTTTAGCAAGTTTCCTTATGAATGTAAGCAAACACAAACGTTGCACAACTCCTGATAGTACCTCTACAAGAGAATTCTCTTCACACTGTGTTATCAAAACAATCAAGTCAGTAATCGTGTTGCTATGATAATGCCGTTTCTATAATTTTTGTATTGGTTCTAGAATGTTTCTATTGCCGGCCGAGTTATTTCTTAAGCCACTTACGGCCTTAAAATAACGTTATTGTAAACGCACTTCTAGCGCAATTGCAAGGATCGCCTTTGTAGATGTCGTTAAGGTTGTGTTTCTTTTCTTCCCATGTTGTTTTTGTTAAGAATTTTAGCTTGAAACTCATTTATCCTGGGGTGACATTTTTGTTGCATGCTTTTAATTGCTCAATAGGACAAAGACATGCATAAGTTGCTTTTGTTCTTTTTAGTTTTTGTCATTTTAAGTTTTACAAAATTTTTCATTTAAATTTAATTAAAGTTCTAAGAGCTGTAATTAAGAGCAGTACAAAGTTAATAATTCATGCTGCATACGAGTATGCACCCATTAACAGTGACAAACAAAAATTTGAAGAACTATATTAAATTATACATTAATCGCAATTAATTACTCTAAAAAAGATTAACGAGTTGCAGTTAAAGCTGTTTATATATGTGCATTCCTTTGGTGCTAATGTCAACTCGTAAGTAGACTTCAACCATCATGTTTAACAATCGTACAGAGGTGGACAGTTTTCAAACATGTTGGTTGAAGTCTACTGAGGAGTTGAGGCTTGCACCAACAAGTAAAAATTTTTTTTTATTATTTTGATAGTCCAGAGGAACTAAAAAAAACCTATACTCTTGCAGTGGCTCTATTGCGAAGCTGTCCGGCTAAGACTCTGAAATGTAAACTTCCTTTAAAAAACTCACCCGGATTTGTGAGGGATCCATGATTAGGAAAAAGAACAAAATTTCGTTGATATTGTGGTTGAACCACGCCAAACACTCTTGCGAAGTTGTCATGTGATTGCTTTTGTGGTCGATTGTGAGAAAATGCGGCAGCCATCTTGCGGCAAGCTTCCTCATGCCCAAGTGATCATTCAAAATTAACACCACTGAGCCATGTGATATGCCTATGACTTCCCCAATCTCCTGCATTTAAAGTTTCAGAATTTTTTTTAATTGTTTCGGGTGTCCTTTGGATGTCCAGAACGGTCTACATTTTTCGTACTGGTACGGCCACAACGAAATTCAGTAAATCACCTTTTGTACTATTGAAATCAATGGTGCAGAGTTTCCATAGTATTTATTAAGCTTAGCTTTAGTTTGGATTATGGGTTTTTCCGCAAAAAATACAGGACAGGAAATTCACAACTGACCTTCGTAGACTAGTAGGTAGTGTACTAGACTCGTAGTGCGAAGGTCCCAGGTTCGAATCCTGCCGCAGAACTCTGGCAGTTTGTGTCTGATGATTAAAAGGGAGCGCACAACAAGCCTTCACTGGCTTAAGTGTATGTCGTCATGGGCTATCACACCCCTCCAATCAACATAACCTAACCTAAGCTAAATTCACTTTATTCCATTTTATCCTCAAATCACACGGTAGTCTGGTATCAATGGCTGTCACACAAAAATGAAATGATGCAGCTTCTTTATATTTTTGACAGCAGTCAGCTGACATCACACTTTTGACAGTGGCAGTATTTTCATTTCAAATAAGGTGTGGAAAATTAAGAAAAAAAAAATCACGGAATTATTGAGGCACCCTCGCATTTATGAATTTGTTGGTCGTAAGTTTTTAATGGCATTTTAAATAAAGAAACAATCAACATCAACATCAACAATAAAGTACTCGCCTTCATGAGATGACGAGTATATTTAATATTTAATATTAATATATTAATCTTCATTATATATTTCACTTTTATGTATTTAGAAAAAGTATTTACCAAAGTAGAAAATAGGGTTGTATCTTATTCTGAAATAAAGTTGAGGGCAAAACATGCTGCATATTTAGATGTTTCATATTTAGAAAAGAACATGACCTTTCGTATGTTTTTTTTATAAAGGTAAGGGCAATATATGTGTATGTAATATTTTTGTAAGAAAAGATATAAAATTATATAAGTACATTTTATTTGCCTTTTTTAACACTCACTGTTCAGTTAGTCTCAACATCCGTTGATATTATTTAATAAATTTTTTTCTTCTTATTTTATTTTGTCTGCTGAAACTCGCACTTATTTAAAAAAAATTGACTTGTTTAAATTATATATAATCACTGCCATTATCCCGGGCGTGTCAGATCAAAAGGCATTAATCATTTGGAAAATACCCAAGAATCGTGTCAAATGCATTAAAAAAATTAAACCATTCATTAAATAGTTTTTTGTTAAAACATGCAGAGCGAATAACTCAACGCATTTTCAGAAAGAAGAAAAAAAAACTCAATCACTTTGTAATTTGTCTTTAACTTATTACGAGATAAAATAATATTAATAAAATATAAAAAACAGTGTAAAAACTTTAAGTCTCATAAAAAAAAGCCTTGAAATTTTTAAATTGCGGTTTTTTATGTTAAAAAGGGAAAATGAAAATATTTTATGCTTTTACTGTGTGACCAGAATAACCCCATTTTATTTAGAGCAGAACGGAGGACAAAAGGATAATGGAAGAGCAAGGACTAACACTTGAGTTAATGCATAAATAAATGCATGTGCGTACAGGCCATCGATAAAGACGGTTTTATTAGCCTTGTTTCTGTAATATACAAGCCATAAATGTTGAAATTCGATATGAATATTTTGTTGCACATATCCAAGGGATGTAAAATTTCATACAAGGATCGATAAAATGCAGGAGGCATCTGTTGAAAATTAATTCTGATTATTTTTTCGCAAAATGTTAATATGAAACTTAAATACAGAAAATAGTATTTGAAGACAAATATTATTTAAAACAAATCTGTAATGGTCTCTAGGTTAATTCAAAGCTTTTATTCTAAAAGACGAATACATTCGAAAAATTTTACTCTTCCATTTGATTTACATTCAAGAGCGATGCTAAAGTTTAAAGTTTATAAAAAGAAGTGTAACACCCTCGCCCACTCCAGCAGAGATAAAGTGAAAATTTAGTTGAGTTTTCATTCAAAATTGTCATGGGTTAAAGAATGTCCTTGCAATCCATATAATAAATGTTATTAAATATTTGAAAAATTTCAAGTCTTCATCCTCGAGTGAACTGGATGGTATACCGAGTTCAATTTCAACAATTTCTGTGGCAGCTATTGCAACCCCGTTGTCCATTATAAAGGGTGTTTCATTTAGCTCTGCCTATATTTAAATTTAAATAGAACATACTGTGCGTAAAATACGAGTATTATTAATTTTTGTTTTGATTAATTGAAAGACTATTGATGTCGTTGTTTGCGAAATATATCATCGTGCGAATACCCGCGTGGCTTTGCTTTGAATAGTCGCATCCAAGATATCCAATTTTCTATGACTCTGGCACATGACTCAGGGATTATGTTTGCTTTGAGGGCCACTGTTACTTGTGTGTTGTTTTCATAGACCTAAGACTTAAGAAAACTCTAGAAAAAAAGTCTAGTTGTGTCAAATCACACGATCTAGGTGGCCAAATTAAATCATCTACATGTAAAATGACCATGCCCCAAATCACTTAAAGCAGAGTGTACAATGTAGCGCTGTCCTATTGAAACCTCATACCGCTGTTGTCCATATCATCCAATTTAGGCCAGAAGAAGTTGGCACTCGCCGTTGATGGTAATGCCATGGCCAACATCGTTCTCAAATAAATATGGACCAGCCTAAAGTTCACATCAAACAGTGATTTTTTCGGATCTCTTGTGGATTGGCATCGTACCACATTCAAAAATTATTGTCTGTTGACGCATCCATCCATACAGAAACGGAGAAAGATGATGGGAGAAGCGCACGGAACTTGCCCGGATAGAACACCCATTTTGATAAAACAATTTTAACATTGCCACTTAGTGGTAAATGCTAAATACGTCTATGCTGCTTTGACGCCAATTTGACGCTTGCCATCGTAGACTAGTAGTCCGAAGGCCGTAGGTACGACTCCTGTCGCAGACAAAAAAGAGAATTCAAACTCTGAAGTCCCTGTTGGAAGACCTGATTTAATGGTCGATCAGTCCTTTGTTTCTTTATGACAAATAAATACATGCATTATGTTACTTTTTCTTCCACAAAATCTTTCAAAATTGAAGTTGCACATAGAAGTAACAATTTTGTAAATCAAGTCGACTTTTTTCTTGGGAGTTGTTTTTTCTAAAATTATTTTAATTTATTTTTGAATTTATAATCAAATTTATATGCATTTGTTACGACATATTGTAGCAGCAACATTCTAATATGTACGTAAATTATATCAATCTACAATTTTTGTGTGTGTACAATAGAAGTTATTTGATTTAAATTGTTTTGTTGTAATTTTTGTTACTAGACTTGTCTAGTCAATGTTGTTGTAAATTAAAAAAAACGAAATTGCAATTTAAATTGTTAAAAAAAATTATTGTAGGCCTAATGAAAATGTCACTGTCGTGCGTGTGTGTGTGAGTGTGAGTATGACAGACTGCCAGTGAATGAACATTTATATCGACAAATTTTTAGTTCTTGCCAAGGTGTCATTTCTGGCTGTGGATTGTCGCCTTTGTGCTGCATAAACGGTTGGTCCAAAAAAAAAAATAACAGTTAGTAAGAAAATTTTAACAACTTTATCTAATGAGAGGCAATTTACACGATGATTTTTTTCTACTCTCATTTGAGATCGTTTTGGGGAAAAAATATAAATTTGGAATTATTGTAAATTTCAGCTTTGAAAAATATCTACAGTCATAGAATTCAACCATAATTTTCCCAAAAGAATGTTGCTCAGATCTTGTTGTTTTGAAGTCCTAGTACTCTGTTCTCACTGTTTATGCGATGGTGTCCTTATGCTTGTTAATGTGGGTTTTGTGGATGAATGTATGCATCTCTGGATATTTGTATGTTTGAGCCGGTCTGTATAAAATGTATTGTTTTCTTTTTGAGTTTGATCCCGTCTAAAAGACGGTACGATTGTTAAAAAAATCCAGCTCGATTTCGAGATTTTAAAGTTTTAAATTTTTTTTAATATAATTTTAATATGCTGCTAAATCCTAACCAGATTTTAAGCTAAATTTAAACGAATTTCAAAGGAATCGTTTAATTTGCCAGAGGGTTATATAGTTGTCCGAAAACTCAAATTAAATTGTTTTCTTGGGTCTTGGGTGCATTTGGCTTCCACAAACCATCTCCATCTTATACGAGATGTTGCAGTTAATTTTGCATTGTTATTTTTGCCTTGTACCAGTTTCCTTAATCGGTTGTTGTTCCAGCTTATTACATTTAGATGATTGTTCTGCTGTAGCTGGTCCTAGAATAATGGGGCTGCCATTTGTCGTTGCCTAGAAACAACGCCCTCTCTGTATTTTGGTGTAGTGGTGGGGAACCTTGCTAATCTTTGATTCCTACCTTTTTTCCCAGGGCGTGCTGCCTGCCTGACTTTTGTCATGATGTTATCATATTTTCCAAGGAGAGGAGTGGTTAGAGGGCTTCTTGGATGGATTTTTTTAAATAAATTCGTATAATATAGATCGTATATTCTTCTTAAATCGATTTTACTGATTCAGTAATTTTTTGATATTTTGAAAAGCTGTTTTATATAAAACATATTTCATTGATAAAAATTTATTCCTTCTAGGCAATTTCGTGGTTGCAAATTCTCGAAAATTTTGTTTTCTGAGTACTCCGAAAAATTCTGTTAACTCGATTTAAGTAAATTCCGTCACCACTTGGGATTTTCGAAAATCAAGATCGAAAAAAAGTTTCTTTCTTAAAACCTTTTTCCAGGTAAATTTCATAAATTTCAACATTTTAAGAAACTCGGAAGTCTACTCCAAATACCGCAGATTTATTATATATCAGATAAACGGTTCAAGAGATATCATTGTTGAAAGTTTGTAATCGTTTTTTAACCAGTTGTGAAAATTTTTGCAAATCGATTTCCTGAATTCAGTCACTGTTTTGAACTTTTAAAATTGCATCAAATGCCGTAAAAGCTCGAAAACGTAAACTTATTAAAAATCAACTAATTCGTTCGAGAGATATTGATACTGATATTTTTTAAAAAAAAATTTGTTTTTTTTCAGCAGTTCCAAAAATTCTTATCAATAAAATTTTCTAATTTTAAGAATTATTTTTATTTTTTATTTTTTAAATTGTAAATTGTGAAAAGTTACGAACACAATGTGTTTTGGTTTTAATTCTCCGAAAATTCTCATCAAATCGATTTCGTTAAATAAATTTTTAAATATAAAATATTTCTATTAACATTTTAAACTTGGAAAGTTATGCCAATTGCCGGTGGTCTATTAAAATTCTATTAATATATTTAATTGAAAGCGTTGCCGGAAGTTTTTGGATACATTTTAATCATTCCCAAAAATTTTGAAATTTTCAAACACTTTCATTTTCATATTGGCAAGATGGTGAAGGAATGGCCTACAATTTCAATCATATTTATTTTTACAAGTTAAGAAAAGTTATATTTTTTACCTCTTGATCGTTAAATCCGAGATCAATAAAACTACTTAAAAGAACTATAAATGCTTTTTGACGAAAACAGTTCTTGTTTCTTGGAATCTTGACCCTTACGTTATATAATTGCGGCGACTAATACGAGTTTTTGTTACGTAAATGGCAGCCAATACAAATTATGACATTACTTTTGCACCAGCCTGTACTTGTTCACCAATTGAACGGATATTGCAAAACTATTAATTTGCACGCAGAATTTTTGTGGTAAATGCTTTCAAAAAATAATTAT
The DNA here is from genome assembly GCA_963681545.1 of Germaria angustata. NCBI lineage: Eukaryota > Metazoa > Arthropoda > Insecta > Diptera > Tachinidae > Germaria > Germaria angustata. Next base: position 10,639,652 of record OY813001.1, on the reverse strand, counting down.
ATATATATATATATATATATATATATATATATATATATATATATATATATATACATATATATATATATATATATATATATATATATATATATATATATATATATATATATATATATATATATATATATATATTTCTAATAAATTAGAGAACAAATTTAAGGTTGGTCTTTTTCGTACATGATTTTTATTTTTTCTGATATTTAAAATAACGAGAAGGTTGTAATTAAAGTTAAAAAATTCTGCAGTAAATCGATTTGCAAAATGTTCAATTGCAAAAAGTTTTTGAAAATGAATATAATTTGGGCGTAACAAAATAAAGAACAGACAAAAAACGTATGTAAAATGTGCGAGTCAAAGTTAAAATTGAATACATTTAAGCAAGAAAATCATTAGAAATTTACATTAAATCGAATCAATAAAATTCAAACGAGTTCCCACAAAATCGAAAGCCTACCACACCCAAATATATCTAGACTTTGTCATACGCAAATAAATTTATTACAGTCATAATGATGTTAATGGGAAAAAATATTTATTAAAGCAAAATTCAATGGAAAATGCATATGAAGGAAACTTTGTATTAAAGTTTGTTCAAAAAAACGTTTTTAAAAATATACTGATGGAGTTAAATAATTTGTATTCAACCAACAAGGGTAACATTTTGGATCTCACACATTCTGATTTTGCTAAAATTTTGGTAAAAGTTATGTCTGTGTCACAAACAATATTTGTGCAAAATCCTTGGCTCACTGTTCTTGTTCCAGTAGGCGATATATACTGGACATTGTGTGCCGACATGTCTCATACCACAATAAAATCTGCAACTTTAGCAAACAATCAGCCAAGTTCCCTTAGACATTTAGCCGAATAGGCGTTAGTTTTCTGGTACAATGTTTATCCACGTTTTCTGAAATATCCGATTAATACCAGTCTACTCTGCCCAGTGGCAAAGCAATTTAATTTCTTTTAAGACATTCAACAGAATAGTCTTCTTATTTTCTCACCTTCTTCATAAATTATATTGCAACTTTTAACAGGTAGGTTAGGTTAGGTTAGGTTAGGTTATGTTGATTGGAGGGGTGTGATAGCCCATGTCATACGACATACACTTAAGCCAGTGAAGGCTTGTTGTGCGCTCCCTTTAATTATCAGACACAAACTGCCAGAGTTTTGCGACAGGATTCGAACCTGGGACCTTCGCACTACGAGTCTGGTACACTACCTACAAGTCTACGAAGCTATATCGGCACATAATCTGATTTAAGTCTTCATAATAATTCTCATTTAGTTCTTAAACGTTTTTGAATAAATGTGGTTCAATATTTTTCAATAAACTGCAGTAAGCAGCAGAAAAATGCTGCTTACTGCCGCAGTTTCAGTTCAACAAGTAGTTTTGGCTCTATTGGCTTCATAATTTGGTATCTTTGTAATACCCAGGATGGATAGAGAATAGAAAATTAGAAATAAAAGAGTAAAGAAGACAGAAAGTAGAAAAGATACAGAGTCTGCGCAGGGATCGAACTTGCAACCTTCTGACTACTACTTCAGTACACTAACCACTTGTTTACGAGGGCCTCTATGAGCAAAGTCATGGAAAATTTAAAATTTCTACTTGCGAATTTAATAAGACACTTCTAATTTTTGCTCAAACTTTCCTTCGTTACTCGACACTTTCTGACATTTCTTGCATTGGCCAGACATATCAAAAATTTCATCAGATTTTGTACAGTATCCTCTCTCGGACTTGTCGTAAAAGTTTCCTTTTCAACCACTTATATGACTTTCTATACGTTTTCTGACTTGTGCAGATTTTCTGACCGAATTTGAACCGCATTCGACAAAAAAATATTCAGCGGGTAGCGAAGCGAAAATGCATTACATTTCAAGTATATCTAGGAGATTGATTGTCCATTCCTTAATGATTCCTCTGTATAACTGCCTTTAGTGAATTTTTGAAGAAAGTACGCCTTTTGTTGAGACATTAAAAAATTGATGAAAGTTAATTTTTTGTTCAAATGACATATTTTCGATTTCTTTATTTTAGAAATTTCTCGAAAATAATAAAAGGAAGATAGTAAAAGTGCTAATTTGATTATTTTGTTAAAAAAGAAAATTCTTAGTTCGTGCCTCCATGGGATATCCTTTATTTGCTTGCAGGATGCTCTTAGTTTATGAAACAACTACAATACTTCAATAAAAATATTGTAAAAAAGGAAATTGTCTTGTTGCAAGTTGAAAGTTTATATTTTTTATATTGAAGTACAAACATTTTATTTATAATCATAATTTTAAGAAAACATTATTTCACCTTTTTGTTTCATACAATTAATTAATTGCCATGATTAAGGAATAGAAGTGCAATTGAAACTGCAGTTTGGAGCGTGAAATCAAAAACTGAATTTAATCTCTTAATTACTTACAAATTAAAAATATACTCGTACCAGTTAAAAATGTGTAAAAAGAATTTGGATATAATTTTTGCGTGCAATTACAGATAAAGTAACATTGTGGCAGCTAAACTGTGAAAATCTGTTGTCGGTTGCAAAAAGGCAGTTCAAAAGAGATCAACCCACAAGCAAAAATGAGATTCGAAAAGCTGGAAAAATTAATAAAAACTATTCACAATAGCGATGGAAAAGCCAGTATAAGAGACGCGAATCAGAGCTTTTCGTAACAATTACAAAAAGAAAACTTCGCTGGAAGTTTTCTAAACTGGAAAAACTAAATCATGTTAAAGTTTTTAAACTAAATACAAAAACTAGTTTTAATTTGGAGTTTTTTTCTTCTTTTTTTGTTATATTTATTTTTGCTGCAAAATCTCTGTGGCCACTAAGCCATAGTTGTATGTATCTGATGCAGCAGATTATGCTGCTGCCGATGCTGCTGAGTTGTGCCTCTAGTCATTTAAAAAAGTCAAAAGTATAAATAAAGTGCCAGAATTTCAAATTTAAGCAGTTAATTTTGGATACTCCAAATAAAACGGTGCCAATTCAAGAAAAACGTAAAGTTTTAATTTCATTTCGTAAAAAGTAAAAAAACCAACAATAAATTAAAAAAATGGCTTTCAAGGTGCGTAAAGAATTGTTTTAAATTGAAAGGATAAACTAAAAAAAAGAATCAATATAAACGTAAACGATAAAACTTAAAGGACATTGCAGAGTTAAAAAAAAACAAAATATTTGAATGTGTGTTTAAAAAAATATTGCATGTGCGTTTGTATACGTGTCTGCCTTTGTTTATTTGTTTGCCAGCGCAGAAATTTATTGTCTCCGACGACAACAATTATAAACTGCAAAAAGGATTTTTTCCATTCGTTATCCTCGTTTTTTATTTGTTTCAATTTAAAGTTTTCTATCGAAGATTGGTGGCATGTTGAGTAGAAAAAAAAAAATTAAAATAAACATATTTTTGCTTTCCAATTTATATGTCTGGTTTTTTACAAGATTTTTATTCCTTTTAAACATCCTTTTTAATCACAAAATCCTATATGTGAAAAATGTGAAATCAATTTCATATATTTTTTTTTGATACTTAATGAACATGTCGATTTTGTTTATTTAACAAGAGTTCTTTAAAGCAATTTTGTTTTCTTTTAATTTTATTTATTATTTATAAAACTACAAGGGTTTCTTTAATTTAAAACAAACAATTGTTATAATAAAAATTTTCCTTAGGAATTATAAACTTAAAAAAGAATAAGTAAGATTGACTGAAATGAAAATAGAAACATTTAGGGTATTCAGTAATATGTGTATTGGTTGTAAGTTGCAAAAGTTTTAAAAAATTTATAAAATTTTTCCTAAACACATTATTTATTGTTCAAATGTTGTTGTAACTAGAAAAAACAAATCCTTTAAAAAAATATTTCTTCAAGCTTTAAATTCTTCGCACTACCTTCGCACTACGAGTCTGGTACACTACCTACAAGTCTACGAAGCTATATCGGCACATAATCTGATTTAAGTCTTCATAATAATTCTCATTTAGTTCTTAAACGTTTTTGAATAAATGTGGTTCAATATTTTTCAATAAACTGCAGTAAGCAGCAGAAAAATGCTGCTTACTGCCGCAGTTTCAGTTCAACAAGTAGTTTTGGCTCTATTGGCTTCATAATTTGGTATCTTTGTAATACCCAGGATGGATAGAGAATAGAAAATTAGAAATAAAAGAGTAAAGAAGACAGAAAGTAGAAAAGATACAGAGTCTGCGCAGGGATCGAACTTGCAACCTTCTGACTACTACTTCAGTACACTAACCACTTGTTTACGAGGGCCTCTATGAGCAAAGTCATGGAAAATTTAAAATTTCTACTTGCGAATTTAATAAGACACTTCTAATTTTTGCTCAAACTTTCCTTCGTTACTCGACACTTTCTGACATTTCTTGCATTGGCCAGACATATCAAAAATTTCATCAGATTTTGTACAGTATCCTCTCTCGGACTTGTCGTAAAAGTTTCCTTTTCAACCACTTATATGACTTTCTATACGTTTTCTGACTTGTGCAGATTTTCTGACCGAATTTGAACCGCATTCGACAAAAAAATATTCAGCGGGTAGCGAAGCGAAAATGCATTACATTTCAAGTATATCTAGGAGATTGATTGTCCATTCCTTAATGATTCCTCTGTATAACTGCCTTTAGTGAATTTTTGAAGAAAGTACGCCTTTTGTTGAGACATTAAAAAATTGATGAAAGTTAATTTTTTGTTCAAATGACATATTTTCGATTTCTTTATTTTAGAAATTTCTCGAAAATAATAAAAGGAAGATAGTAAAAGTGCTAATTTGATTATTTTGTTAAAAAAGAAAATTCTTAGTTCGTGCCTCCATGGGATATCCTTTATTTGCTTGCAGGATGCTCTTAGTTTATGAAACAACTACAATACTTCAATAAAAATATTGTAAAAAAGGAAATTGTCTTGTTGCAAGTTGAAAGTTTATATTTTTTATATTGAAGTACAAACATTTTATTTATAATCATAATTTTAAGAAAACATTATTTCACCTTTTTGTTTCATACAATTAATTAATTGCCATGATTAAGGAATAGAAGTGCAATTGAAACTGCAGTTTGGAGCGTGAAATCAAAAACTGAATTTAATCTCTTAATTACTTACAAATTAAAAATATACTCGTACCAGTTAAAAATGTGTAAAAAGAATTTGGATATAATTTTTGCGTGCAATTACAGATAAAGTAACATTGTGGCAGCTAAACTGTGAAAATCTGTTGTCGGTTGCAAAAAGGCAGTTCAAAAGAGATCAACCCACAAGCAAAAATGAGATTCGAAAAGCTGGAAAAATTAATAAAAACTATTCACAATAGCGATGGAAAAGCCAGTATAAGAGACGCGAATCAGAGCTTTTCGTAACAATTACAAAAAGAAAACTTCGCTGGAAGTTTTCTAAACTGGAAAAACTAAATCATGTTAAAGTTTTTAAACTAAATACAAAAACTAGTTTTAATTTGGAGTTTTTTTCTTCTTTTTTTGTTATATTTATTTTTGCTGCAAAATCTCTGTGGCCACTAAGCCATAGTTGTATGTATCTGATGCAGCAGATTATGCTGCTGCCGATGCTGCTGAGTTGTGCCTCTAGTCATTTAAAAAAGTCAAAAGTATAAATAAAGTGCCAGAATTTCAAATTTAAGCAGTTAATTTTGGATACTCCAAATAAAACGGTGCCAATTCAAGAAAAACGTAAAGTTTTAATTTCATTTCGTAAAAAGTAAAAAAACCAACAATAAATTAAAAAAATGGCTTTCAAGGTGCGTAAAGAATTGTTTTAAATTGAAAGGATAAACTAAAAAAAAGAATCAATATAAACGTAAACGATAAAACTTAAAGGACATTGCAGAGTTAAAAAAAAACAAAATATTTGAATGTGTGTTTAAAAAAATATTGCATGTGCGTTTGTATACGTGTCTGCCTTTGTTTATTTGTTTGCCAGCGCAGAAATTTATTGTCTCCGACGACAACAATTATAAACTGCAAAAAGGATTTTTTCCATTCGTTATCCTCGTTTTTTATTTGTTTCAATTTAAAGTTTTCTATCGAAGATTGGTGGCATGTTGAGTAGAAAAAAAAAATTAAAATAAACATATTTTTGCTTTCCAATTTATATGTCTGGTTTTTTACAAGATTTTTATTCCTTTTAAACATCCTTTTTAATCACAAAATCCTATATGTGAAAAATGTGAAATCAATTTCATATATTTTTTTTTGATACTTAATGAACATGTCGATTTTGTTTATTTAACAAGAGTTCTTTAAAGCAATTTTGTTTTCTTTTAATTTTATTTATTATTTATAAAACTACAAGGGTTTCTTTAATTTAAAACAAACAATTGTTATAATAAAAATTTTCCTTAGGAATTATAAACTTAAAAAAGAATAAGTAAGATTGACTGAAATGAAAATAGAAACATTTAGGGTATTCAGTAATATGTGTATCGGTTGTAAGTTGTAAAAGTTTTAAAAAATTTATAAAATTTTTCCTAAACACATTATTTATTGTTCAAATGTTGTTGTAACTAGAAAAAACAAATCCTTTAAAAAAATATTTCTTCAAGCTTTAAATTCTTATGTCTAAATATTGTGTTGCAATATTGAATAAAACTAAATAAAATTATATAAATTTTTTAATATTGAAATTTATTATTCGGGAGAATATCCCGACTAATCGTTAGAAACAATTAGTTTTTTTGCAAAATGTTATCAAACTGCTTAAACTTCACTGACGATTTGGTTTTAGCAACCAATGAAATGTCGGCATATGAAGAGCTAAAGCCACAACAAACATTTTTTCAATGCATTATATAAATTTTTTAAAATAAATAATCGCTCAAATTCCTTGTATAAAAACTATTGTATCTGCTGGCAAGGCCTCTTAATATCACGCAGAATTGGAAAAACTAAATTAATAGAAATTTGGCTAAAATTTTTTTTACAAAAAACGAATAAAAAAAAGGATAATTCATTAAATCGTAAAAAATCACAATTGATACAGCAAAAGCAAATAAAATTAGCCAAATATTAATAGAAGGCCTTAAATAATTTTAATAATTATAATGACACTAGGGAATAGTTTTTCCTTTTGGAACATTAAAATCGATTTTTTTTTAAATTTTAATACGTTGCTTTGAAAGGGCCAAATAAAGCCTTTTATCTAAAAATTCTTAATTAAGGCTGTATCTCACAGTGTTTTTTTCAAAAGCCATAAATTATCGTGAAAATTGGGAAATTATACATTTATATAATTTAACAGATATATTTGTGAACAATAGAGGGCGCTAAAGTCAATAAAAATGTTAAGCTGAAAATTGAAGTTTGACTATTTTTATAAAAAAAGTTTGCAAAAGTTTGTTTTTATAACTTTACACTATTTCGTACAGATTTTTACAAAAAGGATATGTGGGAAAAATTTTAGTCCTTGTAAGATGTGAAAAATTCTAGTAATTTTGGGCATAACTTAGAACGGTTTTGTACAGGTTTTTACCAAAAGGATATGTGGAAAATTTTTTAGTCCTTGTAAGATATGAAACGAAATTGTACACATCCCCTTAACAGCAAAATTTTAGATATACTTAAAATTTTTTGTTTCATTGCGGTTGTAAATGTAGTTAAAAAGTATTTTTTGAGATCAAGGACATATGAGAGAAAGGTCCTTGTAGCAAATGTTAACATATTTAACACAAAGCTCAAAAGTTTATTTAAGAAAAGTCGGCTAATTTCATTATAATCTGATTGTAAATGTAGTTGTTTTTTAAATTAAATCTATAAAGGAGATGAGCATGTCCTTGTATCGCATGAAATTATATCGATACAAAGTTTAACATGGTATTTATAAAAGTATTCACCTACTTTTGGCTATTTTCTCATCACAAGGGCACTTAAACCTAGTTCTGAAATTAAGGACATAAGCATGGTAGGCCGGTCCTTTTTTAGAAAAGTGATACAAATTCCAATGCGAAATATAAAAGTGTGACTTAAGAAGTCACATTCTAAAACTTAGTTTTTGAAAGTAAATAATGCAAATACTCGCAGGATCGCAGGCAGCAGCCAATAATTATGAAAATTAATTTAAGCTTGATTTTGCAAAGATATTTTTGTTATTTATTATATTTTTCTTAGCCTTATTAAAGGTTCTTTCATTTAGTATAATTAAAGTTTTAGTTTTATTTTTGCGCAATATTTTTATTCCCGGCAAAAGCTTAGAAATATTCCTGAATTTTAATTTTTTTTCTAATTATTTATATTAATCTAGAGGAAGAAGAGTACAAGAAATGAAAACATAGCTTGTTGTTCTAACAAAACGTCATGTAATAGACCAAAAGTAAAGAGGAAAGTAAATAAATGATAAAAAAAGAAACTCACAAACTTATTTATTTTTCATGCTGTGCGTCATTGATGTAGAGTAGTCGCAGCAACTTACAAAGTAAACATTTTGAAAAAGGCTGTTAAGTAACTTGGCTAACAATGTGAGCTAACATTGGTGTCCAGTGGAATATGTTCAATTAGAGGAAAGCCATATTTCATATCTTCTTGGATTGGAAGCAAAACTTTCATTGAAAACCCATTAAAGAATTAAACTGAATTCACTGCCATTCTAACTTCTAAATTCTTTTTAAATGTAACATTCTCGTCTTATTACGATTAGAAGAGAAGTCATTTAAGTCATTTAAGTCCTCGAAGATTTTTTAATACGATTTATGGAAATAAAAATATGCCCTTAATATGCAAGGATATGTAAAATATGCTTTTAAATCCATTTAAAAAGATTCGTAAACAAAATAATATCGCTCTGTCCCCTTCTACACTTGAAAATTTCATTTCTGCATTATCTTGAATTCTCTTTCGAAAAAGTAATCTTAAGGCATTTTTATTTCTAAAAAGTGTAACATTTCTTAGTTTCTCAAGGCTAAATAAGGATTTTATAACGGCAAATTTAAATGGAGGGAAATTTTCTTAAATTCCTTCTTGAAATTGCAATTTTAAGGCATTTTCTTTTCTAAAAAAAGTGCAAAATTTTTTACCCTATCAAGGGAAAAAACGATTTTATTTTATACTAGAAAGAACACATTTACAAAAAAGCAGTGTCATTTTTTGTTTCTGAAATTTTTCTGAATTCCTTCTTGAAATTGCAATTTTAAGGCATTTTTTCCTAGAAAAAGTGTAACATTTTCCACTCTCTCAAGGTGAAAAATTTATTCTATTATTTACTTTTAAGTGCGAATTTGCAAAAAAAGAAGTGTCATTTTTGTTTCCACAATTTTCTTGGATTTTTTTCTTGGAATTGCAATTTTAAGGCATTTCTTTTCTACAAAAAAAAAAAAAAAAAAAAAAAAAAAAAATTATTTTTTACCCTAAAATGGAAAAAAGATCTAATTGCTTAAAGTGCAAATTTACAAAGAAATAATGTAATTTTTGTTTCAAAAATTTTGTTGGATTCCTTCTTGAAATTGCAATTTTAAGGCATTTTATTTTCTAAAAAAGTGTAACATTTTCCACCCTCTCAAGGTGAAAAAAATAATTTTATTTTTTTATGAACAAGTGCAATTTTACAAAGAAGGAGTGTTATTTTTGCTTCCGAATTCTTTTTATTCTTTCTTGAAGTTGCAATTCTAAGGCATTTTCTTTTCTAGAAAAAGTGTAACATTTTCCACCCTCTCAAAGTGAAATATATATTTTATTATTTACTTTTAAGTGCGAATTTACAAAAAAAGAAGTGTAATTTTTGTTTTCACAATTTTCTTTAATTCTTCCTTGAAGTTGAAATTTTAAGGCATTTCCACAAAGAAGTGTTGTATTTTCCTCCTTATCAAAAAGAAAAACAATTTTTTACTAGTATGGGCGAATTAAAAAAAAGAAGTGTAATTTTTCTTTTTGAAATTTTCTTGAAATTGCAATTTTATGGCATTTCTTTCAACAAAAATGCAATTTTTTTTTACCCTTTCGAGGAGAAAAAATCAAGTCTATTGTTTACTTTTAAGTGCGAATTTCCAAAAAAAGGAATGCCATTTTTGTTTTTGAAGTTCTTTTTTGAAATTGCAGTATTAGAGCATTTTTTAGGGTTACATTTTCTACCCTCTGAAGGCGAGACAAAATGGTTTTATTTTCTGTACTAGTGGGAACAAATTGACAAAGATGGTACATGTAATGCTTTAAGAAATTATAATTATCTAAACGAGAATATCAAGCTAATTTTTTCCAATTAAAATATATAAATTATATAATTAAAAAAAAAGAACAAAACAAATGCCATTATTTCCTTTTATATAAAAATTTCACTGTGGCTAAAGGGCAAAGCAGAGAACAAAACAGAATTGCAAATACACGTAAATCCTGATCGCCCTCTATACGTGTCTGCGCTCTTTTACACAAATTTAAAAAAATTGCAGCACTTTTTGAAATAAGTACGTAAATTTATTGCTCATTGTAGAGTGTTGGAGTGCGGAACTTTTCCGTCTAACAACAACAAGTTGTAACTGGAAAAACAGTTTGTATTTTAATGCAAAGTTACTTTTACATTTAGTTTATTTGTTTTGTTTTACTACTTCGTTTATTTCTTATTTATAATGTTCAGCTTTAGTTTTTGTACCCTCTGCTGCCCCTTCACCGTTCACCATTCACAAGCCAAAGTAGTTGAGTCCTGTTTTTTTTATAGGAATATTCCTTTAGCTTTGTATGCAACCGGGCGCAAATACTGCATTATGTTTTATTTTATATAAAAAGCCAGTGAATAAAAAATAATCAAGCATAAAATGAAACTTGAAAATAGTGTTACATGATGTGCTAGTTTTCTTAAAAAAAGTTTTTCTTTTCATTTTTAAAATTGTTCTTTCTTCTTCTTTTTCTTCATCGTTATCGTCAACAGCGAAAAAGTCTGCCACAGACGGCAAGAAGATAAAAGGAGTCATGCTCTTGTTCTTAGTTTGAAAGTTGTAACTTTCTAAACTAAGGAATTAAGGAATGGAGCCCCTTTCGATTTGAAATTGTTTCGAGCATATAAAGGGTGATATTTTATGGGGCCACATATTAAAATAAAATAAAAAAAATATTTTCAATGCCAGTAAGAAACAGGGCTTTAAAAAAAAGTCATGAAAACGTTGAGATTTTGATATGGACGTACGAGTAGTTCAAATTCGGATCATTTCCAATGATTTGGCTATAGGCTTCCGATTGCAGGATGTTTACGTCTCTTGCTCCCTTAAAGGAAGACATATATATTTCACAAAAATATAGAACTTGGCGATATGCCTATTCTAGCAATATATAAAGTTTCCTTAGGCCAACAATATATATAGAGTATTACAAAGGCAAATTCCTGAATGGAACATTTGAATTAATAATAATAAGTAAAAGAAATTTTAGCTTCCTGATAGAAACTGTCTGCATGTCCTGATAGAAACGTGTTACCATCAGATATAATTATGATTTCTTTTCTACCCATAAAAAGGATATTGAGGTAGACTTTTTCCTCAGTATTTTCAAACTTTTGAGTTTCTGAGATATAAGACTATATTGCATTTAAGGAAAGTTTAATTCTAAGGCCATTTTGACATTTTTGTTGTAACTTTCTCATATAAAAAGGATGTTTAGTAATTCTTTTTCATCAACTACGAAAAGTTAAAATAATAAATAAAATAATTTTCCTTTTGATCAAATTCAGTTGATCGAATGAACATGATTTTTTTTATGGGCTAGAATTCAAATCTCAGTAGACTTCCTTAAAGAAATGATGTTTATTTATTTTTAATATGTTGCAAAGGAAAATTAAATTTGGCTACGCACGTTTTTTGGGGCGACACACAACTCATAAATAACCGACTATGCCACTTGGGCACTACTTGGCCGAACAGCAATTTAAACTATGATTTACTGAAAGAATAATACGGGAAGTTTTTATACTTCATCAGACATATTTTATTTAAATTACAAACGAATCTGTTAATAACAAAAACTCCTTCATTTATCATTTTTTCTATTATTTCTTTTTGTCATACTCTTATATTATCACATTAAAACTGCAGGCTATAAATGTTTTAATTGTTGCATTGTTCAATTATGTGATTTTCATTGAATGCCAATTAAGTATTGCCGCTTCATCAGTTCAGCTTCATTCAGTTTTATATTAAATTGGCATAAGATTTTGACTCACCACTTGGAATAGATTTTATACCTGGAAAGGGCGTAAACTTGCCAATTTCCTCAATTTATTTGTTTTATATCAAAGTAATTGCATCGGTGTTGTTGATTGAATAGAAAAATATTTTTAATGTTGTCTAAAGCTATTTTTCTTCCGGCTTGAGGTCAAATTTTCCAAAGTTTTATAAATAAAAAAACCAAACAAAAAATACAGCTTTATCGAAAAATATTTTTTTCAAGAAGATTTTTTTTATTAAAAAAATGTATTTTCAACAACGAGTAATTCAAATATTTGACCAAAATTTTGTACATTTGACTTCCCAGGAAGTTGAAAAAGACACTAGTGGATTTTTAGGAGCAATTAAAATATCGTTCCTCAAAAATGACTTTCATTGCTTCAGATAATCTTGTGCCATGAAAGTGTGAATATGAAATCGGTTGTGGCGGGCTGCTAGATTGCACAATCGGGATGTTCAATTTCCACACACTTTTAGCAGTAACAACGGTCGTCCTAAGCCATTAAGCAAGTGGCTTGACATACATATACCCAAAGACAAAGACAAGACCATTTTGCAAAATTATTCGTTCAGTTAATGAAAGTTTGAACAAATTAATTGATTAATTATTCAATTTCAACAAGTTGTAATCATTCCCCTGGCATGAGGCGAAACCAAATTAACCACAACGCATTTATCAGCTGTTAATACGTTTGTCAAACTTCACAATGTTACCAAATCTAAAAAGTGATCACAAAAAACACCCGTTGCATTCATATAAGTTTTCCCTTTTTCTCTGAATTTTATCTTTGCAGTCGCAATTTCTCTTTGTTTAGAGGTCAATAAGTATTTATGTTGCACAAAGGAATAAGTTTAAATAGAATTTTTAAAAAGCAACAAAAACAATAAGGGTACTAGTGCAAATTCTGATTAAAGGATGAGTATCATAAAACGAAAATAGCAGGAGATGTTTGGCAAAAGGAAAATATATGGAAACATTTGCAGAAAATTTGTTTGTTAAAAAATGAGATAAAATTTTCTTGAAACGAATTGTAGAAATTTTTTTTAAAATAATTGAATGGGAAGCTTCGTCGTTTTGTAATATTTATTTATTTAGGTCCAAGCCATTTGACATGTTTGGATGTCATTATTTAGTCCAAAAACACTTCCACGAGCAGCATCCTTTCAAAGTATTTCAATGATTGGAAAAAACCCAATTCAATACAGACAGCAATAATGAATAATGAATATTCAGCTCCTCATTTTCAGGAAAAGGATAGTCTAGATTTTTTTATAGTTTGTACTTTTTTGCTGTATTTTCTATAATTTAAGCTAAAAAATACAGATATTTCTTACAGCACCGGATATTTCACAATAAAAACTGCTGGCCCCGCTAACGCAGTCTAATATGGCATTTATGACTGGAAAACTTTAATAATATCAGTCGGTTTTTGAGTCATTTTCAGACATCACATAGACCTGACGTAGCCCTGTGTAAAGTTAAGGTACTTAAAATAATCCCACTGTCTGATATTAGTTGAATATTTTTACGTTCTGCGATTTCCCTCAGACGGTGTCCAGTATAAATGAAAAGGATATATACTGCTGTCAGAGAAATCCTTGATTTTTTTTAGCATAAGAGCGATCCTTTAAAAATTTTTTGACAAAAACACCATCTCCAATATTGACATTTCTCTGTTGGTGAGTTCAATCGGCTTTAGCCGTTAACCACATCTGATTCACTTGCCCTTCGGCTTCTGTCGGAAATGAGCATATTCCAACTCGAGAGCAGCATCTAAATGCTTCAACCCTTGTGAGAGGATCATTCTCAAAGAGAATAACTGAACATATATGACCCAACACGCTCTTAACTATTAAAGAGGAAATGCAAAAAAATTGCTGGACCCTTCGTTTGTACTATAAACTGCTGGTTACAAAAACACAAACGATACGACCATGAGCTGGATTAAGGATACTACCCCCTGCTCTCACCGCAATTTATCGAAATAATTTCCATGGCATTCTAAATTAAAAAAAAATGATGTTTCGTTTCGCATCATCTTCTCTAAATTGAAAGCATTTGGGGCTGGCTCAATTGACATTGGAACGATATGTTATAGTTTTTTTTTCTTCAGAAAAATTTCTTATCCCTGAAAAGAGGAAAATCTCATCAACCGCATTGCAAATTGTATGACCTGACACAAATACTAGGGAGCACAAAGCCAATACATAAACCAATTTATTTCATTCCATGTAACTTCAGTTGATGTCCCTCTTTTTTTGCATTTAACAATTAAGGTTGAAAGTATTTTTTGTATTTTTTACTAAAAAAAAACATTTATTTTAAACTAATCTTGATTGACATTGTACAGTGAGCATCAATGCAACTCATTGTAAATAAAGTTTCTTTGTTGCAACGTTGCTGTCACGCAGAGACACTGTTGATAATCATTTCTCGTTGTTCAAGCTGCCGGCATTTGAATGAATATACTTTGGTTTTTGTTACTGTTTCTGGTGCTGTTGCTGGTTATTTGTTATTAAAATAAACCATGTCATACATTATAAAACACTCAGTTAACATTGGAAAGCTTTTTGTTTGCGTTAGTATTGAGTCGTTTAGCATGAATTCCAAAATTAGCCATACCATAAGAGCAATAATAATTTATGTAACCCAAGTTTATTAAATTAGTTTTGTAGAAAAAAAATTAAATGCTAAAAACTTGTTTATAGAGGTGTCCAGTAAAAACTTGCCACGAGAGAGTAATGCACAAATTTACAAACTTGCTCTCTTAAATTCTTAAAAATATAAAAAATAAATGAACGCTTTGCTGGTGCCCAGAAAAAAAGGAATGGATTCGAAAACGCTAAGAGAGTTTTGAAACAAGGATCCGGAAGTATTGGAAATTTGAATCATTTACAATGACTTCATGTACAAGAAATTTGTTGATTGAAAATAAATTAAAATTTCAAATTAAATTTTCATAAAATTTCAACACTTGATCGCTTTTTAGTGGTTAAATGAAGTGCATCGCAATACGTTTCTCTTCCTTGCAAATGCCTGTATAAACTTTCATGTAAATTTTACTTTTAATATCATTAAAGTTCTGTATGTTTTAATTTTGTTAGAAAGCAATTGAGTGTTGAAGTTTTATAAATAAATTGTTTTGTGGAAATTTTTTATAACGCATCATTTCAATAGACTTGAAAATTAAATTGAATTGAAAAAAAAGTTAATTGTGAAGTTTTTATCGCTCATGTATTCCAGTGAATATCTGCTGCATGAGCAAAAATTATTTGCGAAAGTTTAATAGCGAAAATGGCTTCAATAAAACTTTATTTCAAATTCAAAAGCCGTATAAGTTTTCTATTTGCCGTAACTTGTTTTGACGGTTTGACGTTTGAAAAACTTTTTAAGCACGAAAGCGAAAATAAAACAACACAAATTTTATAACAAATTGCTGTGGAGTTTTGCTTTAATTTTTGTTATATAAATTAAATGTTTGATAGGCTATAAAATACGTCTCACACGATGCAACATGTGGAAGAAACCTAGTTTCATTATACCACATATACATACGTTGCAACACCGAATCCATTGATATAAATAATGAATTTTCTACGGTAGCCTGCAACGGCTGGAGGACTACGACTCTTTTATGAAATTAAAAAATTATGCCATTTCTTAGACATTCCATTGGAAGGGAAAAATATTCTGGGGTCTTTATTTGTTTTGTCTAGGGCCATAATAAAATGAATTTCTTGTATTGTTATAACAACGCATGCCTTCATATGCATTAGAAAAAACGATACGACGAAGCCTTTTTAAACGCTGATGCAACACAAAGTTGGCTTTGCAACCAGCCACCCATGAAGCCACCGGCAATGCAACATGCCTAGGCATCAATGTGTGGCTACCCCTATTCTAATTAAATTCCCACTAGTTCGTACATATTTTTACTTATTTGTCTTTAGCAGCATATTCTCAGAGCTGGATTTTGAAAAACTTTTCACTTTTCAAGTAATTGCTTTTGAGGCCTTTGTAAAGCACTGTAGTGAGTTTGCTTGCAACAAGGTGCAAGCTGCAGGGCAATTCAGTTCATTATTAGCAGAAAAAATATTTTCTTCTTACAATAATCAACTATTGTTTATTATTTCTTTTAAATCACTTCATCAAATAATTATTAATAATAGCGTTTAGAGAATAATTCATTATAAACGTGAAGACTTGAATTCGATATTAATTTGGGTACATGTAAAAGAGTTCGTTATGAGTAAAAGTCTGCTGCAGCTGAAGTTTCTTTGCAACTGAAGTCCGTTTTAATCATCATAATTTCTATAAAATATTTATTCAAAACGGTTTAGCACGAGAAGTTATAAATAAATGTACGCCTTAAGGTGTGTACGTCGTAAATGAATTCCTAGTGTAATACAAGCAACCTGTTGCAAGATCTTAAAATACTAAAGCCGCAATAATTTTTATAGTTTTATTTATGATCTTCAATATTTCTTTATATTGCATTCTGTATCAATACTTCTATTTTTATTGTCAGGGCAGGCAATAATATAATATTCCTTTTATTTTAAAAACATGTTTAGATGCTCCACATTTTTGTTAAGGAATATTTTTGCACATTTTATGCTCAATAGAATATTTTAGCATATTTTGCTTTAAAGGTCACGTAATTAAAAAATTTCACATCTGTGACAAACAAAGGGCATGTCTGAATATATTTAATTATTTTTTCATTTTTGTCCTTTTCTCTGTAATTAGTTTTTATTGAACATCAAAAATTTATATATTTTTCGAGAATAATTTTGTATAATTTCTTTTTGTTGTATTTATGAAGCACTCTTTTTTTGCATGAAACTTTCCAATGAACACACATATTTTTGGTGTCCCTGATATTTTCCAATCCACTTTTCTTTTTTGTTTACAGTCTAATTTCAATAAAATGCACTTTAAACAAGTGGCAGTTTAAAATGTATTGCTTTAACACACACATACATTCAGACGCATACACAACCAAATACACAAATGCCTACTCACGATACCAACACATCCAATTACAGCAATGCATTTAAAGGACTAAATTCAGAAAAAAATATGCTGTAAAAAGACACAGCACTTCAGAAATCGACAAGTGTTTTTTCAACGCAACAACAACAAGTGAAAGGCATCTGCCACCAACCGAAACCCATGTGGGGGCCTCAATGTCATCTTCAGTAAACACTCGAACACTTTAAGTACCTTTTATGGCAATTGCAAGTCATTTAATACTTAAGTGTTTGTTGAAATGAGTTCTGTCAATAGAATTTCAGTTTCATACTCAACAGCTCGTTAATAGTCTTTCTAACCTTTTTTTCTTCTTCCTCTTATTCGTGTTATGTACTTCCATAAAAGTTATTTTAATTGAAATTCATATTCTATTACGTGCTGATAGCATTTACAGGAATCTCAATGCTAAAAATGGAACAGAAATTGTTTTATAGAAATTATAAAATATTAACTGCTTATCATATTGTCTTTGATAATCGAAGTCTGTTATGGTCTACTTTCAGGCGCTTAAACTCATCAGCAATTTATGGCTATTAGGAGCATATGCCACCAATATATATCGGTTTAATTTGATTGGTATTGCCATTAATTTGCGGGGCTCTTGTTACCTTTTGCTAAACAAAAGTTATTCGAGCTGTGCACGTGTTAATGTCATTTTGCAATAGAATTTTGATGTTTTCTAACAGCGTTTTGCAATTTATATGAGTCATAAAAATTACTTAGAAGCAAATAAAAGAAAGCTTTATAGTATTTTCTTAAAAACGGCTTTGCGTAAATTTACTTGTAACATAAAAAAATCACTTGAAAGTGTATTTTGTAAAAGTATTAATAAGACCTAAAATATTCTTTTGTTTTTTACCCACACTAAACAGCTGTTTTAATAATTTTTATAGTCAAATCGGCCAGAAAAGTACCCAATGTAATGAGTGATTCCTATAAACATTTTCAAGAGGAGTCTGCGATGTGGTAATTATCCATAAGAATTAATGTTGTGTTCTATTTCAAATGCAAATTCAAAGCGAAAAAGGGAAATCAATAAAATTTTCTTTGGAAAAAATTATATTATAAAATGATTACTTTCTTAAAAATAGTCATTTGAAAAAATACCTATTTATAAAAGAAATAAAAAAGTACCTTCTTTAAAAATATTTACTTCTTTTGAGAAGTATCTTTTCTAAAAACTACCATTTTTAAAAAAATTCCATTTACAAAAAGTAACTTTCTAAATAGTACCTTTCCTTTTCTAAACGGCACCTCATATAATAAACACCTTGTCTAAAAATTACCTTTTAAGAAACAAATTTTATAAAAAGTATATTTTATAAAAAGTACCTTTTACAAAATATGCCTTTTTATAAAAAGTATGTCTTTTAATAAAAAGTACCTTTTATAAAATTTTATAAAACATACCTTTCATAAAAAGTGCCTTTTATAAAAAGATCCAATTCTAAAAGGATCATTTTCTAAAAAGTACTTTTTATAACAATTTCCTTTCGAAAACTTACCTTTTATAATAAGAACAACCTTTTACAAAAAACTCCTTTTAAAAGAAGCACCTTTTATAAAAAGTACCTTTTAGAAAAAGGTATTTATATCTAAAGTACTTTTTATGAACAATACCTTTCATATAAAGTGCCTTCTATAAATGTACCTTTAAGAAAAAGTTCCTTTTTTTGAGTTTTTTTTATAAAAAGTACTTTTAATAAAAAGTGTCTATTCTAATAAATACCTTTTATAATGTACATTAAAAAAATAAATTTTTCAAAAAGTACCTATCCTAAAATATCTTTAAAAATCCTGTCTTATAAAGTACCATTTCCAAAAAAAGCTTTTTCAAAAAGTACCTTTTCAAAAAAGTACCTTTTATAAGAATTACTTTAGGTAAAAAGTATCTTTTACAAGAGAAATACTTTTTTGAAACAAAAATGTACTCTATAAAGTCTGTTATGACAACCTTTTTTCAATGCACCTTAAACACCAGACATATTGGTTAAGAGGGTGGCTTGCTTTTCCCTGAATAAATTTAGCACTCCATAGAATTTCTTCTTCTCATCGAATTTGTAATAAAATGTAAAATTTTCCTCTTGGCTAAAATGTTGCGTCTCACAACCCAAGAAAATTTTTAGGAACCCCCTCGAAAAAGCTATAGCTAAGCCCATGGTTTTCAAAGGAGCAAAGTACCTTTTAGAGGAATAAATCTCAAGGCAAATCTTTTTCCACAAGCAAATTTTTAATCAATACTTTTGTGAAAATACCTTCTCAAAACAAACCATTTTAAAAACAAGCTTTTTTGAAAAGTTGCTTTATGTTGTTGCTTTTATATATTATTAAATAAAAAAATTAAAAGGAATAAATAAACAAATTATTAAAAAGAGTTTGGAATGCAAGCAGATTCTAAACCGTTTTCAATTTTAGTTTTTCCTTTTTATTCAATGAAAAAACTTTCTGTAAGAGAAAATAGTCAGTTTGAACGCGATCCAACTTAGTGGTCACTTTTGGTCTATAACAACCTGCGTTGCAAGATCGTATTCAAGCCATAAATTTGTTACAATGAATTAGATGCAGACATTTTTTCTTTATCAAGGAGAGCCTTTGAACAAAATTATTAATGCAAGATTTTTTACTTTTGTTTCATTAATTTGGTTCAGCATTTGAGTGGAAAACTGACACTTCAATTTAACTTTAATGAAGATGGTCAACATCGTTATTTTTGTATGAACTTTTTGAAAACTTTTTGGAAAAACCACAAAAAACAACATTTAACTTTTATTTTAATACTCATTTATATGTATTTGTGTTTAGAAAAATATAAGAAATTTGAAAATAGACATACATATTCTATACAAAAACACACACACACACATCCATACGAGCATGTACGTAATTTTGGATGTGTTGGACCTTCGGATGTCAACAGCGTCATCGAGCAACAAGGCAGCCGCTGTTAATTTGTCTGTTAGATAATCTGTTTCCAATTGGAAAACTTTTGCTATTTGCAGACAAGTAAAAAATTTAATTTTTAATGCAGCACGTAGGGCGCCATTGTGTTTAAGGGAACACATTATTAAATTATGCAATTGAATTAAATTTCACCATAAAATTCATAAGAAGTACTTAAAAGAAAGTACTTAAAAGAAAGTACTCGTATGAGCAGAAATAATTAAAACAAAAACACAAGAGCTCGATTTACATCTTCATACACTTTGCATTCTTCTAAAAACCGTCTTATGAATTCTTTATTATTCATTAGGTTTTTTATGTTTTTAGTTCATAGAAATATTTGTGTACGAGTTACTTTGCCATCATGAGAGAAACTCATAAATTTTCGTCATAATTTATTTTACTTCAAAAGAATAATAAAAAATTTTTTTCGAATGCTCGGCTGAAGATGTTAACAATTTTCCACAACACAAAACATAAAGACGTTAATGTAGAAGTGGATGGTATGGGCCGCCAAGTTCATAATATTTTTCTTTTTCTTTGATTTATTTATTTAAAAACTTATTAGCCTTATTCAAAAGGATTTTTTTTACTAATTTCAAACCTGAGACTAAAGTGAACATTCTTTTGTGAAAACGGCTGTTACTCTTTCAATATGTACTGTTTGGTTTAGAATGAACGCTACAAGCGAATCGAAGCTTGGATGGTACGTGCTATATACATGCTACAAGGTGTTAAATTAGTTAATTTTCAGTGTTTGTGATGGGCTCAGGGAAAGAAGTTTTCCAAGTTTTAACAATTTTCTACTTTTTCGCAGAAAAAAAACCAAAAAACTGTTTTAAAAATGCATACAAACAAAAAAAGTTCTTAGGCCATCATAAAAAATAAATAAACAAAAGAGAAGAAGCTACAATGCTTTAAAAAACTATTGCGTAGTCAGCTTTGTAGCACATGTTCGCCTTAAGGTAGAATTAACCAAACGTAAATGTAGAAACGTAAATGTTGTTGCATCAGCTAATCGTTTCTGTCATATGAGAATGTATATATGACAGAAACGATTAGCTGATGCAACAACATTTACGTTTCTACATTTACGTTTGGTTAATTCTACCTTTAAGCTTGGCTTCCACTCAGAGATCTTTTAAGCGAACACGTAAGAAAAACACATGCGATGGCTTCTAGCGTCTTACAGCACAGTATTATATCGCAGTTTGACATCAGCCTTGGGCTTGTGGCCATTAGCCGCCGCCTTTCACAATCAAACCTTGCTTCAAACCAAATAATAATTAAATAGGTTTCAAACCCAGTTTGAAGGCAAAGAGACAGCAACTGTTCTAAAACGAGCCCAGTGCGAATACGTAATATTAACGATTTGATTTTAATATTAATCATACGCCCCATATTGCTTTGATTTGTAGGAAAATTGGAAAGAAATAGAAGGAGAAGACGAAGGTTGAAGATAAATTCATAGAGTACTTTATATTACATAGTTTGCATAGAATTCAAGTTTTAAAGGAAATAGGAAAAAGGATACATGTGCCTCCGGGAATAAAATTCAAAAAAAGCTTATGAATCTATCTACACATTTCAGTTTAGAAAAATCTTTCCATACAAAATATACGCCAAAAAGCCAAGCCGATAATGTTGTTTTGCTTAATTTTAATAATTTCTATTGAGAAAAACAAATTGCTTATAAGTTTTGTCTAAAACACCCATAAATCGTTATCAGGACTTGTTCCTAAAATAGTCCTGCTACCAGCATGGAATGTGTAGATTAGATTTAATTTATTAATTTAAAATAAAATATGAAGTGGTAAAAATTCCAATATCAAAGAATTTTCTGAGCATTAGTTTTTATTTTAGTTGACGGAAAATGTTCCCACCCCACCACCAATGATTTCGTCATCCCTGCGATGGACCACAAATGTCAAAAATTCCGTCTAATTTCCTTTAGGAACTGCTAAAGAAATTATGCGCTAAGTTTGTTTCTTACACACGATTGTTATGAGAAATGAAATTCATGCTAAATTATGCGATTATTTTTGATAAATTATTTGGGCAGACCGGCGAAATATTTCACAAAACAGCCGTGATTAGTTTTTTTTTATCTTGTATAAATTTTTTGTTTCATCCGATGATGCTGTGATTATAAAATTTTATTTCTTAAAGTTAATAAAATGTTGTCTAATACATCGTTTCTTAGAAAAAAGCTTCTACTGCACAGCATGTTACTTAATTTTCTGAGAAAATCGTGAAACCTTAAGGGTAGAAGGGAGCTTACAGAGAAGCTGTCACGTGATTAGTTTTTTAAGTTTAGAGACTGATTGGGTCGGTGCTTCAAAGTACATTTTAAATCTAATTGACCGAGTACAGGAGAAGGCGAACAAGATCATTGATTCACTAGAGCATCGTCATGATTTGAGGTGTCGTTCGTTGTT
The DNA here is from genome assembly GCA_963681545.1 of Germaria angustata. NCBI lineage: Eukaryota > Metazoa > Arthropoda > Insecta > Diptera > Tachinidae > Germaria > Germaria angustata. Next base: position 10,617,075 of record OY813001.1, on the reverse strand, counting down.
TTATTTTTACGTCAATGAGATTTACGTCCTAATGCGATTAGGGAACTGGTTCCCGAAACCTGATACTTTTTTACTAAGAGCGTATCCATTAAGAGCGTATACTTGAATGGCTGGATACTGGATACTTACAGAGGTTGTAATTAAACTTTCATGGTATTTTGGTAAGGATCCTATCCGGTCGCTGGATCCATTGACAATTTGTATACCTAAAACTAAAGCACACAAAAAATAGTTTTTGTTTGTATAAATTATTTTTCAGAAAACTTGCAACTAATGAGTGGTTAGTTTTTGAACTGGTCACGTCAACTCCTTATCTTCACGGGACGTTTTTTCCGAAGCCGTAGAACAAATAAGCACAAAATTTCTCGTGAAGATCAAATTCAATAAAATGTATTTATGACTCTAATTTAATAACTTAAATTTCCTTAGAGGATATGCATGTTGTTTTTTAATCAGTTTTAACTTATTTCAAAACACTTCGTTTCATCTTTAATTTCAAACTGATAAAGGAATTTTACATATTTTTTAATTAAACACAAATATCATAAGCTTTACACTTGAATGGTTGAAATATAATTTAGTTCTTTTGGTTTCTATAAAGGATATGGGGTCCCTACAAACAATATCCAACAATTGCTGAAATAGTCTTAATTTATTTCCAGCTGTTTCATGCATATCAAAATTACTTCTCTGGCTGCCTCCACTTCACCTCAGGTGCTTTAGTCATCTTGAAATGATGCGTAAGTTGGTAATTAAAATTTTTCTTTTTAAAGTTTTTTTTTTTTGTTGCGAATAAAACAATTAATTTCTTGCTGCGAAGATTATTTTCAATGGTAACCAAACTTATTTCCAAATAATAGTTTTTGCTAATTCATGCAGCATTTTTGTTTTATTTGTTTTTGAAGAAAAAGGACTAAATGATAGACTGAAAAACAGACAGACAGACAGACAGTCAGAAAGAGGCATTCTGATAGAGAGATAGACAACTAGAAAGACGTGCCGACAAAGAATCCAAACACTTCAGCTTCCCGCTATTAATTTTAATTTTTCCATGACCCTTAAAATAAAATAGAAACAAATATCCTTTTCTGCTATTTGCAAAGTGACAAAAGGAGTCCTCTTACACTTTCATTATACGGAAAGTTACGAAAGTTGAAATTAAGTTTCATAATGTATTATTTCGTAATGTAATATTGACTTGTTGTCCTCAAAGCGTACTGTCTTAAAATAAAAGGATGTTTAAATTAATTTAGTTATTCTTCTCCATTTAAATAAATAAGCAAAAATTTACTTGTAACGAGTCCCTTTTGGTAAAATATTTTCTTAATTTCGTAAAGTTTAAATTGTAATAATAACTCACTTCTAAATGTTTTAATAATAAACTTGCCTTAAAGTATGCTTGTGTATTTGCTTAAGTTGCCTATTACAAAGTATGCTTTACATTCTATTCATTTAACAGTATAACGTAATTTAATCTCTAAATTTTAACAAAAACTTAAACGTTTTTAAATGCATTTTTAGATTAGCAAATAGGAACCCCTTAAACTATGCTATACAGTAGGAGTATATGCATGTGTGTTTATGTGCGTGCTTAAGTTTCAAATCCTGCTAAGAGCAGCGTCATTTTAGTTGGTTTTAAAATACTAGTTTGCCAAAAAAAAGTACAAACTAAAAAAGAAAAACAATTTTTATAGCCATAATCTTCTTTTTGTTGCTGTTTATCTGCTTTTGCAATCTCGTGTATTGTAGGTCTCTCACGTTTCTTTAGACACTAAGCGGAAATTAAGCATTTCACTTACTGCATTTTAATGCCAAAAATTGTTTTGCTGTTTTCAAAAACATGTTGGCTCTTCTTGTTGATGTGACATGTTTTCCAACTGTCTGTTGCAGATTTTCTGTTCTTCATTTAAACTGCTAAATTTTTATTGTTGCGCTGTGTGTACATAAGGTTCATTTGAAGTTGCTCCTAGAAGCAAACTACAGATGCTTAAAGATTTATAACACAGTTTTATTGGCTTGGATTTTGTGGGAGTTATAAGAAATGGAAATTATATGATACTAATGTCTGCATTTTATACACGTATATAGTTATTCGGGGTATGAAAGACGACGAAGATGTGGTACAATTGTAAATCACTATATAATTTCTACAAGGAAATTAAGAAAAATTGGAATCGAACGTGAAAAAGAAATAAATTCAGTAGGCGGTTTAAATAAAAAAAAGTACTGAATAAGTATTTATTTATAATTATTTAATCTTAAAGTCTAAAAACTAAATGATATTTATATATAGTTTTGTTTTTGTCATATTTATTGCTCCCGAAAAAGTAGTTTATAAATCTTTTTAAATAAATAGAACTCAATTTAATGTCAATATCTAAAAATTTATCACATGAAACGTAGTTCTGAGACAAGCAATTAAGAGAAAAAGAAAAGAAAAATATCAGTTACTTTTAATGTGAGTGTTTAACAAAAATATATTTGCTTTAAGAAAGTTTCCAAATTTTCCTGTGTTCTCTTGTCTACTAAATTGTTTTACTATTGTTCCTTGTCCTTACACAGTTTATTTGGTTGTGTGTATCCGCTCGTGTGTTTCTGTATACCTCTCGGTCTACTTCGTGTCACTTTCTTGTCAGCATCCATGTCTCTCTTCATCCTCATATTCGTGTTTCCTATTTGAATGCGTGTGCGAATATTTTTTGCCACTCCTAAAAGTATGCACCAAACATTGTCTTAGATTCTCATGCATTACAAAAATTTAGCCACAGCTTATACACAATGCAGAAAGAGTTGCTAATTTTTAATAGTGGTGCTGTGAAATAAGGCCCAAAACAAATACGCCAAAAAATTTATATTATATAACATAATAACTCCCAAAATATTCATGCATGTAATAACTCAAAATATTTTGGTATCTGTTTTTGGGTAATAATATAACTTTTTATTGGCAAAATAGATTGTTATTTTACCGGAAAAAAGTTTGGTTTTTATTTCCCTTTGTTTCAAGTTCTAAAGCATTTCCACATTTAACAGGGCTTAAGAATTTTCTCCTGTAAAACTTTCTTAAGATTTTTTTTATATTTTATTTCATTGGGACTTTTTTATTTTCTTACGTGGTTGATTTTTTCATTATGAGAAAAGTCCCAAAGTTTGGTTTAAATTAGCTTTTCAGATTTCGAAATAGTTTCATTCTCCTTGGGACTTACTTCGTTACACTTTTGGGGAATTGTATAATTTTTTAAAGTCGTTTTTGGTAGTTGTTTCCTTGGGATTTATTTCTTAGGGCGTTGTTTCATTTAGCGTTTCGACTTTTTAATTTAATTCAATGAATTATATTGTGTCTATTTTACGAAAAAAAAAAATTATAAAAATAAATAAATAAAAAATTCTAATAATAATAAATTACAAATAAACAAACAAAAAATTTAATATGTTGTTGTTGTGTGATTATGACTGTTGGTTGCTGAGTTATTGGATCATTAGCCAGAGTTTGAAAACTATTAAAATTTATCAACATTGAAACACATTGAGTTCATTTCACATTTTTGTTGTGCACAAGGCCATTAACGTTTATATTTTAATTTTGTTTTAGAAAAGTTATGAAACACGTTTTAATTTTCTCTCAAACTAAGTTTGGTTTTTAAGCATTTTGGAGCCCTTTTACTTTGTTTATATATTTAAGCTATTGGATTTATTTTTCTATTATTTCAGATTGTTTTTGTTTTGGCTGCTTTCCTTGCCTGTGCTTATGCCAAGCCTGGTGGTCCAGCTGCCTACGCAATTTCTGCTATCAGTGCAGATCATGCTTCGGTCGGTCAATCACAAGAGCACACCGTCAAGGGCCATTATGGCCAATCCTCACAATCTGACTACTCGAGTGCTGTGAAAACAGCTCATTCACAATCTCATGTGCAACGCTCCAGCATCAGCAATGATGCTGGCATTGCTCCCGGTAAGTGGCTGAGCGTACGACAAAAATACTTAAATGAATAAAAAATACTATATACAACGAATTCCTTAAGTAATTGTTATACAAACTACAGTAAAATATAATAAATATTATTGTAACTCAAGCACAATATTCATACAACATAGAAGTATTTTGCACAGTAAATTTGTTAGAAAAGCATCTCTCTCATACGAACACAAAATTTAAACCACTTGAAATCCACAATAACACACCCCTCCCCCATTACTTATCAAAACAGTCCTGGCCAATACGCATCATAGTTTTAGTTGAAAAGTATTTGAAATTAACCATTTGTATAAATCTAACTTTGCACGTACATAAAAAAATATGTAAAAATAAAGGTCATGTAGTCGCTGCCGCTCCTGTAGCTCATGCCGTAGCCGCTCCAGCCGTTGTCAGTCATGCACCCGCCGTCTATGCACATTCTGCACCAGCATTTTCTCATGGTATTTCTTATGCTGCCGCTGCTCCATCATATTCCCATGGCATTTCGTATGCTTCTGCCGCACCAGCATATTCCCATGGCATTTCATATGGGGCAGCAGCTCCTGCCATTTCCCATGGTATATCTTATGCTGCTCCTGCCTACTCGCATGGCATTTCGTATGGTACTCCCTCTTACGGTCATGGATTGTACTCACATGGTATTACTGCAGGTCACTCCATCGGTAGGTTAAACCCATTCAACAGGTATTTTAGCTCTTAAGTGCTTTTAACGCTTTTATAGAATTTGCACAAATTCTCTTATGCACCATTTTTATTTAGTTACTCGTAATTAACAATAGTAATTACATTAGTATGTTTGGCATTTAATTTTTAAGAAAAACTTTTATTTTCTTTTCTGTTAACCAATCAAGGACACGGGCAAGTCTTATAATCCTTTTTGTAAGAATAAGGATTTGAGCAAAACTAAGCAACAAGAACAATTTTTCTTCAAAGGTAGCAAAATACAGATTACAATTTGTGCTTAATATTATTTGAAACTTCAGCAAGGATAATAGTACCTCTCCCATATATCCTTTTTTTAAATTTATGATTTAAACTAAACCAACCAACAAATAACAGTAAAAATTTTGCGAAAAGTCAATTAGTTTATACAGGAAAATTTTCTGAAGTCGAAGGATAGATAAAGCTACCTCACATATATCCTTTTTGTACATTTATAAGTTAATAATAAAAAAAATGTCCAAAAGTTGCAACTTATTTCTAAGTGTTCGTGCACCGTATTGTGGTGAAGCAAGGATATGGATACTTCTCATGTGTGCTCTTTAGGAATGTAAAAATTTGATTCAAACTAAACAAGAGAGAATAACAAAAACTTATATTACAGATTTATAGCCTTGTTGAAAGCTTATTAGAAACTCTCCTTCACAAATCGAATACTTCTCTTATTTTCCTTTCACTAGTAGATTCGACTTTAACAAATTTTTTAAATAATCAATGCAAAGTCTTCAAAATCTTAAATATATTCTCTGATGGTGGCAAAAGTTCCATAAAAAGGAGGTATTTGATGTGGGTCTTTATAAGTATTACCCATCCAATATTTACCAAGCCCCTGAGGTCCTTGTTTGCGAAGTTTCAAATTTCAAATTTGTTTTAAGCTTCCAACGTATTTATGTACGAGTTAGTGTATAGTCCTTAGTATTTTAAAACAAACAACATTGAAAATTTCCCAAGATCAATAAGAAATTGTTTGTTGTTTTTTCAAAAAAAAAAAAAAAAAAAAAAAAAACAATAACAACAAAAAAATAAAAGAAAATAGAATGAGTCAATTATATCCTGCATGTGTGTTCATTTATCAATTTGGCCAAGCAAGGAGAAACGTTTTGCAACATAAATATGTCAACAAAACTAATGTCACTGAGAGCCTTTCTATGCCGCACAGTGGAGAGAAATCATTCGACATGGTTTGAACAATTGGAAATAAAAAAGGATAAAAATTAAAAAAAATATATATAAATGAAGAATGAGTGACTGAGGAAGTAGATTTGTATTACAATGATTTTAATGCATAATTTCTATATTTTTTATTAAATAGTTTTACTTTTCACTCCTAGTGTTTCGTCACACTGTTGCAAGCGTCACCTTGAGTGAAAACATCAAAGGAAAGCAGCAATGCTAGACGCCGTTGTTAATATTTCAAATGCCACTGTTTATTGTTGGGATACATTAGTGTCATTTGAGGCGTTATTGAAAAAAACATGTAAATGCGTGTGGATATTCAGCCATTTAGACAAGTGTCTGCTTGTGATTGATGTCCTTTGCTGTTTCGTTTCTGTAGTATTTCGATACGACGACAATTGCATTTCATCTAAACTGGACTTTTTTGTTGTTTCTAATGATTGATTAATATCGGGCCAATGTTTGTCAGGGTTTTGTATTCAATTAGAATGAATGAATTTTATTTTGATATTCTCTTCATCATTGTCAGCATTAAACAACTGATTGTTGTCAAATGAATTGCTTTCAAAACGCTTTTTGTTAAATCATCAAGAGTTAAGAATAATAAAAATTTTGAGATTTTTAAAATTTTCTTTTCGTTTTCCATACCTGTTGGTGGGAAGTAAATCACATCAAGTCACGACTTAGAAATTTTACAGGAGACTTCGAAAACGTGATGAAAATCACAAACGTGGCTGTTTCTGTTATAAACATTTGCATTATCCTGAAAATTATGTCATATAATATAGTGGTTACTTATTAAAAGGGACTTGGTATTGTTTACCTCTTCTCATGGTTTTAAGTAGTACCACAACTTCTGAAACATATGAATACAGCATCAAGTCCATGAATAAAAGAAATAATACAAGGCTTAGTATGTATGGCGCAGGTTACCGCCAATAATATTTATGTGGTCCGAAGTGCAGAATTTGTTACAGAGAAAGAAAGAAGTGCTATCAGGGAATTTATAGAGCAAGCCCAACAAACGGGCCAATTGTCAAAAGGTCTATCTATAATTTAGAAAGAGATAGCAATGCTCCAAGGATATATAGGATATCACTTTCGCCATTGAGAAATGTGAAATGGCCGTGATCCCACAAATATGGTCATCTATTTTGAGGGGAAAAAATATCGGTATTATAAGCGGTAGTTTATGGAATAGAAAAAAACATGGTTGACAAGAGGTAGAAGGGCTCCACCAATACATATATAAGAAAGCGTTAGTGCCTAAAGGAACACTGGATAATTGAGAATCGTAGAAACTTGGCTGCGTATCTAGAGCTTTTGCAACGTGAAGCCAAATCGCTGCTTTTGAAACGTGAATGCCTCAAGGAATTTTGTCACCGAATCAAACCTTAACAGCTGAAAAATTTCGTGATAAATTATAACTCCTTACATGGCCGTTCGTCATTGGTGTCATCGGACTTTGTGCTAAACAAAATTTTGTTACTTGTTGTTATTTATCTTAAATACTTTGGAATTGGTATCGTCCTTATGTTCTTTTATTTCGAAAACTATTACACTATTATTTAACTGCCAATAGATGAAAAAAATTCCTGATTCCAATTGTAACGATAAAAATGTATATTTATCAAATTTGTTATTCGAGATATTCTCCAAAATAACTATTTTAATATGTTATTGTTTGTTGTTGGCTTAGCTAGGTATATGCCTGCATTTCATTGGCGCTAACCAAATCATCAGTACCCTTTTAGCCAAATCATGATTGAAAGCATTCAAAGCTCGTATACTTATGCAAATAGTAAAATATGATAGAGTTCTGATAGAATTCTCATATATATTTGTAATTGTTTGCATAAGTATACGAGCTTTGAATGCTTTCAATCATGATTTGGCTAAAAGGGTACTGATGATTTGGTTAGCGCCAATGAAATGCAGGCATATACCTAGCTGAGCCAACAACAAACAATAACATATTAAGATAAAAATGTATTTTGAACACACATGGCTTGGCTTACGCTGCTTCCCACCAACAGGTATCAATTTCATTTTTTCAACATGACCATGTTGATCCTTGTAGACCATTTTTATGTTTTTAATTTCGTAACTCAAGGTCTTATTTGACATCCCTACAGACCATTTTTATTTTAATCAAAGGCTCATAAAAAAATTTATAGAACAAATTTCTTTATTGATATTAATCGTTTATCATGAATAAGGCCTCATACAATTAAATATATAGATTAACTGATAACTCGTTCTTAAATTTCATACTTCAATTGCATACTTTAAGGCGAGATAAATAAAAATGCCCTCCATTATTTAATCAATTTAAAGACAATTTAAAGAAACGTCTTAAAGTATGTGTGAAAAAAAGGTCAATGCTTTGGATGTAAGACCCAAATATGATGCCAATTTATAAATGTTTAAGTTTCCTCTAACGTTTGAGTTCATTGACATGACCGTAATGCTTATTCTTATACTATTTCTTGGAGGGATTTAAAATTTAAAAAAATTCCATATTTTTTCTTATGAAATTTAATTTGGCTTATAATTCAAAGTGATTGATGGATTCCTATGATTGCACTTATTTTCATCACCATTTCCATACACATTGACTGTATGTGAATTTATGCTGTCGTGCTTGTTTAACGATCATTTGTTTACGTCACTTATATAAAACGTAAATTTAGCTGTAATTTTATCGCCTGATGTTGACGTTTTGTTTTATTGTTATTACTTCGTGTATGACATTTTGCTGTTTAAATTTTTGTTTTAATTTCACAAGTCAATGACGGTATCTAAATCATAAATCAAATAATAAAAGGCATCCACGAAGCAGATGTTTAACATTTTTGAAATTAAGTTTTGTTCATTTTTATACCGGAAACATAAAACCGTTTTTACTGACTATCAACATTAAGAAAAATATTATTTGCAAATTTTTCATAGATCCTGCTTAATTCAGAGCCAGGCGAAAATTACATCTTTAGTTAATAAGCTGTAATAAGGACGGGTGCTGTTAAATATTATAATAAATGTTTTTTGATTTATTTTTTTATTTAAAAATTTAAAAACTTTATAGAAAGTCCTCAAAAGCCTTTGGTGTGTTTCAATGTAAGCGATATTTAACTTAATTCTGCACTATTCTAATGTACAATTAAAAGGGGCTGAATATAGCCAAAAATTTCAGAAACTATTGACTGGAATCTGTTTATTAATTACGCTTCTTGGATTTTGAAATCTTTGTATATGTGACCATTTTTTTTTATAATAAAATAAAAGTTAACATAATTATTGCCAGTTGGCAATATATTTCTATGCCAGAAAATTGAACTTTATGAGGTCAATTGAAATTTACGATCGCTGATCAGCCACAATCGTGCCATTATTTGTTGCTTTTTTGAGTCTCAGCAGCTGTGATACTTGTATTCTTCCTGTGGGCCTCCTAATGAGATTGAAATAGAAGTGAAAGTCAGCATATTAATGAAATGAGTAGCTCCTCAGAAAATGCTTGTTAAATTCAACTCTATTCTAAGAAAAATTTTAAATTTTATTAAAAATTATAATTAACGAAAAATGCTCCTTCTGTTGTCCAGCCAAGACCCAAATTAAAATTTCTCTAATAAGAAAAAAAGTTCTTTACTAACACAATCAAACATTTCCTAAATGGGTTACGGGAAAAAACTTCTCTAGAAGTTTTGTTTAAATTAAAATCACCTCAAGTACTTTGGAGAAAATGTTTTTCCATAATATTTCATTATTTTATATTAAAATTGTACGCAAAAGAAATATTTAAATAAGTCACTTTTTAAATTTGTTTTTTGCGGCTTTAGCTGTTCATACGCTGACATTTCAACGATCGCTAAACCAACTGATCAGTGAAATTAAAGCAGTTTGAAAATATCAAATCTTATATGGTTATACATAAAAATCTATTATATATGAATGTTAGAATGATATTACGCTTTATTTTATGCATTTAGAATAAATTATTTGTTTTTTACTTTGCCTTATGAATACAATCAATCATTGGCCTCCAAAGGGCGTCTATTTTTTTAAAGGTTGCAATGAAAATAAAAAAATCAAACATAGATAGACCGTCTATATAGACTCTGATTATGCATTTTCTAACATTTATATACGACAGAGAGTTAAATGTTTTGGTATAAATATGTATATGAGTTTGAATGGTTTCAAACTGCTTAAAGTTTAGTGTCAATTTGGTTTAACGACCGATGAAAATTTTCAAAACTTTTGAAAGTTTCAACTTGGAATTATTTTACGCCATTTAGGGAGCACAAGGCTACCATTTTTTAATTTCAAGACATTAATTACTTTGCTAACATCTTTAGCTGTAAATTATTTAAAGTAGCATACCTTAAGGGATGAATATGTAACTTAATTCAAAGCATATTTATTTTGTTCAAAATGAAGTGGAAATCGCCCGCGAATTGTTTTAATGAAATTTCAAGGTACCCCAAATAATGAAAAATTAAAATTAAAAAAAAAACAACGAATGCTGGTCCTATAAGATAAGAAATGGCACCAACATAATCCTTGTTACCAGGACTAACTTTAGCTGCTTTAATTTCTTTATTTATGGGTTTTATAAAAATTTCTTTCATTAAAACTTATTTTGTGTGATTCATTTCCTATTAAATTTTGTTTTAATTTGCTGTGGGCTAAGCTAAATATAGTGCTACGATTCATTGGCGCTGTGATGTGCTGGTCATCAGTACAAATCGGGAAAATCGTACTTAAAAGCTTTCAAATCCGCTCATATATTATTTAAATTCCAATAAATTCTTTCATATATATCGACTTAATTATATATTTGTTTAATTAATTAAGACTTAATGTAAACAATGTTTACGTTCGAACAGATTTTTTATAAACTTAAAAAAAAACCTTGTAAAAAATGCTTGATGTGAATCATAAAGTATTATAAATAAGAACGAATAAGTAATAAAAATAAATATTCATGTATATCATTTTTTTAAGATAAACTCAAATATTTAAAATTCTTACTTGAAAAATCTTTAAAAAGCACATTATATTTTCAAGTTTTCTTCCACTTAAATTTTAATATAAATTTTTTTTTTGTAAAAACTTTTCAATATTTAATTTTATTTTCCAGCTCATGGTGCTGCCCTCGGACATGGTGCTGTCCTCGGACATGGTGCTGTCCTTGGACATGGTGCTCTCCTCGGACATGGTGCTGTCCTAGGACATGGTCTAGGCTTGGCTCCTGCTCATTTGGCTGCTCCAGCCATTGTTAAGTAAGTAAAGTTGAAATTAAAAAAAAACAATAACAAATATTTACCTTAAAATACATATATTTTCTTAGATAACAACAATTCTATAACTATTTCTCTCTTTAATACTGCTGTTAGAAAATGCCATAAATTATTCCAAACTTTATTTGAACATTTTTTAGAGCTGCTCCCGCCTTAGTGCATACATCCGTTGCCGGTCACGGTGTCCATTACGGTTACTAAGCTCCTTCAGCACCACCCGCACAGACAAGTTAACGCATGTAAAAAGCAAAAACAATAACAACAACAATTACAACGATATTATAGAATTTTCGATTAATCTGCCCCGCAACCCAAACCAGCTAAAGCCAACTTTAAGCAGCCAACCAGCCAACTTTTTTTTATTTTATCTTTTGAAAACATTTCCTTCTTTCCTTTTAAGCCTTAAATGCTTAAACATGAAGAGAATAAGAGAAAAGTTGTATATACTTTTATGTAAATATTTAATTTACTTTTGTTGCCTTAAGGTATCAATAATAATACACCATGATTTATATTCATAGACAACACCAGGGGAGAAGAGAGCAAAAATTAATATTAAAACTTATTTTTTATGAATCCTTTTTTCCGAAGTTTTTGCTTAAAAGAAAGAAAAAAAAACATTTGTAAATAATTCTTAATCAATTTATCGCGGTTAAATTTTACTATGTAAAAAAAGAAATAATGAATCTTAATTATAAACGATGTGTCGAAATAAAAGAGAAATATTGAACAAATACCTTTAAAAATTTTTTATTTCGCTTTTTTTTTTTGTCATGAGGCAGAAGTTAAAAATGAAGAAACATTTCAAGTAATAAATTTATATAATCTTTGCCATATGGCCCCACAGTCAATAGGAAAGTAAAATGAGTCCTGTCCTTTTGAGCCAATATTGAAGAGGACAGAAAAATAAAAAAATGTCATTGACCCCGTATTTGTCATTATTATTGAATTAATTTTCGGTACTTAAGATTCCATTTATATGGCATTTAGATTTACAGCGGTAAAGTTTTCATCACTTTAAGTGGGTTTTGGGCAAATTTTATGCGTATACGCTTATTTGAGGTTCCTAAAAGTATGCAATTTTCTTCTGGCGACTGTCAGCCGCTTGGTCTGACCAGATATCAAGTATTTAACTGTATTATCAGCTGAAAGTGATCCTGTACGGGCCTTCTACTCCCAACAATTTTCGGAACATCGAAAACATCTTCAAGTGGCGTACAGCTTCCCCCATTGTATCCTTGTTTTCAAACAGGCAATCTTGTTCGTCCTGGCAAGCGAAAGGGAGTATATATAAAAATATCTCTATATAATATTATTTCGTGTATCCCCTATCACAAAGGCAGTTGCAGTAATAATCATTCAAACATATTCTGGTTGCTAAAGGTACGCCTTGTGCCGTATCCAGGAATCCAATTTTAAAAATTGTATATTTCAAGAAAGACAAAAATGAACACAGTGCTTTGACATGGAACAAACTGGGACCAAAATAGAAGGATAAGTATTAAGTAATTAAATTAATAATAATAATAATAACAATAACAATAATAATAATAATAATAATAATAATAATAATAATAATAATAATAATAATAATAATAATAATAATAATAATAATAATAATAATAATAATAATAATAATAAAAATAATAGTAATAATAATGAAAATATTAATCGTCTGGTACGAGTAAATCGTATCATTAAGTTATGAAGAATTTAGAGTTATGCGAAAAAATTCCTTCAAGGACATTGGTACCTTCCAGATCTCCATAAATAGAAAAATAAACATTTATGTTAAACTAAACCACAAAGAATAAACAAATTTGTCAAAAGCTATAAAATATGATTTATAAATTGTGTGGAGACACAGACAGGATATGGATACTTCTTATGTGTCCTTTTTTTCGGAGATAACGACTAAAGCTAAACTAAACCGCAAAGAAAAAGAAAACTGTCAATTTTATAAAAAAATGGCTTATAACCTGTAGCTTTTTTTAAACTAACAGTGAGTTTATTAAAGGCTTGTCAATGCTGGAAGTTCTCTTTTTCGGATCCTATTCACCGATTCGGAAGCTGTCTTCATTATACTCAGAGAAGTAAAGTTTACGTTTATTTTGTAAAGAAATTTGTTTTGTAAATATATACTCGTAATTAAGGTTAATCATTTGCCACTGGGATCGAACTTCACACCTGGAAGGCCTAAATTTGTCAGTAGTAACAACATTTCTTTTTCTTTCTGTGTAAGAGATTTTATCACTTATTCAATCAATAAGAAAAATAATGTTTCCGTATGCTTTATGTCTGAAAAAATCATTTTCAAATCAAACTAAATACACTTAGAGAAATAATTCATATTTTTTTTAATAAAAATTTTTGCAACTTGGATTATTTCTTCACTGAGTATTTATTTAAATAAAGTTTTTCAATAAACATATTAGAGAGAAAAACTTTCAAAAAAATTTCTTTTACTTCTTCAGGTAAAGGGTGTCTCAGAAAGCCAATTGCTGTCTTCACATTTGTATAGATGTAAGGTAAAGGATACATATTATTCAGCTTGTTTATAAAATTTATAATTCTATAAAATATTTAAATGAAAATCTTTTGCGGCTTTATATTGTTAAAAAGGACAACCGAATTTTATTGGTTGGCGGAAATAAAGTAAAACAAAAAAAAAAAATAATATTTCATTGTCAGCGAATTCCATATTAACAACTTCCTCTATACAGATTTGTTTTTTGAACATTTCATGTAGTTCTCACTTATAAAGGGATTTTCAATAAGGCAAGTTGAGGTTGCTGTAATCAAAATCTCTTGCTTTTTATTTGAGCGCTCAAGTTAAGTCACCATGATCACCCAGTCCATCCAAATAATGAATCTTTCTTATCAAAAGGAATATGTGTTGTTTATATTAACGGTGACCATTTATTGACGTTTCCTGGCCAAATTTGACATGTTTGGTTGAATAAAAATTCATTGCAACATTCGCTAAAAAGTATCGCAATTTCCAATTAAAGTCTTCAAGTTAAATTGAGACATGGACTTCTTGTCGTGTATTAATTCTTAAAATTTAATTCTTAAAATTTAATAAACTTGGCCACTGTTAGTGAAGTTTAGATTTGCTACACCATAATAGTTTTGAAGTTACTCTGCCCAGTACAGCATGGGGCGAAGAAGCTCATCTGTGGCAGTAGAGTAGTCAACTCTATTGACTCGCTGGAGCATCAACGCAAGGTGCAATATATTTCATTGTTTTATTAGTACTGCAATGGAATGTGTTCTAGGGAGATCAAGTAACTTATTCGCGAATTTCATTCTTGTTTGCAAAAAAAAACATGTTTTTCAATTTGTAGTCGATGTACCTGTGAATTGCACTACGCATTACAGAGAAAATTCGTTCGTATGAGTAATAAACTACCTGCAGAGGTCCTTGCTATCCCTTTCAGTTTGGAGAAACTTAAAATGACTATCCATAAGCATTACTTTCGTCTTATACTTTTCCCCATAACATATTTTCGTGGTGCCAGCACAGTGCATCCCCAATCCATTAAAAAAAATATGAATTTTAATATCGTTGCATGATCAGCATAATTCATTCTTTCTTACTATTGACCTGCTCTTATTGGAAAACTATTTGTATATGGACATTTTTAAAGCCCATACGTGCGTGTTAAGGGTTATTTTTTTTTTTTTAATTATGCACAATTTTGCAGATCCACTACATTTTCTTTTTTTTTTCAATACGAGCACTTCCGCTTCCCAAGCCACTCTTCCGTTCAGTTTGGTTTAACAATATAACAACTATAAAAGCGTAAAGAGAAATTAAAATATCTTTTTTGCCCTTTTTATTCGAATTATTTTCCAATAAAGCAGTAAAAAGTTGCATTAACTTTTTAAGCTGACCCACTAACTTTATTTTGCTGTTCAGTGAATTGTACAATTCCTGTTTATTGTGGTTAAATGCCCACTAATAAACTTGTCCTTTTGAACTTTAAATTTATTTTTTGTTACTTGCATGTGGCAAAATATAATGGTTTGTTGGAAAATGTTGGAAAATCTATCCGCTAGGAGTACATGAAGAAAACTAATTTCAATTGGTTTAATTTTTTGTATTTTTTTGTTTTTTATTTTCACTATACGATAAATTACGAGAGACCGCATAAAGCAGAAATAAACCACCCTAATATTTGTAAAACCATAAATAACTTTGGTTTGTTTTGTTGTATTTGTGCATTAAGTTTACAAGTTTATGTCATAAATTTCGACATTCAAAATCCAAAGAGCTCAGTCTCTCATAAATTTGATAAGCAAAAAAAAAAAAAAAAAAAAAATGCATGTTTGATTAAACTGCAGCATGAGAGCGCAAGTATATAGACCAAAAAAGTTAATATGATGACACTAAACGCGGAATTTGCATATAAAATGGTCTGCCCCATAAATACAAATTGATTGTGGATCAGAGAATGACAAGGAGTCACCCATGTCACTCATGTCAAACATGTAGTTGAAATCGTATATAAACGAAACTTTTCCAAGAGAAGTTCAAATGTAGTTACAATGAGTACATGCATAAGTGTCCTGGGAATATCCTTGAGAATATATGTATATTAAGAAATGGTATGTTTTGTTACAGGAATACCAAAGTTATAGGTACAATCCGGAGTATGGATGATAAGCTAACATCCTTATGTTGCATACCATATGTGGCAGGGACTGAATCCAGGAGAGATCCTTTTAATAAAAAGGAAATTTCAATGTGGCTTTCAGCTTAAACTTAATGGTACTAATTTTTTTTAAAGGATGCAGTGAATACAAAAGTGTCAACCGAATACTGAAGGTGAAAAACTAAGTGGATGGTGTCTACAACGCCAACTGTCAGAAATTATTAGTGAATGAAATTAGTACAAAACAATATTGCTTTGGCATCCTCTCAATACATGTCACTATGTTGCATAAATCATTTTGTTACACTTACATTTTATCTATTCATATGTACATACGTACGTACATACATCAGTTTTTACCTGTATTAAATTTTCCAACTCTGAAATGCTTGATGAGATATTCATTTGAAATAATATAGACATCCTTGTGCAATAGTAAGCAGTTCAATTAATAAAATTTTTGTCTTGTATCCTGCTTTGGCACTTTCCATTGTAGAAAATTAAGCTGATTTGTGTATATCTCAACACGAACGGATTCGTCCTGTTAATCATCCGGTCGATGTCTTTCCTAATCAAATATAAAATTCAATGCTACACAAATGTGTTGCTAAATACAAATAAGTAAAAAAAGAAACAAGAGACATCCTTGCAGCAAGGAGAAGACGAAGGCCGTGTATAAATTTCAATTGAAATGAATTATTTTTAAAAATTTATTTTAAATATAGTTCAGCTTTTTCTCTTTGTTTAGTAACAGTTTTTAGCTCATACGTGTAATTAAAAATAAGGATTGTATGATATGATCCTTTTAAGGAAGTCATAAACTCCATTTGGAATGAAATACGATTTTTTTTTCACCAATAGATTTTCAGCAGAGTTAAGTTTTCATTCAAATGTTAACCAAATAGTTTATTGTCTTGAGCTATAAATAATTAATGAATGAATAAGTCATGATATGGATGTTATATTTTCAATACTTCTGATTTGCAGTTGGAGTAAAACATTTTTGTGTATTAAAGATTTTTAGTAGAATTCAGTTGTCTCTCATGTGATAACAAAAGGATTTGGTATTTTAAACTAAATTGTAGAATTAAATGAAAATTGTATGATGTGGATGTTAAATTTTCACTGCTTATATAATTTTCGTACTATAGAACAGTGCGACTGTCAAAATTTTATTTATATTTATTTCTATGGGATTAAACTGAATGTTCGAGCAGAACGTTGGTCGTATAAGAAGAGGGGGACAGATAGCCCCTAATTCAAAGTGTTTATTAATGTTTGTATATTTACAGAACTGCAACATACAGACTATCAAAATTTAATGTATGTCACTATCGGAAGACAGTGAATATTTGAACAAAATCTCAGGGCAGGGCACCTGATATAAAAAGTAATTTGTAATTAATGTATATTTGAAGAGATATAATAGACTCAATGAATCCAATTTACGTTGCAATTAATATAAGTTGTCAATGAATTGTTGCTTTCCAAGAAAGACACTATCTAACGCGTCCTCTGACTGATTATACTATTCTTGGGGAGCTACAAAGTTGATTGATCAAATATTATGGTGGTCACTGTGAAGTTAAAGTGCATTTTAAGACACAAAGCAACTTAGAGGGGTGTGGGGTTTTGGGTTGGGCGGTGTAGTTACCCTCTCACAAGAAAATTATTTATTTTCTGTATCAGTGAAATAAATTATCGTATTGGTTTCCCTTAAAACGAAGGTCGTCACCCGTTTAATTCTATACAACAATTTAAATGAAAAGTTTTATATGAATTATACTTATATTTACGAAGTCATATTTTTAAATTATATAGAAGTAAAAACCATTTAGATTTTTTTTTAAATATATTTTCATATCAGTCAATTTAACTTCTCTGCATTTGATTTATAGAAATCATTTCCTTTAGAAATCGTTTATGACGTTTTTAATTCTGATGACGCAAATGTTTATTTAACAATTGAACTAGAATCAAATATATGTATGTTATCGTTATAAATACAAATTCGAGGAAATAAGTTTATTGAATAAAATTTAATAGCAAGAGTTCATGAATTCATTTCATACATTCTTTTCCCCTGACACCCACACATTTTTTATGCAAGAAATGCAGTCCATGTCACTTTTTCACATCGTCATCCCGATTATTATTATATTTAAAGCTTGAAATGCTAATAATTCTAAGCTAAAAAATGTTTCTGATATCCATAGAGAATGCTTCTGTTAAAGGATAATTGTATGCCATTGATATTTAATAATGATTTTTGAAAACTCTCTACTGCTACAGTTGCTCAAATAACTTTGACAGGATAGATAAAACTTGTAAGCATGATTCTGCAATGGTGTGGTACTCTCTGGGCTAAGGGATCATGATAATTTTCAAAACTTTTCATTCCGAGGGATAGTGTTGAAAGCGTGTAATTGTATTGAAGATCAGAAGGATATTTTTTGTTGTTGCTATACTTGGAAGTTCTGTTAGCATTATCAAGACCTGAAGCTTTCCTCGTGTTCAGGTCAGCAACAGTATTTTCAATCTCCTTTGGAACAAAGCAAAGGAGGTTTTCTTACTATTATTAAGAGACTGTTGAGTCCTTGGATCCTCTGCTCGCCACAGTGAATAGTCGTTTTGTAGTATTGCGGCCAGTTCTCGAAATTATCGTTGCAGCAATTCAGTTTTTTTGTTAATTTTTCGCTAAGGTGATCTGTATCATTATCCCTCTCTTTGTGCTCTCCTTTTTCCAGCTGGAAGCTGTTCTATATCTGCAGAGTATATTCGATTAGACCTCAACTATCGATGGTACGAAGTAGAATGTAGGGCAGCCTGCTTGTGACTAGTCTCAAGCTTTTTTAATCAGTCATCTATATCTATAGGTGTTATTAACAGAATATTTTCTGTGCAATGGCCATTAAAATATTTATTGTAATTTAGCCAATTAATACATACGGGCAACATTGTTCAATTGCAAGTGGGTGATGAAGTATGTGGTGAGTGGTCTGAAGACAAGTCTAGAGAAGCCTCAATTTGAATCATTTCTCAAGGACATACGATCTACTATTACATCGAGCAGTCGAGAAGTAGGCTGTCCACTTCAAATTACCTTTGAAACCGTTTTAAAAAGTGTATCAAATCAAACACGATCCTTCGGCGTGGGTGATCGTGATCTCAATACGAAGTTTTTTATGACTTACTTATTCCAGGCTAGTGTGGAGATATTTCTGAAAAATATTTTATACATTTTACATTTATTTCTAGACGGAAAAATAGACATGTCAGCAGATATTATTGGTATATACATAAATCTATTAATTTTCAAATGAGAGTAAGAAATTAAACAATAAATGCGAAATTTCAAAAATTCCATAACCAAACAATGGATTGAATGAATAATAATTTTTGTTTCAGTTTATTGGAAAAAGTCATCACTAATACCTACAACGCCTCTGTATTAGACAATAAATGTCAGAGATTCTGTATAATTTTCCTTTTGAACTACACATTAGCAAACAGAGGAGGAGGAGGAGGCTACCAACTTGAATTTCTGTACTATTTTCTTAGAACTCCGTAGAACTCCGTACTACACTGAAGCAGTGGAAATATCTAATTTTGTTAGAGCGTTAAGGATTTTAGTTTGCTGCAGAAAACTAAAAAAAAAAAATTTAATAAATAAATTATGTAAATTACCTAGACCGTTTGAAAAATCTACCTAATCTAATAAGTCTACAGATTTTCTAATTCACTTAAAGTACTAATGGGCTCCTATTTAAGATGTTTAACAGTGGCGGCTGTAACAAACAGAAATGTCTTAAAATGTTACTTTATTTTTTGACCCCAACTCGTGCAGACGTCTAGATGAATTAAAAGCTCTGTAACATACATTCGTCTGTTTGCAATAGTAACTAGTCTCTAAAGCTTAAATAATTTTATTTGGATAAATTCTAAATTATTTCTTATTTAATCAAATATTTCCTTAGTCTGACTGCACTCACCGTTACCGTATTTGATTACATTTCATGTGTTAACAATGAAACTCTTTTTATCGTTTCTGTTTTACCCCACAGGACATTTACATTCGTAATGCACAATTTAAACAAAAGTGTTTAAAGTGAAAATTTAAAAATACAATGGCAGGCACAGAACAATTTAATGTAACAAAAAACAAAATGATTTCTTTGAATTCTTTCCTTTTTTGCATAATATTTTTTGTTTGTTTTGTCAACAATCCAAATTATGACCGGAATTTCTTTGAATGTTTGCCAAAAAATATTTGTTAACCTTTCTGGGGTGTCCTATTGTTCTTACAGCTTAACTTACAGACAATTCGGAGAAATAGTAAAGTTATGAATTTCAGCATAAAGCAAATGGATATATTTTTGTGTCATATTTTGAATAGACATTCTCATTTGCAGATATATTTAAATATCACTGCTATAAGGACAAAAGCAGCAATAACAAAGTCTGTCTACTAAAGTTTATAAAAGAACTTTATTTTTCATAAAAGAAAAGTGTGCATAAATAAATTTGGTTTGAAAAAATTTAAAGGAAGGATATACAAAGAACACAAATATTTATTAGCCAGCCGCTCCTAAAAGTATGCAGGCTTTATTAGGCGAGATGTGTGTGTGTGTGTGTGTGTGGGCTAGTGCGAGCATTTATTTCGTTGTCGTCAGACATGATAAATATAAAAGAAAATTTTGATTTTCCATCCAGCGTCGTCGGTGTAACACATACAAAAAATTTTCACAAATACCAACACAATGTCGTCTATTTGTTGATGTTGCTCTGTGAAGCTTTTTGAATGTAACACATATTTTTGTGTGGCAAGCGTGAAGGAACTCTTTTGTCCAGTTTTTAAATAAATTACAACTCATTCTGGGCTTTACCATTTTGTTTATATAAAACCAAAATTTGTTTGAAATTTTCTCATTTTGGTTACTTATTTAGGAAAAACTAAATATTTACCTGAGTTGATTTTATTCTTAAGGTTTGTTTTACAAGCTTAAAAATTTTGGCAAACTATTAACAAATTTAAGGCTAAAATAATTACATAGAAAGAGAAAACTTTCTAAGGAACAAAAACATTGGAAAATTGGAAAGATTTAATTAATCTAGACAACAGACATGTATGCTTTGTCTCAAGGAAAATATGACACGATCTTTATCAATAGTTTGTAATATATTTAAAAAACTTAACTAAAGTAGGTCCTGTTTCACACACATCAAGTTTTCTTGATCAAGTTTCAATTCAGCTGGGAGAGAGATAAAGAAAAGAATACATACTCTCCCTATCGCTCTCCCGGCTGAATTGAAACTTGATCAAGAAAACTTGATGTGTGTGAAACAGGAGTAGGACCGAAGCTCCTAACAAAAACTTTTATATAATTTAAAAGTAAACAAGGTTATCGCAAAACTATTATCCAAATTTTTTTAAAAATTCACTCAAGTTTCAATTCTTAAATCGAATCGTTCAATCGAAAAGGATTATAGGAAGTGTAAACCAATAAAAATTAATATCTTAAAAATCATTTAAATTATAATTTGCTGAGAAGGAGCAAGGCGAAGAATTAATTAAAGGTGTAGGAAATGATATGAAAAAAGTCATGCATCTCGAAAAAATTCAAACTGTTATAGAACTTTAGGTTTCGAGATCTGTTTTATGAAAAAAAAAAACTAACATAATAATTATGTACATATTTTGAATACTTTTTTCTCATGTGGCAACAAAACATTTTCAATCATTAAAACTCATACTCTTGTAATTGTTTATTAAGTTATCAATTCAATGCATTTTGTTGTTTTGGTCTTTTAATACATTTGCATTTAGAAGGACTCTTAACTTTAAAAGGATTTTTCAACACAAAGTGTGAAAGCGTGAAAGCTATTGAAAAAAATAACAATAATCAGATGCTTAATAGAATTAAATTTCGGAGACAAAATATTTTGAAATCCACAATATCATGTCGTTTAATTGAGTTGATTACAATTTTCATTAATTGAAATCTCATGTATTTCAATAATAACATCTTTAAATCATTTGTAAATCATTAAGTTTTAGATCAACGAAATTCTCAAAGTACGTGTACACGTAGAAACTTGATTTTTTTTTAAGTCATTTATGGCGGAAGGCGCTGAACAAGAAATGGATCTAATTAAAGTTTGGACAACTAACAAGATAAAGATGAAGCTGAAGCATTCAGCAAGCCTAGAAAAAAAATTTAATTTCAGTAAAATAATCGATTAAGTGTTAAAAAATTATTCGATTATTCGAACAAACTGTATTTAATCGTATATAAAATGAAGCAAAGATTAACACAAAGCACAGTTGCTATAAAAAAAATATTCGAAAAACACCCATGCGATTACATTAACAAAATTTATTCGATTAAATGAATTAATACTAATTGATCATATGGATGTTTATTTGAAAAATCAAATATTTTTTGTTAAAAAAAAACAACAATGCCAATACTTGACTTAAAGCTGTTAAATTACTCGATTAAAAATTATTTTATCTTATATCAAGTTAAGCAAAGACATGTTTAAAATGCATTAATTGTTCGAAAAATAGCTTAAATAATTAGTCGAATCAAAAATATTTAATTTAATTAATCGAATCAATGATAAACGGTCAGGGATTTATTGATAATACGTCTTTTCTTCGAATGACGACATTATTCGAATAAAACCTGTACATTTTGTTAAACTAAAATTATTCGATTAAGGAGTTCGTAGTCATAAAACCAGTTTTAATATGGTTTCCCATGGATCCCAATGCATAATGGCTTTCCTGGAAACGTACTGGCCATGGCTGTTTTCGCCCGGGATGTCGTTGGTCCATTATCGTTAATGTCTGTTATAAATGCTATTTTAGGCTTAAATCGCCAGACGGTTGGAATAAATGGCGCAAACTTGATGCATGAAAGATCGTAAGGAAGAAATCGCAAGGAAATATTCAGACTCATCGCAGTGCTGACAGTCGACTGAGCTTCTAATGTGTTTTGCCGTAGTTGTGGCGTTGCAGATAGGAAAGAGATGGTTCTCCATTTTATGCAAATGACTGATACGGTTTTCTTCGAGATATGATATTCTGAGCAAGCATTTGCTGAATGACCTCGCAAAGCTGTTAGATATTGCTCTAGGTAATCTCATCAGATTTCTTAGCACCAAAGGGTGGATCTATTGGCAATCGAGAGATGGGGCGTTGAGTCCTGACATTAACAGGTTGCCGCAAATTAGTAGTACTTTTTGTCAAAGCGGAATCTTTCGATTGTACTTGATTGGACTTCTGTAGTGGAAGCAGCCACGTAGTATACCAATTAATCAACCAGATTCAAATCAATTTATTACAAAAATAAAATAGTTCGATTAAATTTAATCGATTATTCGAATGAACTCTATTCTGATGGCTCGATCGTGGTACCAGCCGAGCAATTATGTCTCTGATAGCGATAATACAGTGCTCAAAATGATAATGTAGACTACAAAAACAATACTGGAAATATTAAAAGTAATAAGGCAAATGACTACTGCAGCTGCAACAGGAAACTTCAAATTTCTGATTGCTGAACAGCAGCGCATCTGAAAATCGGTTGCCATTCATAGTCGAGCCATAATTGATCATGGGAATATTCGAAATATTTGAATAAAGTCTATATGATTATGAAACTCACTCGCACTTTATATGAATATTCAAATCCTTTAACAAATATATTCAAAAAGCTTTTGAAACACACCATTTTTTTTTAATTTTGTAAACAATTACCCAATTCACAAGATGTGGCATCAGTCTTATTATTTTAAAGAAAGTTTTTGAAAACAAAAGTAAAATAATTAATTTTTTTTAGAACAATGACAATTTGACTGATGGCCGGCTTTTGTGAATCGGGAAAATATTTATTTGTATTTATTTTGAAAAGTTCTATTCCAATGGGAATATTTTTGATTTTTTTACTAAATCTAATAAACAGGAAATGAAAAATTAAACAGTATAATTTAATAATATTTACATTTCACACAAACAAAAAATTTTGCAAAATTAAATTACATCAAATTACTGGAATACATCAAATCAAATAAATCGAATTAAAGCAATACAAGGCGGCACACAAAAATAACTTGTTGTTGGAGGAGGGGTGGGGGAGGAGTGCTTGATGTTAGCATACAGTTTCTTCCCCCTTTGCAATGGGTTACAAGTTATTAGAAATTATAAGACAAGTTGCCGCTTTGGAATTTCACATGGGAAACTTTATCGGCCGCAGAGTATTGTAAGCCATTGCGCGGACCTGTGGTGTTTGTTGTGGAAGGGGACGATAAGGTGCTGTAGGGGCTGGAGCTTGTGGCCTCTGTAGGAGAAGCGTAGTATTGCTGTTGCTGATGTTGAGTGTTCAGATAGTTGGCATACTCTTCGGCGGTTAAGAATTGATTGCCGTGATTTTGTGTTTCGGTGGGAATGGTGGGCGTGGTAGAAGTGGGTTGGCTAGAGTAGAGTTGTTTCAGAAGCTGCTGTTGCTGCTGCTGGGCATATAACTGCTGCTGTTGCTGCTGTTGTTGTTGCTGCTGCTGGGCATAGTAGGCCCTCAGTTGTTCAGCATATTGCTGTTGGGCAGCTTGTGCTTGTGCTTGGACTTGCGGTTGCAGTTGCTGTTGTTGTTGCTGCAAGGCCTGAAATTGAGCGTACGGTGAGGCAGCGGATTGAAAGGAAGTGTCTTGTGGGGCAGCTGTAGCAGCAGGTTGGCCATATTGTAGCTGCTGCAATGTCTGGGCATATTGAGCACCGCCGAACTGCTGTTGTGGCTGATATTGTTGGTACTGAGGGCCGTTACCTCCCACACTGGAGTACTGTAAGGAGAAGATTATATAAATTATTTAATTCTTTCTGAAAATTATTAAAAAAATAGATTGCAAATGAAGAGCGCAACAATAGTTTTGGTAATAGTTGCTGCTCACCGACGCAAAACAATACTTGTTTGAAGAATTTCCAGGCATTGTTTCCATATTTGCTAATAACGTTTGTTATTTATTTTTTAGACTTTTAATTTTAGTTTTTTGTTTTTAATGAATTTTTACAAAAAAATTTCCTTATAATTTTTCAACAACAATTTTTGATCTTTTGAAATTTAAAAACAAACGATTTCCCATGATTGAAATTTCTATGAAAAATTATTTCAAAAAATTTTTTTATCGTCTCCACAGTGGGACTGATTGTAACAACAAATTTTTTAAGAAGTAAAATTGTAATGAAAGTTTCCTATCTGAAAGTCTGAGAGGACGATGTCTTGCACCCGTGCATATACTCGGAGTTCGTTGTGTCTATTTTGATAGGAAAAGCTTTTGCAATTTATACTTCCATATGGAAATTAAAGTAAGCAAAACGGAAACTGCTGCACCAACACATTCTCTAAATGATAATAAATTTTTTAAGAATTTATATAAATGATTTACTTGTTATGGGCTCGAGACGGGTCCATATAAATATATGCATGTGATTTTGTTAACGCTTAAGCCATCGTAATAGTAGTCCTTCTTATAACTTTAAAAAATTTATGTTTGTACAGATATTGGCAGTAAAGAGATCGAAAGAAATTCAAACATTTATTTCAAAAGGCAACAACTATTAATTTCTTAAGTTTTAAGTGCAACAGCCCAGGTGATAGGAAAGCTGATGGCTAAGCATCATAAAACCAAATGCAATAATTTCATCTTTAAGCTTTTTATATAGAGTTTGACAATAGCATTATAATCACTTCACCTCCATGTCCATTATTATCATGAGTATATTTATGAGTATTATGATTGTACTCCTAAGAGTACAAAGATGACAAAAGGACCCCTCATGTCATTCTCTGATATGCATCATATATTTACTCAGTAATAAAAAATTGTAAAGGGATAGGAAATTCGGAACTTATCCAATAATTTTAACAATGACTTTTCATTGCTTTCATTGAAGCTGCAATCAAGTAGATGTTATGAAAAATCTACTTTTGAAATGCTATTCTTTCCACAGTATATTTTAAATTGTAATATATATGAGAATCTTTCTTATTACATATTTAATTTGTAATTTTTTCTTTGCCTAAGAAATACATTCAGTGATATCCAGAGGGTAACTAATTGTATACATGTTGCAAGAAAAATAAAATAGACTAATGTTGAACGAAAATTCCTTGTTGTGCTTTTGTATTATGTATTTTGTAATATTTATGTATGATAGAGAATTCTCATATTGTTTATATATTTTTTGACCTTCCCTATAACAATTTGATTAAAATATTAATTCAGCTTGAGGTCTTATTTAGTGGTTAAACAATTATATTTGAAAAAAAAACAGAATTTTCCTGAAGATGATACTCCATGAGTGTTGAAATATCGATAATTTCAAATGAAATTGTTTAACCACTAGATAAGACCCCAAACTTGAATAATATGTGAATCAAATAGTTTTGCCATAAACGCATGAGTTTGAGTGTTTTCAAACCTCTTATAATTTATTGATGATTTCGTTTATTGACCGATATGAGTTTTAGACACAATCTAGGGTAGAATATACTGTAGGACGAATGACTTCAGATCCCATGAATAGGATCCGAAAAAAGTAGAATATCTTACAATGATGAGGCTATAATAAAATCCTTGGGAAAGATCCCAATATTTAATACTTCCAGGTGAAAAATCCAAAAAAAAAAGAAGTTTTTTTTTTGCCAGCTGTATACGAGTAAATATGTCCCTTGATGTGCATATAATTAAAATAATTTGAAATTTTATTGTAAAATCAAAACATGAAAAGTATTTGTTGGCAAAATTATTCTAATGCGATTGCTTTGTCACGCAGATGTTGTAGAGTAAAAGAACATTATATAATTGATATTTTCTACACATTTGAATTAAATATGGATAATTATTTATTCTAAATTCGACATTATTTTTTTGAGCAAACATTCAATAAATTAATGGGTTTAAAGCCTCTTAATGATCGCGTATTAATTTCATAAATTTAGGAGACTTTATAAAAATTCCCAGGCAGGCAACTATTTGTTTGTATATTCTATTTAAATTTCTTTGCCTTTGGCTTATTAAAATGAAGAAAATGTCATGTCATTTGCCAGAGGACCAATCCACACCTTCACTATTTATTTAAATAAAAAATATTTCAATGTTTGCATTAGAACTCTTATACACACGCTTGTCAACAACTCTCTAATTTATTTGTTTATAATTTTGATACAATCTATCAGATAAGATACAATTTGCTAATGCATGCAACACTTGCGGCTTAACAAACGTTTTAAGCCACAACAAATTTTGCAATAAATATAAATTTGAAAATTTCATTGTGCCACAGTAGAGACTGAATCTTTAGCAAATCCAAGCTGTTGCCCGGAAAGCGTAGAAATAAGTTGGAATTTAATAAATTTAAGAAAATATTTACAAGCCACACCATTATGTTTCCATACCTGCTAAGGCTTCACCTTCACCTAGTGATAGGGACAACAATTTTGTTAACAACGATGATGATACAGATTATTTGCAGCGAACCACAGGTGTGTATAAATACTTTTTCTTCCGCTTGAAGCAATTTTTTAATGCTCGAATATCGTTAAGGATGCTGGTATGTTCGAAAATGTGGTCAGTCAGGGTGCAGCCGCGTTTGGTATGAGCCCGGATATGCCTTTTGCTAAGGCACATTCCAAAACTGAACTTGGCGCTGGTGCTGGTGCTGGTGCTGGTGCTGGTGCTGGTGCTGGTGCTGCCCAGAGTAATTCTGACGATGAGGAGGGTAGACGCAAACGTTCCATAGATGATTTGCACACAATTGAGGACGCCTTAATAGGCGAAGGGTCTTTGTTAACTTTGCCACATTTGCATAGAGACAAACGATCTCCTTGCCATTTTGGCGGAGGAGGTACTAATGGTAATACTGAAACTGGCGATATTGCAGATGGTGATGATATTGATGCTCAACGTCGTCGTCGTGCCAACGCACGCAGGCGTAAAGCAGCAGCCAGAAGAAATTCTACATCTAGCACAAAACCTACTATCAGCCGTAAGAAAAAATTGGTGAATGACAACATGGAAGATGAAGCTTTAACAAGACGAAAACGTCAAACGGAATTAGATGATTTAAATGGGGATGCAGCAGGTACAAGTAATGAATTCTCCCAACATGCTCAACAAATTGCCGAAAAGTTGCGTGATGTGTGGGATAGTTTTACAAATTCGATGAACGATATGGCCCAAAGGCTTAAGGAACATTTTAGTGGACAAAGTTCCACAAATTCCACGGAAGTATAGAGTTGGAATTTTCTTGAATATTTTTATGTGGAAATGAATAATATGTCAATTTCAAGATTATTTTTATTAAAATATGAAAATTTATTAGAAAAATACATATAAAAAAAAAATAAAAACTATATTGACCCATTGGTGAATACAGCGAAATCTGGTTGCATTGCAATACGCATTAAATATAATTTAAATTAAAATTAAATGAAAAATAGTTCATTAAAACCACAATATAAAAGTGTGCATAGAAGCCACGACTTTCAACTTCCCGCTATTAGAAATTAAGAAATTCAAGATTTCGATCGAAAGACAAGATCATGGTAGTTTTATGTCGCTCCAATGACTGTACAACTGTATGTGTGTACGAGTATGTAGTAAAAAATATGATTTTCTCCTTTTCGAGAGATAAACCAACGCCTGAATTTCCATACGTTTTCTCGGTGAAAAAATCATTCGTATATGATGTGCAAAATTACATTTTTTATTCGAATATTTTGCTTTTACATTAAAAAAAATGTTGTTGTATAATAAATAACTAAAAATTTTAAATAAAAATTATTTTTGAAAAGTGAATTCGTTCGAGAAACTTTAATTCATCATGAATTTATTCAAATTCCAACTCAATCCATTTCAGTCACAAGATGAATGCATTCAGTGCGTATTAATTCATTATGAATTTATACGCATTTTAATTAAATTCATTTTCTTTTTGTAGGTCAAATTGGTTGTATTCACAACATTATAATTCATTGCTCTTTTATCCAAAAAAGAATCATTCGTTTACAGCTCTGGTAAGAATGCATATATCTTTGTCTCCTACAACTTTTGAAATGCTGAATCGGTCGGGATTCTAAAAATTTTGTCCGTAATAAGATGTCATGTAAATATGAATCGACTCTGACTACCGCTTGGATCGATGGATCACAAAATCTTATTCGGATATACGGGCTCTATTGAAAATTCGAAAACTACTTCGTAGTATGGAGGTAATTCTTCAATACCCTTCAGTCAATATCCCCGAAGTGAGTAGTATCTGACAAGGTGGCGTCCGCAAGTAATCGGGATCTTTACTGCACAAAAGCTTGGGCTGCACTGCATGGTCCTCTTTCACAACGCTCACAAGTTGAAGTGTCCCATCAAGGTGCCAGTCAACATATTTAGCTGGGGCTTTCTAAGATCCAAAGAAACCCTGGTCATACTACCCATAGTTCCATCATCCATGGCATCGCATATGGCCTTGAGAGCCAGACTGTTCACACACTCATTCCCGATTACGCCGTGGTGGGCGCATACCCTTGTAAGACATATCCTGCTACATGCCGTGTAATCCAAAATAAATAAAATTTTCACTACTTCCAGATCGCTGTATTTTCATGACTTTTCGGGAAGTTCACATATAAAAACATGAAGCTGCTGAACTGAGAATCGAAAAATAGGTTTGTCATAGAATGTCCCACAAAATTTGTAATACAATAGGTAGATTATTTATTAGAACTAAAGATAGAGTTGAAAAATTAGATATGGCAAATGTGATATACAAAATTCCATGCAAAGGAAATAATGACCAATGACCAATGTTCAGAAGTATATATAGGTACTACTAAAAATAAACTAAAGACAAGATTAGCAGGACATAGATCGGACCAAAAACATAAAAATAACAAAAACAACAGTGTTAACTTATTGTCTAATAAAAACCATTATCCGAACTTTGAGAATGCAACTAATTTGGATAAAGAATACAATTCCAAACGTCGTTTTTTTTTGTTAGAAATGTTAGAAATAATTAATATACCATTGCCACAGAGAATGAATTTTAGAACAGATACAGATAATTTAGTTCAAAGTTATTGGCATTTAATTTATAAAATCAAAAAACGGACACTAAAAACAAAAATTATTTATTAGTTTGTATTACTTAATAAAATATTATGATTTATTATGTATGAAATTTAAAAATATTTATTCATATCCTCAAGTGTCAATATTTTGTATTGAAAATATTAAAAATTGTTGGTTTTGATTTTGTTTAAAATTTTATAAAATATTTTTAATTTGCTGAAGAAGACACGCACAGAGGGTGTTAAAATTTTGAACAATCAAAAAAAAAATTAATATAATGTTTTTTATAAAAAAAAGAAGACCTCAAACTCGATAAAATAATTCAATTAACTTGTGATTATATTTATATAATAATGATTATATAATGCATTATTTAATTAGACGTTTTTAACAAAAATCTACCTTCACAATATTCACAACATTTAATTACACAATACTAACACGCCCTCCGAAAATCTATCGATACAAATTTCCCAACATGCCAGCGGAAATGTAAGTAATTCAGAAAAACAAAAAAAAAAACAAAATTTTTGCTTTTATTTTAACGTTGTTGCAACAGATACAAAGATGCACAGATGCAGATAATTGTTATTAGCATTTCCGTTACGGATACAAAAGCCATAATCAGTGTCATTCTCTATTTAACAATTTAACAAATACATACAAATAAACTGTTTTTATACACGTATTTGTGAATGTAACAGTAAATGCATTTATAATTACATTTGTTGCATTAAACATCTAATAACAACAATACAGCCAACAATTGCTAATAGAAGCTGCGATTGAAAAAATCATAAAAAGGGACACAAACAAAAGAAACTCATTTAGTCATTATCCAGAAAATCATTGTAGTAATTAACACAAATAAAAAAATAGAATTAAGGGAAAACATTTGATTGAAATAAAATTAATTATTGTTATCGAACGTATAACACTCGAGCAGTCTTTCATTAATTTATTGCTTGTTACAACAACGTCGACGACTGGAAGGCTTCAACTGGCAACTAAAACGGGATGAGTTATAAAACAATAAACCGACATGTAGCAGTGGATGGAAACGCTGGCTCATGCTTTTGTTTGAAAGGAATTTTTTATATATTTGCAACGCTAATGATCTTAATGACTGTTATTATACAAGGACTGGATAATAATGGGCAGGCGAAGGCATTACTCCGTAATAAGGTAAATGTGCTTAGAAATTCCAAATTAAATAATGAACAGTAAAAGAGAGATTAATTTTTATTTGGCAGCAACAATAGAAGCTCGTTTTTAAAAATTAAAATAAATATTTTTTTCTAAAGAGAACAGGAAGTGTGGCCTTGCATCGCCTTTTCAAAAGGAAGTCTTTTCAGTAGAGTGAACTTTGTAAAAAGAAACGTCTTTCGTTACAAGACACTTTGTAAAGAAAGCAGTTTTTTAAAATTACAATTCAAAAAAACTACTCCCTAAAAAGGTATTTTTTTCCAGTTGCCATAAAACAGCAGTTTCCAAGGATACTTTTCAACTGTTATTTTTGAAACAAACACTTCTTCTGAGATGAACCTTCAATGGAAACTTTTTAATGGCTGAGTCTATGAAATGTACATATTGTGGGTTCAATTCCAGAGATCCTTTCAAAAGAATTTGCTTCCTTACTAGGATGGGAGTTTTTACAGGTATACGATATAATTTTTAAAATGATATCCATTTCACAAGGCCTAATTTACCATACACATACACGTACCTTCTAAGAGGCAATTTATGGAAAATAATTTCCCAAACGATTGTTGAAAATGTAAATTTAATTGAAAATTGAAACGCTCACTTTAGGAGGTACTTTTGTAAAATATACTTTTGAGGAGGTACCGTTTTGAAACTTAATTTCTAAAACGATATTTTCTTAGAAAGGTACTTTTTCAAAATATACTACTTTTATAGGTACTATTTCAAAAAGTATGCTCTAAGAACCTTATTTTTTAAGGTTGCTTTTTTAAAAGGTACTTATTAAAAGGTACCTTGTAAAAGGATCGCTTCACAAGATATTTTTGAAAAGTACTTTTTTATTAAAGTAATTTCTTTTTTCAAATATACCCACATAAAATGTACTATTTTAAATATAATTGCCTTAAGCGTGCTCTCTTAAAAATTTCTTTTTAACAAATTAATTTTTAAAAGGTACCTTATTAAAATTTACTTTTACCAAAGGGACTTTTTTAAGAGGAATTCTTGTAGTAGGCACCTTTTGTTAGATATTCTTTAAAAGGTACTTTTTTCATAAATACTTGATTAGAAGGTACTTTTTTAAAAAGGTACATGTCGAAAAGGTACTATGTTAAATGGTACATTTTTAAGGCACTTTTTTAAAAGATACTTTTTTGAAAGGTAATTTTTTAAAAGCTACTTTTTTAATAGGTACTTTTTTAAAGGTACTTTTTTAAAAGCATTTTTTAAATGTAATTTTTAAAAGGTACTTTTTAAAAGGTTCTTTTTTAAAGGTACTCTTTTAAAAGGTACTTTTTTAAAAGGTACTTTTTCAAAAGGTAATTTTTAAAAGGTACTTTTTTAAAAGGTACTTTTTAAAAGGTACTTTTTTAAAATGTACTTTTTTAAAAGGTAGTTTTTTAAAAGGTACTTTTTTAAAAGGTACTTTTTTAAAGGGTACTTGTTAAAAAGGTACTTTTTAAAAGGCTACTTTTTTTAAAAGGAAATTTTGTTAAAGGTACTTTTTTAAAACTTACTCTTTCAAGTACTTTTTTGAAACGTACTTTTTTTAGCGGTACTCTCTTAAATGGTAATTTTTTCAAAAGTTCTTTTTTATCGGTTCTCTCTTTAATGGTATTATTTTAAGAGCTACTTTTTCAACAGATTCTTTTAAAAGGTTTTTTTTTTTTTGGTACTTCTGAAAGGTACTCTTTTATTAAGATATTTTTTTAAATGTACTTATAAAAAACGCTATCTCCGAATACGTAAATTTCTTAGAAATACTCTTAAAATATCCCTACTTAAAACGTACTTTTTCAAAGATGCTACATTAAAATGTACTTGCATAAGGGATACTTTCTTTAAAGGTACTTTTGCATGAAGTCCTTTTTTAGGAATGTACTTTTCAAAAGATCACGTTTTAAATGATATATTTTTAAATGTTACATATCGAAAGTGTCCTTTTTGTTAGAAAGTAACTTTTTAAAGGATACTCCTTCAAAACCTTCTTTTTTAAAAGTTACTTTTTTCAAGCAATTTTGTTTGAAACGTACTTGTTCAAACATATTTTTATTCAAAACTACTTCATGACTCCAATTTTTTAAAAGCTACTTATTTATTTTATTATATTATTTTGTAAAAAGTTCTTTTTAAAAGTTGTTTTTTTAATACTTTTCTTAAATTGTTTTTTTAAGAAATTGTCATTGGTGGTACTTTTACGAAACTTTTATTTGTAAAGACAACCTACAAACAAATAATTTTAAAAATTTCATCTTTAAAAATGTCTTTTCAAAAGAATTATAAAACAATAATTTCTTAGAAGAAATATTTCTTTAAAATAATGCTTTTGGAAAATGTTTTTTTAAGAAATGGCCTTTTGAAGGATTAGAAAACAATTAATTATTGAGATGCAAAATAAGAAATCTAGTCTCTTAATCAATAGCTAATTAATAACGAGCAGTTATCAATAACTTGTGCAGGTATATAAATTTAAAGATAGAGTTTTCTTAAGCAGTCATAATTAGCAATTTTATTGCAGGAAGCTTAAGATATTTTCTATATCATGCAATTCTTTATAATTTCGTGCCTCAGAAAAGCAAACGGGCTTCGGCGATTAAACAATTTAGATTCTAATTAATTGCCTTGTTGCTTCCCAAATTTCTTTCAACTGACTATTTATTAACGTCATTATCAATTAATAATCCTCCATTATTTTCTAATGTTTTCATTTTCAAATGTTGAAACGTGAAAAACCTAAATAAACAACAAAAAATATTAACAACCGAGAAAACTCTAAAGCTTTTGCAGAGTCCTCCATCTCTAACACAGTTGCGCCATAAACGTGATACTTTTGCTAATGAGCACATGCAGCAGGCACGAGCTGATGCTGGCGGTGATTATTATGATGATAATTATGATGTTCTACCTGAGGGGTCTGCAGGCTCTTCGCCTCCCACTGTGGGAGATCATATTTCTGAAAGAGCTGAACAAATTGCTCAAAGTTTCAAAAATATGTGGCAATCATTAACTGATTCAGTGCGACATTGTATCGACGCTTTGCGTGCCATGTTCGGTGACGATGCTATTGAGGAGGAAGAACTAACTCCCGAACAAGAACAGCAAATACTGGCGGAAATGGAGGAAAAATATCGCTTAAAGCAAGAACGTGACAATGAAGTCATAATGAATGTTTATGAGAATAATTTGTAAATAATGATTATAAGGAGAAACATGATGTATACGAGATAAATAATTTTTGAATAAAATGGGATAAATAAATGAAAGGGATCATTGACATAAAAGCATTTTTCGAAGGATTGTGCAACTTATCGATAGAGTTATTTTGCTAAGAAAGAAAGAATTTTTTTTTTAAGTTTAGACATTAAAAAAAAGTACTTTTTCAAAGAATTACTTTGTAAAAAGAGGGGACTCTTTCCAGGTACTTTGTTAATAAAGAAACTTTTTTGACAAATTTAACTTTTTAGACGGTAATTTTGAAAAAGGTACATTTTAAAAGAAAATATGTTTTGAAAATATACTATTTAAACAAACCTACTTTGTTAAAAAATTAACTTCTTTAAAAATAATTTTTTATTTTTTTTTACAAAAGGTACATTTTTAAACAAAGTCCCTTTTTTAAAATATAGTTTCTCAGAGAAGAGTGATTTTAATAATAAGATAATTTTTACATTTTTATAAAATATTCTATTCTTTTAAAGACATAATAGTGAAATTTATTATTTCAGGATATTCTCCACAACTAATTGTTAAAAATAATTAGAGTGTTTACAAAATTATTTGGAGAAAATAATAAATTTCAAGATTAAATTTCAATATTAAATATTTAAAATAAAGATTTTATTTTTAATTTTTGCCTGATTGAATACAATCATTAACTACCAGCGGGCAAGAAAAATAAAATAGACTCACGTTGAGTATAATTGTTTGTTTAAAAGTATTCTAAGCCTAATATGATTATGTTTTCTTGTAATAGTCATATACAATATAGAATTCTCATATTGTGTTTGTTTGTTTTGGCATAAACATACGAGGTTGAATGTTTAGAAACTGCTTAAAGTTTACTGACGATTTGGTTTAGCGAATAAAGAAACGAAACATATTCTGTTCTTTGTTAAAGAGATTATTTCGTAGAGAAAATATAGTCTTGAAATATGGAAAAATATTTTTTTTCCAAAAAAGGATACTATTGATAAAATCTGCTCTTTCAAGGAAATTGTAAAGAAAATTGCTTTAAAACTCTATTCATATAAAGGGTTATTTTCAATACACTGTCTCTAAGAAAAAATTTGTATAATACTTTTAATAAAAACCCTGGCATGATATTTCTTACAACTCAAAAAACGTAATTTTTTCTATTTATGAGCAGATCACGAACCTAAGGTTTTTTGCCTTAAGTGTAATTTTTACTGCACAGTGTAATACTCTTTTTTCTCTTTCTATACTGCCCGTTAAATAATATTGAATAAGTTATTTTCGTACAAAAATATTTTTTTTAATAACTAAAAATAAATTAATTTAATGGTAATAATAGATATTGTACTTTTAAACTTAAATATAAACTTCTTTTAGCACGAATTAATCATATTTCTGAAGGACTCCATTTTGTATAGGAAAATGTTTATAAGGCCATCAAATTATTTTATAATAATGACAAAATATAAAAATTTTCAATTTCCCAAAAGTATGCTATGAATATTAACTCATTCTGCCTTATTAAGTATAATACGAGAATCCTAATAGAGAAGGGAACTGAAAATGCTAACAATTTACAGAGTAGAAGGGGAATTAATTAATTGTGACTAGAAACTCTTTATTTATCCATCTCTAATAAAATATTATTCATAAAAAAAAGGTTTTTTCAATCCTTTGTCAATTAACTGAAAGTAAACCCGAAGAAAAACATTGTCAACTGAATCATAAGAAGTATTTCCGCAAATCAAGGCATAATGGAAGCACAATCTGCTTGTGGAAATCACTACACACTCCTTTACCAGGATTTACGAGTTTTCATTCCAATTTCTGATGGTCAGGTTTATTTAGCGATCAGCCTTTTAATGAAAACCCACTATGGGTAATTTAATAAGAAACTTGCAAAAAAATATATTAAAAATCTCTGTTAAAATGTTTTCATTATCATATTTTCATATCTTTTCTCCAGGTGTAATTTGATGTGATTGTAAAGTACCCTTCATTAACTGGGAAATGTTTTAT
Organism: Germaria angustata; assembly: GCA_963681545.1. Classification (NCBI taxonomy): domain Eukaryota; kingdom Metazoa; phylum Arthropoda; class Insecta; order Diptera; family Tachinidae; genus Germaria; species Germaria angustata. Next base: position 10,580,704 of record OY813001.1, on the reverse strand, counting down.
TTTTATCTTTCAATTGCATGCAATGGAATGAATGTGTAAGTGCATTATTGTACAAAAACCAATGATAATAATCTGAACAAAAAACCAAAATCCCTGGTATTATTATAATTATTTACAAGCCAGACTGAAAGGTTTAATTCAAAATAAATATTGGTATTAAATTAAATAAATTATATAGAATCTATAAATTAAAGGCAATACCCAAAGTCAACTGAGAACGAGTAGAAGCAAACAAATTTTGCTCAAATATTTAGTAATAAATAATACCATGATAGAATGTGTTAAGTTTATAGCCTTTTTGGGCATAATATTCCTTAATGAAAATGTGCACGGAAGGCCCGAGGTCAGTAAAAGCCACTAGACATCGAAATTTTTGTTGAACAAACGTTTTTGTAATTAATCGTTTTAGGACTTTTCGAATGCCGCTATGGGTGATAGAAAAGAGTTTCAATTTCTAGGAGCTGAAGTCAAAAGTGAAATGTATGCAGGTTATGGTGATGTGATGCGGTTAAAGCGTAGCAGTCAAAATTTCATGGAGGAAAGAAGTTTTGAGAGGCCAAAAAGACTTGCGAATATTGAAGACTTTGCTAAAAATATAATCAATTCTAAAGAAAAGTTAATAACCAAGAGGGCAGCGGATAACAATTCCATTGTATTAGATGACGATGAGGAATATGATTATATTGGTTCTTCATCATCATCATTATCGTCGTCCTCTTCAGAGTCTGAGGAAAACGAAAGACGCAAAAGGTCCCCAGCATTCGATCAATTTGCAGAAGATATGAAAAATTTTTATTTGCTTAAGAAATAATTTTGGTAGAATATTAGTTGAAGTAACTTTATATTCACATTTACACAAATTTTGCATATAAATTGACTGCAAATCATTTTCATAATTTTAATTTCTGATATTCTTGAAAAATATACATAAAAGTGTATTGAAATATTGGCTGGAATAAATTTAGAAGTTTTGTGTAAAAAAAAAACTTCATCTCAAACTCTATTATAAATTAATGTATACAAATTTAATGATATTATTAATTCTACCTTTTTTTGAAATTTAGTAAATATTTATTGATTACTTTGAGGTTCAAATAAATTTTGCAATTACTTGATTTCTTTATTAATATTTTGTTAAAATTTTTAAAAAATGATTTTGCAAGTTTTACAAAAAAAAAAATTCCAATTATTGTAAGGAAATTTATAAAATTTTTTAAACTACACGAATATTTAAAACAATTATTTCAAAATTTTTTCACTTTAAAATTTTCTTAAGAAAAAAATAATCTCAATGAGAAATATTTAATAAAAAGAAAAAGAAGAAAATAAAGCCCATGACAAAATATTATATATAAAAAATGTATAAGTTTTATAAAAATTTAAAACTCCAACTAAATAATAAATAATTCAAAACTAAATAATAAGATATTGAAATAAAAAACACACAACAAAATAATTCATTATTAATAATAATAAACTTTGTAAAAATGTAACAAAAACGCCATCATCAAATTAGATTTTATAATTTTGATTTGCTAAGATTTCGAAAAATTCTGTAAAATAGTCCGTGCAAAAAAGCTCCAGAGAAGTGGTTAAAATGCAAAGATTTTCAGAGAAAATGGTTCAAAGAAAAATATTCTAAAACAAGTTTTTCATGGCAAGAAAATTCACTATTCTGTATATCAAGTTCCTTCTCAGGTCGAAAAAAAATTAAGGTCTTGGAACTTTTACTTTCCAAGTTCCCACTGTAAAAGAAAATATACGAGAGGCAACGGATTTCAATGGAAATTTTCAAATATTAAGCTTCCATTAGGTTCTGGCGTTTTAATGTCCTAGGAAGCTATACTGACTACGTGTGCGATAATGAGTGTATTGCTGCGTGTATGGGTCTGTAACTGCCAGTGTATGTGTGCGTGACTATATATGTGTGTATTTGTGTTTGTCTGTAAGTGCATGTATGCACTTATTTCTGTATGCTGGAAAAAAAATGCTGAAGATTTAATCGATATAGTAGAAATTGATATATTTCAAAAATAAAGTTTTACAAAAAGTAGTTTTTTCGAAAAAAAAAAAACAATTTCATCTACCGAATCAATTATTATCTACCGATCCGAAATGTAAGGAGCTTTTTAACTTAAAAAAAAGCAACGTCAATTGCGGCAAACTTCTTAAAAAATAATTTTTTCCACCTCTCAAAAAATTTCGGATTCTTTTAAATAACTCCGAAAATTCTTCTTCAAATCATTTATATAAAATCGGTTATTTTGCAAAACCTAGAAAACTCGTTTGAATGCCGCAAAAGTTATCAAAACTAGTTTATTACCTCTAAAGATTTCAGTGTATATTTTTTAAACTCTGAAAATTTTTGCCAAACCAGTTCTCTATATTCAGCAAATTTTTAGGATTTTTTAGGCTACTTCTGCAGTGAATTGTATTTTTTTTCTGATTGCCCCGACATAAATATAACGCTGTGTTCGGAAAGTCTTCGGAGAAAAGTGTTTATGTTTAAATAACTCCTGAAATTGTTTTCAAACTCGACCTAAGGGAATTATTTCGTTTGAATATTTTCCTTTTGGAAAATTTTTTGAAAACAAAGCTTTTTAAATAATTCCGAAAATTGTGTCAAACGCGCTTATTAAATAGGGTTATTATTTTGGAGCTTTAGAACTGCCTCTAGTGTCGGATTTTTTTTTTTCAATCTGCAATAAATAGATTTGAGAGATAAATTTGCAGAAAGTTATCAAGAACTTGTCGAATTCTAATACTGAAAATCATGATGGATTATGTCTTCTTCTTCTTTTTTTTTATACTCCGAATAATTTTTTAAGCTAAGCTGGATATTGGCATGGAATTCTAGCATTGGCCTACCAGTTTGACCAAACTTTTTCACTGAGAGAAGATTAAGTGTTTTGTTAATACTTAAAGTGTTAACAAGAGTTCTATAATCTGCTAAAACTTATTCTGTTTGAGTGGGCGTGGCGCTTGCTGTACAAAATTATTCCATTAATTTTTTTTTTTTTTGTATTAAAGAAGCCAAATAAGTTAAAATTCCAATAAATTTATTATATTATTTAATTGGATAGATACGTTGTTCTAATAGAAGTTAGACTATAATAGTGGCCGTGGCAACTTCCATATAAATTTATAAGGGCGTTTTCTTTAAGACATCATGCAGAAAGGACCCTGAAATTTGTAACACAAGCAAATAGAAATCCGAAAAGTTGTAAATGAAAAGTAAATGTCATTAATGGGACAGATTGAAACTATGAAAGTTGCATCTCCCGTAAAAATTAAAAAATATTTATTGCTGTGTAGTTTAATTTTTAGCAAAAGCTCCTCCTTCTTAGAAAAACTTTTTAGGCGACTATCAGGACCTTTAACTGCAATAGTGTAATAGTGTGATGAGAGGGAATAATATCCTTAGAGTAAAAAAATATTCCTGAAATATTTTTTCTTTTTTTAAGCCTGCCATAATTTGCAGTAACCAGGAAACTTTCAGGTTAATGCAAGGATATCCAAGGATTTGTGTTATTTTTTTCTCACTTCAAGCATTTTTTTTGCAAAAGCTTCTTGTGGATTAATAAGGAACAATCTTACCTGGACTGGTTGGGCTGCTGTTTGCTGTTGGAATTGAGGCTGAGGCTGTTGCTGCTGCTGCTGCTGTTGCTGGGCGCCTCCAAACACTCGTGTAAAGGTCTGCTGTAAGCCGGGTGTTTTCAAACTAAAGGAGTTTGTATTGGCATCAGTGTGGTAAGTCAACTGAGCCGTACAGGCATTAACGAGACAAGCAATGGCCAGCAAAGCGAAAGCGAATTTCTTAGCTTCACTTACAAACATGTTTAAATTTATTAAAATTAATTTGTTTTACTAGATCCTTTAAAAACAGCCAAAAATTAGTTATTCCTTTTGACTGTCCGTTTTAATTTCACACAGTTTGTTGTTAAAGGTTCCAAATGAATTTGGCAACTGTTTTGATTTTATATTGAGTTTTTTGATTTTATTGTTTCAATATGTTTACGATAAACACACTCACTTTTAAATAAATTTTGCTTAAAGACAATGTTTAAATTTTATCGAATTGCACTCGTGTTTGATACCATCAGAGTGCCACAAAAACAAACTAATTGTTGGTTAGTATGCCAGGGCAGTCGAATCTGGCAGGCACATACACACTCACATGTTGACTCAATTCGTTTTATTTATTATTCCACTCATCATGTTTGAAGAAGTTAAAGACATATAAAATATTTGGTTAAATTTTTGACTATTTTAAAATGCCAGTCATACGTACATTTCAGTTGAAAGGCAAAAACTTGAAGTAATTTTAACAAGTGGACTTTTATTTTCAAAACTAAAGTGTTCGTGATAGACACTGAGGTTTTTTTTTTTAAATTTATTTTCTCCAATTTTAAAAAAAGTAAAAGTAAAAAATGCTTATCATTATGTAAGGATATTAACTTTTCTTTTCTATGAAAATTATTGCCTTGAGCAAAGTTTTACATGTCAATTTTGCTATAAATCCTTAATTATGAAGCATTTAATATCCATTTACATATTACACTCGATTAATCTTTTACAGACTTTTAACAAACAATCCAACACATACATATGTAAGCGATCATGCAACTAGAGAAGATAATCCCGGTGGAAAAATAAGGATTTTTCAGGTTTAGCAATCGTTAGTGCAATTTCTTTTACAATAGGAATTTACGTTGAGAAAATCTGGATTAAAATTAAAAAATCTTTCTTCAAATTTAAACTGAAAACAATTTTTCTTAAATTTTAATTTCAAATTATTACTTTCACATAACACATGTTTTTTTTACTATTGTCAAGTTCTTCCAGATTTCCTTTTTTCGTAGTAAAAATTTTATGGTTATTCCATATAAACTTGTTTTCTTTGCAAGAAAAAAATTTTTTCTTTAGTTTAATGAAAGGCATTAAAATGCAAGGTCCATGTTAAGGTCCTTCGGAAATATTCCTGCATTTTCATGGCTGTCGTGTCTTTTCCTGTCTTTCCTTCAGAAACTTTAACCCTCTTTGTATATATTGACTGTATTGAAAAAAATTAGAGATATTCTCGAAAAATTATATTTCTTACTGTCTTCAAAGTACCAGTTAGAGCGCCTTTTCGACTTCATAAAAAGTTAATTTGAGAACATCGTGATTAAACTTAAAAAAAAAACAAAAAATTTTTGGGATTCACATGAAAAAAGCATAATTTTTGAATTTTTAATTAAAATTATCACCTTCACATCAGATTAAAAAAATGGAGTTTTTATAATTTTAAAACTTCTATTTCTAGTAGAAAATAGCTTAATCGTTTTTTCAATATGGAATTGTGTTCCTTAAAAAAAAGCAAACCTGTCTTGGATCCTCAGGATCTTAATATCATTTAGATATGAAATAAATTTTATATGTTTTCTGCTTCTTTGAAAGTTCTCTTTTACTGAATATCTTCACAAAACTTCTACTTCTACAGTTACTTTATCTACTCAACGAAAAAAATGGAAGTCATTCTCCAGGAATGACTTATTCATTGCTTTCTAGATTTGAACGAATACTATTCCAACTTCCTACGAAGTTAAGTTGACAAAATTTTCTAAAAAATATTTATTATTTTTAGAAAATTGCGAAACTCTATTAAATTTTATTAAAAAAAAGTACTTAAATCTATATGAAAGAAAAAATTACTTTCGCATAAGGATGTAGCGATTAATGTCTAGTGGTATAGAACCCATCCCAGTATAATATAAAACTCTTTTCTTTGCAAAACAATATTTTTGGGTGAACAGCAATCAAAAGGAAGATCCTGAAATTACAAGACTTTGTTAAAATTATTAAAAGAGATCCGAATTAACACCACTTTCGGATCTCCATTTCAGCATTTTCAAGACTTCTTGGAAGCTCTTTAATACAGGTTACACATATTTACTCAATGCCACTGTATATTCTCATGTGGCTGTGGTAAAGGTGCTGACTGTTAAACATGTCCCGCTGAAATAATATTCCCAAGTTCGAGCAAAATTCAAGTCAAAAAATCAATAAAAAATTTACAATACATTAAAAAATTTATATACTGAGCGATGAATAGCATTTGAAGTACTTCCTAAGAACCGCTTACCATAACATTCTGATCATTGTTTCAGATCCCGTAAATAAGAACAAAAAAAAACATACTGTAATTACAAACTTGTGATAAAACTATTGAAAAAGATCAAAATTTTCACTACTTTCATAGCACTACTCCCACTACTCTATCGTAGAACTACTCTTTGTATTTATTAAGTGCTGTCGCTGTTTTATATGCCGATGTGGCTGAGATGGAAAACACGTTGACTGTCATTATGAAATAATAATCTCAAGCTCGAACAAAATATGAACAAAAAAAGGATAATTTTTTTCATATACGCTACAGTGTGAAATTTACAGTGGCGTTGAAGTACTTAAAAAAACAAAAAAAAAATTATAACATATTAAGCATGACTTCAGATCTAATGAAAATTGTCCAAAAATATAGATTTTTCAATGTTTTATAATATTAAAATTTAATTAGCGAGTATATTATTATAAATTTTCCTAAAGAAGATTCCCAAAGAAACGTCGAAATATTGAAAATTGTTGTTGTGTGATTTATAAGAAATTACATAAAATAATATTAATTAATTAACAATATTTATCAAATTTGGTATTCGAGATATTCTCCAAAATAACTATCATTATCACCCAAAGGGCGATTAATTGTATAAAGGCGTAAAAAGAAAAAAAAACAAAAAGACGCAAGTCATTTATAATTGTTTGTTGTGTTGTGATTGTACAAAAGCTTTCTAAAGCTATTTATACTTTTGTGTTTTTGTTGATTACAAATAGAAAAATATGATAGAGTTCTGTTGGAATTCTCATATATATTTGTAGTCTTTTGCATAAGTATACGAGCTTTGAATGCTTTCAATCATGATTTGGCTAAAAGGGTATTGATGATTTGGTTAGCGCCAATGAAATGCAGGCATATACACAGCGAAGCCAACAACAAACAATAGAATATTAAATTAATTTTTATTGTTTTAATATTTAAACAATAAAAATACTGTGGGAGGAACAGCATGTGAATATTTCCAAAATATTGCTATTTTAGCATATTGAACATGACTTCAAATCCAGTGAATGGGAATAAGAAGGGTTACGCATCGCTAATGTTTAAAAAAGTTAAATCTCAAAATGGTCAGCGTCTGTTCCCCTTAAGATGATGCAGTGGTGGCTTAGTAGTTCCTCTTCTTTAGCAAAAACATAATAAAATAAATAAATAAAAATTAAAGTTAAATTACTTCAACGATTTTCAGTTTCATAGGAACGCAATTTCACCCACTTCTTTAATATTTTATATGAAAAAAAAAAAAAAAATATATATATATATATATATATATATATATATATATATATATATATATATATATATATATATATATATATATATATATAATTTGGAGTATAAAAGCGCAACCTTCTGATTTACTTCCCTTTTATGCAAATTGGGTTACTGAACGAAGGAATGGCTCAAATGGAAGTAAACGAATGACTCAAATATTTATTTGCATGCATGTTTATGTGCGTGTGTGTGTAAAAAATTACTTATATTATTAGTTTTGTAATCTGAATGCGAGTGCAGTTAAATTGAAAGTCTCTTTCTATAGTTCACATAATAATAAATTACAGCATTTTCCCTCCAAATAATATCTGCATGCGCACGAATATTTTATTGACAAACCAACGAACAACCGCATGAATGTGCGTAAGTACAACAGCAAATTGCAACATTTATTAACCAACATTCGTGTAGTGGCTTTTAGATGTAGAAACCATATTTCTATGGTCAGGTTTATTGATTAATTACAATTCGTAACATACAATGACTTAGAGACACATTTCTACTCATTTTGAATTTAAAAAGGGGGTTCAACACAATAATCATTTCTTATTTTCAAAAGCGTTGTTTCTTCAATAATTTTTAAAAATTTGCGAATTAAACGATGTGTGGATTTCGGAGGTTAAATTTAATTAGAATTTATATAGGGACGGAATGCATAGTTAGAGGACTATGAACAGTGAAAATAAACACTTCGCAAAAGATCTGTAGTGCGCAGCTCGTTGTAACACAATACTGATCTAAGCTTGATAAATCGACTTTCAAAATTTTTTCGATTTTTAAGTGTTTTCAACTGCAATTAATTTTGTTGTAGAGCGGAAAATTGGTTAAATCATTTTCTGCAAAATAGTGTTGAATGCAACATTTTTCTTTTCTAAATTGATTATTTAATTTGGAAGAAATCGTTATTGAAAAATTTTCATAACGATATTTTTTGACTACTCCGAAAATTTAGTCGATAATGGCGCGAAGTTAAAAAATGCCCCTAAGCCATAATTTTGAAATGATAACAATAAATATGATTTATATCAGCAAATTTTTATTACTCCGAAACTTTTCTTAAATTTGGCTCGATATTAACGGAAAGTTAAATACATGCCCCTTAAAGTCAACTATATTTTTAATGTTAAAAAGTGATAATAAATATTAGTTGTATCAATATTTAATGCAGGTAGTTTTGATAAAAGGCCCAGCCATTGCTCCAAATCCATGACTTTGGCCGCGTGTTTTTATTTCGTTTTTGTGTAAATTATTTTTATTTATATTTTGCAAGAGTCATACATATATTATTCATTTATAAATATGTTTGTTAAAATTATAATGTTTAAAATACAAAAAATTTCGAAGAAAATTAATTCTTATTAGAAAAATTCACATATCGCAAAACTTTTTGTAGCATGTGTTGCAAAGTAATGTCGTAATATGAACAGGCAGCAATTTTTTTTATAAATAGGAAAAAAGATCTCCTTTCATAAAAAGTTTATTCTTGGTTGTTAACAATTGATTCTTTATACATGCATTTACATAATAAATGTTAAATGAAAAAATGGCAGCCAAGTCAAACATGACATTACTCTTGCCTCACTTTTTATAAGAACTCCTTTTTTTATTTGATTACAATTTAACTAAAAAAATATTTATTCCCAACCCTTGAAAGCATCTCCTTAAATGAAATTCAGGAGGGAATGAAAAAAATAACTGAGCGATGGAAACTTATACTTTTTCCTGTCTTGTGAATCACGTATGATGCACAAAAACATGCAATAAAGAAAAATAGTTCTTAGCACAATAAATAATTTTTTTTTTTTTTGGGGGGGGGACAGGCAAGGAGTTGAAAATCCTTTAAGTCATTTTTAAATAAATAGCGCAATAACCGATTTTTGAGAAATTTCTTCTAGTTTTTCGTCAACTTTGTTTCTGGTATTTTTTTCTTTATGATATTAATACTAGTCTAAAGCGGTTTATAATTTTGCTACATTGTGGATATTTTTTCAAGAACCATAACAAAATGGTATAATTTTTTTCCATATTTCCTTAACAGTAGAAAATATCAAGGCCAAGCAAATTATGATACCGCAATAATACTAATACCGCAACTAATTGGTAATAGTTTTGATATTTAAAGTTCGAAGATGATAATTCCCATACCACTTGCCAACATTGCGTTCAAGTGAATTGAAAACAAAAAACTAAATTTGTTTTAATTAAACACCCTGTCCATGTAGCAACAAGATACGAGTATATTTATAAACGTCTTTCCAATAAAACTATTTATTTTAATAGCCATAATGCAATTATTATTCATAATACATACGAATATACATCATGTGTGCATACATACGTACATGGTACATGTGTATATATAATTAAAAATATTTAAAATTATTTACGACTTTCATAACATTTCACTTTTCGCAATGTATGTACAAATACACACACACACACACAATCGCATTAAATGCGCACGTGCTTTAAAGAAGAAGATATTTAATTTGTTTGTTGAGAAAAATTTGCTTAAATTAATTAAACGCAAATTCAAACAAAATTCAGTGGCATTAATTCAATCTTCCTCTCACTCCCCTTTAAGCGAAAACATGCTTAACATTAAACACTGCAACAACAACAATAAAGACAAGCAACAACAAAGCTCTTTGAGCACGTACGTGTTTGAATTGAGAAACAAAATTAACGAACAAAATTAACCGATTTAAAACATAAAATGAATTTGAATTTTAATATCTCTGGGTTAAGGAGCGAAGGAATGCAATAATTGTGAACAGTGTTACCAGAACGATGTTGGTATCAATGTTCCACATTCAAAGTGCAATATGATCCGCAATAGCGAATTTCTTTTTCTAACATAATTAGCATGTAGCTAGACTATATACTATAACAAATTTATAATTTTTCCTCACCTGAGGTGAGAATAGAACCCACGATCTCTCCTCTGATCGTCTGGTAAGAGTATAAATTCAAAATCAAGTTTTCTTGCGTATATAAAAATTTTATTATAAATTTTCCAGTTCTCTTTTACTATGTTTAAACGTAGTGCATTTGCTAATAATAACAATTTTTAATTAACTAATTCAACATTTGTATGTCATTTTGGCTACGGAAATTGATATCGGATGGTAAAAATATAATAATTTTTTAGTTCCGTTAATGGGAAACATGCATGTTCATAAAAGGTAGTGGTTGAAAATACAAAGATGAAAACATTTTAAGTTTATATTTAAGATATAAAGGATGGGTGCACGATGTTAATTGTGAGTCACCTCTTAACGTCAAGTTTTTTGCCCAACATAATTTGACATTTCTTTGACAAATTCAAACATTGAGAGGTACGAAATTGAGTGGCGCGTTAAGGTTGTTGAACCCTTTTACGAAAATGAGCGTTCAAATCAAAAGGCATTTTGCACAATTCGTAATGAGCGATGAGGCATACTTTCACCTCAGCGGAATGAGAGTCCACGAGTGATTGTTAAAAAGCAGGTGTATACACAAAGGGTCACTGTTTGGTGCGGTTTATGGGCTAGCAGCGTCATCGGTCCGTACTTTTTCGAAAATGAGATCGGTTAAGCAGTTACCGTGAATGGTGTTCACTATCTCAATATAACAACGGACTTCTTGTGGGCAGAAATTCAATGGACATGTTATCTCACGTCGTGGCGTTGTTAATTGGCAGTCACGATCATGTGATTTGACACCGTTGGACTTCTTTCTTTGGGAATATTAAAAAGAGTGTACGCCAATAAGTAAAGAACAATTCAAGAGCTAAAGGATGCGATAATTCGGCTCATTAAAGCTCAATTATGTCTCATAGTCATTGAAAATATGGATCATCGGGTTAAAATGATTTTATGTAAATATTTGTAAACATAATGAGCTAGAAACCGCTGCTTAAACCAAGGCAAATAATAATAGCTCTTTTAGCTTTTCGGTTTTCTATTTAAAATCACTTTAGAACATATTTTCCAAGAAAATTTTATTCCGTTTATTATTGATTTATTTTGTAAAGTTCCTGACAACTCTGGTTCCACGAATAGCGTATGCATATGTGCATCAGTGATCATGTTAATCATATTAAGTTGTTGCTGTTTTACTTTAACTTAATTCCGCTTACAAATTTTGTTTAGTGGCAATAAAAAAGTTCCAAGGCCTCTACCTAACGGGCCGTGTAGCTGGCACTGATACGTTTATAAAAATATGGTGCAAGTTGGAAGAAAGAAAATAAAAATCTTGAACGAAAAATTCACATAATTTCCTATAACTTCACCACGACGATTAATTCAGCTAAAAAAAAAATATAGCACGAGGGTATTATTGATGACGATGTTGGTGCGACCATTGGAATCGGTACTGTTCCATTCTGTTTGTGCAGTAATTGGCTTTTCTTCACTTCTACCTAAATATATAAATAGTTTGAACAAATTAGTAATCAGAATTGATAAATTCATTAATCGAACTTAAGCTAGACTTATTAATTTCACAGTAACGGATATGTGTATCAAAAAATGTTTCCGTATAATAATTTTAATCTGATGGTGTATAGTCTATACTGGAATCCCGAAGAACTAAGCTCCTGCAAAAGCCAAAAGTATGTTCTAAGCCAGCTTCATTATGTGTTTAGGCTGTATGCATCGAATTAGAAAGTTGAGTCTTTGTAAATTTTATCTAGGTTACTCTAAGAATAAATTGATTTTTTAAGCAAGAATTATGCAAATGTAGGACAATAGAGGCATCATGGATTAACGCAACATTCTGTAAAAGCAATTCTCAAACATTTTTCTCATTATTAAATTTGTTAGCACAACTTTTCTTTAAAAAAAAACCTTAAATTTTCTTCATTTGAATTATATCTATATTTTCGATTTTGTTGTTATTATTAATACAATAGTCCCTTTTCCATACAAGAAAATGGAGATCCCGACTACACCGAACTTGCATGCCTTGAAGATGTAAAGCCTAATGTTAGTGGAAACTAATTAATCCTTATTTAATATAAAACTGGTTTATATGCAAAAAATGTTTGTTTTCTCTACATAATGAAAGAGGTCCTTAACTTTGATATCATACCATATATCATAGATATATGACCAAAGGCCGGCTATACTGACAATATTTTGTTAGCGAAGCCGCTGTTCCATATAGCATAGAGAGATCATTGAGCCATCCCGGCTTGTGTATCTGGCCTTCGGGGGAATGGAAGGGTTTAACAACTATAGTATAACAAACCCCGGCTCCACTCACCTTCGGCCGGGCGGAAGGATTTTATTCTCTATGGTATAACAAACAACGACTTGTTGGGAGTTATTTAAATTTTTTTTTTTTTGGAGTTATTTCATTTGGGAGTTATTTTACGGTACCGGGAATATCTTGTCTATGTTAAAACATTTTGCAAATGATCCAAGTTTTTACTACTTACGGATCCTAATTTAAAAAAATTTATGACTTTATTGGAAGGTATTTTTTACTGGGTATTATTATATAAAATAAATATTTATATGAATATTTCCGTGCTTGTGTTAGCAAAAATACATATTAGGTTTTTTGTAGATATTTGTCTTGCTGTTTATTAAATCAACTTTGTGAACAATATAAAACATATTTTATCAAGAACTAATCAAAAATTTGGTCTTGTGATTTTTTGCGTTCTTTTTCTCTTGGAAAACTCAAAACAAAGTTGTATGGCAACTTTTTGCGGCTTGTGTAGAATAAATAACAAAATTTAAGTAGCCAATGTTATATTCCTGTATATTAAATAAGGCCTTTGTGAAGGCTTTGGGCTGCCCAGTTTCGGTTGCTGCATAATAGTACGTTGATGTGCTCGAAATAATGTAGCAATTATTTTAGTTTTGTTGCTTTCTTTATATGTATTTATGTATGTGTATATGTGTGTGTGAGTAGATATTTCAAAGCATTCTAATACAATGGACGAGCAATTGTAAAAATAACAATAATAATAATAATAATAATAATACTTTGACTAATATGAATGTGTAATATGCTTCTCGTTACTGTTGTGTCATGAACACATGCTTGGTTACGAATGTAGTTGTGGTGAGTAAGGGAGCGCGAGAGCATGAGTGTAAAATGCAATGAGTGGGTGAGAGAACAAATACATTTAAACATGCATGTGTGCATGCATACATGTTTTGTTTTATTTTTATATTCATAACACGTCCTATACTTAAACCAATAAACTTAACGTTTAACTTTGATACATCTACTACACGTAGATTCGTGCAAGCACACACAAACACACACTCACATGTATTTATGTATGTGATGGCATATATACATACATATGTACATATACACGTCGATTCTTCTTTGCTAAATTATTAATATTCCTTATACACACTACATTTTAATATTAACGCATCGAATAGAAATCTGGGCAGTTGCGAAAATATTTTTTTTAACCCGGCTTATGAATATGAAATATTTTTTCTATAACCAGATGTGTATTAATAACCACTTGTGAGGCCTGCTTTCAAATTAATTAAGTTTTATGTAAAATACAAACAACAATTATTTATTTTTAAAACAAATTCATAATACATATAAACATGAATAAAAATTAAAAATAATACGTATGTATGTAACTGAAGGTTAAATCAATATCTGCAAATTCTGATATAAATATTTACTTACGAGTACACACTGACTTGTGCTGGTTGCTTTGGCTAAAACTTATCATTTTAATTGCAAAAGTCGGACATTCTCGACTGTGTTTTGCAGAAGAAATACTTTTTACTGCAATTCCGCAAAGTCTTTGTTATTTAGGGCAATTATTCCCCAGAAAAAAAATCTTCTAGAAATTACATGAAAAAGCTAAGATAAGAAAGTAGTGTAAACTAGTATCATTTTCAATGAAATCAAGATATATTTGTTATTAGAGGATGTCATCTTTTTTGAGGCTTATTTATCGATTAAGAAGATAAAAAATTTTATATTTGTTTTGCAAAGAAAACGATGCCGACTGTTTAGTACCACTGGGAATGAAATTTTCAACTTGAAAGGTAAAAAATTTGTCAATAACAATAGCAAATATTTATTTTTAGTTTAATTAACGTTGTTTTATTTATTTTATCTGAAGGTACCCATACATTTACAATGTTATTTGGTCAATAACTGATATTTTACAATGAAATGGACTGTTTGCACACGTATATAATATTATTAGTTGGCACAATATATTGAACAAAATCAAAAGCAAAAAAAAATTTCGAAAGCATTATCAGTGTATTTTTATTTTGAATTGTTTTGGTTTTGTATTTAACCAAAAATTAATTTTGCAATTTGCTTAAGCGTGTGTATGTGAATGTGAGTTCATTTTAACAAAAATTGGTCCATATATTGTATTAAAACATATTGGAGCAAAATGACAATAATAATAAAAACAATAAAATATGCAACAGCACTTAGTAGCCAAAGAGCCAACAAAAATAATCGAGCCCTGTCTCCCCTTTGGACAATATCATTCGAAATGATATTTATTACAAAACGATTGAAAATCTCAATTGTTTTTTAATATTACACTATAGTATGCAAAATAGCAGCTGACAAGAGTTTCAGCGTTTAAATACGCAGAGGAAACTGTAACAAAAAGATAAAAAATAATAATAAGAAATAAAAAGTAAATAAACAAAAATAATAATCCCACATAACATTTATTTATTCTACTAACGTACACATTTCTCTCAGCATGTCGTAAATGCAGACGTTTCAGCCACTTTATAGATGCCTATTGTGGCAACAAAGACATGCAATAAAGTTAACAACTTTTTGTCCAAACAACCATATAAATATCATAATATACTGAATGTATCTATCCGTCCCTACTGACGGTCATACAAATACAATTTACGATGAACATTTTGCTTAAGTATTACATAAAGTCTTTGCTGGGCTTTTTATTTTCTTGGTAACGATTGTAAATTCAGTGATAATGGTCAGTTAAATGAAATTTATTAATTGTTTACGTATGGAGGAAAATGTACTAATACACGTGCTACATATTTGTGGCAAGAATTTTAAGAATTTTATGTAGAAGAATATAAAAAAAATTCGCATTTGTTTTTTCTCTTTTTGGCATGTAAAGTATGTCATAAATAATTGTTCACAAAAATGGGTTATTACAAGAAATCGATGGAAATTCGATTTTTTCCAAATTAAAAATTTATTTTGGAAAGTTTTTAATTATTTTTATTACGTTGTTAAGATATTTTTTAATGAACACTCGTAATTAATTCAAGTTCAAGTTCGTTTTTCAATTTTTCTTTATGGGAATTATGATTCAATTAATGTCTAAATTTATTACGATATTTCTATTTAAAAAAATATATATTTTATAAACCTCCCCTCTTTAATTTGGTTGTGCAGATCTGACAAAAAAATGCTACAAGACTTTTCATTGAATTTTCAATGTTTCCCAAGCTCGTTTTTATTTCCTCGTTAAAAGTGAAATAAATTTATTTTGCAAAAATTAACTTCCTTTCAAATGAAATAAAGTTAAAATTTAATTTTAACATTTATCCTAAAGGCACATAATTCAAGTTTTAACAGTTTTGGGTTTCTTTTCTGACTTGAATTTTAAAGAAGAAATTTTTAAAACAATTTCAAAGCAATTTGCTTTTTATTTCCTTAATTTAACTTATTTGAAAGAATAGTTTATTCATGAATACAAATGCCTTGGCTGAATGCGGATATAATTTTGAATAATGTCACGTCCATTTGAGATTTAAGTGTGTATGTAATTCATTTTATTATTATTATTATTAAAGGTAACTATTTAACAAAGAACTGCAGTTAAGAAAAAAGAAATGTTTCAACAAGTCTTTTTACACAGAACTTGAACAATAATTTCTGTGCAAAAATATTATAATAAAAACTGATTGCGAAAAATAGTACATGTGTTTTAAATTAGACTAAAAACTTAAATGTCTTTCTACAAAACCAATTAAAACTCTGAAAAACCATTAAAACTCTAATTAAAATTCTATAATATTCAAACGGAACATTTGATTCTTCTTCACCATGATGAAAAAAAGAATGTAAAGTGAAACTAGAAAACATTTATTTTCGTTGCAAGTTTATGCAAAATTTTTAATTTCCTTGTTTAGTTTCAAACTCCAAAAAAAAAATTTTTTTAATTGAACAATTTTTTTTGCTGTTGCATTTCAATTATCAGCACCGTTTCACAGTGTATTGCCGTCGAGGAAAATTGAATGAAAAAATGGAAAACAAAATAAAAAAGTTCCTATGGTGCTTTGTACCATATAATAGTTCAAAGCTTCGAGCTTTGACTAAAATCCACTCACGAGTACATAATAGTGCCTTCCATACATCAGCTTTAAAAAGACTGCGATTCATGTTACGTTACTCTGCATAATGGGAAAAAAGTATATTGCAATATCCTTTTTATATACTAAAAAAATTGGCATCATAAAGCTAAGCCAATAGGATTTGATAAAGGAGCAGACATGTCCGCATTTTGTTAAGATCGCCTTTTTTAGACATACTATTTTGCTTTAAAGGAGCGACATAATAGTACAAAATTTTAATTTGAAATACACAATGACCACCTCTTATTAAAGGAGTAATAATTTTCAATTAGTATGCAAGGTTTTTTGGGAACTCCCTTATATCCTTTTTAAGCAAATCATGATTCAGTCTAAACTAACCCAACAACTGAATATGAAAAATTGTAAAATGTTGTAAAATAGAGCTAAAAATACAGGTATGAATATTTTCAAGAACTCATTAAGGATATGGGTTTGCTCTTTACATTCCTTTCATAATAATTATAATCTAATACACATCAAAAAGTATGCAATACAAAACATATGTACGTTTAAATCGTTGACGGAATAAAGGTGTCCCCTACATATATCCTGTTTGGGAAAGTTATGATTAAGACTTAAATATGCTTTCAGGAACAACAAAAATCTTCTAAAAATCTCATTGCATAAATTTTAAATCAAATACAAGACCTTTTAGAAATTTTTGCTAGGATGTGGTTTCCTCTGATATATCCTTTTTGGAAAAACTATGATATAAATTAACCTAAGTTGACAAAACCGAAAAGATTTATTAAAAGTCACAATATATTGCTTTTAATTCAAGCACAGGACTTTTTTTAACGCCACCTAGAAATATATATGCACCACCCATATGTCCTTTTTGAAACAAGTGGTCATTAACTATGCTGGCAAGAATCACAACAATTTTTTTTTAAGTCTCTAAATATTACTTTCAAATTGCTAATTTTTTCCTTTTTCAATTTATATTTAAGATTTGTGCAATATATTTTTTTAAACCTAAATAAGGATTTTCAGAAAAATTACGATTTTAGTAAAATTTTTATGTATGATTTCTTTTGCAATCGTCTCAAATTCATAGCGCCATGATATCCTTTATCTGAAAAAGGACATTATAAGCTTAGTGAACGTTTGGGAACAATAAAACTTTATCGCAACCCTAAAAGTGCTTCCTTCCGACTAAAATTTGAACTCAGTTGCAAAATACCTCTCATATTATGAGAGTGAAAGTTTTTTAAACCACAACTAGGATAGGGCCACACTACCCTTTTTGGAAAATTGCGATTTGGATCCAACTACGCTACCAATTACGAAAGCAATTAATCGAGAGTTGTAGAATAAAGCCCTGGCTGTGCTGCAAGATTTTCTAAATCGCTGTAAGAATAAAATTGGCGCCCATATAATTTTTTCCACAAAATTATGATCTTATCTAGGCTTAGCCACCAAGAACAAAACAAATTTATCAAAAGTTGCAAAATATTCCCAACAATATATGTACAAATTTCCCATATATTTTTTTTATAAACAATATGTTTAAGGCCAACAAAACTAATAACAACAAAAAAACATACAATGAAAGTCGCAATATGTTAGATATAATTGAAGTACGATCGCAGTAAGGATATACATACTTTTTTGAACGATCATTATTTTAGCCACTATAACAATAAAAATTTACCAAAAGTTATAAAGAATAAGACCCACTGTGATAATATGACTTGACATACTTTCAATCTAAAAGGTGCAGTTGCCTGAAGTTATTAGCGCGTGCCTCTCTACACAATCCCCGCCATTAATTGCCTGGGAGTTGCTCCAATTAAAAAAATAAAAGTATTGTCAGAACTATAACATTATTTTCCAAAAAGAGAAACTTCTTTTTAGAAAATAAAATGACTTGCTGCAGTCATATAATTCAGTCAAAACATGCTGCCCGGAGCTTATGGTCACCTCAGCCATGTTTTATATGCTTGTGTACATCTAGTCAGAATTTTTTTGCAAAAATTTAATTGTCAATTAAAATAGTCAAAACAAAAACGTGTACTGTCACACAACACTGTAGTCGTATGTGAGCGGTATAATTGAAAAAAAATTTTTTTTTGGCGGAATAAAAAATAACGTGTTATTGGAGGCCCGTGCCATTGAATATCAATACATACATTCCATTCATGAGAACACATGCCATTTGTACAAAAAGTGTATTCTTCATCATTTTTATTTTATGATGTTGTGTTTTGTTTGACTGCAGGTTTAAAAAGTAATCCTAGAAAGAATGCGTGTTTGTTCGAATATTTATGGCCATTGAACGTGAGAGGATGTCCTTGTATGAACAAGTTCTGTATTGTAAAAACAAAAGGTGTGTAAAAGTCAAACCACTACAGAAAGGATGTACACATAAATGTAAAAAAAAAGGATTAAAAAAGAGCCCATGAACTATATGAGCACTTTTCCTCCTCTTCTTTTATTTATTTTTTTTTTGCGAAGCATTGATTATAAAGGAATTTCAAGGCTTACGTGGCTGCTTTTATTGCCATTCATTATATACAATGTGATGTAAAGGAGATTGTGAAGGATATTTCAACAAAATACAGATGAAGTCTTGGACTTAGCGCGAATGGTTGTTTGTTTTGATATAAAGAAAATTTTTTTATTATTCAACGAAATTCATATGATTTAAAGAATAATAACAAATGCAAGGCAACAAAGGAAATATTTCACATTCTGCTGACTAATTTGATCCACAAAATTGGTTTTTATTCTTCTTAAAAATATTTTTACAGACAACTAATTTCATGATAAAAACACTGTTTATTATACTACGGACAACATTAATGTTGGCTGAGCTTATGACGATTCTAACAACGACATCTTTAAAGTAGTATCTTCAATATACATTTTACTAACTATAATTGTTCAAATCTTAACTCTAAAAAATAACTCATTATTTAAGTCTAGCTTATGGCACATACAGGATTCAGTTTCTACAGCTTCTGCTGCAGAGTGTGCTTCTTTTTTTAGCTTTTGGATTTTCTGTATTCCTTAGCACCCAGTTGTATACTAAGAGTTTGCAATCTAGGTCTAGTGATAAATTTCTTCCAAAAGGTCATTTAATTTGAATCGCTTTCATTTATGTGAATCAACTCTGCGTCTGAGTAAGTCTTCCCTTTAAAACTAATCGCCATTTTAAAAAGATGTACACCGAATGTGAAACATTTGCTGGCTTTCGAGATACCGTTCTTGGTGTCAGTGCTTGTCCTGTTCCCGTTCAGACGATTTAATGGGAGCTAATTTATTCGTTCGGAATAACGAATAGTCTTTTTGTGATGTTGCGTTAACATTCCTGGATATTTTTTGTAGCAACTCACCTTTTAATTGGTATCCTGGTAGTTTTCTCAACTGTCTAAAACATTTGTTAAGCATCGTTTTCATTGTCCTTGTACCACATCATTTCATAGAAAACAATTTTATTTCTTCTCACAAGCCGATTAGAATATGGAAATGAATATGGAGTAGTGTAAAGCAGAAATTCTACAAATTCCGTTTCGATTTCCATCGACAATGACAGCAATTACATATGTCTTTTTTGGTAACATCACAACTGGCTACTTTCAATATACAGCAGTCACACCTTGCAACCTGACGATGTTGCAACTTCAATTTCAACCATGCCATATGTTTTAAACTGCCTTAAAGGGTGTAGCAGAAAAGTTTTTACTATCACTATATCCTTGATATATATATGTAAAACAACAAATAAAATTATATAGACACATTCGAAAGAAATTATAATTGAAAGTTTAATTTTTAATTTGTACACATTTTTATCTTTCAAATAATTGTTCTTTCTTCGTATTATTATTACTATTTATTGAGTTTTGATTATTTAACATTATTTTCCCAGACGTGCTTCGCCTAAAATAATCCTTAATTGAGCCAAATTCACAGAAAGATGTTGATTTCGACAGCAAATAAATAAAAAACTAGTAAATGAAAATTCAGTTGAAATAGAAAGGCGGCACAAGTCCGGCAAATAGTTGATTTTGTTTAGTATTATTGGCAAGATTCCCTATGAAAGCTTCGGTACTAAAATGTAATACATGGAAAGAAAAAACTTCCAAGAATATTAAATTTATATCTGACATGTAAACATGTAGGACAATATTGTTTCTTAATGTTAATCGAATTTGCCATATGGCCTTTAAAGACCGAAATTTATGTTAGTGTCCTGAAAGAAAAGTTGTCCCTGAAATAATGGGATAATAACATTTAAAATTTAGGAAGGCCAAGAAAACATACTTGAATTGCAAATAAATTTTTTTGTAACAAAACAAAAATTGCTTTTGAATAATTAAATTATTTGAAAAATGTCACTAAGAACCAACAACAATAAGGAAATAACTGACTACTTTTGTGAAAAGGTTGTACAGGCGGATGAATCCTTATTAAATAAAAGCTTTCTTCTTCCCTTGCAACATTCAAGTATTTCTATTTATTATAATTCTCATTTATTTTTGTGAAAGTTTTTATTTAAAAAAAATATACGAGTAACGAGATGGTGACAGTGAAACACGTATGAAGTTTTTTTTTTTAAACAGGGGAATATTTTTTGCGATTGAAAGACAAAAATTTTATGAGATGTTCATTAATGATTGCAAACTTATTGGGCCAGAGCAAGTAAATCTGTGAGGGGAATAATTTTAAAATTCATTACTAAAATATTATAAATTCATCACTAAAATATTATTCTTAAAAAAACTTAGTCCAAGACACTATAATTTTTTTTTATAACAAACAAAAAACTAAACTTGGGGTTTAATTTTCAAAAACTATATGGGCCAAAAATTCAAAAATTTTAATTTTTTTTTTATAAAAATTATCGAAATTATCATTAAACGTATAAAAATGCAAGCATTGTTTTGTTGATTAAATATTTTAGAATTTTTTGTGAGAAACAAAAACAAATTTTATAAATTTTTGATGGTGTTGTGATTTACAAAATTAGATCGTCTATAAATAAATGAATAGTTGTGCTGGGAAACTTACTTGAAATTTTACCAATAATAACTCAAACTTTAGTTTATTTCATTAAATATTATTCACATCTAAATTTTCAAATAGTTTTTTTTCTCAATTTGTGAAAAAGTTAATTAAATATTTTGGTTAAATAATTAATAAAAATAGCTCTAATGGATTAGGAGTTCAATGAACTGCATACATATATATTTAGTTTATTTAAATATTTATTCCAATCGGTTCAATGAAACCATTAATTGAACATATTAATATTAAATAATTAATAATAATAATTATAAATATAATGGACAATTTTTATAATATTAAAATGATTTGTTAATTGGTCTTATCGAAAAATCAATTGAAAATTTTTCAATTGTCAATTGTCATCATCTGTTTGACAATAATAATCACAAATACAAAAAAAATTTAAATTATCCAATTATATTTTAAACATTAGTCTTATTCCGTCATATTATATATGAAAATGGAAATTGTTTGCCTTAATTTTCAGTAAAAATTTTTTATCAATAAAGTCAACTGACTTCCAAAACAGACTGTGGAAAGTTTTAAATAAATTAAAAATAAGTTACACTTAATATGATTATTTTCGGATTTTATACATATGTGGGATAATATGCCTCTTGGAAAAAGTCTCTTGGAAAAAGTCAGCCCGCTTAAGCCATGTTTGCAGCAACTACAACAACCATACATTTTTATAAAGCATTTAATTCGAAAAGGATCTCTTGAAAAGTTAATAATGGCATTTCTGTTTCTAAGAAAATGTAGAAATGTTTCCGTTCTTTCAAAAAGAATTAAATGTTCTCTAAAAGGCCCAAAATTATAGCGTGAAACACGCAAATCCGTAATTAATTAATACGTGTAAATAAAATAAGATGCGGGATGTTGATGACGTGGTATAAAAATTCTTTAATTTCATTACAAAAAACCCTTCTCATACTCTTCACCAGCTAGGCTGTGCTACAATGCCACTTTTATTATTTTCCTAAAATGTAATGTATATTATAAATATATTCTTCAATAGAGAATTAAGGACACCAACTTTAAGATGATTTAATAACAATAGGAAATCGAACAGATAAAGAAAAGTACGTAATAAAATTTGTCTGCAATTAGTTGCTATTTAAAACACATCCGATATTATGATACTGAATCGTCTAATTACCTTTACAAAAGACTGGTTTTCATGAAATTGCGTCAATGAAACTTTGAAAATTCCTGGTAAGCAGACAGACGGAGATTCTAACAAGTATATATTGTTTATAAAACACAAAACAAATACATATGTACACGTGATTTCCTCTCATAACCCAAAAGAAGACTTGTTCTGCAACAATGTTCACAGGTGCGACCCCACTCCCACCGGTAAAACAAAGAAGAACAAGGGAAGAAAAGTCCCCAGTTGTTAACGCAATTTTCATTTTTATCGATTTTGCAATTTATCGCACATGTTTGCATGACTAAAATTGCATTAGTTTTATTTGTTTATTCATTCATGCGTTCATTCAAAGTGTCACAGCACACTTTTGCACACACCCATACATATCATACACATACATTTAATGCTGTTTATGGTAATGTGTGTTTGTGTATTTAACTGCAATAATTGCATCATTGACAACATATTGCAATTTCTAGATACGAGTACGTGCTGAACGGCTTTTGAGTGTAGACAGACCAAAAGTGGGTAATCGGGGAGGTGACTTTTATACTAAATTTTCAATAAAAAAATTACTACAAAATATTGTGCCATATTGATGAAATTATTAAAAAGTAAATCGACATAATTAACAAGTTTTGCTTTGTTGTTTACACTTGTGCAGCACAAGAACTTGAAATTTTACTGATGATGAAAAAAGGGACAAAGGCATGGCCAGAATAATATTGCGTGTATAGTTTCTTAAATAACGAGAAATGTGTATAAACCATTTGCTGCAACAACGTCATAACTAAAAAAAGTTCTTTTTAGAATATGAATTTAATCGTGTGCAAATATTGTATAATTATCTTTTGTATTTATTTCTATTATAAATTGAAAATATTATACTTGAGATTTTCCGTGTTAAAACGTGGTTGCAGCGAATGGCTGATACTTATTTTAGCATTGAAAGAATAAGAGGTTTCTTCTTGAGTAAAAAGCTTTTGGTTGCATTTTCAGTTTAATTCAACTTTTATGTTTCTATATGTACTTTATTTTATATAAGAAGTATAGGAATTTCATACAATATCGATATCAACAAATCTAGCCTCATTAAAATGTTTTCTTTTGGGAGGCATTGAGCCACTTGTCTGCGCAAATAAACCAGGGACTACTGAAACACTTGAGACTTGAGACTTGTCAGTCATAATCAAGAATTACTGGCATAAAATAATCTTTCCATTAAAGCCAGTTTGATTACAATTGAAAATATTTTTCAATGTTTTATTTCAACTTAAGGCTATTATATAAACCTTTAAAAATACCCTCTATACAGGTTGTAAATGTTATTAGAAGATTTATTTCAAATGGTATTCTTAATCACAGTGGTTTGCTTAAGATGTAAATTAAAAAATTTTTTAATTAAACGTACTCGTATAACAACAAATTATCCATTTTCTCCCTTAAATGTCGTAAAAAAACTTTTCTTATCGGTATATTTATTTTCGTTTAATTTAAGTTCTTAATAATTTATAAAGAGTTTTTCATAAAGGGCATCCTATATTCAAATTTAAATAAAAGAGTGTGTTTAAGAAGGGCCATTAAGTAACGCATGTAACATTGAGCAAATGCCTGCTTTACTTTTGGTCGGTAGCGCACATCCGAAATGACCGATTTTTCATTTCTCTGGAGCACAAATCAGGCTAAATTTGCTTGATTTTATTAATTATGTTGGCCTTGAGTACTGCTGTTGCTTGTGGCTCATGTGCATAGACCTGCAACTTAAGTACAATATTAAAAGGTGTAACAGAGTCAAATGACACGATATCGATGGCCAGCGCCTATCACATCCATGTGAAATGACTATCCTGTTGAAATCAAGTCTCATTG
Source organism: Germaria angustata (assembly GCA_963681545.1). Classification (NCBI taxonomy): domain Eukaryota; kingdom Metazoa; phylum Arthropoda; class Insecta; order Diptera; family Tachinidae; genus Germaria; species Germaria angustata. The sequence goes on along the minus strand of OY813001.1, from coordinate 10,555,896 downwards.
GAATCCATATCATCCAATTCAGGTTATAATCGACCTCCGTTGACGTTCTCAAAAAAATATTGACCGATGATGACGCCAATATAAAATCCATATAGAACAGCAGTTTTTCGGGATACATCGGACGTTCTTGGATCTAATGAGGATTGATTGGTACCCTCCTAAGTTCGACAATTTGGTTTTTTGACGTTTCCATTTATCCAGAAATGGAAGACGATTATGTCGACTGTAAAATGGTTGAAGAAGCTGAACGTGGCCAGAACGGAACACCCATTTTGATAGAACAATTTTATTATTAACACTATCTATGGCAATTTTGAAAGACGAACCAAATAAACAGCAGCCAATTTAACAGGTATTTAGCAAAGATTGAAAGTCCTTGCTAGCAGACCCACTAAACACCATACTATTCTCCATTATAAACTCGGTTTTATAAACATCAGATTTAGTGCTTATTTTTCTAAAAGTTAACAACATTGAAAATATCAATAATTTTGACACACAGAGAACAAAAGAAAGCATCAACGCAAAGAAAATCCTAAACATGCGTCAAAGAGACATTTCTTATCGCGGGTTCTTCTCTCTCCAACAAGCAAATAATTACAATAAAGTTTGCATTTGTTGCAAGATGGTAATAGTCGTACGTTATATGTTTTACTTTGATTGCAAATGAAAAAAAAAAATGTTATGGGATTTATATACATACTTATTTGTTTCAGTTTTGAAAATATAGTATTGAAACTTTTGCGGCATTGAGCGAATTTCGCAAATAAATATATTGTTGAATGCAGCCACGATATAAACTTTCGTATCATAGTGTCCGAGGCAAATCGACATTTTATCTACAGCATTTTAAGTCCACAATAACTGATTTGCAACATGAACTCAAATCCTTTTCTAGCAGGGCCGTAGTGAGTTCAAAACGGATCATGAATATCGTTGCTTTCAATATTAACCTAAAAGCTTCAGTGTTTTGCCCCATTGTGTTAAATTTTATACCCACCAGATTTTCTTCTATGCCTCTTGAAGTAATAAAAATAGACAATTTCAAATATGTAATAAATTTTATTAAATATATTTATACCAACATCATATATTTTTCTGTTGATTATTTTTCAGTTATAATTCGTTTTGATTTCATTTCGATTTTTTTCCACTCTGTGTCTTTTCTGATTTTGTCATACAATGAAGCAACCGTTTTAAACTGTATTAATTTGTTTAATTTTAAATATTTAATAAGAGTAACAACATAATAATGATATTTTTGTAACAAGTTTTTAGTATTTATATTGATATTTTGAGGAAATTATATCATTTTTAAAAAGCTTTCAAGTTCCAGTTTTATATGTAACATTTGTTATGTGGAGTCTGCGGTTTATTATTATAAATTTGAATACGTATTTGATGTCTGCAGTTCAATTTTTCTTAATGAACGAACAGTAGTTAGTGTTTCCGTTTATTTTTGGTAACTATTTTTATAATTTTTGTTGTTGTTGTTGCAAGTTTTCGAGTGTGATACAGTATTTAAGCTTGTGATACTTTTTTCGGGGCTCAGTTAAAAAAAGAAACAAGCTTAATTCCTTTTAAATTTTTCTTTAAAATATTTTTAAAGAGATTTTAATATGTTGTTACCTTGAATTTAATTATATTTATTACCAAATGTGTTTATTATTTAATTTTTAAAATTAATCTTTCAAAAATATTGGCACATTATTGTTGTAAAACAAACAATTTTAGTATTTTTTCATGTGAAATATATCTTTCTTTTAGTTTATTTTAATTTCAATTACATTAAATAGAGAGTTGTGTAAAATATTAGTGAATTACATAGATTAGTATATATTAGTTATAAATATGTAATAGAAATAGTATTTCCCATTGAATGGATTTAATACAAGTACAAATATAAACACAAGAACTCCCATAATACATAACATACAAATAATATTTAATATCTATTTGTTATTTTTATATGCTTATTGTTTTTTCTATTTATAAACAAATAAATCTTTAAAGAAAAGAACATTTAAATTAATTACATTTTGAAATACTACTTTTTCAAAAAACAACTTTAAAAAAGTACTTTTTAAAAAGGTACCTTTTAAAATAGTACCTTTTAAAGAAGTATATTTTAAAAATGTACCTGTTAAAAATGCACCTTTTAAATAAGTACCTTTTAAAAAATAACTTTTAAAAAGTAACAGAAAACACCTTTTAAAAATGTACTTGTTAAAAAAGTCCCTTTTAAAAAAGTACATTGTAAAAAGGACTTTTGAAAAATGTAAAAGTACTTTTAAAAAATTTTTCTTTTACAAATGTATCTTTCAAAAAAGTACCTTTTAAAAATGTACCTTTTAAATAAGTAGCTTTTAAAAAAGTAGCGTATAAAAAAGTACCTTTTTTTAAAAAGTACTTTTAAACAAGCACATTTTACAAAAGTACTTTTTACAAAAGTACTTTTTACAAAGGACCTTTAGAAAAAGGACCATTGGAAAGAGTACCTTTTAAAAGTAGCTTTTAAAAGTACCATTCAAAAAAGTACCTCATTGAATCAACTCTCAAAAAATTATTTTTTAAAAAGTACTTTTTAAAGGTACTTTTTTAAACTTTTCAATAGATACCTTTTAAAACAGCTTCTTTGCAAAAAATACACTTCGAAAAGTATCTTTTAAAAAAGTAGCTTTAACCAGCACCTTTCAAAAAATACCTTATTAAATTATCTCTCAAAAACTTATTAAAGTACCTTTAAAAAATAATAAATACCTTTTAAAAAGTGCCTTTTAAAAAAGTTCTTATTAAAATATACCCTTTTAAAAGTACATTTGAAAAAAGTGCTTCTTTAGAAGGTACCTAAAAAGTGCCTTAAAAAAGTTTCTTTTGAAAAAATACATTTCAAAAAGTACTTTAAAAAAAGTACCATATGGAAAATTCCCTTAAAAGCAAGAAAGAATATTTTCAATTAGCTTATCTCAATAGTTAATCTGTTAAGTAAATTTAATTTGCGCCAAACGTCTAATTAATATAATTTTATTAAAAAAGTGTCTATTTCATAGTAAAAACTTCCAATCTTAACTTCAACATTTAGAAAATTTAAGAAAACTTAACTAATTTTTTTACAAGATTATTTTTATATTTTATTTTTTTAATTTATATTGTTAAATTTTTGGAATTATAAGATAAAGGTATTGTAGATAATCGTATGATCATTTAATTATTTATATTTTAACAAGTGATTTTTTGTATCTGATTTAAAGGTACAAAAATATATTATATAAATTTTAATATTTATTTTAAATTTTTGAATTTTTTTATTAAAAAAATATTTAGAAAAATTTATCTTTCTGTTGATCATTATGTTAAAAATGGTCTCTTTTTGATTCAAATTGTCCGTTACTTTTGATCAAATTTCCTCATGACGAATAAAATTAAATGACGGTTAAATTTGTCGTCTTTTTGAAACGCTTCAAATGTTGAATGATCAATTAAAATATTGATCTATTTTTATTTTTTTAACAATAACTTTTGAATTTTACTTTATTTATTTCACTTCGACTGACTGTTCGTTGCTATTTACTTATGTCGTTCCATTCGTCATTCTATTCTATGGTATTATTTACTTGTAAGATTATTTGTGTGTGTTTTTATAAAGCTTTTTAAGTATTTGTTATTTGATTAAGTTTTGTTAATGAAGCTTTTCGTTGCGTCTAAAATTGAACTCTTGTTTGCTAACAAAGCCACTCAATTTGCATAATCTTAGTTTATATACTTATTTTAATAAAAGTTTATGTATGTATATATAAATATAATATTTCAAAAAAATATTTATCAAATTTGTTATTCGAGATATTCTCCAAAATAACTATTTTAATATGTTATTGTTTGTTATATATATACCTAGCTAAGCCAACAACAAACAATAACATATTTCAAAAAAATTTTAATTTATCCTTACAAGTCCGTCTAAGTGATTATCCTAATGTTCGATATTGGAAATTAAATTTTTTTTAATTTTAATTTTATCTTTTATTCTATTAACGACCTTTAGGTCTTTTTATAAAATCTAATTTATTTAATTTCAATATTTCGACGCCTCTTTTATAAGTATTTGATATATATTTTTTTAATAAAATTTTTTCCTGAAAAAAACACACAAAGAGGCGTCGAAATATTGAAATTTAATAATTTTGTATTTTATCAAATGTAATAGAATAAAATATATATTAAAAAGGTAAAAAAATGGTGTTTATTAATGAAAAAATAGATATAAATAAAAAATTTGATAACGACAAAAACTTTTAGCCCTTCTAATGCCTTCATCTGTTTACGTACACATTTTTATAACCAATTGTCTAAACCCGACATACATACTTAGGAGTATATCCTCCTCTTTCAACTAACAGCAAAATGTTGGTAGTTGCATTTCGTTATCGATTACAATGGTATTTCAAATCAAAAACCCACTTGACTCTTAGGCCTAGAATGCATTGCGCTAGAAAAATAGGCTATGGGGAGTAGGATAGAGAGAGTATTGCATCTTGACATTCGATTTGATCTCTTCTATATTGAAAGCAACAGGAAAGACCTCTGCAGGAATTGTTCGCCTAGAGAAGGAATTTCTTTAGCAGTTTGTGAAGTGCGTTACGCTGGCAAATCGTATTAAATGTTGGCTTTGGGGAACAAGTTTCCTGATCTAATTTGAGCACATCCCATTGTAGTAGTCATAAAATCCCAAGGCACACCCTACACTACGTCGATGCCCTAATAAGTCAATAACATCGGCTACATTACTGCCAAGATGGGCTTCTTAAAAGCGTTCGAGCAGCTTTAAAATAGTTTTTGAAGTAACGGCCCTTACATGAGAGTTTTATTTCATTTTAGGACGGATATAGGCGGTATATATAGTAGAGAAATCGGAGGGGGTAAATTATCATTTACACCATCCTAAAAAACTGAAGTACTTGAATGGGCTTTTATACCAAGGACTTCAAGAGTTTTTTGATTTCTCATTATTTATACCACTCAAATTGAATTGAATTGAAAGAGTACAGCTCGTTTCAAATCAGCGGCAGAGCTACTAATTTCCTCCAGCAAGCCACTAGAAGGCACAAAGATGGAAATAATAAATGTGACGAGTTGGCTTTTATCTCATGTTCTTCTATCCTGGCAGGCAATACACAGCGGCCAATCAGATTCCAAGTGGACCAGTTAAACCCAAAGATATACTATTCTAATTATTATCCTTGGAGTTTGAGATTTAACATGATATAAATTTATCAGTTATATGGTAAATCAATGGCGGTGTGGAACAAACTTCACAGTATATTAATTGAGTGGTGTGTTCTTCTAACAGTATGAGCATCTTTGATTTCGATCTTAATGTTCCAAAATATAAAAATTAAATCTTATTATTGATGTCGTAAAGATTGAAATACGAAATTAATCCTTTCAATATTGAAAAAGTTGAGGAAACAATCCTTCGAGACTTAAAGAATATGATCAGTAAACCCAATATCCTATTGGATTTTCATGAACAATAGGATATTTGAGTTTCCTTTTGTTATTGTTAATATTTATGGTAATTTAATTTGTTTCCAAACATATTAAAGTCTTCTCATAATATTTTTCATTACAAAAAAAAAATTTATAAAATTTTTGTAATAAAAAATTATTTTGGTGCTTATGTTTATTGCCAAATTATCCAGGACTTGTAAAATAGATGGAGAGCGGAGTTCATCATACAAATGGCGCTTGAATGGCAGAATTGAATAAAAGTTGTAAAATATTCTTAATCTCGGCAATAAACCACAATATTTATTATAAAAAAAATAAAAATGCAAACTTCGAAAAAAAATTTATAATAAAAAAAATATTTTTATTAAAGAAGAAGAAAAGGGCAGAAATTAATTAAATCAGCAGAACGGAATCTCCGCCCAATACGGTTGTCAAGTGTAGTCGTATTGGTGTGCGAAGCACTAATTAAGACTCATGTCATTTATTTTGCAGCCTCTCGTCATTTTGCCATTTAGTTTAGTTCTATTTTTATGCCAAAATTATCATTTTCTATCTTAAACATACAGAAAATTAAAACCATCTACTGAGAATAAGTCAGTTTGGTTTTTTGGTTTGAAATGATCATGAAAATAGTCGATTGGGGATGAGGAGTAGATAAAGTTTTCACATTTGCGTCATAGAACAATGTAGAGCCAAATAGCTAATTATGATTTTATAAAATTTTTTTGGAACTACATGGTATAGAAATAGTAGCTTCTGCAGGATGTAATCAACTGCTTAGTTAGACATTTACTCTAACATCTTCTTCGGGCCATTGACCCTCATAGTATAGCGAGTTATTTATTGGACATCTGAAAATTCTTTTGAAGCTAAAGGAGTGTGGGACAACTCTCACTTTATCTGCAAAAATTGCAAAAAGAAAGAATTAAATTTAAAATAAACAAAATAGTCAATACCCTACACCAATACCCATTCACTATGCTATTCTTCCTTTTGTTTGTCTCTCTTGACTTCACAGCTATTTAGCACAGACCCAAATGAACTAATACTATCTAAAACTATAATCTAAATCAATCTAAGACAAATATCATCCTGAGCACTTGTTTCGCTGTCTAGTACCAGTCAACCAAATGATGAACAAAATTAAATAAAAAATGTCTCCCTTAATTGTGTTCCCAATATTTGCAAATTAATTTCAATTCAATTTTGATTAGAAACCTTTTAATTTAGTCTATTGCGGCAATATAATAAATGATAATAACTTTTTACTACCACAAAGCACTCTCTTGTCAAATTACAAATCCTTTAATTCTCTTACAAACTAGAAGTAGAATTTATTTAAAAGTTCTCTTTAGACAATTCTGTTCTTCTTAAAGCTAGATCTAACTAAGAGAAACATTTTCCCTTAAATGAGATATTTTTGTAAAAAGTTTAATTTACTTAACTAAGCGAAGCACCTTTTAGCTGATACTGATGTTAGCAACCCAAGTTCTCCTTACAAATCTGCTAGAAAGTTTTCCCTGAAATCCAACTCGGGATGAGTGGAGTGGTTAGAGCCATGACCGTAGTCACGGGATTTCATCGAACTGCGGGCCGAGGAAGAAAATGATGAGGCGCGTCCACTGCCACTACGTCTCACTGCACGATTCTCAATCACAGACATTTTCGTTAAGGGTTGGGTAGGATCCAGTTCCCCAAAAGCGCCAGCTATTAAATCGTTACTATTTAGCGAATTGAAACTATCGCGTTTGGACATGCGGTGATTGTGAAGATGATGTGATGTAGAGGAGCCGGGTGTGTGATGTGGAACCTTGCGACTTAATCGGCGAGAATACTGATACTGCACTGCACTGCTGACGGCTGGAGCTGAAGATGGTAAAATTGTGCTGCTTTCACCGGGAGTGTAACTATCAAAGAAATCTGAGGGCACCTCCTCATCAATAGTGCTCTTTTGTGGGGACTTTGAGGAGTGTATTTGCTCTTTGTCGTAAGGTAAACTAAGGGAAGTATTATCTTCATTGAGACGGGAGGATAAACTAAAGCTGTCAGTAGTTCTTAAGGGATCTGTAGATGTGGGCACCTTGGCCGACAGAGAAGTAATGGAAGTATTATTTGAAATCTCATGTGTATAGAGATCAACACTATGCTTGGGAGACCTCTGACAGATTTTTTCTATATCTGGTAATTTACGTCGTTCTCCTTCACGTCCTTTCATTGATTCATTATTTTTATCCCTTTGCAATAGCTCCTGCATATCCAGGTTTGATCTTTCACGCTCTAACAAGTCCATTATTTCCATTTCCCTTGCCAAAGTGTTTGAGGAGTCCATGCGAGAGAAAGAGCTGCAGTCATCAAAGGATCCATCCCGTGCACGCACACAGCTGCTGGAGTAAAGGCTCATGCTGTTCGGTTTCTTTTCATAGTAGGGAGGAAGGCCCGTGCTGCTGCCATTGCTGGAAGCTTGCACAATCATGCCACTCACTATCGAAGAATTCTCTCCGTCGCCAAAATTGCTAACATCTCCATCATCCAGCAGGCTGCTGTTGCCATTGCAATATGTAGATGAGGTCAAGTTGGAACATGAACGATTATCCAGTGATTCCAGAGTTAATTTGCGTTGGCCTCCTCCCAAGCATGATGGCCGACCCATGCTTGCGTCTATCGAACTCACTCGTCTTTGTGTTGAAGATTTTGTTTTGCCATCGGAAATGATATTAATGCGCACATCTTTTTGTTGCTGCTGTGAAGTGGCTACTGCATACTTAGTACCGCCACTGTCTCCCCCGTCTCTAAAGGGATCTTTGGTATGTTTGTACTTCTTGGCATCGTGACGACTTGTGTCTGTTGCATTTAACATATTGCCACCACTTTTGCATTGCCTTGGCGGTAATGTACGTTCAACACTCTCTCTCGTATTATCCCTGCATATGGAATGATGTTGATATTTTCCCAGCTTGTAATCATCAAGTCTAGTTGCCATTGTATCACTTACACCTACTACCCTGCCGCCGCCAACACTAACAACACCTGTGGCTTTCACAAGACCATGGCTATTTAAGATTGTTTCGTTTGTATTTTCATCTTTTTCTATTGACCCTTCTCTGGAACTGGGTGTATTATTACTTGCTCCTCTACCAGCTCCCCGTTCGTCGTTGCAACCATTTGCCCTTTTCTTTAAGGATTTGCTTGACATACGTTTCGAGGATAAACGTAAGTAACCACGTAGACGTTCTTGTTCCTCTCTGCATTCGAAGATTAATTTGAATTCAAAGATGTATTTGTGATCCATGGTTGTTGTTTGGTTTTTGTCATTGTGTAGATGTGGGACCAGAAGCAGCGTCACATTGTTGAATATTAAGGGAAACAATGGAAAGAAAAAAGTTTATTAAAATAATATTTTTATGGAATTTTCTTAAAGCGCTTGCTCTGCGCTTGTATATAAAATAAAATAGTATGTCCTTTATTTGAAGCTAAAATTTTTAAATTGTGACCAGAAATATTTTTTTAAATACCGAATTTTCAAAAATAGTACAAGTAAAAGGTATTTATTATTTATAACATGTGGAAAATGGAATTCTAATACTTTTTGTTGTAGCCTATTGACAGCATTAAAGAAAACCTTTGTGATCAAATTTTCTATAATATCCAAAATTTCGTAAAGCTCGCGATATAATATTTCGCGATGAAATATTTAAATGTATTTTGAAAAATTTTATTTGGCCGATAAAATAAAGTTTGTGCCAAATTTTAAAAATGTTGAAAAGATAAAAAATATGAATGTTAAAAAGATAAAAATATGAATATTGAGGGAAGGACCAAGTAGAGGACATTATAACTCAAAGTCTGTTATTGAAAATTGGAAAAAGAGCGCAAAAGATCAACGCACTTGGAAATCTATTCTATGTTTAGCCCAAGATCTAAGCAGGTTGCAGCCCGGCCAATCAATTAAGTAGGTACTTAAGTAGATGAAAAGGATTCCCTTATAAGCGAGAGTTCATTGTAAGTGGGTTTCACTGTAAGCGTAGTAACATATTCATAATATATGTAGAACATTGTTGGGACCAGAGGAGTTGTTTCTTCTAAATGAAAATTTGCTATAAGCGAAATCCACTCTAAACATTTTAATTAAAATATGTTGTTTGAAGATTCCAAATGTGTTTACCACTTCTACTTTTCTTGCAAATAAAAATAACACAGACAAATCTAATCTAGTGAATACGTGAATCTGCATTAGAACTCATAAAATTTAAATATTCTTTCCTGTGCATCGTTGGCTTTACTTTCATTCATACAGGACTTTAATATGAGTGTTTGAAAAGTGTTGCTGGAATTTAAAATGAAGTCAAATGGAAAAGGAGAAGAAAAATACAAAATGCTACAAGGACATAGTTTTATTATTTCAATTTAGTCAAGCTGTTCGCTTACAATTTTAATAAAATTTTAATATAAACGAAAATTTACAAGCTTGTGTTTCCCATAATTGCAACTTGACATTTATATAAGTTCTTCCTGTTCCGCTTTATTAATGAATGTCTTATATTAAATGAAGTGTGTTACTATTTCCTGTAAAACGCTTACCTTGGTAATATTTGCGAGCCATAGATGCAAGGGAAAATGACAGTGGGCAAGAAGGCAATCCAGACAAACATTAAGTAGGTGAAGTCGAAATGTTTTTGATTTTCGTACGTTTCTTCGATGGAGAGACGAGCAAACCGTAAAATCATTAGAGGACACAAACAAACAACCTGTACAGCAGCCATGGAGCCAAAATTGCGCTGATTTCGTTTCTCACGATTGACGTCCCATTCAGCGCTATACAAATCATATGACCTTGTTGCAGTGCCAGTGGAATAGGGTGCCATACTACTGCCGGCACCACCACCTACAGTGGCTGTGGTTGCTCCACTGTACGAACGATCCACTGAAGACGCTGAGGAATTGCTGTCAAAATATAAAGTTAAAGAAAACAAAATTATATTAAGTTTTATGAAATTTACTAAATATTATTTTCCCTAATTTATGTAAAAGATTGTTTCAGAAAAGTTTATTTATTTTTTTTTTTTTTGCCTTAAGTCGTTGTCTCTTTAATCCCATTGAATTTTATTCGCTTTTTGTTTTCAATAACTTTCGTTTTTTAAATTATGTAGAGTGCTGAATGTAAGAGCCAAATAAGCAACAGGGAATAATAAAACACAGTGAGTATGAATTTTAAAAACATTTCTTAGGCTTTATAAATTGAGAAAGTTACAAGGATAGAAGGAAATAAGCCGAATATAAGCAAAATTTTCAAAGTGTTTAATTAAGAATTAATTTGCATGCATTTTGTTTTCTCAATAACTTTCATTTATGAACAGCTCCTTTCATGTTTTTAGGAATGTGTTCTTTAATCATTTAAATATTTAAAAATAGAACGTAATTGCTTGTTTTACTTTGTATTAAAAATTTTTGAATGATAAACAAGAATTATTTGTATTATTTTGAAAAATCCAAGATATTAAATATACAAGTATTTTTCTTATTCATTGCTTGGAAGACTCTTATGAAACGCGTGCCTGAATTTAATTTTGCAAATGCATTTCAAAACCATAAAATTGTTTTTATAATTTCTTCAAAATTTAATTGAAGCACGTGTTTCATTTTACTCTTTACAATGAATTGTACGTTACCATGATATTTAGCAACCATTTATATAATCTGTTCATAAATTTATTTCAATTTTTTTGATATATCATATCTATAAAAGTATTTATATAAATATTTATACCCAAATAATATTTAATTTATTTAAATTGATACTTTTATTCATTGATGATTTTAATTTCATCAGGAAATTAAAAATATTTCCTGATGAAGACACCCACAGGGTGTAGAAATATTGAGAAATAAACATATTGTTTACAAAAAAGACCTAAAACTCGAAGAAATAATTCAATTGAATTATTTAATTTATTTTATTTTTAATCACTTCTGTTAAATAATTGTAATTAATTATATAAACGACTGATTAGAAAAATGTTGCAATTTTATTTTGTCTGCTAAAATTTTGATACTGGATACTTTTAAAAGATTTTACTATAACCGGTGTGTATTATAGCCGAGTTCCACTGTACGGAATTTTAGCACACTCGCGCGCAGTGTTTTTTGCATTGTGTGCAATACGAAAATTAAACATAAAATTGTGACTCGGTTTAATACAGCGTGTAATTAAATCCAAACTTCTTGTGCAGCGTAGGCACAATATTAAACAACTAGAACTTAAGCGATACAACCAGGGCATAATTTTGGAAAAAACTGCCCAGATCGTATAATAAATTTTAGTATGAAGTATATAAAAAAATTTTAGAAGAATCCTTTAAAAAAACTATGTACCGAGTGTAGGTTTAGTAAAGGGTGCAAATGGTAAAAACTCATGGCGTTTTTATTCTTTTGTTAAAAAAGTGCAACATTTGCTATCAATTCAAAGAGAAAATGGAAGCTCAAATTTAGAAGGAACAAGAGCACGAAATTTTGTGAGAGAATTAAATTTTATTAATTATTGCAATAATTATAAATTTTTATAAGTTGATAAAAAACGATAAGGTTAGGTTAGGTTTATTGGATTGGTGTGATAGCCCATGTCATACGACATACACTTAAGCCAGTGAAGGCTTGTTGTGCGCTCCCTTTTAATCATCAGACACAAACTGCCAGAGTTCTGCGGCAGGATTCGAACCTGGGACCTTCGCACTACGAGTCTAGTACACTACCTACTAGTCTACGAAGGTCAGTTAAAAAAACGATAAACTTTTTTGTACATTAGTCTAATTTCTAAGGAATCCTGAATTGAGTGTCTAAACTTAGACTCTCTGAGGCGTTTAGCAATAGTACAAGGTACACATGTAGTAGTCGACTGCTTATTTTTTTCCAAGATTTAACTGGTTTCAATGTAAAATTTGATTTAATTTTAAATTTTTATGACAAATCAAATGCAACAAATTTCAATATCTCGTAATTACTAAAAAGTCTTAATTTCCAACTGTAGGGTATTAACGTTCAAAGGTGTCAGATAAGATATCTGTATATTTAAAAATTATTTGAAAGCTATTACTTCTTCATATATCCAAAATCACAATAAAGCCACCATCATGAAAAAAAGGACATATTTTTTTATCGTGCATCGATCTCGAAATATTTTACACCGTCCACTAAAATTTTTAGAGTTGATTATACCAACTTTCATCCTTTAGGAAGAATTAAAACAGATTCTAAAATTTTAAATTCTTATAAGCTAAATTTTAATATTGTTAAACGTGTTACCAGGAATAACACGGTTCTAACAGCTGATCCTGGTAGAGGGGGAAAAAAACATAAATATTTAAAGTTTACGTCTGGTCTTCATTTCAGGGGGTCTTGGAGATCCTGCTCTTTTACAAATTGATATTGTGTTTCCTATCGACATGGAAAAATTTGTAGCCCTCGTATTTTAGGTATAAGTGTTGTTCAGCAACTTTGTGTAAAACACTACCAGGAACACTTTTGTGAAACAACTCATTTTTCAAACTCTCAAAACCTATTCAGTATGGGTTTTTTTTTTTTTGCTTTGAGTTTTAACATATATTTCGCATTCAAGTTGGGACTCGAATGGCAACGAAAATGATTCTTACCACAAGGTGGTACGACAGTTTAAAATATCCCTCGGGGTATTTTACACAAAATTGCTGAGCCCACTTTATACCTAAAATAATAGGATTACAAAACTTCCCATACCGCCAGAAAACTCAATAAAAATTTGCTAAAGCCCCCATAAAATGAAGGCGAAACATAAGCTTTCAAATTGGCATTGAACGTATGTGTTTTCTGGTCCCCTCTACCAGGTTCAGTCAATAAAACCCACTTAGTTTTTGTTTGTTGTACACTGTAACCTGAATGTAGCAGGAATGTATTGCATATTCTTTTTATATGGTGTGTACCAGTAGATCTAATGTTGTAAAACGTATTGCAATTTTGTTATTTATTAACTAAAATCACCATCTCTTTTAAGGATGATGAGTCCATAGTCTTTAGCACATACTTATACAAATAAATAGTAGACCTAATTATTATGGCTCTTGTCCACATGTAATCCTTAGTGTGTTATTCCAGCAAAGTTTTCTATGAACTGATTGAATTTTCATAATAACGAAAATTATAATGGACTTACCGTTGCCTCATCCTTATGTCAACACGATGTTCATACAGCATTACGGCTAATGGTGCCTCGGGTGGTCGTAGTTCCTGTGAGGTGCGTATATACAAATATGCCAACAATACGGTGGGCGCACAATACCTGTTGTTAATAAAAATAAATTGTTGCATGTACCATATAATTAATAAAAAAATAGATTCACTATACAAAGTTAACACAAGTTACTAATTACTTATTTAAGTCATAATTATAACTTATAATAGGGGCAACCAAAAATATTGACATACAAATATAATGTTAAGGGTCTCTTGTTAAGAGTCCCCTAAAAAAGAACTTTCAAAAAATCAATGAAATGCACAATCGTGTATCATTTGCAATTATTCTAACAGAAGCTTTTCATTGAGGCTTGTTCAGCAATTTGGAAACGATCTTCAATAAATTTTGCATATTTAAACAGGAATGGGTTGTCTAATAATGGGAATACATTTTACAATTGGGAACCGAACAATCGATTTCTTCTTTCTAATTTGAAAGCAACTGTAACAGTTACTAATTGCATAAAAGTAATATTTTCATGTAAATTTAAAGAAATCAATATTTCTATTAATAAAAAAAAGTATTTGCAAAAACTAAACCGGAGTTCCAAAGACTTGTAACTCAGACATTTAATAAAAAGTTATTATTTTTAATTTTTAGTTAATTTTCAAAATTCTGTAGTTTAACTCTTTTTTCAGACTTAAATAAAAATTGCAAAGCCAATTAGATTATGTGAAGAAACTCTTAGAGTTTCCGATAGAAATTAAGTCTAAAACCATTAAACTACTAGTCTAGTCTTGTCAACGAGGGGGAGAGACGATTAGAAGCGGTACAGAGGTACAGAAATACTTGCAATTCTCTTTGGTACATATGTTATATATCAATTTCATATCAAAAAACTAAAATTGCAAGACCAGGATTTCATAGTGTGAACACGAACGCAAGTTTGAGAATTTTTATTTAATTGCAGCACAAAAAGTTTTTAGCATCGCAGGATACGAAGAAATTTTTGAGAACAATAAAAATGCCGGTTCTTATGAAGGCCCTAAGTTTTTCCCACTAGATAGTTTTTCTTATAATTTTTAGGTTTTCTTAAAAATTTTCTCATCGATGCGGTAGATAATGCTTTTGCATATTTAATTTTTGAGAGCATATTTTTTTATATTTAAAAGCTTTTTTCTTGTTTATTTATGCTGTTAAATGGTTTTAATTTAATTTGCTACTCTATATAACAGCGTTTTGCTGGTGCGACCCTATTCACCCCAGAGGAGTAAAAGCAACATGTTTATAGAAGGCCAACTCATCAATAGATTTTCAGTCGTCATGCTCGTATGCCTTTATATAAAAAGCCTTAAAGAGCAATTGAGAACAGCAAAATTGTACTGAAATAAATAAGCAACAAAAACAACTTACAGTCAAAATCTATTTACAATAACACCTATCCCTCACTTTACACGGAAGATAGGTTTATCATGAAACAGTGCAAGCCAAGAAATTAATTTTTATATGAAAAAATCGTGTAAAACGTAAATGACTATGAATAAAATACACGATAAATGAAATTGTGATAAATAAAAAATTCGAAATATGTATGTAAAAAATTCCATATGTTTCCTCACATCAATTATCTCCTAGACATATACAATTTAGATTTGAACAATAAAGTATTTAAAATATTAAAACCTTGTAATATTTGTTTCCATCAAAGTACATATACACAGATTTCTGACGGTATAGTTTGAAGACATCTGAAGTTTATTTATATACAGATTAATTCCAGTGAAATCAAAGTTAGAAATTTTCTACAAAGTTTTATTACATTTTTACTTTAAAAACGGTGGAAGATCGTTAAGTTATAAAACGAGTAGCGTGTAAAAATGAGGATAAGTGTAGTCTCCCATCTCTCGACAATGATTGCTGGTGTAGTTAAAACCATCAAAGGAAAAAGGTCAATACATATGTACATGAAAATTTACTTTGAGACTTTCGTAATTTATTTAGGAGTTCCGGGATAAGCTTTTGACCGTTTTTTTATATTTTAAGTGCAATTAGTGTTACTCGTAAGCACAATTTTTTAGTAAAAGTTAAAAGGAAATAAATAAATTTAGTATGAATTTTGTAACTCTATGTAGTGCATTTATTATTCTATTTGTCAGAAAATCGATGGTTGGAATGATGGTAGAATTTTCAACTAAAATAAATCAAAAAGAAAATTCTTGACATTATCAATTAGATTGTTCTTATGGAAAATATAATTGAATGGCATTAATTCTTTTAAAGAAATTTCGTCCACAAGGCAGCCACTGAGGGCGTGTAAGTGACAAAATTTGAATATCCAATTTTCGTACACCTTTGACAGGCTTTTTTTGTGTTGCAAGTACTTAAAATCATCTCTCATTTATTAGTGTAAGCAACTGAATATAATCTAATGTAAGCGCACAATTTTGGTGGCCAATTGACAGGACTATTATGTGAAAGTATTTGATCATCAAATGCTTGCTATACTTCGCTTGGTATCGAAAAGTGAACAAAAGCTTAAACGATGACATTTCCAAAAATCTAATCCTGAAGTTGCAGTATCTAATTTCCTATATATTTTTCTAATATTTTAATTATTTCTTAAAATTCAATTTTATTGGATGGATTTTTAGGAGGGGGTTGAAACCACTTAACTTTTAATATATTTATACTTCAAACTAATTACAAAAAACTTATTCGTAAATAAAATTAAGAAAATAGTGGCAGAATTCATCAAGAAAAGTTGGCAACAAAAGTTTATTTTCTAACGGAGCGCAGGGAAAATCTACTGTGGCGGAGCATGTAAAGCGTCTGAAATTTAGATGTGAAGATGTGGAAAAAAGGAAATAAATTAACATTTCATTAAATGGGCATGACCAGAAATTCAGGAGCACAAATTTTAATATAAGGAAATTTTCCCAAAAAAGGACTAGTGAAGTTTATAAACAAAAATTGTTGTGGAGAAATCTCTTCAAAATCCAAAAAAAAACACGATGGAGCAAACGGGTTGCCGACCAAAAAATTTTGTTGTTTAAGAAAAACATGAAACATGAACAGATTAACAGGCAAATATGGATGCTGGGCTGCACCGATTGTTGCAATACCAAAAGCGGCTGCTTCAAATAAAAGATGAGAAATTACATGGCGGTAAGAGAGCAACTGTTCGCATTTAAATTATTACAAATTTAGCAAATAATTACGATCCACTTGTAATCATACGCAATGATGTATGACTTCTTTTTATTTTTCTTATGATTGTTCATACGGTCACAGATGTAACGATTCGAGCCCAGAGTAAAAGTACAATTTTATTCAATTTGAGCATGCGGAACATAATTTTTTTGCCATAAACATATCCGCTCCAAGTGTGTTGAGAGTCTGAAATTTGCTTCAAGCAGTTACATATATGTATGGAATATTTTTTTATAGACATATATCCTATTTAAGGACATTTTTCAAAGTTCACTTAATTCATTAATTAGAAAAAAATTTTTGTTATGACATAAATAACAAAAACCAAAATAGAAACAAAGTAAAATTTGCATAAATAAATAAATATTCAATCCACTGCAAATTTCTACAGACAAGATTGTTTCAAATATTTAGAAAATTAGTGGAGGTTTCAGAATCAGTAGGATTTAAATTTTTTTTTAATATTTTGCAAAAAAAAATTTTGAAGAACCAAGTTTCCTGAAGGATTAAACTAAAAACCCTCATTTTAAATATTTTTTCAACACAAGTAAAGATATCCTGAAACATACACTGACATTATAAAGAGTCCATAAAGTGTTCTCTGCTTTGGAGTACCGCTCGTGAAATATTCAGCCAAAATTGCAAGACATGATGAAATTATGCATTTGTGAAATCCCTCTCTATCTCTAAAGCTAGAGGTGCTTTAAAGTGATGCTTTTGTAATCAGCAGATGCAAATACATAAGGAGCAGGTAATTATACACCAAAAGTTTTAAAATAATTCTATTTAGATGGCCTTAATATTTAATAACATATGAAAAGACAACAAAAAATAGTTTTTAGTCAAATCCCATCAATATTATAATATCCTCTCTTATTATTATAGTTGAACTCTATTTAATTAAAATTCATTAATGAGACTCCCTACTAGCAACTACAGACATTTTTAATTAATATGACATTTTTGAAAGCAATAAAAATAAGTTTAATTAAACCAGTTGGCATGTCATTGAGCACACGTTCATCCCCACTGGGACAGCGACTACAGTAACGTTTAAAAAATTTTCCTTTCATTTGATTTATATATCGATTATCAGCAAATCTTATATTTTTAAGAATGTGAACAAATAAATCAATATAATTAAGGCTTTTATTATTAGACACTTACATCATTAAAAATAACCCTCGTACGTATTCGTGCATGTCATCCATTAGATTTACTACACACAAGCCCATTCCATTAAGTCGTGGTATAAAATCCTGGAAGTAAAGTGTGAAGAAAATTAATTTTAATAAATTTTAAGTACTTAATATTGAAATTTATCATTGAATTCCCATATTGTATTTGTTTTGTGTGGCATAAACATCCGAGGTTGAATGTTTTCAAAGCGTTAAACTTCACTGACGATTTGGTTTTACCAACCAATGAAATATGTCAAAGATTTTACGTCAGTACCTGTCATAAACTTAACCTGACGTTGCTCTTCGCACTGGGTGAATAAAGCCGTTCACCACCGTCCCCGTCGTCCCTTCCAGAGGCACATACAGGGTGCGGTCTACATGTGCCCCTAATAGGGACGACATGGTAGCAAATTCTGTACAGGCTGCAGAACCATGTACAGACACTTTGCTAGAGTGTTAGAGCTATCTAACCTCCTACTACCCCAATGGCCCGCCAGCAAAATATTGCGCCCCGTCTTACCTGGGGCTTCGCCAACTGCAACCATCAGGGCAGCTTTGTCGAATAGCAACAACACCTAGAGATATATGGCCTGAAGAGAGCATCTACAATCGGTCACAACACCATATTGCAGACACACTCATCCGACCCATAACTCTTCCCCCGTATCTTTGGGTTTTAACCACAGCCACCACGTGATCCCCGAAGGGGCCTCACCAATAAACAGTCTAGGACAAGTCCTAGGGGCTACTGGTTCCCTTGGCAACAGATGGGACTCTGGTCAGCCGCGTGTTAAAAACACCTCCGATTTTAGGTCTCACGCAAACCTGAGGTATCGGTAGCACCTCTACCCAGGAATTGGGTAGTAACATATTAAGTTCAAGGGGTAATTGGCCAAAGGTCAAGGTCTGGAAAGACCATATTACCCGCTTACCGGACGAGCTAGCGAACCCACTTTCACCTTTAATTTACTTGCAAGCGCGCCCGTTGCCCTGTTGATTCAGGGATTGGGTAGCAACATACAAGTTTTTAGGGGTAATCAGCAAAAAGGCCTACGTCCGGAAACCTGATAACCCTATACCCCAGGAAGCACAACACCAATCCACCATGACAAGATGCATAAACCGTGCCCCCCCGGGGGGAACCAATGAAATGTCGGCATAGGAAGAGCTAAAGCCACAACAAACAATGCATTTTGTAAAAGCGTTAATAAATTTTGTACAATATTTGTAAATTCAAGCCGAGATTTTTTTACATAAATAATTTTTTTTTATATTGTATTAAATAAAGTGAACACTGCAGAATCATCGAATATTACTTTTGTTTTGTCGAGGTAATTGCAATGTTGTACACTTACAAAGGGTGATTTTTTTAATCAACTTTTTTTCTGACAACACTGTGTTTAGCAGCTCAGCATCGTCGACTCTTTTTTTGTAATGGAAAATTGTGTTCAGCGACGAAGTTCATTTCTTGTTGAATGGATACGTGAACAAACAAAATTCCCGTATTTGGTACGAATAGCAGCCAGAAGTATTGAATCCCGAAAAATGCACTGTTGGGTGTAGATTTTCATTAAAAAAAATTATTGCTTCCTTAAATTAATAAATGACACAATCTCTCTCACATCGGAAATCAAAGCTGTTGGCGCTAAACGTCTAATCTCAATGTAATATAAAATCCTTCCCGCTGTAAAAAAATAACTTTTCACAACATATTGAAGATGGAGTCCAAATCAAGGAGCAGAAACCAAAAAGGAGAACTTCCCGGTATGGAAATTGAAATAGAAATGATTAAAATTTGCACTACTTCTGCGTATTTATTTCACTTTTGGCAACTTTTTTTAAGCTATTTCTTTTTTTTTTTGCTGGGTGTATACAAATATTGTGGACAGTCAATATCTCGATTATCGCTATTTAATGGAAAATGTTTCAAACTTATTTGGGATATATTCCCAATAGTTGAGGTTGTTGTTGTTAGTGCGTTGATTACACAGCAATTTATGACTTAGAACCTGCGTTCGATTTCTGTTCAGAACAAGTCATCAATATTACGAGTTTTTCTGATTTACATTAGAGTGGCATTGTGTTAATTATTGTTGGAATACTTAAGTGATGAAGGCATAGCACTGGTCACTGATTGTATACTCTTCTACGCTGGTGTTGACTTTAATATTAGCAGGATCGTCGGCGAAGTAAAACAATTAATAAAAGAGTTACTCATAGTTCTGAAGAGACGCATTAAGTGTCTATATAACACCAGAGGTGCGGCATTTCTGCTATAATAAAAGGAATTTAAGCTCTCTTTCACTGTCATCCTATTTCACTTCCTGTTCTCTTGATCCTATTCCTTTCATAAAGAAGTAACAGCTTAAGTTAAGTAGTAGGCAGGCATTCCTTGCCACAGTGCAAGTTCTCTTTAAAATAAAAATATTAAAAAGAAACTTATTTATACCATCTTTATTATTCCCATATGCTGTTTCTAAAGCCTGCAAGGTTGAGAGCTTTCCACAGAAAAATTGTTAATTATCCCTCCCTATATAATAATTGAGCCAATAGAAAATAATTATTTTATTTCATCAATCGGGAACTCATAAATAAAATTTATTTGGCTGGCAGTTAAATTAAGCTTCAACAAGTGCGAAGAGAAAAAATTAAAAATTAATCCTGTAGTTGTCTAATCCAATGGCTCGTCCTTTCAACAGCCAGTTTTTGTATTTTGCTTTAAAAGCTTAAAATAGTTTTAAAATCTTCTAGAGACATGTCTCATATTCAATTTGTTATTTGAAACGGAAATCATTTTCCAATTATTTGCGAGTATTTCTAATAGTGTATGAATATATATATTACCTTTCGTTTATTTATTTGTTCGTGCCGGAGTACATAGAAAATTGCTGTTTTATTTTGACAACGAACGTGCAATTGGTTGATTAGAATTGTATAGATTTTACTTCGTAGAAATGTTGCATAAATAACCAATAACATTTTTATACAATCAATATAAATAAGCCATGATAAAATTAATTTTTGAAAATATATGTTATTGTTGTTTATTTAAGAAAATTTCACAATTTACGCACGTTTGAAATTCAGAATTTTAATTGAGAGATGACAACAGCCTCTATTTAGATTTTATCAGTTTTCAAGTTTATTGCAGAATTATCAATATAAATTTTAAATTTAAATGCAGGATAAAATTAATAATACAGAATATATTTTAAATAAGTTTGTACAACATCAAATCAAGGTTTTTGAATTATTGAGGAGTAAAATTCCTAAATATTCCTAATTATTGTAATGTATTATTTCGGGATATTCTCCCCAATTAATTGGTAAAACAATTAGAGTTTTTGTTTTTCAATGTTTTCAAACTGCTTAAAGTTCACTGATAATTTGGTTGAAATATCGTGGCTAAAGCCACAACAAACACAACATATTCCTCTTACCAGTAGAAATTAATTTGAATCATATCTTGAGCTGTTGTCATTAAAAGTAATACCATAAAGTTATTGAGAAAATATTATTCCTCCATATCCTCCTAATATGTATAAAACAAATTAGAATTATATGTGAAGCTAAGCCGGACTTAAACCAAAAATGTCGCTATAGAAGCTAAACTTTAATTGCATGTTGCCACTATCGACTTTTTTAAAATATGTCGATATTGCATCAAAGGAGCCATATAAATATTTTCTAGAAGTTACACTTATTTTCTAGTCTCTCTTTAAGTAAGAACTTTCTAATGCTATTACTTGAATTTGTTCTTAAAAAACACAAAAAATTGTCACTTTTAAGGCATAAATTTTTAAAATATTATCATATAGGAACATTCTATTCTATGATAGAAAATTTTGCTAAATAAACATCATGCCTAATGCTAATGCCAAACTACTGATTAACCATCTCTATTTTACAAGGACTTTATACCCATTATAACAAGCTGGATGGAAAAGGTTACCTGTGAGAGTTTCCCATCCTTTCTAAGTGGAAGCCTGCGATTCTCATACTGGTACTTTACTCAATTAATAAATCAAAGAAGATTTTAATTGGCTTTTTTAGTATTCCTTTCCTATTCCAATTAAATGAGTTCCATGACCTTTTTGTGCATATAAAGTTTTTTGTTTTTTGAGTTTAACAAATATTTTTAATATGAAATCTTATTACATTTCAATAGGAATGTGTGTTTATTATTACCATTTCAAAGTAAGATAAATTAGAAATATTTATTGCTTCTGGTTATTTTCCCAGAACAGTCGAAATTGTGCTGAACTTTTTTCTAATGAAAAGAAACTCATAATAAAAATCTTATCGTATGTACAAGTATATATTTGTGTTCCAGGTATTATTCAATTTTTCCCTTTAGCAGAATTTATATTTGTTAATAAATATTACATGATTTTAAATTAATCATGACTTTGAATAAAATTTATTGCAAAGAGCATAAAATCCACAAAAGAAATAAAAAATAACTTTGCAAAAATTTTTTAGTGTAAACGACTGTCAGTCAGTTTTAGTTTTTCCTTTATCTTCCTCTTTTCAGTTCCCTAAAATTTCTCCTTTGTTATAAATTTTTATTTTGTATTATTTACTTAAGCTTCCATACAAATGTCTAATATTACAATCTATTGTTCCTCATAGAATAAAGTACACAACTCATCCTTTTGTTGTTTTTCTGTTTGAATTTAGAAAAAGGAAAAACCAATTTTAGCCCCGTCTACTCGTACGTTTAAGACATCACAAAAATATGTGTATCAAGGGCAAGATGAGAACATGAACATGGCTCAGGTATAACGTGCGAAATGGAGAGCAATACATGAAGCGGTTAAATGTACAAATTTGACGTAAGATGACGGAACATTATTTTAAATTCAAACAAGCCATGTTGCAAGAAGAAAAAAAAACTGAAGTTGCTGCAAAGCCGTGGGATGACGGTTAATCATTCCAAATTGCAACAAAGTTATTGCTTAAAATTATCAAAGATATTCTCCAAATTAATTGTTCACAAGATTGTTGTTCACTAGAGGCTACGCTGTGTAATTGAATGCATTTCGTTGGCACTAACCAAGTCATTAGTACATACATCCTATTTGAAAAGCACTCACACTCCGTAAATGCAATATAAGATTTCAATCATAATTATCTATTAGTTAGTTGCTGGCTGCTGGCATAAATCGAACAAAGTTTTGTTTTTTCTTTCAACTATTGTATTACTAGGGGCTTTCAATACTCGGTAGGAAATAGCCGTATATTCAATCTGTTGTACCAAATCACCATGAGCGTATATAGTGTTCAATAACATGTGAAAATGATGAAAGAAAAATTATAAAAATAGGTGAGCAAAAGAGTCATCGTTCGGTTGCATATTGGACTGGCAGAATCATCAAGTGCCGTCAACGATAAGCGGTATGTGTCGATGATTATATGAACTTCTTTTGGCCTGAACTAAATTATTTGGATATCAACGAAATGTGGTTTCAACAGGGCTATGATAGGTGCCGCATAGTTCATGCTACATTAGAAATTCCATACGACAAATTTTAGGGCGTGATGTCAACTGGCCCCTAAAATCATGCAATTTGGCTTTGTTAGACTTTTCCTTGTGGGGTTTTCTTAAGTCGCAGATATTCGCATCGGCCATAAGACAGAAACCATAGTGGCTTTCAAGGATAACATAATATGCCAATGCAAACTCAGCCTGATTTTTGCGCTAGAGTAATAGAGCATTTAATAAATTGAATGCCCAATTATATAATTCATACACAATGTCATTAAAAAGCCTCTCTCAAACAGATAATTAATTTTAATGACATTTCACATACACTTTACGTGTGTTATGCTCAAATCTAAAGCTCTCAACAAAAGAGCCTTCATACGATTGAGCAGTAAAACTAATATTCGCGCAACCATTGTACAGATAAAATATAACAAATCGACAAAAGTCAAGTTTTCTAACGAATTAAAATGTTAATTGAATCAATTAAATTTGTACTAAAGCAAAAAAATAATAATTATTGACTAAAGTGTTCATTTGATCAGAGTGTTTGAATAATTGTTTTCGGGAAGTTTCTAAATAAAATATTGTATATCCTGTTCAAGCTAAAGAATCTTGTAGTATAATCACATACTTATAACTTTATTTTATTAAAATAGTCCCCATGTTATTAAATGCTTGCGAAAAATTTCAATACAAGTATCCAAATGATGTAGTTTTTCAGGTAAAATTTTAATTCATTTAGGGGGTTTATGTAATATCATAAACCGATTTGCACTCTTATAACTCACATCGACCGAATGGGACTTATTTACGAAAGCCTTAAGTTTGTTTTTTTATGCTACAAGTGTGTAAACAATTGAGGTTGGAAGTAGGCCTGTGTTCATAAGGTGCCTTCGGTCACACGTCCTTAATATCGAAATGTATGAAACGCGAATTAAATAGAAAGCAAAAGTGTGTTTCTTTAAATTGCAATGATTTCTTCCTTCTATTAACTCTGTTTATTTGTAATAGTTTAAACTTAAATTCCTTAAAAAAATTTATTAGAAATCACTTCATCCTTACTTACATAAAAATAAAACCTTGGCTTCTTATTATTCTTGGCTTATACAATCTATTTTGTATATAAATTTTCTTTGCATTAATTCTTCCTGTTATCGTGTTGGAAGAGAATAAATTATGAAAAAGTGTTCGTATTATTCACTCACTTCTAGTCGCAAGTGGTTTTATTTATTGAAACGTTTATTCTTTTAAAATTTGCATTAACAAATTTCAGTTGTTTTTTATTTTACCTTCCAATTCAACTTGTTTTGTTTTGTTGTTTAATTTTCATTGTGGCAAGTTTGAAATTATTTTGCTTGGAAAATATATAAAAAAAATCGAACTACTACCGTATTACTCGTATATCCTTGAAACACACTTTTAATTTTTTTTGAAAAATATTTTGTATATTTTTGTGTAGATTTTCAACAATTTCTATAAAGTTTTTGTTTTTACAGATTCAAGCACGCGTGCTCTCCTGGCTCGAAGCTGTTTTGCTTCGTTCTAAATTTTGAAGCACAATATTTATTTATTGTTCTAAATAAAACCTTAGGAATCTAAAAATATCCATTTAAGAAATAGAAAAAAATTTCATGGTGTAATAAAATGTGTGCTTCACTTTATGAAATATATGAATTTTCTGTCCTATTGGATTCTTCATATTTAATACCAATTGAAAGTTTGTCTGAAATATTGTTTAACTTTCACACTTAACAAGGAAACTACAAATTTCAGGGACTAAATTGAAAATGTAAGACTTACCGAATGTCCAATATCACTCAATATAAGCGAAAAAGTCAAAACAAACGCTAAGAATGGTAATGTTTACTTGGCCTCATAGACAAGAATTGCAATAGCCACACAGCATTTAAAGTACTTTTTTTGAAAAGTACATATTCAAAAAAGTACCTTTACTATTGAAACTACGAGTACATACAAAAATACCATTCAAATAAATACATATAAAAAAAATTATCCTTGAAATTACAACTTTGGAAAGTACCGTTGGAAAGAGTACCTTTCAAAAAAGTATCTTCTAAATAGAAACTTTTAAAATTAATTTTTAAAAAGTACCTTATACAAAAAGAATCTTCTAAAAATACATATCAAAATGTACCAGAAATAGAAATTAAAGAAGTACATTTTGAAAAAATACGTTTTAGAAAAGTTAGTTTTAAGAGCTGCCTTTAAAAAAACGTCTTTTAAAAAAGTACTTTAAAAAGTACCTTCTAAAAATTACCTTTAAAAAACTACCGTTTAAAATAAGTACCTTTGAAAAAAACTACCTATAAAAAAGTTACCTTTTAAAAAAATACCCTTTACAAAAGTACCTTATAAAAAGTGTGTTGAAAAAAGTACCTTCTAAAAAAACTCCCTATTAAAAAAGTACATTTAAAAAGTACTTTTTAAAATAGTACCGTTTAAAAAGGTACCTTTTAAAAATACCTTTTAAAAAAGTGTCTTGTACAAAAGTTCCTGGTAAAAATGGACTTTTTAAAATAGTACCTTTTAAAAAATTAACTTCCAAAAAAGTTTTTTGTAAAAAGAATTTACAAAAGTACCTTAAAAAGTACCTTTTAAATATATACCTTTAAAAAAAGTACTTTGTTAAAAAAGTATCTTAAAAAATTTACCTTTTCATAAAATGACCTCCAAAGAGTAACTTCAAAAATAGATGCTTTCAAAGGAAGTACGTTTACGAAAAGTACATTTTGAAAATTTTACTTTTTAAAAAACACCTTCTTAAATTCTTTTTAAAAAGTACGTTGGCAAAAAATCTGCATTTTAAAACACAACCGTTTGAAAAAGTACATGTGTAGAAAAGAATATTTTTTAAATAGTACCTTTGAAAAAGCATCTTTTAAAGAAAATACACTTAAAAAAGTACTTTTAAAAAATATAGAAACACAAACACATTTAAGAAGAGTGCAATTTTAAAGAATGTTTATTTTTATAAAAGTGCTTTTCAATTGAGCTATCTTTCAAAAGAATTACTTCAAAAATTACTGTTCAAAAGAAGTACTTTTGAAACATCTGCCTTTTGGAAATGTACTTTTCAATAAAGTACCTAAATAAAGCTCTTTTTAAAGTTTTTTTTTTTCAACAGGAATCTTTTAGAGAAAGCTTACTTTTGTTCAAATTGATTTGTCTTCTCTACTTTTTGTTTAAATTTTAGCTTTATTATTACCAAGACAAAGGAATTTCAATAAAAAGTTTCCTGATCCCTACCTAATCTTCTGTATTCACACTAAATAAACTTTAATATTTCTTACATCTCAATTTTAATATTAAGTTGTGTAGAGCATGCAGCTTTTAATTTCACACCATATAATTTCCAAGTTTTTATTTAATATCCATTTGTTTTTATGATTTCCACATGTGAATACCAAAATGATAACTGAACGTTGTAAGGGGCGGATATGAATGTTGCAAAAAGTACTAAAGACAAATGTGGTTTCACAATATGTTTTAGTATTATTTTTTATACCTTACGGTTTTTATGTTCAATTTGCTTTAGAGCTTTTGGTGTTAAAATTATTTTCGAACATTTTATTTCAGTGTTTATTGTTGTTTATTGCAACTTTCCCCGTGATTGATGCTGTAGTCGATTTGGTAATATCCTGTGGGGACTCTTGTTTTATTGCAACTTTTGTATGGGCTTATGTAATACATATTTTCTCTTACTATAGAGAAAACTCCAAAGATTTTCTTGTTTGTGAAAGACTAATTGGACGTATGAGTGTTATTGAATGCATTTGTCTGTTTATTGATCATACGTGCCCGTAACAAGTTGAAGCGAATGAATTTGAAGGGAGAAGTGTTTTAGAAAGAAATTAACAACTTACTCAAGTTACAGCGCTTTGACGCTGGGAGGGCGGATCTGGCTCTGAAACAGGGCAGGAAAAGCTTACGGACGCTGGTAGGGGCGCTCACAGGCCATTACACCTGCAAAGCCCACCTATACAGAATGGACTTATCTGACACGGACATCTGCAGATTTTGCGGTGAAGATGAGGAGTAGATGGAACACTTGATAGCAAGTTGTGGGGCATTGTGCCACAGAAGACACAGGACTCTACATGCATATATACGCTGAGTGAAGAGGATCTGCTAATGCTCCCATTGAAGGAGCTGATCCTATTTGCGAACGTATTAAACTGCTAGGGACAGGGGAAGCACAATAGATCAACAATGGTCGCAGTGCAAAAGGCGATCCTGGGCCAAACCCCCATTACATTACATTACAACCCAATAGCGAACATAAGGATCTTTTTGTTTAAACTTTCCTAATGCTGAAATCCTTGTGCTTGTGTGTTGCTGATGATTGAAGCAAATCTTGTTAAGTTAAGTGATTTGTAGTGGAAATGCTGAAGTTGTAATTAGTTATTGTTAGATTATCATCTCAGGAATAATCTCTATTCATGGAATGATTTATTTTTAGACCATACGATTTGAGACAAATGTTATTAAGAATGAAAAACCAAATATTTTTAGAATAGTTCTTTCAGGATATTTATTTTACACTTTACTTATCACTTTTTGCTTCTTCGTACAATTTATTACAGGCAACGTGTCTTTTTGGTGACAGCAAAAAAATGACAGCTCATGAAGTTTTATATCCATGTATTATACGACTTTAACAGCTTTTGTATACTATTCTTGGTACCTAAACTCATGCCGATAAATAAAATAATATTCATGAAACAAAAAATATAGAAAAGTGTACATTTCTGATATAAAATCTATTTTTTTTTATAAATCCAAAGGTACTCATAGTTCTTCACCTTATAAATATTTGTTTTACAATATCATCCTTTTGTCAACAACCCGTTTGATAAAGTGCACCCTTATATGCGAACACGTGTCGACCCTTTTTTTGAAGCAAAGCAGGTTCCATATTAATAGCAGATCCCAATAACAACAGGTATAAGAGATCTATATATTAAAAAAATTATTTATTTAAAAAAAATTTTATTATTTATTTTTGGCTTAGATGAGGCATATGCCTGAAATTCACTGGCACTAGCCAAGCATGATTTTATTTGCAATCACGCTTAGAAAGCACTCAAACTCATATACTCATACAAAATATTCATATAGTTGTAATATATATTCTAGTCTTTTGACCGTTTTAATTTTAGTTTATAAAATAAACAAATATCCTGAAGATGAGTAGCGAAATAACGATTTAAAAAAATTAAAAGAGAACTTAAAATTGAAAAATAAATTAAGTTTATAAATTATAAGTGTAATAGTTTTAGAAAACTTTTAGAAAAACACAACTCAATATCGTTTTCTATTTATTTATTCCGAAGGCTTTTCAACCATGATTTGGCTAAAGAGTACTGATGAGTTGGTTAGCGCCAATGAAACGAAGGCATATATTCAGCAAAGCCAACAGCAATGAATAAAAAATTTTAAATTGATGATATTATACGATCCCTTTATTTTGATTAATATATTGAATTATTTTTTTAAATTTGAGATCTTTTTCAAACAGAATATATTTATTTTTAATTATTGAATATTTGTACACCCTGTGGGTGTCTTCTTATAGGAATTTAACTTATTTAACAAAATTTCAAACCCAAAAAAATAAAAGAAAAGTTTCTAATACAAAAAAATTGAAAAATTAAGAAATCAATAACGATTTATAAAAATCCTATATAAAAAATATAAAAATTTTTGTATAAAAAAACTAATAGAAATTTTTCTTTCTCTACTTATGCCACAGACTACAAATACTATATTTTATATTTTATATTATACTTATATGTTTTTAGTTGATTACAAATAGAATGATTGTGTTCTGTTTGAATTCTCATATAGTATTTGTAGTCTGTGGCACAAGTATACGAGCTTGAATGCTTTTCAATCATGATTTGGCTAAAAGGGTACTGATGATTTGGTTAGCGCCAATGAAATGCAGGCATATACCCAGCTAAGCCAACAACAAACAATAAAATTATAAATAAAATATTGAATATTAAAAATGAATATATTTTGCTTAAAAAGAGACCTCAGACCCAAAAAATAATTCAATGAATTAATAAAACATTTCAAAAATATTATTTTTAGTGTAAATTAAAGCTTTTGTGTTAATTTTCTTGAAACGTGAAACGCAGGCACAACTCAACGAAAGATTTTTTAAATTATTATTTTTTAAAAATATCCCAAAAAATTTAATTAAAATTACATATTAAGCCATATTGCGACTCCTAATTCCTCGTTCTTAGAAAGTCTCATATAAACATGCTACGTTTTTTCTGATGTCTTATTAAGTTTTTCATTTACTTTTCTTTGGCTTAGAAAATAAACTATAATTTTCTTTGTGACTTGTGTAATCTCACGTGTATTTGCGTTTTTATTTAAAGTTTTGGCATGCAAAGCTTAGCTAAACTTAATATTTATTACTATTAATATTTTTTTCGCATGCTCTTTTAGCAAAAGTTTAACGAAAAGCCAAGTTGTAATCATTACATTTCGCTGCTTTAAAGCAACAAAGTCATATCTCGACATAAGTCGATTGCGGTAAAATGCCATTAAGATTTTTATAGTATTAACTGTCATTTCGATAGTTTTTGATATAACTTTGCTCTAGTTTCTAGTTTTCATTTATTTATTTTAATGCATATAAGTAACTTCAGAATTTTGATTTTTAATATATGACTTTTTTACACTAAGGCGATGATATGTATAGGAAATTCGCATAGACACCTTTATTGCCAGCATGTGTAGCGCAAAAACTGTTTATGAAGGATTTGCGGCCATTTTGTAAAAAAAAATTACGACCACTGGATATAGAAATAAATTTGTGATTAATAATTCCCCGAACGATATAAATAATAGCGTGCTGTTATTTATCAAAGCTGTGGCATATTTTAATTTGTTTTCTTAAAATTTTTACTTCCTTTTGACTAAACGAAATTACTTCCACTTTTATTTCAACGAACGTGTCACCCAGATTTTTAATTTAATTCCAAAATACAGGTAAACATGTTTAGGCTTAAAGCAAAAATAGCAGCAAAAATATGAAAGAAACATTAACACATTCGATAAGATCTAATTAAAAACAAAAATTGAAAATACTGAAAATATTACAAGGAATTAATTCAGGAGTATGAAAAAATTAAATGTCAATTTGTGCTGAAGATTCTTTTTATGTATTTTTGGTGAGAAGTCCCTTCTGAACCTCTATGGCCTTTAATACATTTTACTATACATCTGGACATGTTTTGCAAAAAGACATATGTAATATATGTAAATATGTATGTAAGTGCAAATGTTTCTTTGCATAACAAATTGACTTTATGTCCAACTTGATTTTAAAAAAATATAAAATTCTTAAATTAAATTTCCTTAAAAATTTATCTATTTCCTTAATTTTATCCTTGTGTTCCATTTGAAAAATTTAATGAATGTTGCCAGAATTCCTTCAATACTAATGGCTAAATATAGAAATAAATTGCTAAAAATCATTGTACCCCAATTGAATTTGATTTGAAAACAGACACGGCTGTAGTGTAGAACTTTTTTCCTTAAAGGATTTTTTACAATGTTATTATTAAAAAAAATTTTAATTAATTAATTTCTATTCAGAGCATCCGAGAAGAGTTATAATAAATACATGAGAGTTTTCATGAGAAGAATATATATATAAAATTAAAAATATATTACAGGCTAATGATTTTCCAAAACTAACTATTGACGATTTAGTAAAACAATTAACGAACATATAAAACAAACAAAATGAAAAAGTTCCAAAATCTCCGAAAATATATAAATCTACGGTTTGCATACCAGGTTTTTCTGAAAGATTAAAGCAATCAAACATTTACAACAAAGAAAAAAACACTTTAGCGTTCAAAAATTATAACAAAACGGGAGAAAGAAGAACAATCAAATTTGATTTATCAAATCGGTTGCACTGGAGACGGGACCAATATGTGTCCAAAAGTTCATGTTGGAACTACGCAATCAAAATTAAAGACAAGACTGGCATCCCATAAATCGCACATAAAAATTATGATATACCAAAAACAGCACTTGACGCCCATTGTGCAGCAACGGGACACAAACCAACAATGTAAACAATGTAAAAATATTACAAACGGAAAACAACTACAGAAAGAGATATACTCCCCTGATGATGATAAACGAAGTTGATCGAAATATTGATGAAAAGATTAACAAATAAAGAAAGAAACATATATAAATTGGTTTTTTTTTATTTATAAAACTTTTTAAAAATTTGACCTCGAGCCAAAGAAAAATACCTTTTAAACAACATTAAAAAATTTTAGATAATATTTTAATGTACATCTGCAGATGCTTCTGCCATACTTCGGATGAGTAGTTGGTCATAATAAAGAAGGTAATGAATACAAAGATTTAAAAAAAACATGATTTGATGAAAGAAATTCAAAGGAAAACATCTTTAAAGAACAATAAAAAAATTTGATTAGAATCATTGTGCATCTCTATAAAAGAAATGCTGAAAATCGTGAAATTTTTGTGGCTGTTACAAAAAAATATAATATTTTAATATTTCGACGCTACTTTGGGCGTCTTCTTTAGAATTTTTTTTTTTTTTTTATTGTAAAACTTTCTTTTGAAGAAGACAATAAGGCTTCGAAATATTGAAATAAAATTAAGTCGGAAAAATAACTGAATACTTAAGAAAAATTTCGTCTTTATATTTCTCAAAGAAACATTAACATAAACGATAGTTCGTCTTAGAAACAGAACTCCTGGAAAAATATTTAAAAAGAGAACCGATGGTGATCGAAATATGGAATAAAAAAATTAAAAATTTAAATAAAACAAAAAAAAGAGTTTTATTTAATATATGACCTAGAGCCGGAATAAAAATAAAAACAAAAATTATATATCATGAGGTCGGAAAAATTAACAAATATATACTTAAAAAATTTATGTTCATATTTGTCAAAGCAGCAATAGAAATTAATGGTAAAAATTTTGCAGTTAAAATATAATTTAATATTAAGGCTTTTTTCCCTTCACATTCAAATAAAATGACTCAAACATCTGCGAATAGTCGTTTCTATTAAAAATTATTGACGTGCCAAAATTTTTTTTAACTATTTATAAAAAAACAACTTTTTATCGTTCTAATTGAAAAAAAATTAATTTCCTTAGAGAATTGTGTTCGATTTCTTAATAAACTTTTGCTGTTTTAAAGATCAATATATTTTCTTTTCCTTTTCTTTTTAAAAAGGCAAAAATTATGAATTTTCTTAGCGGATAGAACGATTTAAGGCTCGCTTTTTTATCTTATAAAAAATTGAAAAATATTTATGTGTATTTCCTCCCAAATTAACCTTTTCGAACTCAGTTCCATTGGAAAACAAAATTAAATGCCAGATGGAATCATATTAAATATTATACCAAATTTTGTTTAAATTTTAAGCGACAGCTAAAGGCTTTAAATTTTAATTATTTTACCATGTTGGAGAAATTTGTATTTTTCATCTTCGTAAGCTCCTTAAAAAGGACAAAAGGTTTTTGATTATTAAAAAAAAATTATGTCTGAAATATAAACAGCAACACAATTCGAATTATCCTAAGGACAGAGTCAAAGTTGGTTTTTTAGGCGAAAAACTATTTATAGACCCTATATAATTTACAGCCAATTGGCACGTACAAAATCAGCCAAAAAGATGTGCATTGATTCTGATTCCGATTCGAATAATAATAATTTATAAATAAATATATATCCACATTATATTTACTTAGGAACACAACAGCATCATAAACTGTATCGTGTTCTTATACCTCTAAGAGTATTAGTTATTGCTGACCTTTTCTATATACATGAAAGTGTATTATTTAAATTGTTATGTTTATATCTAAGGATGATTTGAAATAAAGGTATTGCGATTCCTTTTTTCCAAAAGTTTGCTATTCTACTACTTTCCACTCCACTTTACTCTACTCTGTTGTAGTCCACTCTACATTATTTTACTCAACTTAGTTCTATTTAATTAAACTATTCTTTATTCTACTCCCTTCTAGTCTAACTATACTCCACTCTACTCTACTATATTCTAGTTCACTCTATTTTATTCTACTCTACTCAACTCTATTCTATTATGTTCTTGTCCACTCCACTCTAACCTATTCTGCTCTATTCTATTCTGTACTACTCTGCTCTAGTCTTCTTTCCCTCTTCTTTACTCTAACTAATTCTACTCCACTATAGTCTACTCTGTTCTAGTTCACTCTAGTTTACTCTACTCTACTCAGCTCTACTCTACTCTACTCTGTTCTAGTTCACTTAACTCTACTCTGCTCTACTCAACTCCATTCTACTTAACTCTACTCCACTTTTCTCTACTTTGTTCTAGTTCACTCCATTCTATTTTAATCAACTTGATTCCATTCAACTATACTATACTCAACTCTATTCTTTTCTATTCTGCTCTAGTCTTCTCCACTCTTATCTACTCTACTCAACTCTACTCCCATCTACTCTGTTCTTGTTCATTATACTCTACTTTACTTTGCTACACTACATTCAAATTTATTCTGTTGTACTCTACTCCATTATAACATACTTCATATCATCCTGCTCTACTCTATTATAACCTAATTCACTCCTCTCTACTCCGTTCTACACTATTCTACTCTCCTCTAATCTACTTTACTCCAGTCAACCCTGCTGAACCGTAATACACTATGTTTAACCCTAACCTGTTCCAGCTTCTCTACTCTACTTTGTTCCAGTCTACTTCACTTAAATCGTTTCTACTAAACTCTACAACCCTACTCTCGCCTAGTTTACTCTACTATACCCTAAACTACTGAATTGTACTCCACCAACACGTGTGGCAATAAAGTCTTCCGACAATTTTAATGATTTTTGTCTTAAGCATCTTCCATTTTAAAATTAATTTGGACTCCCCTGAATACTTCAAGTTACTACAATGAAATTTTCGGGCAGTCAAAATCGATCTATTTTTAAAAAGCCACACGTTCATTACTGGCTCTATTATAATCACAGACTATCAATTATAATTTTTTTCCTCACTGTAGTATCTTCTAATGAGAGATCTTGGATACGTTAATATCTACTCAGTCGTACCTCATAACAGATCTGTCATTCCCGTGTCCAAAATCTAGAACATCACTTGATTATCTCTTAGCGAGATGACGGAACAGTTTAATATTGGCATCATTTGGGTCCTGCAGCATAGATGCATGCTAAGGAAAGACAAGGCTGATGAGCTGGCCAGACGTGACACAACCTTTCAGGTTGTACCAGAACCAACAGGCGTGACCTTGCGATAATTCTCTTGAGGATGAAGTCATTAGATGGTGTACTTTTGTTATTCATGGGGTTCCATTTTAGCCATTACTTTTACATTCATTCCATCAGCGAATATATATATTTAATGTTAAAGGTTTCATATTCAGTACAACATCAAGAAAATTTTTTTGCTGAGTATTCAAGTACATTCACCACACTTTTGACCACACATTTTAATATTTTTATATTTAATATTTTTTCCTGTTCCCTTCTCTTTATATTTTATTATTTTTATTTTTGTTACTTTATTCGCACAAATATGTGGTGGTCATACGCTTGGGTATCATCCTTGCCAACATCTTATACTTAATAAATTTTACATTTGTTTGGAGATGAATAGCATTCAGTATTACAATGACTTTCTGCTGAAGTACTCAACAATTTCATATTATGCCACGGGTTGCAGACGTACACATATTGTGGCGTCAGATTAATTTTGAAATAATTTAGCTAGAAAACCTACTTACCAGCCAAAATGTATGATTATGTATTATTTGTCCCATTTGTTGTAACTTGTAGTAGGAAGACGAGGATTACTGAATTTTGTTTTTATTAATATGGATAATATTCATAATTTATGCAAAACTGTTACATCATCCGACGACTTATAACTCATACAATAAATTGAGAATTCTTCTCTGTACGATATTTTGAAAACAACAAAAGTTTTTATTTCTTTTAAAGTAATAAAAACGGTGGGCAACAAATGTTTAAAATTCCTGTACTCTTTTTTTCAAACCGCATGCCTGAAAACGGAAAATTCCCTAAAAACATACCAACCTGTAGTTCAGTAACAGAGTGCAACACGAAAAAAATAACCATATACGGACACCACTACGTGATAAAAGACTAAAAAAAGACCCGTGTCTCCCAATTTTTCCAAAAGTCATGCACTTTTTTTTATGGGCCGCCAAAGATTTGGGGCCTCTATATCATTTTCGCAAAAAAGTGATCATTTTCTCGGGCTCATATCTTGCAAACCGTTCCGAATTTCGATTTACTCTCTGAGGCAAACTTGTAGCTCTTGTCATAAAGAACAAAAATTGCGAACATATAAAATCAAAAAAAAACTTCACCTTCCAGATAAAAATCGCAAAAAACTTAAAAAAATTCTATTTTTTTTACCTTTTTCTCTTGTTCAGGTCCATAGGTAGCAATCCGTTCAAAATTCAAGGAAACAATCAACTACAAAAATTAACCTAAGATCTCAATAAACAAATTTCTACAACATATAAACTTCCTGGGAATAATTCTGAACACAGTTTTTTATATAACTTTCACCGCGTCACTTTTTCACTTTTGCGGCTACCTAAGCGCTACCTAAATGGTGTTCCGAATTATTCCCAGGAAGTTTATATGTTGTAGAAATTTGTTTATTGAGATCTTAGGTAAATTTTTTATCACGTAGTGGTGTCCGTATATGGTTATTTTGCCACGACTTAAAAAATTACACACAGTGTAATATGTTTTTTTTACATAAACAGCTCTTATGGGAACGTAATATTTAGACAAAACTGCGTAGAAAGCTCTAACAAGCATTTAATATGAATCAACAATTTTATTTACTTTAAATACTTTGAATACATCTCATCTTGCCATTTAACACACGTACGTATGAGTGATTTCGGTTCTTCATAAACATTAATTATCAATCATACGCCACCATCCGGCAAATATATCAAGTAGCAAAATAGAAAATACAATGGTGAAAGAAAATAAAACATATTTGATTAAATTATTAAAAAATTCCCACAAAATATATTAAAAAAATGCGATTACTTTCCAAAATTTTTCCAAATTTTACTAATACCAAGTAAGATCTTCTAAAAATGTAATTGTTTGTGTACGCCATATTTTAACATAAGCAGAGCCCGTATGCATTTGGCAGGGAGGAATATGTTTCATGCTAGAAAAGCATTTGATCTATTCCTTTAAAATATTGGTAATTGGACAGAGAGACATTTGATGGATGTGTAATTTAAGAATTTTTTGTATTCTATTCTTCAAATAATATTTTTTTGTCTATTAAGATAAGCAAAATTAAGTTTGATTCACAACAGCCATATCTTTACATATAATGGAAGAATATTGATAAATTTGTTTTTGCTTTAGACCTTAAAACAATGAAACTTTTTTAAATTTCTTCGACATTTGAAAAGTATGCAAAAACAAGACATTGAAATGAGCTGTTAATTGTAAAAAAAAACTTTTAAGTCCTTCAAAAGGGTTTTAAAATGTGTTGAAAACAAATTCCCACTATTAATTTTTTCATATTTCAAAAGAGTTTGCAATCGGTTGAGTATTATATATATATATATATAATATTTTATGTTAAATTGATACATTTAAATATTAATTTGTTTGTTTTTTTTTGTTTTTTCTAATTGCATTAAAATACAAGATTTATGCCTTAAAAAAAATAAACAAATTATACTGATTGAGCAAATTGGTCTTTTATGAGGAATTTTGATTTTATTTATTTATATCTAGAGGAAAAAATTTGTTCCAAACGAAATTGTGACTAGATTTTGCAAATAAGTCTGTCCAGTCTTCTGCCAGTTACTATAAGTGGAGCTGTTTTGTGCTACTTAACGTAGATGCTACTGGTTCTTTTATTTATCCTCCCCTTTTTAGATAAAGTTCTTATCCTTGTGTTTTCTCTAATGCAATATGCTTTAGTTTTTTGCATAAAGTTTCTAACAGTTGTAATTCTCTGTGCTGAATTCATACAAATAGAACAGCATTATTATTAGCCACTGGATGAATTTTTGCATTTTTTTTTCGAACTCATTTATGTATATCTTTACTGAGAAGGCATAGCAAAGGGAAAAATGTCACAAATATGTCTTCCATGCTTAAATACGCATAAATAAGTTATTAAAAGTAAAATTGTTAGTACACAAAAAATCGATGCGAATATTCTTAAAATATTTAAAAAAATATAAATATTAATTTTTGGTTTTTATTTACCTGCACAGTAGACGAAACAGGAAATGATATATTTTTATTTTTCCTGCTAAAAGCAATTTCCTCACACAGTTTCTTTATGTAGAAAATAGAAATTTTTTTATTAAATCAATTGATAAATTGATGTAATAAATGTCAATTTTTAGACATTTGCTAACTCGATTAACAATACATGAGTGAATATGAATACAAATATTAATATTAGTCTTGAAATTTCGATTTATGCACCTGCTAAATTATTTAAATATATAATTTAATAAAAAAAAAATCCTCTGAAGTTAAACTTTTTGTTTGTATACGCCATAATTTGTGAATATTATCACAAATATTTAATGGGTGTTATACGCTTATTTTAAAATATAATACAAAACAAAAATTTCTAACGTAAAATTACTAGATAAATCACAATTCTGAATGATTTTGACATGAAAGTCGTTTTAAAACCGTAACCCGTAAAAAGGCGTTTTAACCCTTCTAATGCCAATTGTTAAAAGAGTCTGATGTTTTGTTTTTAGTTTTAGTTGTGCCACAAGAAATTTTTTATATTAATTCTAAAGGTTTTTCTTATATTGAAAATTATTAAAAATCTTGCGCCATTTAATTGACTTCTTTTTATACCATAATTTTTTACCTAAATTTTGCAAATAGGAATGGAAATCTAACTACCATTTAATAGTCAAATATTTGCGAATACGGATACGAATGATTGAGAAATATTTCTTTCTGCTCTGAGAATGAATAAATTTTGTTGCTGGGAATTTTTACATAATCATTATTAGCGGGAATCAGTTTTGGCAGCAAACTGCCCTTGTAAACCTTGTGGGTCTAGCAAGTCTAAAATATGTGCTAAAGTGTCCTTCACTATACTAACAAAATACAAGCGACTTAAAAATAAGTTAAATAGTTATAATTTATCCAGAAGTGAAAAGAAAAATGCAAAATAATACCAACGTTGAAAGAAAACTATTGCACAATAAGATTGAAAGTCGTGCATCTGATGGCAGAACTTGAAGGCAGAAAATAATGATATTTTTATTGGTGGCTGTAGCAGGATTCGCGCATAAGGATCACGAAATCAAGGTGATATCATCTTTAGCATATGCCGAAAGGATGTTCAGATTTACCGAGGAATACTTTATAATTTATAGCATTAAATTCATAACAAAGAAAGAAAGATTCACATTGTAGGTGCAGGCTCGAATATATTAGACCGGCATCTTAAATGTCTTTTGAAAAGAAAAGAATTTTTAGATTTTTTATCAGAAGACAAAAAATGCTCGAATCTTAACATTTTAAATTAAATTAACTTTTTAATTGACAGATATTTAATTAAAACTTCTAAACCTTAGTATGTTCAGTTCAAAAACACAAAACGGGTGAACTTGAATATGATTTCCCTTGTAATATTGCAAAATGTACTATCAATTCAACATTAGGGAACTAAAAATCATATAAAAGAGAATACTTCTTCGTATCCCATATTTTAAAATTAATAGTTTTAACAAGCCTCATCTGTAGAGATGACCATACTGCCATTTATTTCTTATTTTTATTTCACACTCCATTTGGATAAGTTTTTTTTTTTTTTTTTTGCTTAGTGCAAGACAACATTTGGTGTCATGGCTGGAGCTTATCGTTGTAGGATGTTCTCTTTTTTAATTCCTATTCGCGGGCTGAGAAGCTGCATATATTATATTAAAAAATTTTTACTTTTTACATCTTTGTGCAAGGAAAATAAAGACTGGCTATTTACTAGTAGAGATAAGCTTTGCACTTAAGGGCATATAATTTTTTGCAATTATTTAAAATTTCTTTTTCTTTATGTCGAATAAATTCTAGCAAATATTAATCGAGAAAAAATTTATTTTCATGTAGATTCAAAGAAATGACTACTTTAAAAAAAAAAATATCAAGCATTTTAAATGTGAGTTTAATAAATTTGTAGAATTATTTCATATCCTTACTTAAAATTATTTCTACTGGACTTCGAAGAATGTTAAAAAATTCACTATTGGATTTTTGAAAGCAATGAAAATGTCGATTTTTGTGCCGAAACCGGTCTGTTCATAAACCAAATTTGACGTGGGATGACGGAAAATCGTTCCAAATTCAATGAAAATGTCGTTTTTTTATAATGACTTCCATATATTTTTAATTAGTTGCTTACCGATAACATCATGATTAAATATAAAAATTACATTTGCAATCATTTTTAGTCCTGTGCTGGTTCTTGGAAGTACATTTTTATATGAAAAAAAACGTTTTTTTTTATATTTTTGTAAACATTATTTCTTATACTTAATATTGAAATTTATTATTTGGGATATTCTCCACAACTAATCGTTAGAATATGATAGATGTTGTTGTTTTCTCATAATTCTGTACCTTTTCTATATTGATGTCTTTATTTAATATGAAATTATTTTCTATGAAAGAAGGAAACACAATAATTTAGCTTGTCGTAACATATTAAAGGGTTCGAATTTAGATAATTATCCTTAAAACATACAACTTTTTACAATGGCAAGTTTGTATCGAAATCATTTTTAATGATTATAAACTCTCTATTTTGATATGTAATCCTTTGAAAAATCCTTTTTTTGTGTTTGTTGTTTTTAGTAAATATTATTTCTATTTAATTGCCTACAGACAAAATATATTAGATTGCTAGAGAAATGTTTATCAAATACAATTAAATAGTTTTTTGTTATAGTTTTCCCAGCATTGCTGTAGTCAGGTACTGTTTTAAAGCTTCTCCTCTGGATTGTCATTTCTGAATGTTCCGGAATAAGATAAATAATTGCCCTAATCATTAAACAGCAAAAATATGCGAACCTTAAATGACTCCTTATATTGACTGCTTGTATTGACTGATACTCAGCAGTGGCATGCAGAGCGTATGATTAATATAATTTTTCTCTATACAAATAAATAATTTATCACTCATACGCCTACAAAGCAGGAAAAAGAACCAGAAAGCAGACGGAGCATAAAGTAATGAAATGAAATTAAAAATAATGGGCAGAAATTTTGTTTTATTATCTTTATCGAAATTGATGTGACTCAAATCATATGAATACACACGTTTTTGACAACAATTTTGTCATTAGTTTCATTAGAATCTTGATGTATGCCCTATAATTTTAATTAAACCAAGTGAACCTTTCAAGCTGATACACGTGGGTAGCAAATATAGTCTATAAATCAGTTTCTTAATATTCTCCTCAATTGATAAACATGTAACAGGGTCAATAACGCTCTTTAACAAATGAGTAGGTGAGATGCAAAACTCGCTCGTTACACGTTAACAGAATTTTGGAAAAAAGCAAAAAATACGTAGCGGCTGATTAAATGGACCAAATTAGTGGAATACTTTAAGTTCTTAGATGTTACCGCATTCTTGATTAAAACTCAAGAGTTGAAAAATTAAAACGTACTGAAACATAGAAAAATAATAGATTAAAGTTTTGAACGAAGGAGTTTTGCTACGAACTTTCGAAACAAACGAGTTTTGCTACAAACCATATGACATCGCACTATGGTAGCGACTATAGCCCACCAGAAAATTATGATTTATTATGTTTTGAAAATTATTTATTTTATTAAATTTCAGTACTAAATTGGTAATTTAAATTAATTTGTAAAAGTTTTAGAAAAAAAATACGAATTTTTTAAATTGAAAAGTTGAAAACTTCATCTTCACAATATTCTTCATTATTTTCAAGATGTGTATTATTACTATTATTGTCCAAGACCATAGCATAAAATTGCAGTTCCTCATTGGTTCTCCAATTTTCTCCAAAATGTTTTGATAAAAGGGTTGCCACATCTTTTTTCTTTTCAGTTTTAATATCCACAATGATGGGAAGCAGATCTGGAATAATTCTATTAATAGTCTTTCCTCGTTTCAAAAAAGGTTTTGGGGTGCAAAAGTTGTTTTTATAATTAATCTCCCCCTGTAGAGTAAGCATTCCTTTCCCAATTTTTTCCATTATGATTCGCTTTGCACTTTTAAATTTAAAATGAAGTTGGCCTGGTGCTTTCACCACAGAAGATACAGCAGTTTTCCAATCATATATAAAAACATCGCTTTCAGCTTTTCGTACTGTACAGAATTCAGTAAAAATATCCCAGAAATTTAAAAAAAATGTAGCTCCACAAAGCTACATTTTTTAAATAAAATTTTAATACGTGTCGCGCTAAACGGTATACATATGTACATGCAAGTTAAAAACAGTTGTTGTAATTTGTCATATTCATTTTAGAAATTCGTCACTATTACTATGAAGAGGGCTTAGAATAGAAATATTGGACCAGCGAGTTTTGCTACGAAGCGTCTGATGTATGGAACCAACCACTTTTGGTGCTAACTGCTATCTTAACAGATGTCAAAATATAAAAAAGAGCATACATTGATACAATCTATATATTGCCTGTCATAAAACTCCAGAAGAACAACTAGAATCAATGGTTATCTCGATTTTTTTAATTTTTGTAACGAACGAGTTTTGCATCTCACCTACTCAAATATAATAGATAATAATTACACACACATTTTTCATTGGGTATTTATGGTATTTTTCACAAAATTCCAAAGAAAATTCTAATGGTTGTTGTCTCGCTAAAAACTTATTACTTTTGCTTCAATTAGCAAAAATTTGGTTTTCTTGGAACTCAAATCATAATTATCGAAATTAAAACAAGCAAAAATAAACAAATAAATAAATAAAAACAAACGAATTTGAGGGAAGACAAACAAACAAGAAAGGAAAGCAAAATGGGAATGATGAGAAGCGAACAGGTATATATTTGAAATTCTACATAAACAACTTTAAATAGAAGCAGAAGGTTGAATAAAACACATGTGCCCTCCTGTTTTAACAATTTCCAATTCATTATTATAAAATCTTTCAAATGAGCTAAAAAAATAAGACATTTTTGTTAGTTTAATTAATATAAATTCGTAGCAAAACATCAAGTTTGTAGATAAAAATCATACGAATGACTTACAAAAAATACCCACGTAATTAATCAAAAAAGAAGTTACAAATCATTTCTAAAAGTCTTGAATACTGCTTCTGATCCAATGAATCGACATACAAGATGGGAAAGTTGATCTTATTGTATTGGAATTATTTCAAATGAGTAAATTAAGCTGTACTTTTGAATCTTAATTATTTGGAAAATAACGCACACAAAATGCACACCATACAGTTCAATATAATTATTTGCTTATTTGATAGATATTTGTTATGTCGTAGATATTAATTACGACATTAACATGAGCATAATCAGAGTTCAGGTAAAGATGATAGAAATGATCCGAAAGGCATTTTCATTTAAAAAAAAATCTACAATA
This sequence comes from Germaria angustata, assembly GCA_963681545.1. NCBI lineage: Eukaryota > Metazoa > Arthropoda > Insecta > Diptera > Tachinidae > Germaria > Germaria angustata. The sequence goes on along the minus strand of OY813001.1, from coordinate 10,512,615 downwards.
ATTTATTTTGGCAGATTTGAAATTTTTAAATGTGGTATTTTGCTTTATTTGTCCTTAAAGGAGTTTCAAAGAACACGACAGCGTAGATCGTTCTTTTTAAGCACAATTTGTTTGTTAGTTATTTTTTTATCTCAACTTTGAATTAATCATGAGATAAAGAATACGAATTATAATAATAATTTGGTTAATATAATATTCAAGCTTGAAGTTTTATTTTATCGTTTAACAATTTTATTCAAAACGATATTACGATATTAATTGAGTATCATCTTCAGGACAATTCTTTTTTTTAATATTTATTTAACCAAATTATTATAAAAAAAAGGTTAAAAAATATCGATATTTTAATTATAATAAAATTTATTTCATTTAAAATATATGATGTGTGATTCTTTAATATCAATTTGGTATCCAGTATTATATCAGACGTCTTGTTTCTTTAATAAAGTGCTGGTTCATGCCAATACGTAGTTGGAGGATATAAGAAGCTTTTTGTTTCCTTGTAAAATATATTTCCTAGACTGTATCGCTGTTCAACGTTACTTTCCATCTATTCAAATATGGCTCTGCCAATTTGCTGGGGCTTCAATTTTAAACATATCCGAACATGGAATTGACTATATGTAGTTCAAAATAATAGGCTGCATACAAGTATACAAGGGCGGTTTTATAATTTCGTGACTTTTTGTATTTTTATTTCAGTAACTTTCTTTGTCATTAAGTGTAATCCCTTAGCAGACTGCTGTTAAATTTTGAGCAAACGGCACGTATTCGTTTGTTTTTGACAACCATTAAAATACAAAATCGTTAATTTTAAGGAAAATAGAAAAAAACTAAAGTCGTGTGCTGATTAAACATTATTTTTTACGTCAGACACCCATTAGCGAAGATAAAAATAATGATTTGCTAAGTGCAATGGTGACCTTGTATCACCAATTTTAATGGTTAAAATTGATAACGCACTTCCTCATACGCGTTCATATCAAAAGAGTATTTGGATATGCTTAGAGCCAACTCGATGGGGTTTTTGTATTTTTCTTTTTTTTTATAAATGTGGACGAAACATGAGTTATCCATAATAGTACCCAAGAGTTCAAAGATCAATCAAGATTTTCAGTTTTCTCGTATCAATAAGGCTAAAGTGAATATATTGGTGAACAAGATCATGGCTATTGGTATTTAAAATGTAAGATTATCGTAAGTATTGTTTAGGGCTCTTGGGCAACCTGATCTACCGAATTAATTGATCTACAGAATTAATTGCTGTTCCAATGAAGACAGATACACATGTGTTCAGTCGCTTTGGCACAAATAAATAAAATGGGTTTATAACCATTAGTCCGTCCATGCAAATATTTTTTTTTTGTACTAAAATTTAAAGAAAGGGCTGGATGTTAAGAAATTAGGGTCCAACGATATAAATGTCTTTTTTAAGAGTTATGAGAACTGTTATTATATGAAAGGAATAAAAAAAACTGGAGAGACGCTAATTTAAATATGTCGAGTTTAAAGGAGACTATATTGAGAAATAAAACGAAAAAAATAATCATCTTTGACCCAAAAAGTTACGGAGTAATCGCACTGCCCACATTGTTTAAAACGGTAGCCTTCATATAGTGCAAAAGTGTGAGTTCTCATAAGACTCTCAAAATTTGTTTTGAATTTACTTAAGTACACGATTGGGAGGAGAAGCTGATCGTTGACTACAGTGTTGCCAGGACTATTGATGCACTGGAGCATGGACGCAATGTAGTGTGTATTTCACTGTTTTGTCGTTTCTATAATGAAATATGAGACAACTGTTATCCAGACCTGCTCTTATTTGCAAGCAATGCGTCAAATTTTTGTGGTAAATGTAACAGTTACACTATGCATTAAAGAGAAAATTTAAACTTTACTCGAATTGCTGGTATGTCGAACGAGCCACCTGTAGTTCTCTTTTCTCTCACTCCAGACGTGAAAAGGTTTGAATCGAATCCTGCCTTTCACAAGCTGTTTTCCTAGCACCAGCACAGTACATTGCATGAGTAGGGGCTATTCTTCGAGTATTAGTCTATTCGGAAAAAAGGATATCAATAGATCATTCCATTGTAATGTAAGGTGGATTTTAGCTGTTTTTTATGCTTCAACTTATATCCTTGTAACTGGTAGTAGCCACTTGTATTGTTGTATCAGTTGCAATAATGTTTTGCAATTGTTTCTTAAATGTAGTGTTTAAAATTTTTACAACTGCATACTCTTGTCCATGATGCGCAAAAAAGAGCAAAATGTGTATCCAAAAAAAAATAATAATAATTTATACGATGTTACATCAAACATATAAAATAATCGCTGACTTTATTTGGTTTTTCGCTTATTTTTCGCTTTGGTAGTAAATTTGTGTAATAAATGATGTATTGAAATTATCACCAGGGACGGAAGTACTCAATAATATAAACAATGCATCAGCACTCTATGAATAGTGTACTGTAATATTTGCAAGCAAACGTTTAGCAAGTAAGCCAATATTTGTCGTTGGTAAATAATTTGCAATTTGATGCAATTATATAATTTTATTCCCCGTTCCATATGTTTTGAATGGGTTGAAATTATTAAAGTAAATCAAGTAGTGATTCGTAATTGTCATGCGTCAATTAAAAAATTATTTTGTCCTTAAATAATGTAATAAAAACGAAAACAAAAATTTATACAAGTTTTAAATTTACTTTTATTCTTTGTTTGGTTGTTATGTCTTACTGCTGAGTTTCTATTATTTTTCATGATAAATAAATAAAAGTAGTTTGAGAAAAGCAAAACAAACCAAAATATTTAATATCTTTGATAAAATTTTATTACACAAATGCACACAGATGCCTTTATTCATGATAAGATGGGCCCATTCCCCTAATCGCTGATAAATGTGTATTAAAAAAATATTTTACGACTCAAATACACAATTGATGAAATAAATTAGCCCCAGTCATATGTTTTTCCTGCTTCCAAAGGTATTTCTATTATTTATTATTTTTCCGCACGACAAGGTACTCCAGGCTTTCGATTGCCAATAAGTTTTGTTTTCAAAACAAAAGACAAGAGAATAAAAACGAATACTGAATATTTGACTCATGTCAAATATTCAGTATAAAATTTTATTAAATATTTTCATAGTGAAAAAAAACATTGTAGATTTGCTTGCAACGAGGGATTTTTTTTAGATATTTAAAGCGGGAAAACAATGTTTCAAATGAAATAAAAACTTTTTTAAAATATTTTTCAAAACTATAACGATCTAAATAGAAAGAAATAAACATAAAAATATCAATGCTTTATGATGTTATGATGTTTTATGGTATTAAAATTTATTTTGTTTATTCTGAAAATTTAAAAAACTTTCCTCCTTTTGAAAAATATGTGTATGAAAATGTTTTGGAAAATGTCGGACATTATTTACTAAATTTACTATTTTTATTGCTTTTTAGTGGAAATTACGCAGTTCTTTGGAGTATGAAACATTGTTTCACTTATTGAAAGAAACCAATTTAATTAAAGTGTTTTTGACAAATATTTGTTCATTCTCCAAAACATTTTTGTACAAATTTCGTTTTCATCTGATGATGCCATTCAATTATGTGGCATAATATTTGAAAAACCAAATAAAAATAACTTGAACCTTTTAAACAAATATTTATAAACAATCCAATATAAAACTTTTACTTCCTTCTGTAGATGCCACCCAACGTTGTGGGGGAATATAAAGAAAAACTACTTGAAAATTAAAATTGATGAGTAATATTGAAATCGTCTGTCACATAGCTTCAATATTGTTACTAACACAAACGCAAAGATATAAACTGGATATTGACTTGTTTAACAACCAATTAAGAATGACTGTATAAAGAATTTTTTGTGGGAACAGCCGTTCAAGAGATAAGCTTCCGAATGCAATGATATTTTCCAAAAAATTTCGAGAATTTTCGTTTATTCGTCTCTTGGAAAACTGCATTGAATGTCGCAAATTTCGATTATTTCCGAAAATTGTATCCGATTAAGTTTTCCAAATTTAGTAATTTTGCGAAAATTAAAAGGAGTTCTTAGCGTCGTAATTATCAGAGAAATAGGTTAAGTCGTTTGAAAATATGGTTGGACTATATTTTGAAAAATAATTTTTTTTTTTAATATTTTTTAAACTCTTTTGAAAACTTGTTTTTTTAACGAAAATTGAACACAGTTTGGATTACTATACTATACATCGAAATCGGCTTAACCGTTACAAAATATCGTTGAAGTACAATTTTGGAAACAATGTTTTTTTTTAATAACTCCGAAATTGAAATTATATAAATTCAGCCATTTTTGAAAAACTGCTTGGAGTGCCACAATTTCAAAAAAAAAAAATTAACTTATATTCTGGGCAAACATCGTTGCGGTATATTTCCGAAATCATGTTAATTTTTTGACAACTCCGAAAACTAAATTTTTTGAATTCGGTTTTTTTTTTTTTTTTTTAATTTAAACACTGCTTAAAGTGACGCAGTATCGAGAATTATGTTTGGTCATAATTTTGATAAGCAGTTGCTTTTCTAAATAACTCCGAAAAACTTTTATGAACAGATATTTCTTCCAGAACTGTTACAAATTCTCTAAACTTTATCTAAATCGGTTCATTGGTTTGAGCGACTACAAAAGTTGAATTTAAAAATAATTTTTTTTGTATTATCCTGCAAACTTTTTTATTGCATAGCATGAGCAACGTATCCTGGCAAAATTTTTAGTTGTGTAGCAGAAGTAATTTACTTTGAAAACTTTCGAAAAAAATTCGATATGATTGCCGTGAAATGATTTAAATTTCTCATGAATTCTTGTATAATTTTGAAGGCGATCTTTTAAATTGATATTAATTATTTATAACACAATTATCCAATACTCCATTCCCTTTTCTGTAAAATTTATATTAATGTTTGTATAGAAATAATCACACATTTACAACGGGGAACAAAACACATTTGTTGCACACACTTCTCGTTATTAAACTTTTTTGTATTTTTTTATTTTCTGTTGTATATATGAACTAGAGGTGCACGCATTTTTAAATCTTTTTAAATTTGCCATAATAATTTTTTGCATAAATATACATTCATATTCTTAAAAAAAATTATTTTTGTTGCAAGTCTTTTGTAAAGTTTGCATCTGTGTGTTTGTTTTTATAGTGTTTCTGCCGTGTTACTTTTTTATTAGTATTTCCCTCTTTCCCTGGGCTAAACTTACCCCAATTTCCACATAAATTGTATAGATGGGATATGGTAGTGCAATCACCATGCCAGTTAACCAGGTTGCACAGCAACACACGAAGGCGGGAAATCTGCCTTTTAAAGGATCACCCAACCAACGCATACGGTCCCATGCTATTAGTATGTGTGTTATCATGGCAACATGCAGTGGTATATCCTGAAAAATATACAATTATGAAATGTTTTCAAATACACAAAGGATTTGAATTTTTTTTTATATAAATGAATAATATTTAAGAAACAATATGTAAATGACCATGTGACATTACACCTTGATTACTTTTTTTATTGATTTATTAAATTGGTTTTTATTATTTTGTTTAGGTCTAAAATCTATTGTATCCAGTAGTCAATAGTTGCCACGCCAGGAAAGTTATAATTTCTTTAAAAATATCATATTGAAAACTCTTTGAATTTAAACGAGTACTAAATGAAGCGTCAGATGCTGATTTTATGAAAGTTTATTTCATTATCATATGCCTGTAGTTGACTACTTCTGAAAAACTATGAAAAGTTCATTGCACGAGTATCCAGGAATTCATGGGCATATTTGAAACTAAAATACAATAAATGCAAAAAAATTAAATTACATGCTGCGTGTTATTTTAGAATATTAAAATTATTTTTAAAAAACATTTAAGACGAGGGTGAAAACTAAAAATGAGAAACGATAGAAAGAAATGAATACAAATAGGATTTTAGATCTTGCGGATATAAAAAGGAAGATACCAGAAGCAACACAAAAGTAGTAAAAAGAAAAGTGTTTATGAATCAAATGTTTATAATTAAAACAAAGGGACCTTAATTTATATGAAAAACTTAAACGAAACTTGTGAGATATATAGAAAAACTTTTTAACAAATGAAATCATAAGAGAAGCACCACAAAAGAAGCAGGTGCAACACCTTTAAATATTAAGATGTGCCCATTGAGTACAATAAAACGATCAGCATGTGTCACCAGAACTTCAGCATGAATTGAAAGCTCCAAAGGACAGGTGGTAAAATGAGAACAGAAAGAGTGAGAGATAGAGATAGAGAGAGAGAGAGAGAGCTTAAATTCTTTTTACAACTCTACTCTTCCCCGTTAAGGAGATGCATTAATTTTCGTAAGCTGCATGTGTTGTATCCTTTTTATTAAATGTTTTACGTCGCCAAAGATCCTGCTAATATTACCGACGAAGGAGGGCGCCATGATGCAGTGTACATTAGCATAGAAGATCAATCGCTGATGAAAAACTCATAATATTGCCTTGAACAGGGATCGAACCCACTTTCTAAGTCATAATATTTCTTTGTAGGCAACGCTTTAGCTACTTCAGCCACCAGAACACAGTGGTATTTTATTAACATTTTTCCCCTGTTTATGGTTTTGTGTTTTAATGATACTTTAATGTTTTAAATATTTAAAAGTTTATTTTACCTTAAATTAAATTATTGTCCTTTTTGATTATTTTAATTATTTTGATTGTCCTTTTTAATTTATCAATTTTAAATCAATACATATTCCTTTTAGTCATTTAACTTCAAATGTCCTTTCGTTATACATCAGGATATTGAAAGTATTACTGCAACTCTTTTATAAAGTAAATGGTCTTTATATTAGAAGAAAAATTCATAAGGAGTTGATTAATACGATGCATTTTTAAAATCAAAATTTGTTACATGAAATTTTATCAATTTGCCAATACAAGGTAGCGTAAAATAGTTGGTTCGTGCCAATTGGATAAAGTGTTTATCGTTTTGAATTTTCATTTGGAACAAAAAATTGCTCCACAATCGTGCCCCACCGTATTGAAACGCTCTGGGAAGCTTTTCTGTTACCAAAATATAAAAAGAGCCTTGACGATTCTCTTAAAATACAAAGTTTGTATTGCTGATTCAAGATTTGGAAAAATATTGCCACAATTGTATTATGCCAGTCAGGGCTTTTTTCCAGGAGGACAACATAAATATTTATCAATAAATAAGTAATAGGGATAAATCTGATCTCTATTTTTAACAGAGTTTAAGAACGAAGACTTCAAATGGGGCTTATATTTATAATGTTTTTTTTTGGGGAATATTTTTTTTAGATATTATTCAGGACACTGCCTTAATTAGTTTGCTAAAAACTTATTGTTTTTTGTTGGCCCAGCTGAGCATATGTCTGCATATAGTATTTGTGAGCTTTTGTATAAGTATATGGGTATGAACGCTTTCCAAACGTTACTTATCCAAAGTGTGCGAATAATATGTTGAGCCCCAACACTATGCAGCCATAGAACACCATAAAAGCCAATAAAAACACCAAATTTTTGAACATAATCCATTTATAATTTAACATTTTAGTTTTCCGTTTTCGTTAGCAAAACTTACTCTTTTTTCAATATAAATAATATAATTCGTACATCAAACTATAACTTAAGAGCACGAAAATTTAATTTTTATTTAGTCGATGGGTTTCTCTATTAAAAGCTTTCGACAATTTTCACATATTAAATATTAAACATAAATGATTGCAATTTAATATGGATACTTAAAATAGTTTTCATAAAATGTCTCGCTGTATGTATTTAAATTTTTATTAAATACCTCAAGGCACTGTGGGAATTTAGCAGGTGTGATCATATATTTTTGTCCCATAAACATCTCCTGTTCGATAACAAATTTTCGTTGTTTCATTAAAGCTTCAGCAATAAAATTTATTGAGTACAGAGTGCAGCATTAATTCTGCGGCAAGGGAGTTGTTAGTAAATATTAATATACGAAGTGTTTTCAAAAAGTAAATTGACTGTAATTTTTATCAGGATAATATTTATTTATTTATCATACTCATGTGAAACTGTTGTTTATTCAAATTCCTTGAGCTCTCTCATCTATTCAGTCTTTGTCTCCTCAACCGTTGTAAATCTCCATTCTTTCCCGGATCCATTTAATTTTGGGAACACCAAACAATCAAAGAGAGTCAAGTATGGTAAAAATGGTTGATGAAACATGCTTTCGATGTTATTTTGGGCCAAATAAAAAACCGGAATAAACATCTCGAAAACAATGTCCAAAATATTCGAAAAAATTTTTTGTGGCACGAGCTACGAGTAGAATCAGATGCCAGCATAATTAACAACTTCCATAACTTTTACACCACGATTTTGCAACTTCATATATTTCACTTTGTGATTTGTGTCCATTCGACATATTTTTGTTTTTGGAAGAACTGGCAATCATTTACTTCCACTTTTATACAAAACAAAACAAAATAAAACGAAAGTAGACGAAAGGTATGCCACGAAATTTGTAAGTTCTCCTTACTTTTTGAACAAAGCTCCTATATGGCATATAGTTCAAGTATCATTTTAACCAAATTTAATTTTTTACTACGGAATGTTTTTTGTCCAAAATATTGATAATCACTTCGATTCATTCCTCCGCGGATCAAAATGAGTCGCCTTACGCTTGAAAAATGTTGGCAAATATTGAAAATTTATTTTTAAAGCAAATGCTGTGTTGCCCGAACTCCGATTTTATTAAAAAAACTTTGGCCAAAATAAAACAACTGCCGTGGGTAATGTATGCACATTTGTACAAATAGTTTGTGAAACAGATGTCATGAGCAACGTTGCCAAGAACGTGGCTGCTGTGGCCATAAACGTGCAATACAATTCAACAACTTGGCAATTCGTACACAACTATGACGAGATTTTGCCTCAGAGATCTTGCATTATTCGCTTAAAAGATCAACTTGAAGACATTTTGTTTCGGTTATTCAGTTTGAGCCTTAAAGAAGCTTCAATCGTTGTTGCAGGAAAGTTTATTTATCTATGTGCCAATATAAGGTAGAATGAAACAGTTGGCAGATGGAAATAATTGTAAAGATCTATATGAAGTTTCTTTTACGGACAGTTTTGCTTTCACATTTGTTTCTATCAGTGAATTAAAGAAGCTACATGCAACAAATTTCATAAAATATGCGTAACGTAAGTCCAAAGTTCAGTCTTGTTGTAATATTACAAAAGATTATATTCTAAGCAATATTTCCTACGAAATAATAATTCTTATTTCTATCATTTGTAATGTGCTTCTGTATGGATTTAGTTTTGGAGAGATCATATAAATAAATTTTACATGTCATTTGCCTCTATTATCCTTGAAACATGCCACTAAAATAATAATTTCCCTGACTACCCTTTCCCACCATTGTTATCAAGAAATAAATTGTAATTAGGAACCTTTTTTTTATGAATAAACGCCACCCCCATTCACTTACATGCATTTCCGTTTCATACAAAAATTCCTTCTGTGCCATCAGATCAAAAATATAACAAAAATATTTTTATTTATGTATTTAACACTATTAACTCTGCGTTGTTCTTGTTTTTGTTGCAAAGTGTTCCTACACAGTTCGAAAAAAATAGAAGCCATTCTTAAGGAATGTTATTTTTCACATTTTTAGGAAAAAAAGTTGACAAAGTTTAATAAAAAATTATTTACTACTACAAATTTGCCAAATTCGATTCAAAAAGATTTTTTTATATAAAAAAGCAACTATTTCTTTAAATCTATGAATAAAACATGGTTTTTCACAATAAAAAAAAGTTAATGCCTGGCAATGGTGAATAACCAAAACCACTTTCATGTAAAATTATTTTCTTCTTGAAAGAAACCTTAAAAAATTACTCTTCTCAACTTTTTAGAAAAAGCATACAAAACGATGAATAGTAATAAAAAAAAACCTGGAATGATAAGTCTACATTAAAATCATTGGAATATTAATTTCTTTCAGATCCTAGTCTCAGCATTTTCATGTCTTTTTTTGAAGCTTTTTTATTGTCTAGTGGTAAACAAGTATAGTGAGAGAATGTGAAAAGCGATTGCTTATTGAAAGAAAAAAGTCTTGCTTTGAAAACATTTTTTTGACAAACTGTAATTGCTTATGTGCAGTTTGTGTTGTGTTCAAAAATCTTTAAAAGCTTGAAAAATTTTCATCATATTATTGAACTCAAAAAAAAAATCAAGTGAACTTTTTTCAAATGAAAGTTAAATGTCAAAAAAAAAAATAAGCTTTAAATAAAATTTTTTTACAAACTGTATGTATGTATGTACCTGTAATAATGCATCCCGGCAGCAAAATGCGCTTGAAGAGCACATTATCAAACAAAAAACTTATTTTAAAATTAGTAATTATTTAAAATTAACAAATTCTTTCAAAGATTATTTATTGAAAAACTCTTTAAATTTACTATTGCTTAAGTTTTTTAGTCTAATAAATTTGTCAAATATCAAAAGATTCCATTAAAAATTGTTATTTGATATTTTTCACCCCTTTGGAGCTGTTAGGTCACACACATACATGCACATACCCATACAAAGCCATATAAAACATGGAGACATATACCCATATATAAAGTCCCAAAAGAGCTTTAATATATTATCGTGCAACTTTTTGTGTTTTATTTGTCTTTAACTTGAGCGACAACAGGCTGCTAATGATGGGGGAATACGAGTACCTGCCATAAACTTGATGTTTGTACTGAAGGTTTGACATATCGTTTGCCAGTTTATCAACATTCAAGAAAAACAAAGCCATTGTTGGGGGAAAACAAATTAGGAGCGTGTCAAGTGTAAGACAAAAAATTTATTTGTAAGACTAATAACACAAAATATTATAAAGATTTGAATATATTTTTACTAGTTTTGCTTAAATTCTTAAAAAGAATAAATATATTTCATTAATTTATTTCACTCAAACTTAATCAAGCTCTTTATTGTTCTTGTGTGTAATAAAAAATTTTTTGATGAAAATAACATTTTTTTTCTTAAGCTTTTTTTTCGTCCTTTTTCGATTTCATAAACACAGCTGACAGACTTTTTAAGTTGGGTTTCAAATGTCAATACAATAGAAGACCAGCAGGCGCAAAATTGAATCAAGCATTTGAATGTAGTTTATAAAAGTATGAAAGAGAATTTATCACAATTGGGAATTTATCAAAGCAACTTCGTTCGTTTATTAGGCAACAATTGGAAGATGAGAGAAATGTAGTAATTCAGACATTAACAAAGAATAATGTGAATATATTTCTAAGTTTTGATTGAATTACCAACAATCAAAAGAATAATGAAGTACACTGAAGCACTATTTATAACGATAATATTAACGAAAAAGTTTTATCAACCCTTAAAGAAAAAATAGAGAATTTTCTTTTTTCAAAACCATATGAAATTTATTCAGGTAGAAAAATTTTCCTTTCAATCGAAAATAATTTTTGTTAAAATTATATATGAATGAATATTAATAAGAAATTCAATTGAAAATCGGTTAAATCCATAAATCAAATATTTGAAATACTTCGTAAGGAAATCAAGATCTGAAAATATTTACATTCATATCATATTCGTATTCAAAGTTGGTCGCCTAATGGCCTAATGGCAATTTTGAATTAAAACTATACAAGTAATTCGTTATTCTTTAAACTTTTGTCTTTTTTTGCGAGCTCTTCTCGCATGTCCTTATTTTACTAAAAGTAACATTTGAATAATTTTAGTGATTGTTTCAAATTTTCTACAACCAGGTCCTTTTATACAGAATATTATATAAATCGGTTCATAAATGATAGTGTTATGCGTCCGCAATTATTACACCGATCCCGAATAATTCTTAACTTCCTCCTTTTTGGGAGACGATTGTATATTTTCTTTGCAAAAAGTGTAATTTTATTAATATATTTCAGACAGCTTACAAATCGGAGAGCAGGCATCAAAACAGCCAATATCCTGCAATGATAAGCCTTTGTTGAAATTATTACGAATACTTTTTTTTAAAGGAGTAACACTCAGGTAATGAACGCGTTTTACTTAAAGTGTTACCTCTTTTGCAGTGTAAAGGGGCAAGGTGGTGAATGCGATGCTAAAGAGAGAGAGAGAGAGAGAAAGAGAACTTAAATTGTTTTTACAATTCTACTATTCAGCGTGTTTTTTTTATAGCAGAGTCGTAACGCCTCTGGTATTAAGGAGACGCATTAAGTTTCTTAAGCTGTATGTGTTGCTGTCATTTTATTAAATGTTTTACTTCGCCCACGATCCTGCCAACATTACCGACAAAGGAAGGCGCTAGAAGAGTATCAATTGCTGTCGATGTCGATGTTCAATGACCAGTCCTATACCTTCATCAATTAAACAGTTGCAACAACAATTAAAGCAGTGCCACTCTAACTTGTCCTGAACATGGATCGAACCCAGGTTCTCAGTCATAAACTGCTTCGGAATATAATCTCTGAATTTGGATCACTTTCTGAAAGCTCTCCTCTACTGGAATGTACTGAAATAAACAAGTGTAAATATTACACCTAGACGTTATAACACAAAAACTTTGATTTTGAAGTTAAAACTTAAGATTTAACTGTCACATGATTATATAATGAGTAAATTTCTTATAAAATTATCCAGTACATTCAGAAGGTTATAGATATATGTTATTGTATTATTATAAATGAAAACCTTAAACTCATTTTCTGCAAAACCCCTTTGTTGAGTTGTGACAATATTGCAGCAAATGAAAAAAAATTTAAAATAAACTTTAAAAAATCTAGATTTATAGAATCTTATTTTCCCAAAAAGCCCCTTATCCTTCCCTTTCAAATTGTAGTATTAAATCTTCAAAGTTTTATTTTATACCCACATTCTCCGGCAATTTTATTGATTGTTCTCTTTTTTCTTGTCTGTGTGCATATGGTCTCTATGTTCGTAAGGACATGCTTAAGGACATAAACATTTGTATTAATTCTGTTGCATCCACTTTGTTAGTATTTAATGCAAACAATGCTGTTTATGTAGGGGAAAAAATAGAAAATATTAATCTATGATGCATTTTCTACGTCATGGCATACAGATGGTATAAAGTATTAGAAAGTGTTAGAGAGCATGTTAACGTAAATGTGTTATTGGCAAATACGTAAGTGGCTTTGAGCCATAATATATGTTGTTGGAGCAACGTTTTTTTGTTGTTGTTATTATTGTTGCATTAAACAATAAAGTATTTCAACAATATTGCTTTTACCCCCACAAAATGTACTATGACCGCCAATGTCTGCATGCACATTCTTGTTTTACTTTGTGGTCAAAGACCAAGTTGAAGATATTTTTCAAAATCTATAGTTAATATAAGAAAGACAGGAAATAAAGAAGAGAATCTGAAACAAAAATTAGCTTGAGAAAGGCAAAGGAATATCGAAAAATTACTTTCATATTAAAAAAAAAATGGGAAAAAAATTTAGCAAAACTTTTAGAGAAGCAACTTTCTAAGAGTTAAATTGGGGAAATAAATAATTATAATATTAACAAGAATAGTTCCTGTTTTATTTATAACAAATTGTAAAAATTTTTCCCTTTCCGCCATCGATGCTCAACAAAAGGTAAAATATAAAATAAATATTTACATAAAAAGGATTCTGGACTTGAAAATATAATTATAAAATATAAAATTAAAACAGTACATTTTCGTTTCATTATTTTAACATGAATTTGTATAATTCTTAACATAATTTTTTAGGGTCTAAGTAAAAAATTTTCATGTAACAACCCATTAATGCGTCCCTTTTTTGTAAAGAGGGGATTATATACAATATAATGATTTTTTTCTTGTAATTCGAAAGCTGTTTTTTTCCTCCGGCAGTGTTTGCTTGAATTGGGAACGATTCTCCATCATCCCACATCAAATTTGGTTTGTAAGCAAATGGTGTTCGGCTCTGTACCGTCTTCAGTACTATTTGTCCGTTTAATGTTCATTCGGTTGTGTGTGTACGCTCGTGTATCCTTATATACCTTAGAGTCTACTTTGTACTTTTACGTTTGCCTGTGTCTGTCCTCACCCTCCCATTCTCTCTTCATCCCTGTGTCTGCTGCTCCACATAATGAAATAGGGAATATTTACAGCCACTTTAAGCATGACTTAAGAGTAACTAACAACAACTAACAATATATCTTCGATATTTCAAACTTAATTTTGAATTCGAAAATACAGGCTGGCCTTAAATGTGGCAAAATATTAATATTTAAATATTTTCTCATTTTTAAATTCGAAAATTCGAAATATTTATAAGAAATAAATTTTCAGATTTATTACTTAATTTAAACACGATGTGAGACATATATATTAATAAAATGTGATCGAAATTTCAAACTTAACTTTTCGTATGAAAATTCAATGAAACAATGCATTTTCATCCTTATATACTCATATGGCAAATATTATTATTTTAACAAAAAGAACATCCCTTTGAGAAATTTCGAACTTAATATTTATATATGATCGTCAAACCAATGAATTAAAAAATAAATAGAACCCAAATACGAACTCGAAACTAAAGGACTCGTTAGGCAGTACTGTACAATACCATACTATTAGAACATCCTGTAACGACCAAAAATGACTCAAACTCGCACTATTTCCGGTGTCTAATCTCAGCACTTTCATTTGGAAGCTTATGTAAGTATATAATTTGACTTTTAATTACTATTGCATTTGCTAATGATGAGGGGAGTGAAGTGCACAGGGTGTAACTAGACAATTATAACTTGAGTTGGAAAGGCTCCTGAAAATATGATTTTTACAAAAATGTCATATAAAAACATGTGTTCGAAATTTGGAACTTGATCCCATAACGCGAAATTTAAGCCTTGAGAATTAAAAATGTATTGGGCTTAAGGAATCGAAGTTAATTTTGATATATAATAAATTGATGATATTATTTGACCTTTTATTTTAAATTAATTGAACTATTTTTAAGAGTTTGAGATCTTCTTTTTTTATAAAAACAATATATTTTAGATGTTTCAATATTTCAACACCCTGTGGGTGTCTTCTTCAGCAAATTAAAAATATTTTATAAAATTGGAAACAAAATCAAAAGCAAAAATGTTTAATATTTTCAATACAAAATATTAACATTTGAGGAAATGAATAAACATTTTTAAATTTCATACATAATAAATTAAAATATTTTATTAAGTAAAAGAAATTAATTAAATTAATTCTTTTTAATATCCGTTTTTTTGATTTTATAAATTAAATGCCTATAACTTTGATATAAATTATCTGTATTTGTTTCAAAATTAATTCTCTGCGTTAATGGAATATTAATTATTTCTTAAATTTCTAACAAAAAACGACGTTTGGAATTGTTTTCTTTATGTAAAATAGTTGTATTCTCCAAGTCCGCGTAATGACTTTTAATTAAAAAAAAATTATAACAGAAAAAATATATATTGTTTTTTTTATAAAAAAGAATACCTCAAACTCAAAAAAATAATTCAATTAATTTGATATTTAAAAATAAAGACTTCAAAGTTTTCACGAGTTTTGATTGCTGCCCAGAAAAAAAATTATGTTTGTATGAAAAAAAAATATTTTCGATTTAAGTAAATTTACCAATTTTAAAAACTTTAAACAGAAATTATTAATAAAAGTAAAAAAGGAGAAGTCTTACATACATTATCCTAGCACAGCCTTATATTTTTGCATTGAACTGAATATACGCATTCATTAAGGGAAAAAATTTATTAACGATTGTAATTTTTTTCTGACATTAAATGCTTTTTATCAATTGAAAATATTTGAAAATTTCGTTGCATTAGTGCCAAATGCTCGTTTAATGCAACTATAAAAATGTTACATTTTATCCCACATTAGCCTCCCCACATCACTATTACCTGAAATGTTAATTAAATTTTTCTATAGGGGCAAAATATTTTAATTACAAAAACTAAAACTCTTTGCATTGGGCAACAGCAATTAAAACTCACCTGCAGCATTGGCAAGAAGAAACACAGGAACTGCCCAAATATCCAATTCTGTATCAGCATGACCATTAATGAAATCGGCAAAACCACAGCGCACTGTATGAAATGGCAAAATGCCAAATTCACTATAAATGCATGGGTCACATCCTTGTACAGGCGGTGGTACATGATGTACGCAATTATGACGATATTCATGACGATGCCCGTTGTCGCCAAAATGGCATATTGTATGAGGAAAATCCAGTAGATATTTTTAATACTCGCTATCAAAACAGGACCATTGTAACGATCAATGGCATTTGTGTCATTTATGTGACCGTCTAGAAAGTGGGCAATAATCAGGAGATATTTATCCGGTTCTTCCTTGTCGGCCATGTTTATATCTTGATTATGCCCATCAGCACTGGTACTGGCTGCCATGTTATATTCCAAATTTTCGTTGTGACCCGTCCAATTGGATGGGCTCAACTGTGAAGACTGTGGAAGGCCTTCTGCTGATGTCATGTCTCAAAGATTTGTAAAGGAAGTCAATCATAAAAGAGCTAAAAAAAGTTCAACAAAAAATATCAAAGATTACTTTTTATAAACTCCAGAAAATTTTTCTTTAAAAAATTTTTTCAAGCTTTTGCAGAAATTATATGAATCTCTATTTTAACAAATTTTATTTGTAGTTAATTTATAAACCAGTTGTTTGTTATTCAGCTTCAGACGACCTCAAATAATCGGCGCAAACATTTTCTTTTATTTAAAAATTTTCCTACACATTTATGGTCTAATTCCAAAGAGATCGAAACCAATTTCGCAATAAAATAAAAATAATATTAGAAAATGTGATAGTATTTAAAAAAAATTTTTACAAAATTTAATGCTTTAACAATTTTTTTATTCATCTTATAAGGGTGTCCTTTTTAGAGAAGCAGTGAAAGAAAATAAATAAATTGCTTGTTGTTGGCTTAGCCGTGTGTATATACTTCAGCCGAACATGATAAAGATTATCCTGATTATTTTCCCAAATATTTTTACAAGAAATTTTTATATATATTTTATTTTTTTGGTGAGTTTGTCTTATAAATACTCATTCATTCATTATCACCCGAAAGGCGATTAATTGTGTGCAGCTGCTAGAGAAATAAACAGGACCTGGTCGAATGTAAATTCTTTTTTAAGCAACTATTGTTAGATATTTTGTAATTTTTTACAAACGATTAAATTCGCATTTTGTTAATAAAATTTTCTTATAACCATATTTTTTTGAATTCTAATATAACATGTTTGTCTGCAATATACTAATAATGTGTTTAGCGCCCATGAAGAGCAGGCCTGTACACAGCTTAATAACCATTTTATACTGACCCAATTTGAATTTCTATCATATATTTTCTAAGAATTAAGCAATTTCCGATAATAATATATTTCTATATCTTTATAAGAAGCTTCTCTCTCTTCACTCAACAATAATACTAATACCATCACAATCAATAGAAACAGTCCATTAAAACCTGTTTAAAAATTGACAATTGATGTACATACATACATATATATATAATATAATGTCAAATGTCACTTTTATTATGATAAAATATTTGTAAACGGGATATGAGCGAGAAAACTCATTTCGATTTTAGTTAAAATAGAATTTCTTTGAAATTATAACGATAATGCATTGGAAATTGTTTATTCCCTTCTAAAGCAACAATTTATTTAATTATTAATAAGTTTACAATATTTTTATTTTAAACAACATTGTGTGGATACATACAACAAACTATTTTAAAAATTATGGCAGATGTTAGATGTTGCAAATATAAACAAATCTTTAATTTTTTCAACGCCTTCCCTGTGTTAGTCAAGTGCAAAGAGACTATAAAATTAAAATTAATGATTATTAAACTTAGTAAAGCAATGATGTTCATTAAATTATGACTAATAATTAATCGACTATGAATAAAAAATGATGAAAATAAACAGCCGACAAAAAACTATTCATATTAAATTTTTTTTTTATTCAAGCTTAAACAACACGATAAATTTGGACTCAATCAAGGCGAATTCACAACAGGTGTAACTGACAGGACAGTTGATAAGATTGTAAATTTTTATGTTGCTCATTTGAAAAAATTTTTTAATTAAAAAAATCTTTTGTTTGTTGTTCATGTGCCGACATTTCACTGCTCGCTAAACCAAATCGTCAGTGAACATTCAACCGCAACGTCAAAAAAAACATTTCTTTAAAAACTCTAATTGCTTTAACAATTACAATAACAAAATTTTCAATATTAAATTTTTTCAATTTCCATTTTGCTTCAAAGGATCTTATCTGTTGTAGTAATACGTCTATTTGATAAGAAATTCGCGGGAACGTATTGAAAGTTGCATCTTCAAGTGGGAGAATCGATATACATGGAAACTGGGAATTGGACAAATAAATAAATTATTGAGTTTAACAGTGAATGAATTTGAAAAATAGAAATACCAACAGATCTATACGAGTATAATATGGCTTCAATTTAATAAATTATTTTACATACATTTTGCACAAACATGTTTCGTGGAATATTTATAAACGTAGTTAATTATGTATTATTATGATATTTAATGCAGTATTTTATAAATTTTTTTTTTTTTGCTGTCATAATATTTACATCTGTATTAATAATAAATTTACAATTAAATTGAGTTTTAATTCAGAATTCTTGAGAAATGTAACTTATTATTATTAAAAAAGACAAAAGAGAAAAAAAGTATAAAAAACGAATTCATAAGAAAAGAAATATAAAATACGAGGTCTGTTCAATAGAAGAGGTTAATTTTGAAAATTCTCGGCCTAAGTGTATTCGATTAGCGAGTTTTTCGTTTTATGATGGCACATTTGTCTCGAACACATGTTCTTAGTTGGATTTTTTTCTTGTTAGGCGATTGTCTGCTGCAGAAAAAAAGTGGATCAAAGAATTTGCGTCAAATTAAGTGGTCAACAGCACTTGAAATGTTGAGAGTGACTTTTGGTGATTGTACTCTGAGACGCTCGTCCTGGAAGCGACCGAAGAAAATGTTGAGAAAGTGAAGAAAATGTTTATGGAGAATCGTCAATTCATTATTAAAAAGAGTTGCAGAGGATTTCAGCATTTTGGTTGGCTCATGCCATTTAATTTTTATTGCAAATTTTGGGCATGGAGCTTGTGGCAGCAAAGTTCGTTCCAAAATTGATGGATTTTGAACAAAAACCGTTGAATTAGAAAATGTTGAATGACGTTAACGACGATAAGCATTTGAATTTAAAAAAAAAATCCTAAAGGGTGAATCAAAACGGGCTGTCTCCAAATTCATTTGGTTGTATCTGTTATGATAAAGGTAGCTACTTGCTGATTATTCTGGCTTAATCAATTTAACTGGGATTAATTTCACATGACATTACTCCTCATCACGTACTCGTATTATAAATGCTGAAACGTAATTTTAGGCATCACAAATCATTGTTGCAACAATATGGCTTTTATCCCCATAAAATGTCAATGTGTTAGTGTATGTGTGTGTGTGTTTATTACCTAGTTAATCATGAATAAGGCAAGAACATTCACTTTGTATTCGAAGACCAAGTGAAAGATAATTTTTTAGTATTTATTTTTAAGCTTAAAAAATAGAATAGAAGGTGAAAATCTGCTTGAGAAGATAAAAAATATATCAAGAAATTACTACCATATGGGCGGAAAATGCAAACTCATTTTTCTAAGACTTAGAAAGAGTATTAAACTCTTAGAGGAAGTAACTCTTTAAGAAAATAATTTAAGCAAAATATTAAAATAAAAAAAAATCATCTTTAAAATATTTGCCATAATTTTACATATCTTTTTTCTGTCGAAGAAAATTATCGTAATTAAAAGTAATGCCAATAAAATGTTATCTAATAACGTATATTCGGGACATTAGGTTAGGTTAGGTTGATTGGAGGGGTGTGATAGCCCATGTCATACGACATACACTTAAGCCAGTGAAGGCTTGTTGTGCGCTCCCTTTTAATTATCAGACACAAACTGCCAGAGTTCTGCGGCAGGATTCGAACCTGGGACCTTCGCACTACGAGTCTAGTACACTACCTACTAGTCTACGAAGGTCAGTTATTATATATTCGGGACATTAATTTAAATTTTTTTCAAAGCAAAATTCGAGTCTTAAGTCTTAGTCAAATAACAAAAATGATTTTTAATATTTGAAAATGTCAATATTTCAGCAAATTTAAATTTTAATTATAATATATTTGATTAATTAAAACTATTTTTTCGACCTTTGTAATATATATTTTATTTTACTACCGAGATTTATGTCTTTTTATAAAAAATAAATTTATTTAATTGCTATATTTCGAAGCCTCTTTTTTTGTATACAATTTTTACCTGTAGAAGACGCCCAAAGAGGCTTTGAAATATTGAAATAAAATAAATTATTTTTTTTATAAAAAGACCAAAACCTCTTTATAAAATAAAAGTAATAATATATTTGTTTCGGAATAATCAGAAAACCTATTCTAAAGTAAAATGTTTGGTAAAACACATTAATTAAGGCAAAACTTTCTTGGAAGACTCACTATGTGTATCACATTTTTAATGCGGCAAATAATACAAGTACTTTTCCGTAGGGTTGGATGCTTTCAAAAATCATTCCTATACCTCCAATTGATAAGTAACCTCGTACAATTTTCAGTTTTTCCCACTGATC
Source organism: Germaria angustata (assembly GCA_963681545.1). Lineage (NCBI taxonomy): Eukaryota > Metazoa > Arthropoda > Insecta > Diptera > Tachinidae > Germaria > Germaria angustata. The sequence continues at coordinate 10,491,866 of OY813001.1, read as the reverse complement.
GGAGCTGACTAAATGTCTGGTACATAAACAGCTTTCAAAATATATTTTCGATAACAATATCCTTGCTGACCATCAATCTGGTCGTAGGACACAGCAAAACTCTACTTCAGCCCTAATTAAAGTAGATCAAAAGTATTTTGTAAATTTAAAATGATTTTATCCCACCATTCAGTTGAAATATTTTACGTTTTGGAAAATTTCATCGAAATTAGTTGATTCATATCTAACAGAAGGATCATCGAAAGCTGCAAATAATGATATTACTTTCCGGCCATCAATCACATACAGAGGTATTGCTGAGAGATCTATAACGAATCCACTTTTGTACTCATTACATGTAAATGATCTATTCTGCCATAAAAATTATTCATGTATGCAAATGTGTACTATGGGTATCAAACTTTATATGAGTTCTTTCTGAATATTAACTCTTAATATAGTCAACCAACTTATAACTGGGATACAACTAATGGCCTACTTCTCAGTCCAATAAGTCAGTATATGTAATAATCGTAGCAAAGCACACTGTAATGAGTGACATAAATGTTGGCCAAAATCGAATTGAACTGGTATACATGGCTAAGAATTTGGGATTAATACCCCTACTGGATTTGTTTATATTAAACAAGTGTGAGACAGAACATGGAAGCAGTTGGTCTAGTCAGCGATTTACTCCAATAAGAATTAGAATTTGCCAGCTAAACCATATATAAACGCTTTTGTATTTCTCGGCTGGTTGCATTACCACTGACAAACGTAAGAGTTTTACAACATTTAAAAACATTATGCGTTACGTCTTCATTTTATAGAGAAATTCATTCCTTTATCTCCTTAGAGTGTCCTTAAGGTGTATTTTCTCTAGTGGTTAGACTTATAGCTGATAATTCTGGCGAAAACAATCGTTTTTAATACAAAGAGCGATCTGATTTCTACTTAAATTTCTGTGAAACCAAACTATAAGCTACACTATAGAATAGTTTATTTCAAATCGGTCCACAAAGAGGGGAAGTTGTGCCATAATCAATACTTGGCTTGCGTGAATGGGAGTTAAGTTATGGGGGCGAACTGAAAACTCCGCTCCAATTGCGGTTAATAAAATACACAACGTCATTTTAATGATATTTTATGTTTTATTATCTGCTTATGGGAAGCAGAGCTGAAAGCTACCGGACGCATATAATGGTACGTTCCGTATATATGCGGAGTAGCCGCTTTAAAGCGATCACGGACAGTCAGCGGCAAAAAGGGGAGAGTCTTGGAGGGGTTTTCACGATTTCTTACTAAATTCCAAGTTGCCAGTGATCTTTGTAGCAACATGGAGCATCTTTAGTGCCGCAAAAAAAACAATCATACAAAAAACCACCGTGTCAATTATCTTAAATGCACACTAACACCGGTGCTTGGAGGGAAATTTAGTCGTATTGTTTTTCTACTGTTTAGCGAACGACGCCTGTGTTGGGGGTCTGCTGGCAGTCCAAACACCAAGATCGGATGCGGAAGCCTAATCAGTTACTAATCTTAAATCAAGCGAAGACTAATGAAATCAGGTCCTATGCTCCTCGTATATATGGAAACTAAAAACAAAACCTTTTCAAAACAAATATTTTTAGTACTAAATTTTTCCAAAAAAAAAAAAAAATTAAAAAAAACTTATGGTACCAACCTGCGTTATGCGTAATGCGTATACAAACATTAAAAATAAAAAATTAAAAAAATATATATAGAAGAACTTTTTAAAGACGGTTAAAGAGAACCCCTTACATTAATGCAACCAATTGACGTGCACGCACTTTTCAATTTCGAAAAATATTACCAGTTTTTAATTTTTTAAATTTATTTCTGGGATCTTTATCCCTCTTATGTTTAATTCACCAGCAACGCAATAATATCGTCTGATTTTATTTGCTAATGTGACATTGTTTTTTAAATAATTTAAGTGAGAAAACTATTTTCATAAAATTCTACATTTCAAAATAACCGGATTCGAAAATTTTCGAAAATAAATAATTATAATATTGACAGCAGAATTTTTCTTTTAATTTGAAACGAATTTTTTTCTGTCAAAACCAGACCCATAATGAGGTTTATGCCTTAGTCCATTTTATGATGAAGCCAAACTTAATACGAGGATATAAAATTTTTTGGAAGCTTTTTAATAATGAGGTTGATGGTGGGCTTTTTCTGGGAATTCGCCATTGCCATTTGAAACATTTTTGTCTATTGCAAACACAAATTTTATTTCATTATTTATTGTTCTCAATATCTGAACGAAACTTTCATTTCAACAGTCTATAAAATCTGGCAGTAAAATAATTTTTCATTTATCCTTTTATATGGGATGTCCCAAATGGTTGGCATTCTGTCTAACACATGTACCAAATCAAAAGAAATATATGCTAAAAAATCTTCAAGGAATATAAATAAAATAGAAGCAAAATATAAACCTGCAACATATTGGTAGCATAAACACGTACCTACAACATATATGACACACTTGCAAACAAGTGGGCAAATAAAAACACCCCCAAACGAAATAACGCCACGGGAGAAGGAACCACCAACTAAACCACAAACGAACTCAATGCAAGTCAAGTCAAAACCGAAACTAAAACTAGAACTGAAACCATCAAGTCTAATGTTGTGGCGATAAGGGAATATAAAGGACGTGGAATATTTAAATAGTTGTTGCTTTCTATTTGGAAATGGAATGAAGTGGAGAAAATGAGCGCAAGGCTGGGAATAGAAATGGGAAAATATGTTCATAAGGGTGATGATATTTCTGCTGAAGGATGAACATAATGAGTACGATGATGTTATGATGACGATGATGGTGTTGATGATGATGATGATGATGATGATGATGATGATGATAATAAGGATTGGTGTTCACTGTATCCTATGAGGAATGTATGTAATTAAACACATTTTTTGCATGCATGCGTGAGTAGAAAGTCTTATTTCTTTCACATTCTTACGACAATGTTATTGCAAGTTGTTATTGCTTTACATCTCGCCAACATAGAATAACTTTCATAAATCAAATTCCTGCTGAGAAACACATGTACATACATACCCGTATGTATGTTTGTAATAAATATTCTCGTGCCAGTGTGCAATAGAAAGGATGAATGGATGGATGGATGTTTGGAGTCTAATAAAAAGAATTTTTTCCTCTTTTTTCCCATGCCCCATAAATGTATTTTTTTCATTTATTTTTTATTTGTAATTACAACACTACGATGTGGGTGAGTGTGTGCAGTGAAGTACACAAAAATAGTCAAATGTCTCTTTGGAAATCGCATTAGATGTGAGTTGATTTACATTTTATTTTAAGAGACCAGATTGTAGGATTTCCTGCTACAAGATGCCTCAAGTTTGCAAATAATTGTGGGGATGTGAGGCTAAATTAGATTTTTTTTAGTTTAAATTAAGGTGAAAGAAAATGTAGGTGAGTGGAGGCTATAAATTGTAATACTCGAGATCTAAAGACATTTTTTCATATTAGAGGTCCTTAAACATAAAGTTATGTCATTAAAATAAATTCAAAAAAAGTAAGTCTAACATTTTCTAATGACACTACTTCTATTTGTATTTGGGTCTTTGGTGTTACTATTTTTTTTTTTAAATTGAAGGCAATTGTTTTTTGGCCACACTGCTGTTTTTTACAGCTCAGCTGATTATTGAATTTTATTATCAGAATTCATGCCCGGTTAAGGAAGTGAATCGTTCACCTTTTAATCGGAAAATTGTGTTCTGCGACGAAGTTTATTTCTGATTGAATGGATACATGAACAAGCAAAATTGCCGTATTTGATGTAAAGAGCAGCCCAGAAACATTGCATCCTCAAAAAATGCACTGTTTGGTGCGAAATATGGTCCGGTGGCATCAAAGACGACGATGGCAGTAACGTTACTGTGAATGGCAAGCGCTACCTTAACGTTTTTTTCCCCGAAATAGAAGAACTGTACTTGGCTGACATGAGGTTTCAACAAAACGTTTTACACAGCACGCGAAATAATGGCTCAATTGAGAGGCGAGTTCAGTGAACAGTTTATTTTATATATCGATATTTTATTGTTTATATATCGATATTTTTTTATTACAAAAATTTTGAAATTTTTACTTGGAATCCAAAAATTTTGAACTTATTTTTCTTTTTAATCCTGGCTTTCCGGTACTTAAAGTTTCAGGACTGGCACTCTCTTAGGATATATTTTGCTGGATGCATTTTGTAATACGATAGAGAACCTAAATATTGTGTTTTAATATTTTGGCATATGATTATGAGTTTTGAATGTTTTCAAACTGCTTAAAGTTCACTGATGAGTTGCCTTAATGACTGTCGACATATGACCAGCCAAAAACCACAAAAAACACATTTAAAATGTTAATTATTATTTAAATATTTTAAGTTTGTTGGCCATATACTCGTAAAACTCAATTTTAATTGCTTATTACTCTTAAAGTATCAGTATCTGAACCAATTTTGAAAAGGCACACGTTGTCCATCTCTGTAAAAAAACGTATATTTATGGTAATTTTAAAGAAAAAGCAATATTTAATTTAATATTTTTCGTAGCCAAATACATTGAATCAATAAATATTTTATGGAAATGTGAACCCAAAAAAGGTAACAACATACTAACAACAATTTAAATGAAAAAAGGATTTTCTTCTATTCTGATGACTCAGACTATAACCGTTAATTGCGGCAATTAAAAATTTTGGCCCGAAAGTAAAATTTACTTTAGACAAAATGTTTTGGCTGAAACTGTTTGGGTTGGAACACAAAAGGGAGCCATCATCGTCCTTCGTGTAGTATTATGTAGATTCTGTTATCCTTTTTCGCTAAGTGATTTGCATAAGTGTGCGTTTTTTTCTTAGACGTGAACCGAATTAGAATTTGTTTCAAGGCAAAAACAAATACATAAATTAAAAAAAAATATAAATGATTTTAGCGAGAAATAGTTTTGGACTGGATTTTTTTAATACAAGTTTGGTATTCCTTGGATTTTTCTATTTAAGTCCTGAAACAAAATTTGTTAGCAATTTTTAATGGGTAAATTATAATAGTTATATCTCATTATTCATTTTTTTATTTTATTTATATATATTTACATATAAGTAATTTAAGAAAAAAATATTTTTTTATATATTTAAGGAGCCCATGCCTGTCCATTACTGACATGTTCATAAAAACAAGCTTTTGCTTTTACTACCCACAGCCTGAATAACATTTTAAATGTCAATATACAAATTAAATAACTGAGACCTTTTGCACTTGATTTCGGAATATTCGTTCCTTTGAACGACTTTTACTAAAAGTTTAAAGGAAAAATTTTAATTAAAATGAGAGCAGGTTTAAACCAAAGCAAACTTTTCCTTTGTGACCTAAAAACTTTATCCGTAACATTCCTTGTAACTTTTTCTTTACTAAAGATAAATTAATTAAATTTGTATATATTTTATAAACAAGTAGATGGGCTTAAATTCAATATCCTTTTATTACATAATTCCGATAATAAATATCAATCTTAAGGCAGATAAATTTTATAAAGTACCCCAAACGCATCAGTTATTGTAATTTGCTTCACATCATCCAAAAAGGAAATCAAATACTCATTTGTATGAATTTCTGCCCATAGAAAATTTATTTTAAAAATACTTTTAAACAAACTTTAAAATTTGTTGTACAATAAATACGCCCTGCTCAAATTTTTTTGAAATGTGTGATAGAAATATTTAGTGGATTTAAGGCCATCGGAATGGAATGACTCAGTGAATAAAACCATTTAAATTTATTAAATTTGCAAATCTAATAATTCAAAACTGAGCACATTAAATCAATCCCTTAATAATTGAACTGTAAAACCAGCAGGGAGCTGAAAGGAATTTTTAACAAAATATTGTTGACAGCAACCAAAGAAGAAATAAGAAGGATGAAGACAAATACGAGTATGCCCCGTTGGCTTCAAAATTAAAAATAAACAAAAAATACAAACAAAATCACATGAAGGTCTAATGATATTCGTTGGTTTAAGTTAATTTTTCGTTTGTTCAGCATAACGCAAATCCCAGCTTCATGTCATGTCTCATTAAATTGCAATACAATATTGTTTCATACCATGACTTTTATGTTGTACCACATTTTGTTGCACAGGGAAATAAATATAAGCTCTTGAACGGTAAAACCACAAAACAAATAAAAATGTAAACTTTTTTCTACATAAAATTAAAAATAGCAAATGCATAGCAACCACAATGTCTTTTCCAACTGCTAAAGGTTCATTAAACTTTGACCAAATCTACTGGCATTTGTGCCAAAAAGAAGCGATACACACACACACACACACCTACACACGCACATACACGTTTTAAGCCAACTCACTCATACATACGTGTATGCCTTTATAATTTTCATATTTAATAGTCTCTGATATTTATTATACACGAAGTTATTTATGTAAATACTTGTTTCCTCAACTGGAAGACACACACACATACAAGTATATCATGTGTATTAGTGGGTGTGTTTGTGTTTAAGGGCGTGTTGCTAATGATAAAATGTGTGTTGCATGTAACAAATAGCTTTTGTTTACAGGGAACTCGTGCTTGCATGTATCACTAGGGCTGTAGAGGTTTACATATCACCCAATTGCTGCAAGAACGCCATAACTCCCTATACTCGATCTGAGTGTTAAAACTTCCAACTCTGTCATCATATACAATTTTTTTTTTCTATTGAATAAAAAATGTACTCGCCTATTAATATAGAAATATCTATTAAATTCACTATTCGAAATATTCTCCAAAATAATTATTCAAGCAATAAAAAGACGCAAGTCGATTATAATTGTTTGTTGTATATATAACTTCCCGTAGTTCTTACAAGGATCACAGGACCATATGGTTTCTGTAATCTTTAAAATTCAAGATGATTAGCTGATTGGGCTAAAGCATCCGATGCTAGAGCTGGGGCTGTCAGCAACGCCCTATAACAGACAGTGGACTTGGATTTAATCACTACATCCTCGATGCAGTCCTGCTTCAGCAAATATGAAACGTTAAGATGTACTGTAACCATTCAGGCTACATGACTGAGAGCCTTCTTACATTAGCAAACTATAAGAGAAATGTGAAAAGTCATTGCCCGGGAAATACTTGGTATAAGGTCGGAAGTAGCGAGCTGCTTGAACAGACAAACAAAGGAATCGTTTCTAGTCACTTCCAAGAGAATTACAGTCAGAAAATTCACCGCACTAAGTGCACCTTTGCGGCAAATTGCATTTTTCTATTTGTTTGTTGTGTTGTGTTTGTAATTATATTTATATAATTCGTAGAAAGATCTGATTTAATTCCCTCATTGATTTTTATGTAAGTGTATGAGTTTGAGTGCTTTCCAAACACGATTTGGCTAAAGAGTACCGATGATTTGTGTAGAGCTAATGGGATGCAGGCAACAGCAACAAAATACATAAAAGAAATTATTTTCTTTTACATTAAGATGAGAGTAAATTTAAACGTTTGAGATCATTTTCTATAAATCTTGCCTTTTGAGTTATAACATTCCGGCAGTAAATGAATAAAATATTTTGGTGTTAATAAAGTTATTTTCCTAAGAATCCTACTAATATTGTAAATGTGAAAGTTTATATATTTCAATGTTTGTCATCCAAAAAAAAGCTGAATTGACATAAAAATAATTTGATACAGGGATCCTTTACGGCCTGCACTAACATCTAGGAAATCATTAATCATGACAAAGGACCTGGTTTGACCATTGATAGACTAATGCCATAATTCTTCAAATTGGACAGTTGCTAAGGGGCTGAATGTATTTGAATGAAACTTTTGAACCGAGAAGTTTTTTAGTGCATAAAATACATATTATCACCAAGTAAAACATTTGGGGACAGTAGAGCAATTCTATAATTTTTTTTGCTACTTCTTCTAAAGAGGACATTTTTCAGACATTAATCAAGAATATTTCTAGGAAACAATTTTTTTATATTATTTATGTAAAGCGGTAGAAAAATGTATCACTGGTGGATGGTGTAGCCTGATTTAGTGTAGATAAAAAATAACTTTTATCCTAGTGAATTACTAAAGCACTAAAGCACTGATCCTTTTGCTACTGAATCAAGCATGAGTGGTCTAACAAATTCAAATGAAACTCAACCCACAGATCATTTATAGCCTGAGTTAGCGTGAATAATAGTTTGGCTTGTTCACTTATGGACTAAAACCATTTTATTACTATATTTGGAAATCAGCAATAAGCAATTGAAAGGAAACAGTTGAAATTTGCTCTAAAAAATAGCTTTTTAGCGCACATTTTAAATTTCTATTGCCATCAAAGATGGGACACTTCCATAATTATAACGAATTTTTTACTTTTTATTATGGAGATATTTTTGGACCTCAATCCTGAAAGTTTTTAAAGCAAACATTTTTAGAATGAAACTTATTTGACTGGCTGAAATTTGATAATCGAATTTGTCTATTCGAATTAATATTTTCTTTTATTAAGAAAGAAGGAAAAGTCTGTTATTATTCGCTCAAATATAAAAATAAAATAATTCAAAAAATTTTCATTCATTTCTAAATAACTTCCTGCCATTTTTACAATTTGTTCTATATTTTTGAAAAAAAATTTATTTTTTAAATTTAATTTACTTTATGAAAATACTTCAAATGAAACATAAATTTGTCGGTTTTATTTTAAAAAATTAAATTACTTAAATATTTTATTTTATATTATTTGGAACTTGTGATTCTTCAATGCAAGAATCTCTCGTACAGATCGGCTGCCTTTTTTAAAGCATTTCTGCATTGCAGGGTTTTAGACACGCCTAAGGACTTTCTTCTCTGTGGACTATCAAGAACCGACTTCCCTTACAAATACATTTTGCCTTGCCGGCCTTTATCGTGGTTCAGGGACCTTGTCCTCTGTGATTGTCTGAAATGAGAAACATTTTGGCCTCATATGAGATTTTTTGGCTCTAATTTATTGGGGCTTTACTTTGGACGTTTTTCGTGATAAAAAAAATCTAGAAATTTGGATTTTGTTATTTGCAGATAAAAAAATATATATCGTTTTCGATGGTGTTTGGAGTTATTTTATTTAAACTCAATTAGCTTGACGTTGTTTCATACTTTCATATAATTTTTATAATTTTTTCGTAATTGTGGGACTCCCAAAAGCAAATCATGATTGGCTTTGTGTTACTGATATTTATTCCAAAAATTTGTAAGTTAAAAAAATATAATTTGGATGTATTTCAAGTTCCTTCTTCCTTTTTATATTTATGAAAAACTGTTTATTCTAGTAGCAGGTTTTTTTTAATTTAAAGAAATATTTTTATTTTTTTAAATCTAATAATAAAAAATTTTTGTTTATTTCAAAGAAGTATTTTTAATTTTTAATGTTTCTTAAAAAAAATAAATTTTTTCTATAAATTCAAAACAGCTAAAGATATTTTTATAATTTGGGTATATTGAAAATTAAACATATCAAATGGGATTCATTTGTGTTAAGCCATTAAAGCAGATGTACATCTTCCATCTTGCAAAGACAGATCTAGGATTAGGACTAAGGATGAAAGAGATGGAAGATGGGCCACAAGAATTGACTCGAAGCAGCTACGATCTCGTATAAGCATGAAGAATCTGACCTCTCTACTCTCCATGAATAGTATATATGTACTAGTGTTTGGAAACTATTGCATCGGCATTGCTTTCACAGCTGACACCACAAAAATCAGCAAACGAGTCTGGAACACTGAACATGTCACTGTCGCGGACTAGTAGAAGGGAAAAAGCTGTCATGGGACCAGAACTTATAATGCGCCACATAATAAGCTTATGATTGGAACTCCGATTGGGGGCATCAATGAGCAAAAACATTTATGTGAGTCTGTAAGAATTCTAACTTTTGTTCCATATTTTGTGCCAGTGCGTATACGTTATGTTGCATATAAACAAATAATTGCATGTAACGTATACGTCAAGCCAGCGAGACGACTATGGCCATTTTGTGCTTATTCTGTGAATTTTTTTAAGATAATATTTCGAAGGTTTAAGTCCTTTGTTCAGACTTGTAGTTTAATTTAATATTGCTTACATATTTTATTATTTATTTTGCTTCTTCCTGGTCCTTTGCTTTTCTGTTATATCTAATATTTTAACAAATAAATGCGTGTAAATAAATATCGCCAAGAAATATCATTATAAAGCTTAAGCAGAGATATTTATTAACTTATCACAACTTTATGGAAAGTTCATGGAACCTCTTTAATAAATAATTTATAAAGCTTTAATATATCATATGTTTGTGAACGTAATTATTTTTTTACATTAGAGTTTTAATATAATAATTCTTACCCTGCGAAAGTTCTGATTTTTATAACTTAAACTTTAAAAACGAAATCTCTTGAAAAAAACTTCCAAAGAACGAACATCGTTTTCCATTCACTCTTTCATAGCAAATTTCATTTTAAGGCAAAAGCCACAAATAGTGCTAATTGAACGGAAACGGTGGTCGCTTGAGGCAAGTATCACCTAAATTTTGTAGATCTAAAGTCAATCACAAACAAACAGTTGAAATAAATATTTTTTCTGGCAAATGTTAAAATGTATTGTTGTTATTACAGCAAGAAGTACCAGCCAAGATAAGCAGCAGCACAGTAACATAATGCAACATCATAAAGAATAGAAAAAATTCTCTATACATGCAACACATACGAAAACAACAGCAACAAGCAACTGGAAAAACATTATGATCGAAAATATGATGGTGTATGATTAACGCTCGTATATTTTTTTGGACCAAAAACAGTACATTTCACTGAAATTTAAAAAAAAAGCAGTAAATCGATTTGGATAAATAGTACTTTTCGCAGTATATATTTTATTCAATATATAAAAAAATTAACAATCATTTCCATCATCTGAATCATTTCCATCAGAATCAGCTTTTGTGGTTGTTTTGTATTTGTCGTTTAAAGCAATTTGAATAAGCAATGCCGGCTTCGTTTTGAGGTAATTGTAGAAATCAACGCACTTGTACTTCAAATTACATTTGACGGTCGGAATCGCCATCAATGTTTGCACATCTAATCGGGTTTTGTCTGACGTCCAAGTTTTGTTCACTGCAGAGAGATTCGTTCCACTGATGCTGAAGTTCCTGGAAAACATAAAATATATTCAACGATCGTGGCCATTTCTTTGAATTCGCAATCGGCGTTTTTGAGATGAATAAATATCTCCACCCACCGATCCACAATCAAAACATTGCCTTCTCTCCATTGCATAATTTTGTCACTCGTACAATAGTTTTTGATATATCGAAATTGGGTGTGTAAATTTACCCCATTTTCATTGGCATTGTACAAATTGTATTCGCTCAACTTGTTCATAACAGCTTCAACTTCATTCCATGTTGGTGTTTCTTGCAATGCTGCCCACCCAAAAATTTTCGGCTAGCGACGAATCAGAGGAGAATGCTTATTTTTAAAGTAAACAATAATTTTGCATGAATTCGCTGTTCGCCGTTTTTATTTTTATTATGTATCGAAAAACAGTATTTTGAGGGAGAAAAGCAGTACGCAGTTTTTGATGTCGAAAAACAGTACAATACTGCGAAAAACAGTACATATACGAGCCTTATGTATGATGAATAATGAGGCATAGGTTGTTTTTATGTTTATGTATGTATGAGCGTTTGTGTATTTGGAGTTTCCATTTGGTATATCTTGTCTGTGGTGAAACAATTGTTTCTGTGTTCTAGAAACAAAAATTTTTGGCTTTTTGGCCAAATGAATTTTTAAATATTTTTTTTTTAATTTTCGACGACTTTTTCTGCACAAATAAATTAAATTTAATTAAATTTTTTTATAGAATTATGAAAAAAAACACTTGTTAAGAAATTGTATTCAAAAAATTATTTTAACTATTTCATGATTGAAGGAATTTAATTGGCAACATGGTCACACATAAAATTACAATTTCAATCGTGTAGGCAAACAAATTATTTTCAAAGATTATCATTTTCTATTATAATAATGAAACATATAGATTTCTCTACTCGACTTTTAAGTCGAGTATTTTGAAATGGAGCTTTTTTATATATATTTTTATTGTATAGAGATCAATTAAAATAATAATAATTTGTAATTCCTTTCTTCTATGAGTTTATTTGAAAAACATTTGTTTAAATATTAACATATACCGGGTTATCCATTAAGTGGTTTAAAAACCGGCGTTCTAACAAAGCTGCATCTAAAATATTTTTATTAAATAAAGGGTTTGCCAGGAATATGGATTATTTAACAACCAAAAAACGTATAGAAATAATTAAAATTTTCTATAAAATCAGTAGCTCATATGTAGCCACTTTTCAGGCATTACGAAGCATCATAATCGACCCACTGTGCAAGGAATCGGCAAGATTATAAAAAAAATTTTATGAGATTGGAAGCGTTACATATGTTTTCAGGCCAGCGCATCATTGCTTCTGTCAATGAAAGTGTAATGGATAATCCGAACCAGTCGATTACACGGCGTTCTCTGCTATTGGTCCCACCTTACAGCTCATTATGGCCTATTTCACATTTGGACTTGCACCTTCATGCATATAAAGTCCAACTCATTAATTAAATGCGGTTAACAATGCCGTAGAGCTAGAGCCTCAAGCTTTGCTTTAGTTATGGAGCTCATTTCTCACTCGGTGGTTACGTCTACAAGCAAAATTGTCGCATATGAGGATCGGAAAATCCAAAAGAAAAAAAATCAAAAAGAAAATCCCAGGCATCCGGAGAAAGTGACTTTTTGCTGCCCGTTTTGGTCTGGAGGTGTTCGAAAACGATACCGTCAATTCAGAGCGCTATGGCCATATTTAAACCGACTTTTTTGATCTGCAATTGAATATTATGAACTAAACAATATGTGATTTAAACCAGCTGGTGCCACGAGCCAAATAACACAATTAATTTTGGCCTTATTGGAAGGGAAGTTTCTAAAATGCGTTATTTAACATTTTGGCGGCGTCAATTGGCCACCAGGTCCATGTGATTTGATGTCGTTTGTGGAGCTCTATCATAGACAGTGTCTGTATGGATAGTCTTTTAGCATTGAAGCATTTGGAAGCCAACATTACCTGAAGTTATCACCTTGATACTGCCTAAAATGTGAGAAAAATATAAAAAGAACCCACTGCTATAACCAATCTAGAGGCCGCCATTTAAATGGCGTTGTATTTTAAAGGTAATGGCCACAATTAGTCATTTTATTTAACTTTAGTTTTGAAACCGTATAATGGATAAACCGTATAAGAATGTGAATTTTTATTCTATTGTAGAATCTATTAATATTTTCTGTAACATGAAAAAAATAAAATTCAACTTATAGCCAATACTCGCCAGCTGCATAAATCTATTGTGTTAATAGAGACATTTGAGGTAAAAATTCTTCTTATATATTTAATTTTTTTTAATATATAAACTTACAAATTATTTTATTGGCTTTTATTTTATAAAAGCAAAAGTTATTAATGCGACCGTAGAGATCTTACAATTTGTAGCTGATATGGCAGTAAATATAAAAATCTTGAACACAATTTCAAAATTTTTCACAACTAAAATAATTTTTTTACATGTAAAATATTTTATTTGCTTAACTTCTTCAGGGAATATGTAAATACATAATAATCGATAAAAATAATTATAATAAAAAAATGTTCATGTCCTCGTATATAATTATTATTATTTTTATAGATTGTTAATTTAATATTCCCTGAAGAAATTACGCAAAGTGGAAAGAACAAAGAGGAAATGACTCTAAAGCCTGAAAGATAAAAAAGATCGAAGAAACAAACTCTAACACGTTTACAATGCAAATCAGTGTAGGAAAACTGTTTTGTTTGGTTTTTTTTTTTTTTGTACGACGTTGGTCAGACCATCACCGAGAACGGTGATCACTACATGTAAATGATTACCAAGTTTTTTTGGTCTGAATTTAATGATATGAACATTAACGATACATGATTTTAACAACACGGCGCTACGTTTCACACAGTTCATTTCACTTTAAACATTTTAAGCGAGCGACAGGAGAACATGCTCATCTCATGAGGAGGTGATATGAACTGGCCATTACGATTTGCCCCGGTTAGATATTTTCTTGAGAGGTTTTAGTAAATCGTTGGCCTATGCAAATAAACCACCAGCTACAGCGGGCCTGGATGCCAACAAACCCGTTGCCATCGGTCACATTCAGCCTAATTAATGCTACAGAGTCGTTCAGCATTTTCCCAGCGAAGTCGTGATAAATATTTGCAATTGATATATGTTTTAAATAACATCATCTCCGGCCCTTTCAAATAACTAACAACTTTTAAAAATGCCTCATGCGCATTTTGTTTTATTTAAATTTCAAGATAAAAAGCTCTTAACAACAGATCTGTTTTTATTCAATAGCATGTTTCTTTGTGGATCGATTTTGATATTTACAATTTTATGTAAATGGGTAAGTCCCAGACCTGGTCCTAGACCCTGGTCCCAGACTCTGGTCAATATGTGATCGCACCGACTTCAAAATTTAACATTACATTTATGATCTTTTCAGAAACAATAGTCGGTCGAGTATTTTTTTTTTTTTCTTAAAAACTTTTTATTAAAATTAAAAAAGTAGGAGAAGTCGTTAGCGTGTTTTTTGGCTGAAATTGTTAGTGCGTTGACCACAAAGTAATTTATGACTGAGAACCTGGATTCGATCCCAGTTCATTACATGTCATCAACATAATGAGTTCTTCTGATTTACATTAGCGTGGCATTGTGTTAATTGTCGTTGGAATTGTTTAAGTGATGAAGGCATAGTCACTGCACAATATCGGCAGCGATTGATACTCTCTTCGTTAATGTACACTACATCAAGGTGCCCTCCTTCCTACAATTAAAAAAATGGCTACACATACAGCTTAAAAAACTTAATGCGTCTACTTAACACAAGAGGCCCTTCTACTCTGCTCTGCAGAATACCACAAAATCGCCAACGTGATTTCTCAGATCGTTCGTAACTGAGAACCACGTGATTTCCGAACAGGACTCTACAATTGATACACTAGATTTCCAAAATAAATGTCACCTAGAGTGATTATTGCTAGTAATTGTGAAAACATTTTTTTTATTTGTACTTTGAAATCTCTAATACTAAGAAATTTATTGTACTCCTCAAATGAAACCGGAAGACGATCAATTTTGTTTCAATAAAAATAATACGATTCATTAAACTTGTTGCTTCCATTACAAATTTTGCAAATATAATCTTTAACCTCATAGGAATAAACCATATTTTTATCAAAATTTAACAGCTAAAATGAAAATATAATGATTTGCAAATTTTAAGACCATTAGCGTAACTACAGGTGGGGAGGGAACAACATCCCTCTTTCCTAAAAGAATATTGTATCATTAACCTGTATTAGAAATTCTTTAAGAAAGAGAAAAATCGCAAGGGTAAAATTTCTCCTATGATCCTTCTTGTCACGACCCCCACCCTCACACCCCGCTACATCTACGCTAGTGCTTAAGACCAAATAACAATGAGAACGTCGAACATCATTGACGTTAACGAATTTCATTCATATAATCAGATGATTCTCATTTATTGCTCGGAAAATTCCCAAGAATTGTGTCATCAACAACAAAAGCCGCAATGGCAGTCTGTCCATATTCTTGAGATTTATATGCCTTAAACAACATCCCTTTCCGCTGGTCCTAGGAGGAGGCAACAGTGTTAAATCGTTACATGAATATTTTATCTATTTGTTTAAAAACTTTGTGAGAGTAAAACACATGTTTTGGCTACAGCCCACATCCTTTGTGATATTTGAATGCTGTGCGGCTTATGCTGGAGTTGTTTTGTTTTTATTTCTTTAGGTGCGCATTTTGGCCTTTTGGAATGTTTGTCTTGGCTTTTATTTAGAACTGGAATAACTGCAGGGAAACTGAAATAATATTTTTATTAAGAAAAAATTAGAAAATATTGACATGTCTGGATAAACAGACATTAATTTAGTTTAATTGCGTAAAGAAATAATTATGTTTGTCTGCTTTATATAGAATTCTTTTGTTGTATTTCATCTATTTTTGCTTCAATTTAAAAAAAATATTTTTTTGCACAAGATGAGGCAAAAATAATGCCACAGGCTGCCATTTTGTAATCAATAAATAAAAAGAGTTTTGTCTAAAATTGATGTCATTAATAGAAAAATATATATCGCTCGAATGGCCACCTCCAGACTTGATGCATAATTGTGCTCATTTTACAGCATTTTTAATATTTGCTCTCGAAACAATTGGCTCCGAATTGGCAATTTCTTCTTCAAGTTTAGGTTTTAGGACTTGCAAGGTTCTTGGTTTATTGTGATAAACGCGAGATTTAAAAAATCCCCAAGCGAAGAAATCAGTTGCTGTTAGACCTGGTGATCTAGACGACAAGTTCACATAAAAAATGGAAGATCATTCGATCTGAAAATTGGCGTCATAAAATGTTCAGCCTTGCTCGTGCTGTGTAAATGGCTGTTCCGTCCTATGATCGAGACAAAAAAAATTCCTTGAGCACCAGGAACACGACAGCGAGGAAAACGACAACGAAACTAAAATATTATCAAATAAGCAGTAACCATAATTCCACGTTATTCAGGGCTATAACGCTCCATGGCTTGTTAACAACTAATTCTCTATACATATATTTACATCATAAAAGCCAAAGCACAATGATTTGGGTAAAATGGACAAAAGCAAAACTTGCTCGCGAGGACTATGAAAAAGAATTTGTTTAAATGTGGTGGTAAATTTAATATTATAAAAGGTAGTTCCTAAATACTCAACAGCCGATTTAAGGAGCGCATAGGCAAGGAGACAACTAAACTCCTTCTAGAAGAAATTAAGCCTCTACAGTATCGTTTTCTTTTTATGGAACTCTAATCAATGGCAGATTTTTCCATTCATCAAAGAGTTGTAGACAACCATCCGAAATCTTTTTGAGGGCGGCCTTACATCACCTCGAAAACCATCTCGCTTTGGGCATGAGGTAGGAGGAGTTTCTAAAGCAGTATTTTTGGGTCCTTTGATTTGACATTAAGCAATGACATTCATATAACAATACTTGCTGATGATGCAGCTGCCCGTAAACTACAGGAATATATTTTGATTTTGAAAAAAAATGGTTCAAAACACGAAGGATAAAGTTTAACAAGGAAAAATTTGCTTATCCAAACTAACCAAACTAATAACCAATTAATACCACTACAAAATGAGGCAACATATATTGGAAAAGTTTTTGATATTTGCTGAACACATGGATGTTTTCTTAGTGCGACAAACATGTAAAATAGAAATGCCTCGAGTGGAAAACTTATTTTTCTGTTCACTTAATTTCTACTTGATTTGTTTTCCATATCAATAATTATTAATTTGGAATGTTGGAATAATAGTAAGCCAATCAACTTTCGTTAGATTTTTTTTTGCCAAAGAAAGTATTTTTATATTAGTTTTTCTTTATTCAATCAAGAAATAAAGTTTTTCTTTACAAAATCTATGCTCTTTCTATCTAAACTTCAAATGGTTTTAGTTAACAACGAAAACTGTTCTAATTAATCATTCGATGTGAAAATTTTATGTCTTTCTAATATAACAAACATATACAGTGGGCCAGAATAAAATTTAGGCAATTAAAATAGAAACATGCATAAAAGGAATTAATTAATTTTTAAATTAAATTTAATTTCATAATAATTTATTTATTACTATGATCAAGACGGGTTGCTTCGCGCAAATCATGTCCTAGAGATTTTTTTTTTTTTTAATTTGATCTTTATGTCATCCATTATACTACAAAGCAAAAATTGTTGTATTCAATTAAGAATCAAAAATGTTTTCAGAAAGTTATATAAAATAGAATTATTGTCATTTAAACTTTGAAAAGAATGTGACATCAAAAAATTATATTTTTTTTCGAAATTTTAAATCCTCATTAATGAATGGCTCAGAGTTAGTTTTGTAACTATTGCTACACTCACAAATTTCGACATGATTTGCTGCAAATCAGGCTATATGGGATGTTCTGGTTAATGGGAAATATACCACTAAAATACATGCTCTAGGCATGACCCATCGTGCATCCATACACCGCTATTGTTTCACCTCCAGGTTTAATATTAAGCCTTACATTAACCTCAAAGAGTTTTTCGATTTTTTAGTATAAATGATGAAAATTTGACTCAAAATAACAAAATAATTTTTTTAAGTAGAAAGTTCCTTGATTTTGAATTCGTTAGCAAATTTCATTGTTTCTAATTGGTTCACTTACTAATAAGTGTATTTTGATAAGGCGCTCTAACATGAAAAGGATGTCTTCTAAGGGCCCAGTGCTGTTAAACGAAACGATTCTGAATATTGAAAATTATTGTGAAAAACTATGAGAATTTATTTTCTTTGGGCCTTTTTTTTGCACAAATTTTAAGCTTTAGGGAACATTTCGCTGTACAAGACGTTGCTTGAAAAATATTTTTAATTATTTCTAGCCTCGCGTTGTTTATTTTATTATTATTATTATTTATTTATTAACGTTATTTTTTCCCTTAAGTTCTATAATGCCATTAGTGGGGGTATTTTTCATTATTTTTTCAATGTGTTGCATTATTTTTTGTGTTCCTTTAATATATTTTAATATTTATCCCTCTTTTTCGAACAGCACGTTTTTCATTAAAAGAGGATCTATTTGTAAAGCTCAGCTGGCATTAAAAAAAAACTGGGTGCTTATTCGAACAATTCTTATATAAAATAGAGTCCTTGTGGAGATCTTTTCTATCACTTTCAACACAGAAAATTCATATCAAATTTCTACATAAAGCCTTCCTCAACCTCTTTCCATTAACTGTTTTGAAAGCACCATTACAATGTTCTGGATTGTTGATTTAGTAAAAAAAACAAAAGATATGTAATATTTTGTTCTATGAAAGCAATATTTTTAAGTTATTTCTTCAATACTTCTTTGGGGCTTTCCTTTTTAAATGTATTTTAATGTTGATTTTCTGACCTCAAATGATTTCATTTCTCAATTTTTTTTAAGCATATTTTAACAAATAAATTTTTATTTAACAACTGTAAAACCAACTACCGTATTTATAAAAAAAAATACTTTTATATCATATCAAATTTGTTAAAAAAATTTTCATAGAAAATTTTTGTTACTCTCTGATCAAATTTTTGCGATGTTTTTAAAAATTAAAGAGGGCCTACCACTTCCCCTCGTCCTACTTCTACTTATAAATCATAATTTTGAAAGCAGTAACGCAAATATTACATAAGTTTTCAATGATTTTTTATAAAATAGATTTAAACGTATAGATCCAATTTAGAAGAAATTACCAAAATATCAACACTTGCTCTAATTTTATATGGTACTACTGTACTGTTGAGGCCCTATGCTCCTTATAGGATCGATGGGAACATGATTTCTATGATTTCTAGTTAAGATTAGTTTTTTAAGATTAGTTTTTTGTCGCTAGATCTCTAATGTCAAACTAATCAAAATAATGACTCATTTCTTATTGGAAACTATTTTGCTGTCTTTAAAACTTTATGACACATATTCCGCTTGGAATTTTCAGTGCCACACTTATTTGAATTTATACGATTTTTTCCTTTCTTTGCCATTCAAGAGAACAATTAAAAATTAATAGCAAAAAATTCCGAATATTTTAATAAATTGAGGAAATTCGTAAAATATCTTTTATTAACTTATGAACACTTTGCTCCTTAAATTACATAGAAAATGTCACAAAAAGCTATGAAGACAGCACGTCTTAAATTTACCTGGAAGAGCAAGTGACAGTTTAGATTATATATTTTAATATCTGTCACTATGTAACAAGAGTGTCAAGGGAACAATATTTAGCAAAATACCTTTAAGCAAACAACAGACAGGCTTTTGTAATTTTAATGTTTTCATTAGAAGAAAATTGAACACGTTAGAAACTGTCATTTTTTTAGATGCTCTGTGAAATGCTCTTAGAGCAAAGGTTCGTTGACTTTGACACCCGCTGAGTCAGTGTTTAAAAGAAATCGGGGGTGAACATTTTGACATTTTTCCTAAAGATGATTGCATTCTCGATATTTTCAACTGGATAAACATTATAAGAATTACATGACTATCTCCGTTATTATTAGGAACAATCACGCTGTGCCCAGTCATATTGAGGGCGTATGAGTGATATTTTTCTTTTTGTTAATTGAAATCACTTATACGTACCGTGTATTTAGTTGTAATGTTTTAATAGTACATTAATTCTTTTAATTAAATATATTCAACAACGCTTATAGTAGACGATTAGACTAAATTGAATTTTTTGGGTTAATTTTGGAGGATAGAATGAAAAAATAATAGTAATAATCAGTGCAGATTTTCTTGAAATTTTGTCAAGAAAGTGTCCATATATAATTTTAATATAAATCTACTGGTACTAAATAGAATGCTATAAATGATTGCCTTTTTATTTCATTTGTAAGTAAAAGTATGTGCATTAATAACTTTAAAGTGAGCACATTCCTACAAAAAACATCCTTTAAGTAGATACATCCCTAGAAAACCATAATGGTAGTAACACTGGCTCTTGTTGCATATTTATTCCTCTAAATGGTGCATAAACTCTTGCTTTGCCCTCATGAAGAGCAAATTGCCCAAGAAATTTATATTTGTTTATACGAGTATATATAATAAATCGAATATTAATAAAAAAATTTTATTTAAACTTTTACTGTATGGGTATTATATGATTGCTAAAATGGTGCACCAATAATTAGAAGCAACTACCGGTAGTGAAGCGGCATGTATGTGGTTATTCTAATAATTGCTTTTATTTTTTCCGGGAATTCATAATTTTTCAAATATTACATTTAAAAAATAATGAAAATTTTTTGTCTTTTTTGAAATAATCAAATATTCAGAAAATATTTGGCGTTATTCCTGCATTTCTGCATCGTATTAGAAATGTAATTGCTGATTTTGTCTTAATTATTTTATTTGTAGTCGCCTTATGTCTGTTGATGAGTCCTCTCAATTGCCCACTGTGCAGAATTTGTCGTCGATTATTATATCATAATAGTTTTATGATATAATAACTTGAGCGACTGATTCTACATCCTACCCTAAAATTATAACAACAAATTTTAGGGCGGATTGTTTCTCTATTTTAGAAGATTTCCTAAATTTCGTAAAAATTTTCTAGGTATTTGTATACAAAATGTTATTCTTTCTCTTATGCGGTCATTCGTTGTGTCGTGGCGTATACTTAATATTTATCATAAAAAAATAAAAATCATTCATACGTATTTAAGCAATTAAAGAAAAGGACTTACGTGCGTAATTATAAATTTTGCATTCCATAAATATAAATTGTTTTAATTTGAAACTAAAATTTATTCATGCAAATTTCATAATTAAGAACAATAAATATTTCTATTCTTCAACAGTATAAAATTCAAAAGTGAAACTCACATGAACATTAAACATATAGTTCAAGTATTTAATTTATTTTTGATTACCACAAATTGTACACTAACAAATTATAAGTATACATTTATATGCCGCAAAGTTTCAATTAATAGCGACTACTCCAAGCAACTATTCATTCGTGAATAAAAACAAATAGCTTGCAGCAGATAAATCGGAGTGCAGCAATGTGCGGAAGAGATAAAAAATTTAAAATCTACTTCAAAAAGAAAACTAATAATAGAATAGATGAAACTTTCCAAAATATTAGAGATTTGATTTATTACATTTCTTACAGTAAGACTAGATGGACTAGTACCTAATAGATTGCTTGAGAGCACTTTAAGTCTAATATAAAAATCCGCTGATGATGGTAGAATGTCTATCTGTTGATAAGGTTATAGAATTATCATCGCGATGGCATGGAAGCTTTATATTAAATAATATCGCCTGAAGGGCACTACGGTAAAAACAGGATCAGTTATAAATTCATGGGCAATAAAACATAAAAATATTAAATTTTTTGATCATTAAGACATCTCGTTCAAGGAGCGCTGAAATGTCGCCAGAATTGTTAAATCACTGTGTTATTATGATAACCATAGTATATATATATATATATATATATATATATATATATATATATATATATATATATATATATATTTGTCCGCATTAAATGATATTTCATACTGCAAAAATGTTATTGAATATACTTTCATTTCAAGATAAATAATTACTTAAGCTGGAACTTAAATAAGTCACACTTACTATCACATTGATAAATTGTCCAGAGGCAAAAATGGCTACAAGTTTCATTCAAATATTTAATGTCTATTTAACAGTTTTATATTTATTTGTCTGGAAGTTTTATTATTAATTTAAGTATGATATAATTTTAAGGTATAAAATGTAATTTAAAATATAGTAGGGGTTACATATCTCAAATTACATTAAAGGTAATCGTTTTATTATATCTGAACAAAAAAAACTTTTTTTCAATGCAATTTAAAATGTATTAGCGGTTACCTTCGAGAAAGCATTCGATAAACTAATGCCCGATGTGATTTGGAGTGCACTAGCATGTAGGAAAATCCCCCTCAAACTCATACGCCTCATAAATAGCTTATAACGTAACGTCTCTTGTAGAATTAAATATGGCAAATTGCTTAGTGGAGCAAGCGGTGAGAGTTACGATAGGTGTCCGACACGATCCTTAGTAGACTTCTCGATGAAAGCAGGGAGATAGTGTGGGGATTGCAGGGCCACCTGAATGACCTTGATTGCAGAGATGATGTCTGTCTAATGCCGCACAGCTACAAATATCTAGAGGTAAAACTATGAAGCGTAACGCTGCGACAAAATCATCAGGTTTTAAAATTAAGGTCTTGAAGACAAAAACCTTACGTGCTAATGCAGCCTCCCGGGACTTATTTGTATTTGGTGCACGTGTAATAGAAGATGTCAGCCATTTTTGCTATCTTGGGAGCATTACATCGACGTAAGGTGGATCTTGTGAGGATTGCAGAAAGCTTGTCAAACATTTGGCCGCATAAAGTCTATTTGAAAATCATCCGCTCTATCTTTGCGTATGAAAATTGCAAACTTCAATGCAAATATAAAATATACGCTTTTGTACGGTTGTGAGACTTGGAACGCTGCCACTCGTGACATGCGTAAAATACAACAGTGGTACTTCTAAATAGGCACAGTGGTGCCATTTAATAAATTTGAACTTGATTTGGCTCAAACATTTATTAATACCTTATTGCCGCAGATTCATTAATTGACTCTTAGGGGAACGCAAAGAAAAGCAAGGCGTTACAATGGGGAAAAGCATTGGAATTTATGAAATTTACATATTCGGTTGTACGCACAACAAAAAGACGTCACTTGTTTGTGCGCAGTGATTCTTAAACTGTTATCTTTAGCAATGGAGCGATAAATTAGATACCATAGACTATTTATCTTTAGTGAATACACTTTGGATAATAAATTTTGTTTATTCTTATTGACATTGGATCGGGTAATACAAAAGAGGGATGATATAAATATTTTTTATCTGTGAACGAATGTGAAAAAATTAAAATAATAAAATTCAAAACATGCATGTGTTGAGGATGTCAATGAAGTAAATGATAAACTATTTGAACGATTTTTTTATCAAATGCATACAAAATAGAAATTAATAATTAAAATTAAAACTCTGTTCTTCTTCCATTTGTGGTGATTTCCTTCATGACTGACTTCATGACGAGACTATCGAGACAGTGAGTGAAAGGTTATGAAAGCTCTTACTATATTATTAGGAAATGTACTTATTGCGTGTAAATTTGAAAATATTTAATTTTTGAAGCAATTTGCAACAAAGTGAGACGCAACAAAAGACCCGCCAAAAGGTTTCATTTTACACATCGTCATTTCTACTTGTACATGACAGTTTTATTAACTCTTTTCTTTTCTTTATTAATTACCTTCATTATTGATTCCATCGGCATCAACTACCGGCACTTATCAGTATTTTATATAAAGTCGTATTTATAAGTCGGTTAACACGTTCTTTGTCTGCCTGTATAAGTCTCACATTCATTTGAGAGCATACAAAATAAGTATACTTATTATTATATCCCAATACTGTCAGTTTTATTGTTGTACAATTTACTGTATCATTAAACCCTTTAAGAATTTTCAACTTGAGCAAAATAATTGGTTCTTGGCAATACAAATGGGTCGAGGTTGTTGCCATCTTTAATATTATTTCTTACTGTCCTTTTTATTAATCTAAAGCTTAAGCACACATACACACACGAGTTGCCTTTAACAAACACAGACACATGTGTTCAATTGCGAGTATTTCAAAGTAATAGGGTATTACAATAAATCTATTTTCAAAACATATTAAATACTTATATACGTTAGTTAATTTGAATCCAAAGAGAAATTTATTACTCAGGGGAATATTTAATTTAAATAGACAGTCAAAGTGTAATAAAAAGCAGATGGTGCTCATTTATGACTGTGAAAAAGTTTTAAAAAGTTTAGAAATATCATATATGAGAAACAAAAAATAATTTAGTGCAATAGAATTTTTGAACCCTTTTCACGTCTATACATATAAGGTCTTTCAATGGAGCCTTCCGAAGTTTAATAGTTGATGGTGGTCATGTTGATGACGACACATCTGTCAAATTTGTTGTTATTTATGTAGGCTCTTTTAACAAATCGTCATGGAGCGCAATATTAAAATTATTTTATTAAAATGGGTGCTCTATTCGGGCAGCGCTACATGCGTTTTGCTGTAATTTTCATCATAAAATCATCTTCAACGACCAGGTCCATTTCTGGATGAATGGGTACGTCAACAAATGAAATTTTCGAATTTATCACAATACAACTTCACATGAGATCCAAGAGCGTCCAATGGCATCCCAATAAAGTCAATATTTGTTGTGAATTTCGGTATGGCGGCGACATCGCTCCATTTTTTTTTTTTTTTTTTTTTGAGAATGACGTTTGCCAGACCCTTACCATCACGCCATTACGTCAGAAGTAATGGAATAACAGGAAAACAGGTTGAATGTTTTCAAACAGCTTAAACTACACTGAAGATTCGTTTTAGCGACCAATGAAATGTTGGCATATGAAGAGCTAAAGCCACAACAAACAATGCATTCAACATTATTTAGATTAAGATCATTTCTAATTTTTCGATATGTCTATAAGACGTGTGTGAGCGTATCTTTTTACGTATTTCATTAGTGTTATATTTATTGTTAAATACTCTCAAATTATTATATTAAAGGCTAGAAAATCAGTTAAGAAAACTTTGCAAATTGATTTGATCGTTATAAACAAATAATAGTTATAAATGCATAAAAGTTAAAAACGTATAATAGTTAAGAATGTATAATAGTTTCAAACGTATAATAGTTATAAACGTATAATAGTTAAGAACGTATAATAGTTTCAAATGTATAGTAGTTATAAACGTATAATATTTAAGAATGTATAATAGTTATAAACGTATAATAGTTAAGAACGTATAATAGTTACAAATGTATAATAGTTATAAACGTATAATATTTAAGAACGTATAATAGATAAGAACGTATAATAGTTTCAAACGTATCATAGTTATAAACGTATAATAGTTCGTTATAAACGAAAGTTCTCTATGCCCGTAGGCCTTTATAACCTTAATAATTTCTATTAAATACTTATTTAAAACCATTAAAATTGGGAAATCACTCCTTATACGTATTAATTCGTTATAACTGCTGCACATTACAACCGAGCTCCACTGTATACATTTATATATAGATAATTTGCAACCACCTTAATATTAACTCTTCAAAAACTTGTGTGCTGAAAATTGCCAGATAAATATGTAATTTCCACTGTGATAACAAAGCCAATGTGAAGAAGTAGAAAAAGTGGTTGTTCCTTTGAAATTCTTGTTGTGGAAAAGAAACCCCAAAGTGCTACACATGTTTGTAAGGAGCGGTCGTTGTTGATATATTCTATTTTTATATTAGCATATGTATGCACATTCTTTCTGTTAATAATAATTATATTAAAAAAAAATTGCTGTTTTGCCATTCTTATTACTTGTTTCTCCTTATAAAACGCCTTTTTATTGATTTCAGTATTAAAGCTCGTGTGTATGTTCGTGTGTAATACTTATTTTATGGCCATTTGGTGTTTCTTTTTATATCTTTTTTTATTTTTTGAAATTTGTTTTCCGCTCTTTATTGCTCCGGCTTTATTTTATTCCATTTTATTATTATTATTTTTTTTTTTTTTTGAGCAGGATACCATCGTGAATAAGCAAAAAGTGGACTAAAAAAGGAAATGAACGTGCAAGTTTGAAAATCAATAAAATGCAATAAGTGTTGAAGTGTAATGCAAGTGGCTTTCATGTTCTATAAGCCAACTTAGCTAGACACTCTTAGTGCTGCAACAGACACGAAACCCCCAAAAGACCATCAGTCATATACTCTTAGATGAACAGGCAGTCACAGAGAAATATTTGTAAGAAGTCAGGTCATTGACTTATCCAGCAGAATTGTCAATCACATTAAAGAAATAATATTTTTTTTTATTTTGATAAAGCAGATGATGAAGAAATTTTATTGAAAAAAAACTGTGTGATTTGAAAGGAATAAAAGACGTTTAAATTAAACAAATTCTTGATATTGATTTTATATATTTGCTTATTTGCTTGTGTATTTCAATGGAATTGTTTTGAATTTTTAAAAAGAAGATTTTATTAAGAGCAGTTAAAAAAATCTTTACGATTATAAAATTTAATTGAAATTTCTCTTTGCAGATAACAATCGGAAGCCTATAGTTAGTCCTAAGCCAAAGTACTAATCAAAATTTTCACATTAAAAACACAATATCCTTTCTACACTTAGCAACTGAATAGTTTGAAAAGGATACTTTCTCTGTATAGAGAGCAACACATCGGCCAAAAATCACAGTTCAGTATTAAGAGGGCCTACAACTAGGATACTAATAATGATCTCATATAACTAGTAGTGGGAAGCCGCTTGATACTTAGGTTAAGAAAAATTTTGAAATTTTAGCCAAACTGCGGCAAGAAAATGCCTCTTTTCAACGTATCCTTAATTTTGATAGTTTGATATCTGCAACAATAATATAAATAAAATTATTAAACAATTATATTTGTTAATATATAATCATTTCAGTGCAAGGACACTCCTACCAAACAGATAGATATGTAATATAAAAATTTTATTTTGGCTACAATTGTGATCAGAATTCTTGGAATTTTTTTTTAATATTCGTAGAATGGTATTCCTAAGCTCCTTGCCGTATTTTATTTCAATCAGCTCAAGGACATGCACAACTCTCATATATTTTAAATTTTGAAGATTAAATTTTAGCTATAATTATTACAAAAAATTTATAATTAATTCCTTTGGTTCATATAGGGACTCCCGAAAAATACATAAATACTTCTAAAATTATTTGCTTAAGCTTAATGTTTAAATCTTTTAAATTCTATGCAAGGACATGCCCACTTTCCTTGCGTTCTTACATATTCCAATAGAATTTTATGAGCAATTATGATCAGGACGTGGGAAAAATATTCAAACTATTTGATGGAACTAATTTTAATTCTACGTGTTGAATTTGTTTCAAGTCGAATATTTCTGAAAATAAACTTTTAAAATGTGTGGTGAATTTCAGTTTCAAGTAGTGCAATCAATCATATGACTGTCTCCCGTACATCATTGATTCCAACATTGGATTTTAGCGGAGATAAAAAAGAAAGATTTTTGCAAAACATAATAAACTTAAGTTTTCTGCATAATTTTACTTTATTTCGTGCAGGAAAATATCTTCCTATTATATAGAACTGAATACGGTGAAACTTTTTTTTTTAATATGTAACATTTTTGGCCTGACCTCCATAACAAATTTAATTTGAGTCAATTCAAGGATATGCTTATCTCTCCATATGTACTTAATTTTAAGAAATAAATATCAGCTACAGTTGTGTTAACAATACGAGGAAAATTTGTAAATAAATGCTGGAATTATAGACAAAAAATCCTTAAAGAATTTCAAAATAACTGCTGCAAGAACATGCATGACTCCCACAAGTCTTTTAAATTAAAGTTTTTATAAATTGAGACTAATTAGTCTACTCTAAATTCGAATACAGAATTGGTCAACATCAAAAATAAATCTTTTAAACTGGGAGAAGTTAGGAAAAGCCAACACAAAATTAGGAGTCGATCACTTTTTAGGTGGCTGCCGGTATTTGGGGGTTTTTTTAACAACAATGACAACGTGTATTAAAACGAAATTCAGTTGTATATGAAGGTGTATCAAATATTCCCAAATATTAGCAGCCACCTGAAAAGTGGTAAAGAAAGTGACACATGAATGCCGATGATATTAATGGTGTTTCCATTCCTCATTAACCTTAATTTTTGGAAAAAATTATTAATCTGAATACAAAATTATAGTACACTACCTGGAGCCAGATTAATTAATTTCAATTTTATAACAAAAACATACTTTGAGGAATTATATAAAATTGAATTAAAAATTTTAATTTCAGGATTAAAATGGAGCTCCTTTTTTTTGATATTTATAGAATCCTATCATTAAGCTTTCGAATGAATTTTAAGCCTTATTCTAAATTATCAGAAGTTAATTTCAGCAAAAATTATTACCACACACAGCAAAATTTAATAATTGTTGCTAGAACTATCTTTGACTCCATACGACAGCGATAATCTGTGTAAAGTTTTTTTCTTCAGCTTTAAATTATGAACAACATTTTTATATTGTTCTGATTTCAGAAGAAATATTATGTGGCTTGTGTGTCATTAAAAATTGCTAATTCTCTGGACTTAATTTTAAAGGGAAAAAAGTAGAAAATATCATTCATTCAATACTTTAATTGATGAGAATTCGAAGTGACTATTTGTACATACGAATGAGTTCATGCCACTTGTAGTTATTTAACAAAACTAACATGCAACTGAATGTGGCAACTTAATGCTGTAAAACATCGATATTGCATTGTTATGCACTCATGATTACTTTTCGTGTTCATATCAGTTAAAAACCTTCATCATACTCATACAAACACACATACACATATACACCGATGTGTTTTTGTTTGCTGATATTGATATTCGGCACTCAAACATGCACGTCATTTATTTTCATTTATTGTTCCCTGAAGGAAAATGAGCAGATGTTTTGAACAAGGCGAGAGTAAGAGATGTTTACAATAACAATGTAAAATAAAATAAACTAAAATGAAATGCAATGAATTATAAATGTTAGTATTCGTAACAAATTTTCAACCCCCTCCTTAAGAATGTGTGTTCAGCGTTCAATCAATATTGAGGTCATTTATGGATATCGTGCTAAATTTTTGGTGTAATTTGTTCTTTGATAACTATCACATGTAATTTGGCTTATAAAATACAATTGAACTAACTAGCCTATTAAAATTTAATAAAAAAATCACAAACAATAAAAATGTTCGAAAATAAAGAGAAATCTTAAACCTAAAATATAAATTAACAAAGCTAATGGCTTATAGCAAAAAAATTAATATACATACTTATAGTAACAAACCAAACAAGTTTGTCATAAGTTAAAAACAAAATAAGCAAATTAAAACACATGTGTATAGTTGGTAAAGAATAAATAACAATGGCAACACTGTTGTAAGTTAGTGAGGTGTAATTTGGGCTTTCCATTACAAAAAAAAGTTTTCACAAATTGTAATACGATGAATCAAAAAAATTCACGTATTCTATTTACAGTGAAAAAGTTTGTATAAATAGCTGAAATATACATCAACTGACACCACAGAAGTGGACCAAACACAAGAACGCTGATGATGAAAGTGTAGCGGCTTTCGAAAACAGCATGTTGTTCCGTTCTGCTAGTGTTTGTCAGAATGATTTACACATGTGTCTTTGGTGTAATTTGTTCTTTGATAACTATCACATGTAATTTGGCTTATAAAATACAATTGAACTAACTAGCCTATTAAAATTTAATAAAAAAATCACAAACAATAAAAATGTTCGAAAATAAAGAGAAATCTTAAACCTAAATTTTTTAATTTAAAAAATCAAATGGAATTTCTTAATAGTTTGTTTGTTGTAACAATTTAGCTTGACACAGCTTTTTATGGAGCAAAAGGCTTCAATAAATCGTAACTGCCACTTAAACTTGTATATATTTATTTTATTTTTATGTTTTATATTATTACTATTTTTCGCTTATTTTTGCTTTTGTTAATGTTGACTAAAAACTAAACAGCATATACTTCAATAATTGCCAATTTGCCAGCTCTGGACTATTTTAGGGCTCTTCTCTAAAAAATTTTTTCATGTTAATTCAAAACTATGTGAAAATTTTCTTATAAAGTGTTATAAATATTCAATAAAATATTTCTAAAGAAGTTTTTTTATAAAGTGAGGAATTTCGTAACTAATAATATATAAATTTTTTTTGACAAGTGGGAGTAAATTTTCCTCGAATACCAGAAAAAAATGGTTGTGCAGAGATTTTTTATTTTTGACTGAAATTGAGAGAATTTTCTTAAGCTTCAGCTCATTATTATTTTTTTCCAGTGTGGAGTGGAAAAACCTTATTTTGAGTGTAGGAAAATTAATGAAATTTTTAAAATGGAATTTGAAAAAAAAATCTTTAACAATTTTCCAATATGTGAACATTTTCAATTGTTGTAGGAACTGACAAGAACTTTTTACTAAAACTAAATGAAATCTTTTATAATATCAAGAATTTTTCATTAATACTTTGTTTTTCCAAAGGTGAGCATTTCTTTTTACCAAATCACATTAAAAAGCAGCTTTTCCGCCACACGACAAACATTATGAACTCAAATTTAAACTTTAATTCACTACTTTTTGGAATGTAGACAATTCAAACAACAAATAGAAAAAAAACTGAAATCTTTCTTTGTAAATGCCATTATTATTATTTTTGTTATTTTATGATTGTTGTCTAGTAACCATGAGCAGCAACTTTAAAAAAGTTCCTCTCATAAATTCCCAATTGTCAATTAAATCTTTTTCTTTTTTGTTATACTTGTGAGACACAATTCAATTGTATAATTCATTTTCGGCACTGTCGGGTCTTCTCTTGTACTGATATGGATATGGATATGGAGCCCAACATAAGACGCTTATGTGTTGTGTTTAAGAACACGAAAAAAGAGTAAAAATTTAAGAAAAATAATGATACAATATAATAATGATACAGCAATCAATTTGTTAAGTATGTTTGCTTAACCAAAAAAAAAAAATAATAAAAAAAAAAAATCAAAGAAAAAAATTTTCTTGAGAAACTCAAACAAATATATTTCAAAAACACAATCATCTTTATTTTAGCCCTACAATATATATTTACTTTTACACTTGAAGGGCTCTTAATTTCTTCATCTCTAGCAACACATTTGTTTTTGGGAATGTTGATAAGCTGGCAACCAATTTGTCAAAATTTTAGTACATCAAGTTTATGGCAGGGATGTCCCTATCGTCCTTCTGCAAAAGTGCCAACAGCCTGTCGCTGTAGGAGTTAAAGAGAAATAAAAAATAAAAGCTGGTGCAAGGATATAATATTTATGCCTTATGTATATTTATACATAAGTATGTATAAGTGTTAATGGAGATTTTTTCATGTATATGGTCCATGATATTAAAGGGAAGAATATTTTATAAAAATTTTTGTGTGACAACTTTTCATGAAAAAATGCTTTTAATTTATGTAATTTTGTTCATCACCATGACTACTGATATGTATGATTCAATATATTTTGTTAAAGCTTTTTCGGACTAACTTTTTGCTACACTTGTTTTCTAAATTGGGAACAAACTCGCGAATAAAGCCCACTTTCTTCTCGCCATTGGAGTAGCATAAATCCTTGATTAATAAACTTTAATTTTATACATGTTTCTCTCTTCCTGTTGAAAAGTTAAGCAAGCTTGTTGCACGTAAGACGAAGCATTTTTATCTTTGCAAACAGTGGCTACAATTTCCAGCACGCATGCATCTCGTCTTCCGATAAAAACCAATGACTTAATTTTACACCATTTTACACGTATGGAAGAAAATTTCCGAAAAATGTCACTTCAATAACAAGTCGCAATATTCTTTACAAAAATCGTATTGTCAACAAATGGTTGCGATCACTTCTTTTACAAAATTACGAAGTATTCTGTGTACTAAAGGATTACCAAATTTCATTCGAATCCTTCTAGCCCATTATTGAATAGCAAACACCCATATTAAAGAATTATGGCAACAGTCCTTAAGTGGTAAAATCAAGTCCTTTACCATGATAGGAAGTATCGTATATGCTAGTCCGAGCGATCGATTCATAACTTTTGCGTTTTTGAATAACAAACTTCTTTGAAATATACAAGTTTTTATATTTATAATAAAGGGTTTTCAGAGACTTATCTTGATATTTTTTATTATGATAAAAGGATGTATGACAATTATGTGTGAAACAAAATATTGGCCAAATGTTCACCATGGCTACAGTGGTATACCTCTATCCGATGGTTCATATTTTCAATGACTCTGAAACATAATTGAGGTTCAATGTCAATGCCAAATTATCACATTCACATCCTTTTGCTCTTGAATTGTTCTTGGCTTATTGACGTACAGTTTTTCTTTAAAATATCCCCACAAAAAAGTGCAGCGGCCATTTAACATCGCCACGATGCGAGATAACACGGTATATGAATTTGACCTTGTTTTCATGTTTATGTTTTTGTGCTGAATAATAATCATTATGACTCGATTTGACTAAATGGGTAAAATATTTATTAATTGCGTTTAGCGAGGTTGTACTGTAATTCTTCTTAATGCAACTTCAGTAAGTATTTGGAAAAAATGATATCCTTTAAAGGCATATAATTATCTCCTCGCCATTGCCGAGAATATATAAGCAGGCAATAATAGTTTTCTGGGATTTATTTAATTATTGCAAGTTACGTTTAGCGAAATTGTACTGTGTTTTTATATATATTTAGATACAAATTAATTTAACAAAAAATCATATATAGAAATATAAAAATTATGACTCGATTATAGATGGCAACCAACCTTCAATTCGGCTGCCAATTTCCCGTCAAATTGTGTCTGTATTGAAAATTATAGTGCAGAACACTAAAAGGATAAAAATGATGATGCAGATGTTCTAAATTATAAAGGCGAGGGTTAATGGCAGCTTGAAATTTTTGATTTACGAAAAGCAAATCAACCATATTATTTGATTATTTTATTGTTCTAATGACCATACAAAATATTTAATGAAATCATTCGTAAAAAACATGAATGAGCATGTATGATTTTCGATTGTGATTGTGTCGATCATGTTTTTTTTTATTGCTACTTGGTTTAGAAACGAATAAGAATTTCTTTGAGAACTTTTAACACTGAATATTTTCTTTCGATTGATATGGGCTGCTTGACTGAGTTTGTATTCCAGAAACTCAAAATCCAATCTATATAATTCTCACAAATAATCCGAATACTTCATTTACTTAAATTTAAAATTTTTTATTATCAACTTCAACCTTATTAGGAGATAAACATAAAATCCTGCAAGTCCTTCAAAAGAACATAAATAAAACCATTCACTTGCAATTACGATTTCAAAGGAATAAATAAAATGTCTCAGTTTGTTAAGTCTGTGCATACAAGTAAGAGAGACTAGAAAGTCAATATATTATTTAAAATTTACATACACACATATTTAATTTAAAAAAGCTTTTTCAAAGTAAAAGAAGCATATGTAAATATACTTGTTTATGCTTTCAGAAAGATAAGAATACTTACAAATATTAAATCTATTCAATTTTATTATGGAGATTTTCTAAAATTTGTAAAATATATAAATGTGTGCAAAGAAAAGAGTCCTTTTTTTATTTTCTGTTAGGAAATAAGAAAAAAATCTTATTTTTAACAAAAGAAAAATACATCCTCGGAGTAGCCCTTCTGAATATTGAACAAATGCTTCGATTATGCCAATTTATTTATTACATTGCAAACATCTTGTCATGTTAAGACAGTTTGTTTTATGGGAGTTTCTTAGAAAAATCTTTAAAAATTCTATTTTAATGCTTTTTATATGTTGTATATTTCTTATTTTTCATGTTGTTGCCATTAGTCCACCTACAGATCTTTTTCGGAGGGGATGCAGTCCTCTAACGAAGAGACAAATTGAGTCGTAGACTAAAAATTCAATAAAATTTCTTTATGAAATTTTGTATTTTTTCGTTTATTTTTTAAGTTTTTTTCAATTACTATTTAAAATTTTAATCAAAATAAAAAATATGTTTTTGTTTTTTTTTTACTTTTTTGCATTCTTAAATGCATTTTAAAAAACAAAATACATTTAAGGCTTCAAAGGGAGTCCGCGACAGAGAAAAAATTTTAAAAGGGTTGAATGAGCAAGAATTTGGTAAGAGCCCCTGATGTAGATAACAGAGAATTTGTTGTCAATAAGCCATGGAAAAAATTTTAAAAAATTACATATATCTTTATATGAAAGCACAAAATATGTCCGTTCCAAATTATATCACTTAAATATATTAGATTTCTTTGAAGAATATGCACACAAAAAAAAATTTTTAAAAAATATGCCAAAATATGTTGTAAATTAAAGCATTAAGTTCGCTCAAAAACACAATATACAAATTTTTAAGAAATTTAAAAACAATTTTTATGGCAAATAAGACACCTTTTTTTTCTTTAATATTTTTAGCGAAAATTATTTAAAAAATAATTTGTTTAAAAAAGAGATCTGAATTGTCAATAAATAAGTACACACGTACGTGTACATATACCAAATTGACTATTTCGCTTTTGAAATTTTCCACAAATCAGAATTGAAAAGCATTATTTCCACTCTCAGTTACTGCAATTTTATATGAATTTCTTAGGTAAGGAATCTAGATCTAATTCATTATCTGGGAAATTTATTCCAAGAAATTACACGAGATGAAGCTCCCTTTACACGATTAGCGCCTTTGGAAAGAATTCAAAATATTTCAAGAAGTTAAAAATAATTTCTTTATTAAATGCAAGATAATTTTTCATTACTGGTAGAAAAACCAGCCAAGTTCGAGATTACATTTTTATTTGCCACATAATTTCAGAATATACTAAATTGGCAACAGCGAGCCAAATTTTTTACATTGCAACTTTTCTATAAATTTCAAATTATCACGAAAAACCCAAGGACCCGATGACCTCTTGGTAATTTTTACGCAAATTTCAACCACTCAGAAACGTTTCGTTTTACAAAATTGCGCCAATAAATTCAAATAAAAATTTCTCTAAACAAATTATTCAACATTTAAACACACTGCCATGGCAAGGAGAATTAAGTCGCAAAACTTGTTTCTTTAAATATTTTTAAAAAATTTGGTGATAAAATCAATTGCTTCTTTCAAGGATATAATTTCTCTTTTCTTAATGTCGGCATGAATGGGTGTTTTTCCAATGTCTTCAATTTGTTTAACGGATTACAGAAAGTGCTGTAGAAAATTATAATTTCATACATTCATTCAAATTATTTATGGTTCATATATTTTAGTAAAGAAATCTAAAGGTGTCATTTAATATGAATAACATTTGTAATAAAAACTGTTTGTGGAAAGCTGTTTGTCCGAGTTTTACGGGGAGTTCATGAATCTAATTTTTTCATTTGTGATCTTCAAGTTTATTTGTGTTAAACATATATTTAAACTTTATTCATTTTATTTAAATTTTTCGTCTCGAATATTCCCTTCATGTGATACCCATATTATGGGGCTGTTAAAGGATTCTCCTGGAAACGAATCCAAAATAAAGATTTTAAATAAAAATTTAAGGCTGCAGTTTGTCAATAGAATTTGCTTAGAAGAAAAATTTATAATTTGTTTATAATTATTTCAAACATATCCTTAAAAAATATTTCATAAATCTCTAATATATTGAAATTATTTGCAATGAAAAAGAAAATTTAAAACTTTTTATACAATATTAACACTGTATTTGTTTAAAGCTTTATGAATAATTGGAAACAACTACATGTTAAATAATTTATCTGTCATGTTTTTAATGTGTAAAGTAAACAAACAAAAAAAAAGAAACAAATTATCAACAAAATTAATGTAAGAGTCGAGGCAATAAAATAAAATTTATATTTTTAATACTCGATTCAAAAAGAACATCACGTTTAATTACTTTCACCTGAAAATACAGCCTTTAGATAATTCAAAGCCAGAAATATCCAAATGAGATGTTAAAATAAAAATTAAATTTTTAAACTGAGTGTATTAAAGGCAGACATATGACTAAAATCCGTTGCATACATCAAGGCTGCAGATGTTGGTGGTATACATTTCTTCAAATTAAATATAGAGAAAATCTTTTTATTTAGCAGATTTTTTTAAAAAAAATTCACTGTAGTAGGATTAATAATGGCAACGAGAATTTGTACATTTCCACTTGAAGTTTTCCACCATGCAAGCGGCTGGAGAGGGTGTTGAAAGGTGGAGCTGAGAAGTGATTAATTTTTTTTAAATGCATTAAGAGATTTCCGGGCTAATCAAATATTATACACAAAAAATTAGCTTTATGGAAAAATGTATGGGCTTTAAGAATAACCTCTAGAAATTTATTACACGTCTTTCTATTTACTGCAATGCCTTGGACATTACGCATCTCTTGTTGTTTCAAGGACACTTTGAAATACCAGCAGATAGATGAGATCTATGCCCATGTATGCCTCAGTAAACGAGTCAGGCTTGATTCCTGACCTGTATTTATGCCAACAAAGTAAAATGGCTTCCCAGTTTTTGTTTACAACAAAAATTGTATCTAATCAATATTATCAAATTTAAGCTATGAAAGGATCAGCTGGAGTGATTCGTGACAAACACTATCTTACAATTTTTTAAACAACAGACCCCCATTGAATATGGCATAAAAATATATACTGAACTGAACTTTCATGCCCAGAAGAGTTCATGGTTTTCTCTACAAGGAAAGTAAAAAACAAAATCTTCAAATCGTTTTGGTTTGAAAATCAAATCCATGCAATAATTTTTATAATATGAATACATGTTGTACATTTTCGGGGAAATAGTAGTTTCGTCTTAGTGTAGTTTAGCTAATAATTATGTTTTTTCTAGAAACAATTGCCAATTTTTCTTTTATGTTGACCATAATTGTAGCACGGATTAATCATTAAAAATTATGAATGCAAGGCGTGTAAGTCCTTGCAACATTTTTTCCAAAAATTTTAGTTCTTTATAATTTGGAATTCTTATATCAAACTAACAAATTTAATTAATCTACAATAAGTATTCTAACTTTTTCGTCTCTCTTTATGATGACAAAGTACTGTGAGCCGCGGACAATATTGTGAAAATGTGTTCGAAATATTAAGGATCCTTATGAAGTGAGTACTTGTTACATCGAGCAGGGGATGATAATAAATACCTTTTACATCTAGTATCGATTACAAGGTGCAGCTGATAATCTTTGGTATTAAAAAATACTTTTGCTTTCGAGAACTATGGATGTTTCGAGTTTCTCTTTACACACCATATAAATAATAATAATACGATAAATTATGGCGACAAGTATTGAGTTAAGGACTCTGCATATTCCCTCAAAATCCATCATATTTTTTCCACTGAAATAATATTTGGGGAATGGAACCAATTCCTCAAAACAATTAAGGTAGACAGATTTCTTGTTGAACAGGAAGGATATGCCACAAAGCTGAACACATTTATTTTCACAAATTACAATTAGATGAAAAGGGTATTAATGTTCGTTAACCTCTAACTTTCTTAGAAATTTACATCAACAACCTCCCAAGACATTACAAATGCGTCAGCATGGCAAAGAAAAATATGTTGACAAATTTCGTAAAAAATTCTTTTGCAAGTCAGATTCATTCCATTTGTGTTCAAAATTATTAAAATTACTTTTTATTATGCTAATCTAATAAAGAGACATTACAGGAAAATTATGTTAATGCTAGAAAATCTCTTCAGTGGATTCAAACGATTACGGAAAATGTACTGAAATTAAGGAAAACAAAAGGGAAAAGAAAATTAAAGTTTAAAAGGGTGTTCCAAATTCATTTGTAATACAATATTGTGATTACATAGGATGTGCCATGATGAAGAGAATCAAGGTGCTACAACTTAAAATTATTTGACAAGAAAACAGATTTTGGAAACGTATTTTATATATTAAGAAAAATGTTTTAATTAAACCATTATATTCATTTAATTTCAAAGTAATTTAGTTGGCTCAATTGTAAAGTCTCTTTGATGACAAACCCTTTAAGCAGATATAGTTTGAAAAATTTGAAAATCTTATTATTTATAATTATTTCAAGTTCATCTTTAAGAAATTTTACAAATTTATTAGTCTCCCATTATTTCAATATCCTCTGGGTACCCCGTTCAGGGAAATAATGATTTGACTTGCAACAGAAAAACTAAAATTAAATAAAAAATTAATTAAAAGATTTTAGCCTCAGGGATAGCGTTTAAGAGAATCGAAATATATATATATATATATATATATATATATATATATATATATATATATATATATATATATATATATATATATATATATATATATATATATATATATATATATATATATATATATATATATATATATATATATATATATATATATATAGTATTATATATGTTACCAATTGAGAGCTTTGCACACCGTTGTTAAGGATTAAATTCTGTATTCAGTCATCAACTATTCTAAAGATATCAGAATAATATTATAAATGTTTCGAGCTTCTCAAAGGCCATATTTAATTATTTAAAGAATATATTTGCAGCCAATATGGGAGGTAATTTTCCCCTAATTTAACACATTAATCAAAACGCTATCAGCTCTACAGTATACCAGCTGTTTAGAAGGTACCGATGCCCTTGCAAAAAATTTTAATAGTCTAACCTTGCTTCTATAACATATTGGTTGAAATTTGGCCGTCTTAAAAAAATATACATAATTTTTTTTTGTTTGTTGAAGCAGTTCATTTGCCGATATTTCATTGGCCGCTGAATAGGATCGTCAGTGAAATCGCAGCAATTTTGAAACATTCAATGTCATATATTTATGCCAAAACAAACAAATTCAATTTAAGAATCCTCTATGGCATAAGAATATTACAAAAAAGAAATTAATCATTGTGGGCTTAGAATGCTTTTTATTTGGTTTAGCGACCACTGAAATGTCGGCGTATGAAAAGCTAAAGCCACAACAAACAATAAAAATTTTAAAACTCTAATTGTTCAAAGCGATTAGTTGGGGAGAATTTTTCAATAAATTTCAATATTAAAAATTTATAGAAAAAATCAAAGGTTTGTTTTGGCTTTAGCTCTTCACAACAAACTTTTGATTTTTTTCTATGCATTTTGCGAAGGCTCTAATTGTTTCTAACGATTAATTGGGGAGAATATCCCAAATAATGAATTTCAATATTAAGTATTAAAAATTTATATAAAAATAATATTGTAGAGGCAGAGCAAAAAATATATATGTATATGTATATATATATATATATATATATATATATATATATATATATATATATATATATATATATATATATATATATATATATATATATAAGGTATACTTCTCTCTAAAATATTGAAAACCTCTTCCAATTGCGTGAATATGAATATAAAAAAACAGACTTTGCCAATAACCACTTCCCTATTAAAGTCGTTAGAAATTATAAAAATTTCTACTCTTTTTTGTACTCTTTCTCTCTTTTTAGAGGCTCATTTTTCATTCATTTGTTTTAAATTTATTTATTTTCATTTTATTGTTCCTAAAAGTATGCATCATATTATGGCGCTTAAATTGCTTAAACGCTAAGGGATTATTATTATCAATTTCTTAGCGATTTGTTTAATCAGAAATGGAATTAAAATTTTTTTTTTTTTTTTTTTTTTTTGTTAAGAACAACACTTTTCACTTAATATTTTCTTATAATATTCAACAGACTACAGCTTAAACTGCAGCTTAATGATTTTTTTTATTTTGTTTTAGCTCATGGCAAAGAAATTTATCATTGTTTTCTCATGAAGGTTCGTTGACCTGTAAGAAAAACCCTACAAATTAAATTCATATGAATTGTTTTAAAAAAATATCAAAAGGAAACAACTTTTTACCATCTTGTGGGTGTCGTGAAAATATCGTAGGTGTACACAATATTAATGATGCTTTAATTTCTCTGCTTTCTAAACTTGAATGCTGAAATGTTTTGTTGACATTTCAATGGAAGTGGAACAATAGAATTTTTTTATAAACTAATCCCAACTAAATAATATATTTTAAATTTTGTATGCGAATATTTCAATGACTTGATTTACTGAAACACAATTAAGGTGGAATTAAAAGATTTTTAATTGATTTAGTTAGAAAACTCTAGAAAGAATACATATGGAAATTAGAGAACTTAAAAGATTTGTAGAAGTAAAAAGGCTTAGGGATAAGCTGTAATAAATAATGATTAAAAATAAGACAAATTTGGACATTCCAAAAGATGTCCCTTCATTGTTATTAGCATAATTTTGATTGTGCTTTTTCTGTAAGAAAAGAATTGCATGTCCCAGCAAAACAAAGTTTACCCTTTAGAAATTAAATGGCTTAATTGCTCAATTAAAAAAAAAAGATTTTCTAAAGGCAGTTAAAAAAAATTAAAGAATAAAACAACATTTCATATAAAGCACATGACAAAAACATACAAGTCCAATTTAAACTGCATGAATTTAAGCAAAAAATTTTCTAAAAATTATATTAATCTAAAAGGTTGAAAGATTGAAGGATAAGAAAGCAGGATTAAGGATTTACGAAATACAATTTACTTAATAAAAACCACACAAAAAAGCGTCAAAAAACTAATAATCACATTAATGATGAATTTTTTTCTTTCTAAAGAAACATGTTGCACATGTAGAGAGATACAATATAAAAATTGATTTCTAAATTTAGGAAAGATTTCTCTCATAATAATAAATTCCAGTAAATTATTTTTATTAAGTGTATTGCAAACATAAATAAAAGATCAAACAATATTTCAAGTCTACAGAGCCTTTTTGAATAGATAATTGAACCCAGACATCGCTTAAATAACATTATAACTCAAAGAACTACTCTAGTTTTACTGTGAACTAATTCACAGTTTTTAATTTATATATAGAAATTTTTATTATCCTTGCTAATCATTCAAGACTACTTTTTGAAATATAATAAAATGATAAGGCGTAGATAACGTTTCTGCCAATTAACCGACCATTTGACGCAGTCTTAAAAGTCCAAAAGAAGGCCTCATCTTGAAAGAACTATTCAATAAAAATGGCAATGTTTTCAAGAAAATTCTACGGAAAAACTATTCCAAAGGAATCAAACAATATTAATACAATTGGCTCAATTTTGAAGGTTTTAAAAAATTAGATAAATTAGATTAAAAAATTGCTGTAAAAGAAATTTCGGGGTATTTTAACTACATTTTTTTTCGAAATTTTGACTTATTTGGAATCGCCTTTTTGATTAAAAGTAGAATAAGTCTTGGCTTTGATTGAAGCAGTAGCTAGAAATTTATTTCAAATATAAATTTTTTCAAAAAACTCTCTTTTGGAAAATTTCAAGGGGCATTTTATCGAATAGCTTCATATACATATGATATCTGAGGGTGGCCAAGGTCATGGGAATGTTGACAATTTCGTTTAAGTTACTTCAAACCTTCTAAGAAATGGCTTTCACACCGAAAGGATGTATATAGAGAATGGCCTAAAAGAAGTATCACTTTATATTTTGGCTGCCGTTTTTGCTTTTGACATTTACGACGTAGACAATATAAAATTTGTTCTCAATGAGCCATGGAGTGATATACGCCTCCAAAATAACCTTTTGATCAAAAAAGAATTATTTTTTCCATTTATGATAAAATGGCAGCCAGTTCAAATTACGACTCTACTTTTGAACTACATGTTATATACAACAATACGTTCATTATTGCAAGTAATAGTCAGGAAACTTTATAAAGCTTCAAAACGTCGGACACATTTCTGACACAAGTCTTATCAAATAGTTAGAGACAAACGTCCACAGAAGACAGTTTGAACTTCTCAGTTCAAACTGCCTGAGACATATTTCGGCCTTAAAAATATATCTGTTTTGCATATTATGAAAAAATAGTAGAGGCGATAAAATTTACAAAAAACTCCAAGTCAATAAGATTCACAAAATCCAAGGAATTTATTTTTGAAGTGAAAGGAATAACATAGAAAGAGTCTTAGAAACTTGAAACAAGAGACAAATATAACAAAAATAAATTTCATAAGTCTTCAAGTGTTATTCATTTTAAATTTTTCTAAAATAAACAAATATCCTGAAAACGTAATCAATGAAACCGAAATATGGGTTAATAAAAGTTGAAATAGAGAGACCTCAAGCTAACTAAAATAAAACAGCCAATAAACTAGAAGATATATAAAATGTTTCATTAAAATTAGATATAAAATCATATGAATAACATTATTAATAAACTATTTTAATATTTTATTATTTGTTGTCGGCTTAGCTGGGTATATGCCTGCATTTCATTGGCGCTAACCAAATTATCAGTAGCCTTTTAGCCAAATCATGATGATTCGGTTAGCGACAATGAAATGCAGGCATATACCTAGCTGAGCCAACAACAAATAATAAAATATTAAAATAGTTATTTTGGAGAATATCTCGGATAACAAATTTGTTAAATATTATTAATAAACATTTATTACAACCAACTTCACAAACATTGCCCAGTTAGTACGTTTTTGCAGCAAATGTGAAATATTTATTCATTTTCTCATTAAAACCCATAAAGTATGCAACAGTTTATCTAAAAATGTTGCGTATGAGCGATATACATATCAAGAGCATCAAAGTCTCGCACATAAATATTGTTCATACGCACCTGTAAGCATTCATTAGAGCTGAAAGAAAAATAAATGTCTTTTGAAATATGAGAAAGAGAAATACTATGGGCTTGTTAGAAGAAGAGAATCGATTCGTTATATATACATTAACATAAATTTCATAACCAGATGAGTCACAAAACCAATATTCGTACAAATGTGGAAGTGAAAACGTTTCAGCTCCTGTTGGAAATAAACAAACTTAACAAAATGCAATAGGAATGTGGAAGTGATATATTGCATGATATTTCCATTAGGGGCAGGATAAAAAATATTTGCTACTTACTTTTAGGAGAGGCAAATAAATATTTTAGTCGTTTTGTGTGTGCTTTTTAAATAATTACTTTTTAGAGAAAATATAGATTTTATCTGCACTTTAACTCAGCTGCAAAAAACTTTTGTTGCTTGTTTGCCTGCGAGCGTGATTTTGATTGAGTAAGAAGCAATTTATGACCAAGAATGCGAGTTTAATTCCTGTGTTCAGGACAATATCAAGAATTTGTCTGATATACATTAGTGTGGCATTGTATAAATTGTTGTTGGGCTGTTTAAGAAATGAAGGCATAGCATTGATACTCTTCTACGCTAATTATTACTACATCAAGGCGCCCTCCTTCGCCGATAAAGTTAGCAGAATCGTCGGCGAGGTAAAACAATTAATAAAACGGCCACAGATAATGCTGAGAAAGTTAATGCA
Organism: Germaria angustata; assembly: GCA_963681545.1. Classification (NCBI taxonomy): domain Eukaryota; kingdom Metazoa; phylum Arthropoda; class Insecta; order Diptera; family Tachinidae; genus Germaria; species Germaria angustata. Next base: position 10,448,059 of record OY813001.1, on the reverse strand, counting down.
TCCCCCGAACACCAGAGGCGCTACCCCATTGCAGTTGAAGAGTAGATTTATAAGGAAAATTAAGCTTTCTTATCTGACCAACTATTCTCTCTAAGATATCCCTTTCCCAACATGTAACACCTTAAATAGTAGGCAAGACTTCCCTGAGTGTTATTTCTCTTTAAAAAATTAATTATATATATATATATATATATATATATATATATATATATATATATATATATATATATATATATATATATATATATATATATATATTAAATTACTGATGGTTTTAAATAATTTTCAGTTGTATTCCTTTTCATAGATGAAATTAGACAGCAGTGTGGCCTCTGAAGGTGAAATCTTCCTCAATTCCTTAATTAGGGTCTTGCTTTATATTATTGCTAAATGGAGCTTTCTTTCCCATAACGCTCCAGGTGTCTTATTGGTTACATGTCAGTTTTCTGTACAACAACCAAGCCAAAGGATTTCAGAGGTGTGTCGTTATCATGATGAAAATAAAAAGCAAGAGATTCATATATTTGCCTTGGAATAACTGAGTAGATAAAAACAAATTTCTATCAAAACCAAATTTATAATATTTTCAGTAGTACCGTCGTATATTAAATCTGAATAAACTTGTAGTCTTGTAATTCTACACTTTCCATTTAAAAGTACTGATGAATGATATTAAGAATGAAAAAAATATCGTTAAATTAGATTTATTTCAGTGAAATAGAAGTAAAATTTAATGAACAGCATTTAACAGAAAAGTAATCTTTTAAAGCTGCGAACTTTTGAAGCTGTGGAACATTAAAATGGGGGGAGGGCAAGAAAAGATTTATTACTTATTACTTCCCATTTCTATTGATGTATGTATGTCTGTCAATCTTATGTTTTCTTATTTTTTTAAACAAATTCTAAAAATGCCTTCAGCAATACGAAGATATTCTCATTGTACGCTTATTTAAGATTAAACGTGGCATAACAAAGGGCGCTGTAAATCCCAAATTATGAATAGCAGATTCAATCATAAGCAGAAAATTAAGTTTAATACACGAAACAATTAAGAAATTAATAATAACAAATGGCTTTAAAGAAAGAATATTTAATTTAAAAAAAAGTAAAATAAAGTGATTTATTCAGATGAATGTGTTGTGCTCTTTATTTAAATAAAAATATGACAATATTTTATTATCATTAAAATTTATTGTTTAGGATACTCCCTCTCCAAAATAATTGTTTAAACAATTAAAATTTCAAAAACTTAATGTTTGTTGACATTTCATTAGTCGCTAAAGCAATTTGTCCGTGAACTTTCAGCAGTTTGAAAACAATTCATGTCTATCGCATAAAAATATTACAAAATACATAATCAAAGTAGGCTTAGAATGCTTTTTATTTGGCGTATGAAAATCTAAAGACACACGAAATTTTATTTCTAATTATCGATATTTCGATGCTCTTTGAGTATCATCTTCAGGGCTAAAAACTTTCTGGATAATTAGAAATGAAACTAATACTTTTTAACTATTAAATAAAAAGACCTTGTGCTTAAAAAATACTCAAACTAGAATTGCGTTTAATTTTTAAAACGTAAACAAGCGTTGACAGTTCGAATCCAAAATATAAGAAATCAACGCGAATTTGTAACAAGTAGAATTGACAGTGGAGCTGATTACTTTTTTTAATTTTTTCCCTTTTTTTTTAATGACGAACTATATTAGTTTGCTTTGGAATATTATCCTGCTTTTATTCTACTGTTTTTGACATTGGGTAGAGATAAAGTTGTGTTTGTTGTACTGGTGAGTTTTTTTTTTTTTTTTTTTTGTTGTTATGAATTTGCCTTGTTAGAAATTATATGTTCCACTGTGATTTGAAATATTTTAAAATCTTGATTCTACATAATTCGGTCTTGTCTGCACATTATATGATGCATAAGCCAATGCAACACCACACAAAAGAAACAATATTTTCTTTTCATAAACATAAACATCTTGTATAAATGTGAATATACAAAGAATTTTGTAAATTGAAAAAAAAAATTAATTTAACTTAAAAAAATATTCTCCATTGTATTATAAAAACTTCAACTAATAAATAAAAGGTGCAATAAAAAAAGGTTGACTGAAAAATTTACTTTAGTTAAAATGTTTGTTTGAATTTTTTTTCTATGCACTTGTGGGTAAAAGGCTGTAGCCAGCCAGAGTTGGACATATCAAAAACTTTTGTAAAAACAAACTAGTAAAATTGAAGACTTCATAACTTTCGAACATGTGTTCAGATTCAAATAAATTTGGTGTCATTACAATGCGTTGTACATCAATATTTTATTGGCCATTTGTATAACAGTTAAGCAATAAGAAAATAAATATGGGGGAAATGCATACCCCTTTAAGTTATACATAGTTAATAGATGTATAATATAATAATTTTCAAAATAATATAATATAATCATAATATAAAATAATAACAATTTTCATAACTATTAATTTTGTTGCTTTTAGTTATATTTTTGCCATCTTTGTTGGTTACTTTGAATTTATTAAACAAAAATTGTTCTCATGGTGAAACAATTTTGCATCGATGATAGTAACTTTTTTGTAAAATTTATAATAGATTTAATTTTTTTTAAATTTGATACAAATTGAAAATTGTCAATGCTGTATTAAAATGAATTCTCCTTTCTTCGAAAAATATTATAAAAAAATATTCAAATATTTCACCCCTTCAACCGTCTTACTGTCTGTTTATATACAACGAAGAGAAAACACAGTCTTTTTGTTTTTAATTGTTGCTTTCAATACAAATAGACGAAATGAACAAAGTTTGTGAAACTGTTACCGATGGATAAAGCTAAAAGTCTGTCCGACGCATTGCCATGTCAGTGCGTTCACATTTCATACTTTTTTCTCATTCCACGCTCCCCTGCATTTTCAGACACATGCTTCGCTCCCTGCAGCATTTAAAATAAAATATAAAGTGTCTTGAGGCTTATGACGCTTTCTAGAGTAGAAAAAAAACTTAATTTTTGCATTCAACATTTGTTTTAATTTTTTTCCCAGATGCGTAGTATATTTGCAATAGAAGCCATTAACACTACTTAGAAAGGGTTACAACTACATCTCTGTTATGCCTTATTGTTAAAACGAAAATATCTGCATACTTCAGAAAAACGCCAATTTATTGCTTAGGAACCTCTATTGATTTATTAATATTAAAAATTTTGTCATCTAATTCAAAAATATATCTTAATAGGGTCTCTTAATAGGGGCCGCTAGCAACCTTAACAGTTGACAGCTGCCATACTGTTGCAGCTACATTTGTCAAATTTAGACGCACGGGCATAAGGTTCATTGAAATGTTCATGTGATAAAATTGTTTCATAAAAATATGTGTTCCTCCCTCCTCGTTCATTTTACAGTCGCCATAACTGCGCTCCATTTCTAAATAAATGAGTATTTCAACAAACATAATTGTCATACTTAGAACGATACCAATTCACATGAGATCCGAGAGCATTCAATACATTTTAAAAATGTCAATGATTGGTGTAGATTTTTGGTTGGGTCCATATCTTCTTTTTTTCTGAGAACGACATTGGCCATCATCATCAAGAACGTATGGTATATATCGATTATTTTACCTAAATTGGATAATATGGACACCAGCAACAATAAGGCGCTACTTGCCATAGAGCACATGCCTCATTTGTCATTCTGCACGAGCAATTCGAGGGCGTGGGCATATGAAGTAGAGGTGATGTAACCTAGCCACCGAGTTCATTGCGGTCAATTTGTACGTTAAGCCTTTTCTTGTGGGGTTGCAGGTCTTTACAACTAGGATACGAACAACAGGCTCTCAAAGCCAATATAACCCATGTCATCGCTTAACTTTAGCCTGATTTTTAGGCCAATAATTGCACATTGCCGGGACACAATACCCAGAGAAGTAGCAGTGGACATTTTCACTATACTCGTATCATATTTCATATATAGTGTCATTTATAGGCCTTTCAAATGAAAAAAAAATTAAAATAATATCCTGTATACAACTTGTTTAATTTATTTTTAAAGAAGGGAAACGCTTAATATAAGACCCTTTATTTGATAACATTAGTTCACAATAATAATTCATGGCATTTAAAAATATTTAACTTTTACTAAGTCCTATCAGAAATGATAATTAATTTCGTAAACATCTGTGGCAATTAATTTTCCAAAATGTATTACACTGTAAACATTTATTTTAATATCATTAACATCGCAAATAAATCAAGGTTAAAAATTAAGTCACTACCAAAGTCCATAACAAGCTTTTATTATGCGTTTTAATTTAATAGAGGATTTTAAAAAGCCTTGTTAAATTAACTTTTTAGAATATTTAATCAAGACCGATGAGATCTAAAGCAACAAAATGATAAAATGGTTGCTTAAAATGGTGGAGATTGCGAATGTAAATATTGTGCTTAAAGTGGAATAAGACAAGACAAAAAAAATCCAAGGATAATGATACACAAATGGTGAAGTGACTGGAAATGCTTCACAAGTAACAAATCAAAAAATAAATATCACAATAGTAATATTTATGATATAATTTTTTTTTTTTATATCGAATTCAGTTTTTTTCGCTGTAGTCAAGATTTGCGGAATCTTATTAATATAAATAAATTGAAAGCACTGCGCTAAATGATCAAAATTCAGGGGCTCTAATAGGGTACTTCTAATTTAGGATACAATACTCATAGTCTTTCTCGATCAGTTCACAGGGCCTTCTTCTTAGTAAAACTTGAACTTCACTTTGTTGTCGTACAATTTATTTTAAAAGATAAAATAAGAATCTTTTGAGACACATTTTATATATGAAAAACCCTGCGTATTTTTCTTTTTTTTTACTTTTGTAACATAATGATATAAATAAGATTAAATTAGAATTGAAAAAATAAAAAAAATATATATGAAAAGGAAACCATTTATTGTCATTAATATTTTTTAAGTACTGGATTGTCCTTATGAAATTTATCCCTTTTGTATTCTCTTTTGTAAAGTCTTTTATGTATAAAAGAATTACTTCTGCTTGTAAAAACTGTTTATGACAAAATTACAATATCCTTTTTCGAAGCTCTTTTCGTTAATATATTTCTCTTAATTTTATCGCAGTCCACCTTTCGCACATTAACGTGATAAACATATTAATTGTGAAAAAATTTCATAATATTGTTGCAACTGTTTTAGACAGATACATTTTCTCTGTTTTATTTAATTTTTTTTTTCTTTTTTTTTTTTTTTTTTTTTTTGAAGAAGGAGAATAAAGAAGAAATAGAAATAGAAAATTGACAAAGAAAAATTTGCACAACACTTAACTTAAATCGTAGCAATCAAAGGAAATGTTTTTATTACAGCTTTTATATCTAAAAGACATATTATGACAAAGACTGAGGGAGAAGGACCTTCAGGCTTGAGTATCAAGAAAAAGTTCATCACCATCGTAAAAATACTCTGAAAAATTAAGAAGAAAAAATCGGAAAATTGCATCATCTCTGCTATTCTAAATGCCTTTTGCACGATAAATAAGGTTTAAAGTGAATAATAATACTTTGATACTGGATCTCTATTACAATGAGACCAATGAGTAAGAAGGGGAAGCTATATTTCAGCTTCTAAAGTAGATGAACTTCTTTATTCATTTACCATAGGTTCTATAAGGGCTCATAATCTGGGTGATCCAGAACATCACCTCGTGAAGATGGTTTCCATTATAAATTTTTTAGACTACATCTTTTAATGTTTCACCACCATTCCAAAGTCAATCACTGAGCCAATATAAGGCTCACTTACTAGAGTAGCACTGCCTACTTCATACTGGTCCGCTCCTTAAAATATAAAAAAATGCTTCTTTTTATTAAATTTTTTAAACTTAAGCAAAACAATCAGTTTCAATTCTTCTAAAAGAACATGTTTTGCTCCATTGATAGACTAACCCTTAAATTTACTTACATCTCGTAACTTTTAAGTCATTATTTGCTTCCAGAATAAAATTTTCTTCTAAAAATAAAACATGATATTAAATTTTATCACAAGCCCGACACTTTTGCTTGTTTGTATCAAAATTGAATTACATTTTCTTTTAACGTGTAAAACATGGTAATGGATAATTATCTTACTTATCGTTTACTACTTAATAGAACACAACATTGACAATTATACACACACAAACACACACACACATATAAATGCAAGCTTCTAAACATGCAGCCATAAACATAAAAGTCGTTAAAAGTTTCATAAAAAATAATAAGAAAAAAACACAAAAAGACCTTAACTCATGACACTTTTGTGAATAACTCGTGACCCCAACATCTGTGTTTGTGTGTATGTATGTATGTGTGAGTGTTTATTATGAAGCTATGGAGATGAATTCACTGCAAACAATTTACATTTTATCATTTTCCTCTACAAGACACTTAGACATTTGGGGCCAGAGGATAATAAGACGAATAGTAGTGGATTGAAATATGCTTAAGGTCCCAGTCAGCACTTTCTAAAATTATATATCATATTCGAACCTTTTATAATTCCTCCGTGTAATCAAAAATAGTCATTTATGTTATGCGCTGATATTCGAGGCCTTTGTTTGGAGAAAATGATAACCTACCCGCCCCTCTTCTTAAAAAGTCATTTAGGACTCCATTTATCGATCATTTTTAATTTACTTTAGAGTCATATTTAAGTGTTTAAGCCTTAAGTTAATCGACTTCAAAAGAAGAGAAGATTATTAATGTTTGCAATCGCAAATTTTATCATTTAAAAGCCAATTATCGAAATTTTTTTTGTTTGAAAGGGTTTGCTTGTAGGTTGCTTCCATAACTTTTTTTTCGAAAATCGGACAGACAATTTTTCCGTCCAAAATATTGATTATCACATAACTCTTGCATATGTGGACCGAGTTTTTGTTGCATGTTGGTCCCGTCAGTTTTTTTCTCTAGCCCCATTTTTTCAAAAAATCCGAAAGTGTAGCTTTCAGCTTAGTTTTTTCACGGAAATGTAAGTGTGTATGTGAAAACCGGATGGATAAAATGGCAGCCCAAAGTAATGTTTATAATATAACGTGTTTCCAAAATTTTCATTAATAAAGGTATTCCAATCTCCCCACGGATTAAAATATAAACTAGAAATAGATTACATTGTGTTTTAAGGATAAAGTCCCTTTTTCAAGAATTATTTTTCTAAATTACGACACACGAGTATACACACAAATTTAGTAACTTTTCTTAAGAATGTATCACGTGAATAAATGTTTTCGTTATTTTTTTTTTTTTTTTTTATTATTTATACAATACGATAAGAAGTTATAAAAAATTTTCTCAACTTAAACTCTGATGGACCCAAACCAGCAATCTTCTTTTCAATATTCTAGAACACTACTCACTTACCTATTGCGGCACTCTACATGAATAATGAAATTATTTATTTAAATCATTTTTAAAACCGTCATATTTTGAACATCTGAATGATTAATATACGATCGCATGCATTATGTGCATTTTGTTTTTAAGCAAGTCAATTTTCAATAATTTTTTGTAATCATTTTCAAATCTTTTTTTAGTCGCGTAAGTGATTTGTTAATTTTTAATCGTCAAACGTAGTCAACAAAGACTCATTGAGGTGATTTTTAACAAAATTAATTTCCAAATGCTGGTAGGGGTTACAAATGTCATAATTTGTATAAAAAAAACGTAAAAAACAGCGGCAATATTTTGCAAACGCAAACAACAACGAAACTACATGAACGCTAAAGTGTTTTTTGCTCACAACAATGAATGGCAACGGCAATAGCAACCAGAAGAGAAAGTTGAAATAACGGCTTCTTAAAGTATTACATACAGCTTAAGCAACCTTGAATTTTCTCTCTCTCTCTCTCTCTCTCTCTCTCTCTCTTGCATTTTACCAGCATAACAAATAGTTGTCGTTGTAGTTACTTGTTTTTATTTTTATTATAATATCTGTTTTACTTTCGTTTTTATACTCATTCCCTCGCTTCGCCCATTCTCTAGTTAAATAAAAAAACTCTTTGTTTATGTATGTAATGAAGATGTGTTTTGCGTGTGTTTGTACGTGTTCTTAAAAAAAAAACAAACAAACAAAAAACAAAGTGGTGCATTATTGTGTTTAAAAACCCTTTTTTTGTTTAGTTTATTAATGGTTTTATACTTCAAATGCACACACACACGCGGGCGCGCACGTTCGCTCATATTTCCATACATGTGTACATACGTGTTTATCCATAAACACTGTAAGCCTAAATTTATGCCACAGCTTATACTTGAATTTTTAATTAAACTATTTATAAGTTATTTTAAGCGTATATTTATTCCATTTCGGAAAATTCTTACACTTTTAACAGTTATAAATTTGTCTTTTTTATGCCCTGTGGTTTTTCTATTATTTATAGATTATGTTTAAAATTCTTTTTATGAGAAAAACGAGGATGGCTCAATAGGTCCGTGAGAGTGAAACACCGGTTTTTGGATAAAAAATCATTTTGTTTTTCAACATATTCTCCTTGAGCTCTGTGCCCAACGTTTTTCCAATTTTCTTATGCCTTTCAAAAAGCTAAGAACCTCTCCTGCACAATTGATTGAGGGGCTCAACACGTTGAATTGTATTCACCTCGAAGTTTTTATACCAAATTTAGCTGTAAAAGAGAGAAATCTGTTCCGTTGATGCCCACAAATAATAATGAAATTTAATATTGAAAATATATAATTCAATTATGTTTTACCTAACAAAATTCAAATCTTAAGATGAAGTGCGTAATAAAACTGTTTTTTTTTTCTTCTATAACCTCCATTTCAATTTAAAATCTTCCAGTTTTTGAAATTCTTCTAATTGAGTTATCGAAATATTTTAATACAAATGAACTTACTTTGTATAGAAATCCTCGCCGCCACACAAATCAGACGAATAATGTTAAAGAGGCTTTTGTCTTGCTGTTCCACTTGTCAACGAATATTAATCTGCAAATAGAGCCAAAGAGAAGTACGTTCTTTATAAATAATACTTGTTAGTGTCATTAGATTTGAAGTTTAAATTAGATTAATCAAAATAAACTAAAAGGCGGCTTTGATTTATGCGGGAGCACTCAACATTACGACATGCCTAAAAGTTTGCTATTCATTTTGACGATAAAAAAGCTATGCTTGGCTTGATATGGAAAACTAAATTAGCTTCCATTTGACAGGATATGTGTTGACGTATGTACTCGTATATGTTTTTACATATTTTCAAGAGCATGAATGTTCAATATTTATTGAAGGATTGTTAAAAATCTTATATAAATTGTTTCGCATATTATGCATGTAGCAGTGATTCTGTCGGTGTGTTTTAGACTTTTTTTGTATTGCTTAATTTAAATTTGTAATTAATTCATATGCTTGAAAAATATTTAGCTGACAGTTTTTTTTTAAACTTGCTGACTGATTTTTTAATTAGAACGAAAATTTCATTTGAACATTTATATTTAAAACAACAGTTGCAAAATAAAATTGAAAACAATGCTCGAATGAAATATTCTTTTGAATTTATAGAAACAGAAGGGAGACTAGTTGTGACCTGACTTTTGTAAATTTGAACGAAATTTTGGATGGGTTATTTGTAGTGGACATAAAAATAAATTTAATATTTTAATTGTTGTCTTCAAAACGAGTAATCGTAACGATTTTTGTTTAATGGCTTGATTTATTAAACTAATTGCATTAACAGCAACAATAAGAAACTCAAAATTTATTTTTATTTTCAATACAAACAATTGAAATGAATTTTTGAAATATGCTTCAAAATTTACAAAATCGAAACGATTGCTTCTTAAAGATTCATCAATATTTAAAATGTAATAGAAATTTTTTTAAAATTTATAAAAAAAACCAAATCTGTAAACTAAACTCTCCGAAATTTACTTGGTACTTTGTTGGCCATCACTAAAAATTTTAAAAGGCCATCACAAGAAAATAAGTTTTGAAATTGGAATAATAACTTTTGTAAATATATATATATTTTTTTTTTAATTTATTAAAATTATTCATGATAAAATATAAATATATTATTTCTTCAGTAAATTTATTAATTTTATTTGTGACATTTTTTGAAAAAGATTATTTTTTGTAAATTGAACTGTCTACATGCTAGAATTTTGCTGCTATTAGCCATTGTGCACGCTTCTATTAAAACTTTCAAATAATAAATTCGATATACAAAACTATAATCACAGAAGGATGGAAAGCTTAAAAATTTAAGCAATTAAGAATTTAATTTTATCTTTCGGTGGTAAGAAAAATACAAATTGTGTTGCTTATTTGAAAGCCTTCTCCGCCTGCTATGATTATTTTTATTATTCTCATTCATTATAGGAGACTTTTCAAATAAGTGAACGATGATTGATAGTCTATTGACGAGTTGGCATTATTGAAATGCAACCATCTAAATAATAGATAAATAAAATAAGAAACACCATAAGCAACTATTCGACAAATACTTTTTTGATATAAAAGAGTTCTAGTATTAGAATTAACTTCTAACTTCGGCCATCAGAAAATTTTCGAAAATCAATTTTCATAAAATCTTGGTGTTTTGAGGTGCAACACATATATTTTGAATTTTTTTTTCGCTAGAATAACTGCATCTTTATATATACAGAATATAGCTTGAGACATTCTATAGATTTTGGCTTCGCTTAGTTTTCGTGCGAATATGAATCGATTTGACGAAATTTCGAAAATAGATTTTTCGAAAAATTTTATTTTTGAAATAATTTTTTACCAACTCCTTCCATCGACCGTAACATCTTGACAGCTCTTGAAGAAAAAAACATACTTCTTTAAAAATCGATTCCTATTTTTCGAGAAATATATCGTTGTCGAAAATGTTCGAGGATACAATTTTCGAAATAATTTTGAAAATTCTTAGCGATTCGGTTTCCTGAATTCAATCACTTCTTTGAGCTCCCTAAAATGATGTAAAATTTCGTAAATTATATCTCAACTAATTAACTGATATCAGTGTTAAACGTTAAACAAAATGTTTTGTTTGCCAAAAAATATTCGCTCAGAATTGGCTGTAAATTAAAGAAATGAGAAAAAAAATTTCAAAAAAAAGATAATTCCTGCAATAGCCTTTTTCTTTTAAATACACGTAAAACATATTTTATATTTTTTATATTAATTTTATTTTTCCACATAAATATTTGCCTGTGAAGGTTTCTTCGTTTATTGCTTTCGTTATATTTCCGCTTTCATTTTGTTTCCTGTAGAATCCGCTCCAAAATGGATAAAACAGTCAATGGCTTTTCAGCTCATTTAATGTTTGCACACAATATTTGCCATTATCATTATTATTATTATTATTATTATTATTATTATTATTATTATTATTATTATTATTATTATTATTCAAATATTTAATAAACCAACACATATTTATTAAAGTGAACCTCTTCAGCACGGCCTTCCTTTCTAACTCTGGGTAATATAAAAGAGTCAATATGTGTAGTGGCTGTGTTGGTATAATTGAATGTTTAGAAAAATATACACACACATACAGTCACATTTGCATAATATCATTATGAAAATGTATTTTTATATTGAAAGCGCATAAATATTTGTGGTGAAAAGAAATGGAATGGACCATTTGAGAAGTTGACAAACAATAAAAATGAGACCAAGAGTGATATAATTGGATATGCCCATATGTTTAGAATATTAAATATTCGTTTCGAGAGTGAGTGGCAAAGTAACCAAAAGTTCTCAGTATGTGTGTTTATTTGTGTTCTTGTTATTAATTAAATTAAAAACAAATGGCTGCAAAATTATACCAGCTTAATCATGTTATTATGTTTCAATAAATTTATGAAAGTGCATAAATAATTTGATTTTTGCCACTTATTGTTGCAGAACTGGGGAAGTATCATCTTTATTTTCTAATTAAAATATTTCTTTACCTCCTTTTAACTTTCCGCTGTCAAGGAATGGGGATTTATTGGGGTTTTCATCAGATCTCAGCGTGAAGAGGTGCTGTTCTGTTGTTTTTTTTTTTGCGATGATATCCATCTAATTGCATACACATATGTGTGCATATGTATGTATGTGTACTTGTTCTTCAAGTTCCAAAATAAAATGGCTTCCCTCAACACCCTCAAAAAAATCGATCCAAGAAGCCAACTGACCTCCCTTCTCCCTGGAAAAGAGGATAACATCATGACAAAGGTCACTCAGCCACCACACCCTGGCAAAAAAAGGTACGAATCAAATCAACGAATCAAATCAATGCTCCTTATCACTACACCAAACTAACAGAGGGCGTTGTTTCTAGGCAACGACAGATGGCAGCCCCATTATCCTAGACCGGCAACAGCAGATCAATCATCTACTTAGCAGGAACAACAACAAATTAATGAAACTGATACAAGCAAAAATAACAATTAGAAAACGACTACAGGAACTCATGTAAAATGAAAGATGTTTTGTAGAGACTAAATGCTCCCAAGAGGGGTAATGGAGAAAAAAATACCCTCTCAGCTACATGATGCAACAATTGCGATATAGGGACGTCTGCTTATTTTTCCGTTCAATTTTTTATCACAGTGTAATTAGAAAAAAAAATAAATGTGTTGGAGTTACTTTTTACTTCAAAATTAAAAATTTTGTTATTGCTAAAGTTATTAAAATAAAAAAGTCTATAACAGGTAGAATTGGCAGCGGAGCTACCAATTTTTTTCAAAATTTTTTCATATCTCCATGTTAGAAATTCTTCATTTGTTTTGTTTATTATCCTGATAACTTTGAGATATTATCCTTTGCTGTCAATCGTTTATTCTGTTGTTTTTAGCATAAAGTTAGACTTTTATTTGTTGTATTAATGAATTTATCTACTATTAACTGACCATGATGTGTACTATTTTGTCCGAAATTTTGTTTTGCAATACTAATTTAAAAAAAAAAATTTATAGAAAATAAAACAAATTGTTAACAAAAACGGAAAAGAGTAGGGCCACAAAATTTCAAGTCACATTGATCTACAACCATAAGTATTCCTGTGATATTGTTGACATAACTTATCATTGTCTCTTATCGTAAATTAACTTTTAGGAAAAATCAATAAATTCGGTAAACATTTACACAAGTTCCTAAATATTTTTTACACAGGCACTTATCAAATTTCACACATTTTTGCACTATTTTGTACTAATGAATAAATCCCAAACCAACCGACACGAGACATCTTCTCTAAATCGCATTTGACCCAGCAGTATAAAAGTTTCCAACTTTTACCACGTTTTACACCACTGTAATTATGTCTTCTAACAAGATCATGACGTATACTTAATTGAATATTGCGTATACGCCTTGGAATGACTCAAGCCTAGAAACAGCTGTACAATTGATTTTAAACTTTTTTGTAGGACTTGAAATTGAAAGAAATTTAATTAATAGTAAAAGTTGTTTATATCAATTACCGCGTTCAGATAAAATGTACCGTTTTTGAATCATGAATCCAGCCAAACTTACGAAACTCTTCGACATTTTTTTTTATTCAAAGAATTTTCAATACATTTTTTAAGTAAAAAAATGGTTAAATTAATAAAATCATTAAAAATCTTGTCTTCAAAATTTAAAAAAATCTTTGAATTTGTATCAAATGTTGCGCTTAAAATTTATTAAAAAAACAATTTATGTTAGATAAAATAAATACTATATATTTGAATATATAGTTGGGGCTTTGATATTCGATTTTTTGCTCTTTCTAAATTATGAAGATTTTTTATGATAAAATCTCTTTATCTTTTATGGTCAAATTAGTCTTAGAATTTTATAAAAATTTCAAGAATCTTACAGGACCTTCAGGGCCATCATAACCTGCAAGGAATCATGCAATTATTAGCGACGATATAAATATAATTATGAAGCCAACAATATGTGATTTTCTTTGTTTTTTTTATGTTTTTTTTTGATTTTTCTCTGGCAAGCAAACATGGGCGAAATGTGTTTGCAAATAATTATTTAATCAAAAATCCAAAACTTTTAAGTCACTGAAAAAATATTATTCTAGTTAATAAAAATTATGTCTGCAGAGAAACTGAAATTACACCAAAAAGTGTCAATATGGAAATCAACATTTTTTAATTGTTAATCAAATTTTTCCAAGGTGGAGTGTGTTGAATTATATTTATTTATATACATTGCATGTGTTTGTGTGTGCACATGTATATATAGTATGTATAGCAAAGCCGGTGTGTACAATATTATCAATTATAACGCTCCAGTAAGTGTGCAATTAATTATTGATTACGATATTAATTTGATTAGAATTAAGTACTTATTTAAAGTTAATTAATTGTTTTATTAAGGCTAATTATTTTTCATATTACAGCAGGTCCGAAAACACATTCTTCAAAAGAAGACTTTACAGCACTAATAGTGGATTATACAACTTGCTTAGAAAAATTATAAAAGAAAGCTTAATATAAGAGTTAATTAATGATATTCTTGTTACCACAGTGCTGGCTCCCGGCACATGCCAACACCTGCAGAGTTATATCTGCACACTTTTTTGAAATAAAGTTTAATGTATATAAAGTAAGATGCCACTGTTAGTTTTCTGGATGTTTTCATACTAACATCATAACCGGAAGCCATAGTTCTTAGAGTAGATCCTAAATTTTGCAGCCGATATGTCACAATTCCTGTCTTTAATGCAACAAGATAAGCATGCGGAAAAAGATGTTCGGTGGTATTACTATCTTTTATAGTTTCAAACTCTGGTGTTGATATAAAACAGCAATTAACTATTTTATTGATTATTTAATTTAATAAAAAGTTCCCTGGAGAAATAAGTCACAACATGATAATATAGGAATTCTAACAAGTAGAGAAAGTTTTAAAACGGCTAGAATCTGAAGGAAAGATATAAAAGTCGCAAGAACAGATCTAATAAGGTTCTAAGGGTTCTTTTGGAATAGCATTAATTTATAATAAAAAAATTTAAGGTCTACAAAAATGTTCAACATTAGTACGGGGATGTTTCTGTGTAATGAATTAGAAAAATATTCTGTATATGACGCTTCTAAAACTTAACGCAAATAGCAAATACTTATACAAATGAAAGCTTTTTTTAAATAGCTTATATAACGTTTTAAATATTACAAAAAGTTTACTCATCCAGAGAACGATATAAGACGCCAACAAGTTTCATATAAAAATCAATAAGAAATTTCTACGCAATTTTCTTCAATGTTTGAAAGGCCATATTGATTAAATATTTATTTGAAATTACAAAAATTTACACGCTTATGTATACGTCGTGTCAATAAATATTTTTATATTTTCCCGCCACCAGATTGCCCTTTTTTCCCAGTGTGCAATTGTTCGGTGAAAAATTTTTTAATAATCAATAAAAACAAATCTCAGCAAATTATGGAAAATTGCTTTTAATCTCCTTGGAGAGTTTAATTAAAAATGTTTAACCCTAAAACTGATAGTCCATACCATCCGTTTTATGCGCTGTTGTATTTCATGCATGTGGCAAGTTGCACAGCAAAACGCATACAACGTATGGACGCATAGAACCCATAAAGCATCTTTACTTTCCACTTTTGAATGCGTCTAATGCATCATAATAAAAGGTCAGCTGTTTTTGATAGCCAAGGATGACAATGATATCGATAAAAAAAATTGTGCGGTGGATTTTAATTTTCCCTTTTTTTGCATTAGAAAAGATTTTTATAAAAGAAAAAGGTTTCGTAATAAAGTTTACAACTATTTTTAAGAATAAAATACATTAAAATAAATTTTTAACACATTTCTTTTATTAAATACATTTATATTGTAGTTATCGCTTATTTTTATGTACCGAGTGTCAACTCTGTTGTATTTATAATTTTTTAATCACAATCTTATGGAAGTTGCAAAAACCACTCTCTTATCGTTCCGTGGTCTTTTGCAGCTTTTCGTAGGGCCCGAATATAAATTCCATAAATTCTTTTAAAACCACAATTTCACATTCCATTTCTGCCAAAATTATTTCTATTTGATATAAAATATTTCCACTACAACTGATCAAAATAAAAAAGTGGCGCATAAAACGCATTATACGTAACTTGCATTTAGAAACGCATCGAAGAACGTATGGTATGGACTTCAAGCTCAAATTAACAACATCACAACATCATCCACTGGCTTGTGTTAAATATTTCATGATCCCACTGTGGCGTATAAGGAAATAGAGAGGAAATGCTGAACAATGGATGTAGAGCGATAGTAGAAGAGGAAGAATAAAAATCTTATGGTGGAATAAAAAGTACAAACGCAGAGAGCATCACACTTCAAGTCTATTTGGTAAAAGATATTATCTCATGCTTCCACTTTTTCCCAGTGAATTCTCAGCATCATACATTAGCAATTACGTTAGATAATTTCTGTATTTTTTGTTCCTAAAGTTAAGAAAATAATTAAGTGTCCAAAGAATTAACATCACCGGGTTCCGAACACTCTTAAAAACTTTTGGCCGCATTTTCTTTTTTAAACACATATTGCAACTTCTACATCAAGCTCCTTAAAGACAATCTAATAAAAATTCTGCTGGCAAAATCACTTCTTAAATATATTTTAAGTCTCACTTACATTTTTCTGCTCCCTTAAGCTTTATTAATGGGCACTAAAATTGATGATTTATTTAAGGTAAAAGTAAATCCAAAACTTGTAATAAATTTTGTTTTATTTGGAATTCGCAAGCACGATAAATAAGCAAATATTTAATTTGCATGAATATATTTAAAGGGGCTTTCGATATGGCCGGGTCGAATTTAAAATAAGTTTATTTGAAGGCTTATTTTAATAACCACAGCAGTTGTGGAAGTCTACACAGATTCGTAAGATCCCATACTTTGCAGGCATGGCCTGAGTTGTTTTAAATTTTGAAAATTGAACGACATACAAACTCATTAGTTATTAATTATTTAAGAGAGATAACGATATGACTGCCGCACACTGTCAATCTAGAGCAGACTTTACTAGAAAACTCTTTACAAAAAAAAAACTTAAAGTAAATAAATAGAATTACTACGAGACCCTCAGTGCAAAATCAAATATAAAATAATACAGTATGAAACGTGACATATAGACAAATTGCGAAAAGGAAAAATTTCGGCTGGAGACTGAGTGCAGCATCAAACATTAAAAACCAAATGACTGTTGGGATTAGGGATTAGGCAAAAGAAAAATGAATAATGCTTAAAGGAAAGCATGACTGGCAGTAAAATCTCTTGTTCAATAAATAATTTTTTTTTTTTTGGTCATATTTAATCGTTATTTGCGTAATTTATTTAAATTCTTTTTTATGTTTTTACTAACAGGGAAATATTATTATAATATTATTATTATATTTTTAATATTTTTTTTTTGTTTTTCTTAATTAAAAGTCTTTTCAAAATGGAGCTTTTTTTTAAACTATAACTATAACTTGGCATATGTCAGTAAAAGAAAATTTGTAAAGAACTAAATAAGATCCTTAATTTGTGATCTGAAGGTGGGATACGGAAGTCGTGATCTGAAAGTCGTTAATGGAAAATAAATTTCCATGACTTTAGCATGGGCTTATCACTACAAGACGTTCTCCTCTCTGAATCCTGTTTATGACATTTAAAGTCAAATCTTATAAGGATTATATCTTTTGGAAGTGCTTCAAGTGCTATTTGTATCACATTATAGTCTCCATTGTACTGCTTTTATTAATCATTAGTGACACATTTGATTTTTGTTCATATAATTCCATTTTCTTCATGACATTTTTATGGAATAGATTTGAAATCGAACTTGGGAATACTATTTCATCATGATATGCTTAATAGTCAATGCGTTTACCACTTCAAACACTAGAGCATATTGCCGAATTCAGTTCTTTCCTCTAGATTTTTAGGGGTATTTTTCCCTTGGAGATAAACTCGACAGAGGCAAAAAATTTATATATGAGTGATTTATAAGGGCTTTTCCTACTTAGAGGAATAATATCATTAGCGCATGTTACAATATCTTAAAACTGATTAATTTAAAGGATTCAAGGACTATCTTTGAAAAATTATATATTAATTTTATAAGACAACATTGAACACAATATTTTATAGTTAATCAATTAAGGATATTGCTCCAAAACACTAAGAGACAGATATTGCATGTGTATCCCAAAAAAATTAAATCATGTACCCAGTACTTTCATAAATTGTCCTTTAAAAAACTAAAGAAGATTCCAGGGCTAAAAGTTTTTGCTTTTATTGAAGAACACAACGTCAGCAACACTTTGATGACTTAATCGCAGTTTAGTACTAGCAATTTTAAAATATTAAAAATATTCAATTTTTTTAATAAAACAATTATTCATCTCCTGGATTTTTTTTTAAATTTTGAATATTTAAATATTTTCGAATTTTTTAGACAGTGATAATTCGTAGATGAACTGAAACTTTTTTCTAGACTTTTCCATTTGAGAAAATAAAATTTTTTTAATTAGCCCTGTACTCAGACAATGGCCATCACTCATGCAATGCATTGCACTGCTACTGACAATATAATTTACGGGAAGGATGATAGAGAAAGTAGTTTTTGTATAGGGGGCCATTCGCCTTGAACCTTTCTAAGGTAGAAGTGGCAGGAAAGACATTTGCAGGGATATTGTTCCAGATACGACCACGAAAACTGGCGCTCTTGTTGTCAAAAAAAGAGCAGGTCTCAGGAACAACTTCACCAATATAAAAAGAAAACACTCCAAAAAAATACGGTATATTTAGGGAATTTTAAAATATTTTTTGAGAGTAAAAATAAAATGACCTCGAAACACTGAATGGCTCTACATTTATGTATGCAGAGAGAAGTTATGAAATTAACAAAAATTTGGAAGAGACGCAGTTTTAAAAAAAAATGTTCCTGAGAAGTCATGGAGTTGCAAAGATTTTGATGCAGCTTGGATCACTTAATACAATATTGTCATTATAAAATAATCTTTAATATTTACTTCACCACCTTTAAAATATTTAAAAAAAAATTTTATTTTTTAAGAAAAAACTTGCATTTAATAACGAAAAAGCTCTTTCCTTCTAGAAATTAAAGTCTGAAGAAGATAAAACTTAGCAACGTTTATTAAACTTTTCTTTTATTTTAAGTGAAAATTATATTATCAATTTAAAATTGAAGAAGAATAATGTAATCAAGTCAACCCTAAAAAGTAAAAACTTTTGCTACTCGTACAAGATTTCTGAATTTGGACCATACCTTTTCAAAGACGAGGAAGGCAGGAACGTTAGTGTGAATGGCGAGTTCCACCGTGTGATGATCACAAAATTTTCTTTTTGTCCAAAATAGAAGAGCTGGACATGTGTTTTTAACAAGATGGCACCATCTTGTGAAACAATGGCCTAATTCAGAGGCGAGTTTAGTTAACAGTTGATTTTGCATTTGGTGCCGGTCAATTGGCAGCTAGATCGTGCAATTTAACGCCTTTAGACTACTTTTGTGGACTGTATTAAGGTTCATATCTACAGAAACAGAGTATGGCAAAATTGGACCCAGCGTATAAACAATTTGAAGCGAAGCCGTAATCAACAGAATATGAACCATTTCATGCGCAGCCACAGTCAACATTTACTTGAAGTCATCTTTAAACATTGAATTGTATAGATCGTTCTCTCGACTCACATAGAGATTTCACATATATCTTTAAATTTTATGTGTTGTTTTTTAGTCAAATTTAAAAGCTCTTAAAAAATCAACTTTTACTAACGAGAAGAATCATTTTAATAAATAATCTCTGCTTGATATACCAAAGGGTATAAATCTCTGCTTTTTTCATCACAGGATAAAACTTACTTTAATTCCGTAATAACCCTTTTTATCCTTTAAAAAAATTTATAAAAATAAAATACTAAATGTCAGTTAAGCCGCCTAAAGATACACTTCAACAAATGAGCAATATTTTTCAGCATTTTAAATACTTATGTGTGTTCTTGTAGCCTGGTGCCTTGTTTAGGTCTAGAAGTAGTTTATGGAAAATACCAACAACAACAAAATTAAATGATGAATTTTCAGCAACACTGAACGAAATGTAAGTGTGAAGGTCAGAAAGGTTTAACAACAACGTTTTGACTTTGATGATTGATTGTGAACTCAAAATATGTTTCGTGTATTGTTACCTTTGTTCTAATTAATATCTTATGGTGGTCTTAGCAACGCATTCTTTACCTCTTAGTTTTAGTCCTACAACCCATATATAATTTTGCATTTCTGCCAAAATCGCCAATTGGCGGACAATTTCTAATATTTATTTTCAAATGTAAATCAGTAGTTACATATAATATAGTCTAAAAGTGATAGTGCTAAAAATTAGTGCAACTGTTTGAGTAAAAACTATATCAAACAAAATATTTTGTTTGGCTCAAAAACTAATTTTTACATTTTTACATTTTTCATCAGTAATTCCAACATCTCCCACCAACTGCTGTGTTTATGATTCAGAATTTTTCTTATAAAATTGTTAGATTATATAATAATGTTTTAATGCCATTATTTATTAACTTTTCGTTGCTTTTTGGCTTGAAAATATCTTTATTAATATATTTCTAATAAATTTCATATTCATGTACGTAATTCACATGAAACCCTAACAAATTTTGTTTGGTTTTAAAATAACGTCCTCCAAAAAAAATTATTACTAAATAAGCACTGTAATCAATTTTTTTTTTTTTTTGATACATTTATCTACGCACAAATCAATAACAGCCACATTCCTCAACAAACCAAAAATGTAATACTCGTAAAATACACACGTATTAGAATAAAAGTCTGCTAGATTATACTTTAATGTGTATAAGTATGTATTTATTTATGCGAGCTTGTGTTGTACTCTTGTTTGAAAGCTCGTATATCATACTTGTTTAACATTACGCGTATGCCATCAATATTTTTATATGATTGACGTAAAGTACCTTGTGAACAAATAAATACATGCATATTCCCCAAATTGAATTAAATTACAAAGGTATGAGTAAGTGTGTGAGTGTGTGTGTGTGTGTGTGTAATGATTTTTATATTTGGAAACATGGATGTGTGTGCGGATTTGTAGAAAAACCCAATTTACCCTTGATGTCTATAAACGATAAACAAATGCGCCTGAAAGTATGCAGGGGCTTGTTGATTATGATGTGAAATTGATTTTAATTAAGCACATGGTCTTTTAATCGCCAAATCTAACAAGGACACATATAATATAAATTAATAGACGTCCCCTAATAAAAATAATTATTTAGAAGATAGTGAAATAGACTAAGAAATAATAGATTTGGACCAATTTCCATTTTATTTCCATATAAAATAGACAAATCAGAAATAATTCTCGAAAAATTACCACCCGATTGCGGGCGAAAGTAGTATCGCGGTAGAAGCTTGAAAAATTTGAAATAGAATTGAATGCATTTCTTAAATGGGAGTATTTGTTACTAAAGAAATATCCCTTATAAAGAAGTACCCCATGTCACACGAGTCCCAACAAGTTCAATTTCAACTACAAAAAGTCACTATTTATTACAGATTTTAGACCGATTTTTCCCCTACGTTGTGCTCGAGAATAATAATCAGTGATCATTTTACTATTCTGTTAGTTGAGTGGAAACATCTGTCTCACAACAACATATTCACGATTGGCTGCAATGTAATGATTGATGAAAGATGTTGATGTGGTAGGCATAAACTCCCTTCAGAATAGCGCTAGAGCATTATCGTGTAATAGATTCGATAACCAGCATATTCCATAAACGATTTAGAACCATAATATTCTCTCGAGGAGCCGTCGTAGGTTGTAATTTCAATCTTTAAAATGCTCGTATCTTTTGTTTTATGTACATCAATACATCTCTTGACATCCATGAAGACATCGCAGTCGAGTGTTATGCTCAATTTTATCAGAAACCACCCCACAAAATAATTACCGACATATCCTCTGTAAATCCCATACCCTGGTGAAATCAAGTCATACACTTGGACTATTTTACACACGAGTATGCAATTGTGAGGCCCTATGCTTCTCACAGGATCGATGGGAACATATATATATTATATATATATATATATATATATATATATATATATATATATATATATATATATATATATATATATATATATATATATGTTTGAATATGTTTATACATACTTAAATCAAAAAGTTATGGCACAATATCTTTACATACCTTAAGGAGTAACAAAATATAGAACAAAAATTAATTTGCCTCTCCAAAAAGTATGCAGAATATATTTTTTTATTATTAATTCTTTTATTTATATCATATAGCATTTTTATATGTCTACATTAGGAAGCAATTGAAAACAAATAAACAACTATGAACTATAAAATAAACACGGAAAATGGTGGGCATGCGCATACGAATAAAGAAAAATATTCAATACGTGTACTCATGAAGGCAAATTGCACACCAGTGCTTACCGCACTTTAAAATGATGACGCTCGAATTCCAATATCATATCAAAAACAAATAAATAAATACAAGGTTAATGTCGATATCTGAATTGCCATTTTGTTAAAAATTAAAAAAAGAGCGCCGTTTCGATAAAAACTTTATTTGAAAGTATAGAATCGATGGCATTAGTTAGAAAAAATTGTATTGCTCAAATGGCCACCTCGCGAGTTGATCTATAATTGCGCTCGTTTCACGACATTTTGAATTGTTGCTCGCAAAGCATCTGGTTCCAAATTGGCGATTTCTTCACCAATGTCAGTTTCCAATACTTAAAAGATGCGTTGTTTGTTGTGGTAAATGCGAGATTTCATATAGCTTCCTAGGAAGAGGTCTGGAGCTGCTAGATCTGGCTATGTGGACGGACAGTTCAAATCTCCAAAACGGGAGATCACTCGAACTGAAAATTGGTGTTTCAGAATCTCCGAGCCGCCCGAGTTCTGTGAGCGGTTTTTGCGTCCTGTTGAAACCAACAATGATGTAAACCCAATGCAGCAACTTGCAGTAAAATAATCATTTAGAATCTGCTTGTAACGCTCACCATTCATTATTAAGGAGATACCATCAAATAATGACATTACTTTTGCGCCATCTTGTAATAGAATTAAAAGCATATGAACGCTGACCATAGAGGGGTAGTGGTTTCAGAAAAAAAGACATATGAAATTTTGTTCAGATAAATTATAGTGTTTAAAAAATTATCTTTCATAATATCGAACTGCTGCATGATTTGACGAACAACGACGTTTAGTTACAGATTAGGAAGATCAGAAAAATGTCGGTTGGACTTGAATTTTATTTTTAGTTGTTCACTTTGGATCATTATTTCATTTTTAATTCTTTCTTATATAAAAGGTTTCCAAATTTTATCAATTTATTAATCTAAACTTATGAAATCAAGTGTGTTCGAAATAAAATTATTTGAAATAAATGACTCTAGCTACCGGTTTGAAGTAAGAAATCCTTTTTATACATTATTAAACGTCTTCTTAAAAGTTTATTTATCAATAATAAAAACTTAGGCTTAAAGAATTATGAACAAATAAATTTGATTTAAATAGAAACAAAAAAAAGCAGGAATAGCAAAACAGAGCCCCCAGTAACAAACTGGTGTGTGTCTTGGGCAATTTTAATGGATCCTTATAAATGTGTGGAAGCTTTATACATGTTGAAATCATATAAATTCTCGTATGTTTTTTCTCCGCAAACAGCCGCTATTTATATACAAGCAGCGCCACCAAAAAAGTGGTGATATACATTGAATATACATGAGCACTAGAGGAGGTGTAGCCGTCTCTGAAAATAACGTTGACGTTGTCTCCTTTTTATGGGTTGAATTAAAATAAAAGTTAAATTTTCCTGGTTCCACTTTGCACAATAACTAAATTTTTGTACTTTCTTTGCCTGTCTTTCCTAGTAACCAATTTAGACTCGAAAAAATTAAATTAAATTTATTGTCTAGAGGAAACTTTTCACTGCCATTCGAATTTGGTTTCTGTAGCACAGCTATTATAAAATAACCTTCATGGAGCTCTCCCTAATTCCTTAAATAATTTTTATTGTAACAATCTTTAATCTCTGTTATTTTAATCAAATAATTCTGTAATTCTCTTGAAAGTACTATGGAAATAAGAACAGAAACGTTGTACCAACATACAAAATAAAAAAATACCATATTATATTCAGTGCTATAGGCTTTTACTAAACTTAATAAGAGATATTATTTATATATATATAAGTATATGCGGTTATAAAATTCTGCTATTAACTTAAGCTGCTTTTTAAAAATCTCCTAAAAGTATGTTATAAATTGTTTCAAAATCAAATATGCATTAAAAAAATTACTCTTTATGCCTTAAAATTTCCCTTATAGTCTTTTTACGAAATACATAAATTAATATAATTAGTTTTATGTAAAATAAAAATCTTATTTTCATAAAACGCAAAAAAATAATCTAGTCCTCACCCCCTTAACCCTTGTAAGTGTTATAAGTCTTGTAATTATGTGGAATTTTTACTGTACACCTTGACTCACAAGTGGCACTTATTAGAAGTAGAGGACTATTATCTGATTGGCTGTTGGAAGTGCTATTAACAAGCCGAAAACAATATCTTAAAAAATTTATTTTGTAACATAAAACCCTTTTCCTTTTTAATTTAATTCTGATAAGCAAACATTCCTGTCACACAGTGGTAAAGAAGGCAGACAATTAAAAGCAAATTTTAACTTCTAGTCTACTTGGCTGATATTAACGCACTCATGTTTCAGTAGCTCAATCAAAGAATAGTTGTGACATCTATGTTATCGTCTCTACAATAATGTATTATCAATTATCTGCTTTAATTTTTTGCAATAGAGCTTGAGGATAATGAACAGCAAATGAAGCAAATACATTCCCAATAGATTCTGTCAGCTCGTATACGTAGTCTCAAAGGAAGCGATAATAATTATTGAAATAATCGTTTTGTTTGTTTGCTTGTTTTTTATAAATAAGGTCCTTGTCACAAAGAGGTAAGATTTAAAAGTCATTTTGAGGAAAAACCCTCAATTAAGATTTGAATATCTTTATTGGTTTTCTAAATGTGCCAATGAAATATTAAGGTCGATAGTTATTAAAATAATATATTGTGAGTGACAAATCTCATAATCGATCGCTTGAAAATCGTTTACTGACATGTCACCAAAAGTAATTAAAAAATAAATGGCGAAAATTTATTAAATAAAATTTTTATTTAATATTTTATTTTTTTTTTGGGCTCCTCACGGTATCATTGGCATATCAAGGATTAAATACAAACAAATATTTTATATTCAAACAAGCTCTTATTTTACCCACACATCATTATTGTTATTGTGTTCTATACACTATTGTACAGAATGTTTTTTTTTGCATATTTTTGGGATGAGTATTTAAAACTGCTCATTTAGGTTCTCATTTTGAAAAACGAATCATTTCCTAAAGATTCACACTTCTGCGAAAAATACTTGATTGTCATTTGCTGTTAAATTTTTTCCAGCACGAGGCTACGCCAAAAATTTCTTATAAAAAATTTTTCTAGGAATGGATAAAACATGCGGGGGATGAGAAATGAAATTTCGCCATATATTTAAATACTCCTACACACCGTACCGTAAAGTTGGGCTATTCTTTCATTCCGGACATTGTCGATCATTTAGGATATTATTTTGCTGGTGCTTTTACAAACTGGTAATTATATTGTTGCATTGGCCCTCTTTGCACGTTTATTCTAGTTCCTGTTGATTGCTTGAAAATAAAATAAATAAGACAACACAGTTGCCATGTTTTAATCGCTCCACTGATTCTCTCTATTTAGATACTAACCTGTATCCTTTAGCACTGCAATATATTATTCAAATTCGCCTCAATGTAGACTACATTATAGTCGTTTGAATTTAATCTGCCTTAACTTCAAAGCCTTTTTCCTTTATACATAGTGGCCTAAAATAAACACATAAAGGGGCTTCAATGGTCTATAACTTGCTGACTTAAATATGATTTTCTTTTATTTTTCCAATTGTTGTAAAGAAGACTTAAGAAATTGAAAATAGGATTGAACACTATTGAACAACAAGGTAAAGAATGAAATTGTTAAGTGACAGTTTCTTTCAAGAGGCAGAAATTTTGGTTGGCCCCCAAGCTCATTGCACATAACCGCTTACGATTTTTTCCTTTGCGGACTATTTGCAAAAATGTGTGTATGGGAATAAGTGAAAGAGGATACGCCAACTAAAATATCATAATCGAAAAGGAATTCGAGCGATAGCCCCGGAAATCTAGAAAAAAAGGCATGGAAAGCAAGATAATGCAATAGTGAGAGGCTGATACGGGGCCATTTACGCAATGTTAATTTTCAACTCTGATTTAACTAAATTTTTTCATTCATTAATGAAGTATAATACATAAAGAAACAATTAATTAAAATTTTAGCCTATTCAAAACCCTTCGTTCGTTTTGGGCCACCATGCAATAATCGTCTACGTTAAACGAAAGTTATTGAATGAACTAAATGGCTTTTAACATCAAACGTTTCTCTAGTTGCTAACGGAGATCATGTAGTTCATAGCCGCCATTGTTAAGTGCCTGCTTTATTAGAGCTTTTTTATTATGTACTTGTTATTGTTTATAGCTTACGTAGTTTTCATTGCGTTGTTATTGTTTCAGAGAAATTCGGCTTAGCATGATTTGTGTATGTTTAATTAAATTTATTTTTGTTGTTGATTTAGTATGTATTTCATTGTGGTGATTGTTGTTGATATATCACTAGAAGTTCCTTTTGTACAGTGGGCCAGAAGCGATTAATTCATGACAAAACATAAACAATGCCATTGTATAAAAATCTATTTCGCAAATCATATTTCGTAGCAATATTTTGAAAAAATTAAAAAGTTTTATGTACATAGAAATATTTCCCAGAAACTATTCGGAACTTTTTATAACAGCACTTAAGACAAAGTCTTTATAGGCAATATAAGATCTATGAGAGTCTTAAATTCTAAAACAACTGACGTGTACACTGAAATGTACAAATATAGAATTTCTTATCCAAATGCAAGCTCACGATATAACTCTAACTTGGATAGCAGACCAGAGCAATAGTCCTGTCTACACGAAGAGTCTCTCTTGGCAAACTCATGCTTTACTGCAGAATTACATGGAGTATAGAAAACAAAAGAGTTGTCATACTTTAACCACAGGCCATAAGGAATTATTTTAATTTTTCCAATTTTTTATTGGGCAATATTTTTGATGGCCAATCTAAGAATTGTTTTGATGAATAAGATAAGGAATACTTCCTTGGACTGGCAAATCTCATATAAGTAAAACAGCGCTATTTATCTAATCTGTCTAGCAAAACAAATTTCCAAATTACCACTGACGGATAGTGTTCAATAACACGTGAAAATTATAAAAATGTTTTATCAAAATTTTTGTGTTCTATTTACAACGATCGCTTTAATCATACGCAATTTTTGTATGAATATGTACGTCATCAAAGAAAATTGTCAAATTTGCGACAAACCAATCCATATGAGATCCAAAACCATGCAATGTATTCCGAAAAAGTCACTATTTGGTGTGTATTTTTAGGCTGGCAGCCTTATCGGTCCCTATTTCTTTCAGTACGGTATTGACCAAGCCACTACCATCAAAAGTTACCGCTATACCAACTTATTTTGGCCTGAATGGAATTATGTGGACATCAACAATGTGTGGTGCCAATAAGACCACACAGCCATGTGCCACACAGCTCCCACCACATTGGACATTCGCTACGAAAGATTTGAGGGCATGAACTTGTCACGTTGAAGTGGTTTGAAACAGACTTTTTCTCGTGATGGCCAATGGGAATGTGAAAGTTCATAAAAATAAAGGAAGAAGCGTATTAGTTGTTCTTGTATAAATTCAAAAACTAATGAAACGCCTACGCGTATACTATAAAAACAAACTTCACATAATTTACACTATCAAAACTTGGTGTAACTCCTACATGTTTTTAAGGATTTTTACGCGATTAAGTACCTTCTAAAGCTAATCTAGTTCACTTTTGCACATAGAAGAAAAATATATACTTTTCTGCTAGAAATTAATTTCGTAATTTTTCAAAAGAAATTGTTTTTTTTTTTTTCAAATCAATCGATTGCAAATCAGTTGTTTCTTGGCGGATTTTCAAGAAACATAATAATGGGTATGTGAAAGCTCCTGCATATATTTTGTGTAGCACAGTGTAATATTTACACCATGTAATGCCTAGAATATCTATATTCAAATACTTTCTTCTTTTATAATCATGTTAATGTGTTTTTAAGTTTCCTTAAATATTTCAAATGAAAACCATTCCTGTTTTTAAAAAGTTTTATGATAAAACTGTTACCAAGACTGCAAAGTAAAATATACAAAAATGTTTTTTTTTATAATAGACTCCTTGTGAAAGTGGATGGTTGTCAACGAAAAGTATTTATTTATATAAGCGAACATACTTTATACACTTGAAATTCCTTTAAACGGAAATGAAAGTCTATTAAAATTGATTGCCAAACAGCTTAAAAATATGCTCTTAGTTAATAGCAGAAAGAAAAACTACGTCTTAAAGTATGCTATAAAAATTAATGTAGTGCAAAATCGTTTACATTTAACTCGAACTTAATACACAACAATTTGCGGTTATTCAAAGTTTATCTTCTTTTCTTCATTTGCATAATAATGGAAATAATTACACGCCATAGCGGCACTCATCGCTTACATACTGGAAAGAAAAAATTAATTTTTTAATAATGGCCTAGTGAAGCTGTTAAGTAACGAAAGCAATAAATTAAAATATAAAAAAGTTTAAGTATAAATTTATTATTAATATCAAATTTGTTAGATGCTTGAGGCAATGACCTCAAAAGTGTAAAACAACACTCCGGAGTGTAAGAAAACAAAGCTTGGGGTACTTCAGTTCACATATACACATACACATACACACATATACATACATATATACATACATACATCTAGAGCGAGCTCCTTTCACAAACTTTACTACGTCATTATTAAATAATGGCTGTGGAGCATTTGGTCTTGTCTTCGCGGTACTCGCATGTCTCCCCAAAAATTTACTTAACAATATGTTGGCTGTTGTTTTTGTAGTTGTTGTTGTTGTTGTTGTATGTTGTTGTTATGCAACAGAAAATATATAACGAAACTTTTTGCTCATTTGTACACGGCTCTTAAGAGTTTGCTTATTACGAATGTAAGCCGTATATCTTAGAGAATATAAATAAATTACTTTTAAAATTTTTCGTAAGAATTAAACTTTACACACAATTAAGACAAACTGTGCAAACAGTTTTTGATGTTGATCTTTAGGTGCCTGGTGGCCTGTTGCAAAGACATCATTTGCTTCATGGTTGCTTTAATTTGGCAATTCATCATGAGTCAAGTTTGTTGTTGAATAATCATTGTCTGTAGTTAAATGGACTGTAAATTTGCTAATGTTTCGTGGACTGGCTACATTCCATAGCAAACTGTTGGAAAATTTTGATTGTCTATGAGCAAAATTTTCAAATTATAATCTGCCGGGTGATCCTTGGAGGTCAATATCACAACACACAGTGATTTGATGTCGACTAAAATTCGACATAAATAGAAGGAGGAGAGTTAATCTTAAAACAATGTGTATGATACGAGTATTTTGTATAAAAAAGTTATGAAAATCTGGTTACATGCTATATATTCTTTGATGACAAAAAAAATAATTTAAGCTAAACTTAGCTTAACAAAAGTCTTAAAATATAATGACAACTTATATTTTAAGACTTTTGTTATGCAGCAAGGATATGGGTTACTTCCATATATCCTTTTTTGAAAAGTTATGATTTAAAGCAAACTGAGCAACAAAAATTAGCAAAAAAAACAATTCCAAGGTCCCTGATACAGATTAGAATTTGTGAGAAATATTTTTTAACGCAGCGAGGTAATATCATTTTGAGTAAAACTGCAACTTAGGCTATAACAAACTACCATGAATGAAAAGCTGCATAAACTGTAATTTAAATGAGCAATTTTTTTTAATGCAACAACTTATTTCTTATATCCTTTCTTCAGTAAATTAGGATTGGAGCTAAACGAAGCAACAAGAAGATATAAAAATTGATAAAAATTGTAAAAGTTTAGGTTATTGGCCATGTATAAAATTTTCCTATTAATACTTCTAAATACAATTGGTGGCGTGGTGTAGTGGTTAAAGTGCTTGCCTACAAAACTGAGTAACACCCAGGTTAGATGTCCCTGGCAAAGGACAAAAAATTTTCACCATGCTTTTTTCAAGTTTTTAAAATGAAGTGGCTTCAACCCCCTCCTAAAATATTCATCCAATGAGCCCCCTGACCACCCCCTTTCCCTGGAAAAGAGGATAACATCATGACAAACAAAGGTCAGACAGAGCCACCACATTCTGGGAAAACAAAGATAGGAATCAAAGATTAGCGAGGTTCCTCACCACTACACCAAAATACAGAGGGGCGTTGTTTCTAGAAAACCACAAATGGCAGCACCATTATCCTTGATCTGCTACAGCAGACCTTTTTAAAAGAAAATTTCACCAATATTGCTTCCCCTACTTCTTCAAATGTTCTTTAAAACAGCTTTAATTTATTTTAGAGAAGTTTAATATTTGTTTTATTTAAAAAAATAATAATAAATTTTTTTTAAACAGTCGGTTTTAGGGTTTGAAAAAGACAACCAGAAAATATCCTTATGTCCGGAATGTGGTTCCCTCGTTTTTTTTTTTTTTTTGCTTATTTTCACAGCTAAGAAATCAGTATTTGAAAAACTGAAAGAAATTGAAAAAATAATAATATACCTTTCCTACATACATATATGAGTACCTAATTAAATCCCACTAAAGCTGATGTCCTTACAAACAAAAAACTGCGGCTCTTCCAAAAGCTGCACACGTTCTTTGGAAAAATCTAAAATTTTACATTTTATACGAAGCAGGCCATTTTACCCATAAAAAATGTGTAAAAATGGTACGTTATTGTAAAAGTTAATTGAGTTTCTCTTTTTACACTCAATAGTAGTATCCTGGGCTGCGTCAAGGAAAAGTTTTTATTGATATATAACTTTCGTGCACTCCATCAAAAATTTGCATACATTTTTATATGAAATCCCTTTTTTTATATAAAAAAATATAATTTTTTACAATCAGCCATAAACTGTAAAGCAACTCGTTTTTGAGATCGAATGATTTCCAAAACGGAAATTCGTGCGTTTTTTTACATTCAAATTTAAATTTTTCAATTCAAAAATTGAAAAAAAAACTAAACAATAAAAAATTTAAATGATTCAAATTTCATAAGTTATTATATTGTAGAATATCTCGAATAATGAATTTATTAAATATTGCAACAAAAAATTTTATTCAACAAATTAGAAAAATGCCTGCTGCAATATTTCTTGTTACTTATATAATTGTCAAAAATGCTGCAAAGCGTTTGCAAAATATTTGCAAAAGATAGTTAAAAGATCCATCGAATCCAATGAACTTATCAGAAGAGAAGAAAATTTGTAAATTAAATTTTCAGGAGCACAAATTATATCCTTGTTTTTAAGTCCCATTGAATACCACCAAGTTAATTTGATTGATTGCCTTTGCAATGATTTTTAAGAATATGGGAGGGATCTAGTTCCAAATTAATTCATTTAGCAGCAATACTCAGACTTTTAACAGTCGCTTTATTTCAGGCAGTTGACGCCTGTAATGCACATACTCGTATCACTTTTAAACACCTTTCTTAAGGATCTTAAGGAAAGTAAGGGATGCAATAGTACTAAGGCCATGTGCGAGGCCATGTGCAAAGCTTTACGAGAAGAAACTAAAGACATCAAGCAAACTGTCATTGAACAAAAATTTAAATCATTTTGATGATACTTCTTACATGTACATCAATCACTTAAGTGTTTTTTGAAGAGGGACTTCTAAGCTTAATTTCTTGTGCTTAAAAGATATTGTCGAATTTATGTAATTTAGCACACAAAAAAGATTTAAAATTTTTATTAACAATAAGTTTTTTTATTTATTATTCAGCAAAGAAAAGTCATTAAAGAAATTTAAAAAAATGCACAAGTAAAAAGTTAAAAATACGCAAGTAAAACGAATGAAATCGTTTGGTTTCGATTTTCATAACGCCTTAAAATATGCTATCATTTTTAAAATGAAAAATTTACTCGAATTCAGTTTACAGTCTTATATTATGATCAGTCGCC
This sequence comes from Germaria angustata, assembly GCA_963681545.1. Taxonomy (NCBI): domain Eukaryota; kingdom Metazoa; phylum Arthropoda; class Insecta; order Diptera; family Tachinidae; genus Germaria; species Germaria angustata. The sequence goes on along the minus strand of OY813001.1, from coordinate 10,415,741 downwards.
AAAATTTAATTGGATCAGTTCTTAAAAAAATTTCTAATTCATTAATAATTTTGTATAAAGAAAAAAATCACATTCTTTCGAAAAAATCGATTTTAGCGAGTCCTTTTGACAACAAAATGAATTTTTTTTATAAAAACAATTTATTTTTTCATATTTCATATTTAGATAATAATTCTACGCATTCATCTTTTTTTATATCAGATAAAATTTTCTTTTACATTAATTTCTATCTATGAAACGAATTATTGTGCAACGTGGCCAAATAAGAGCCGACTCACAGCATAAAATATTGCACGGGCCAAACATTGGAAATAAATCTGACAGATAACAGACGTAATTCAGTTTGATGGCGTTTTCTTGTTTAAGAAAAAGTATAAATTTTTGATTTAATTGTACTATAAATATGTTAATTATTTCATAAATAAATTTACATTTTTTCTTTTAGAAGCAAGAAAACTTCATAAACCCTGACCGTTTGTTTTACAATATTGCGGTGCACAGTGGTATCACTTCCAATATTTGTTGGCAAAAAACAGAATGAATTACCGTAGACGGCACACTCATTTAAATTGACCAGATTAATAAAAATATATAATCCTCTTAAAGCTTGACGTCCTACCCATTATATCCTGCAACCCAAAAATCAAAATAATAACTAAAATAAATAATAAACTTAATTTATTTTTCAAGCTTAAGGTCTCTTTTAATTCTTTTATCGACATTTCGATACTCCACGAGAACCAACTTCAGGATATTTGTTTAAACAATCAATTAAAAAATTAAAATCAAGTTTTTAAATTAAAATAAAACGATCCAAAAACTAGAACATAAACTAAAACAAAAAATAACTCAGAAAAATTACTTGTATTCTCTTAATGTTTGGATGAAATTCTTTTTTAATTCGGAACAAGTGTACGCTTTACTTAAAAATGTCCTTTGAAAAAACAAATTATACAAATTATTTTTCCGGCGTAGAACTTAATACTCCTGTTTTGAAGTCCTGCGGGTATGAAAACAACGAAAGTTGCAAAATATTTGTTTGAAAATTAATGGCATTCATTTAAATAGAAAGTGAAAATTTTATTTAAATTAAGATTCACTAAACTTCCGAATAGTATTGCGCTTAATAACTTTAATATTTGGAACTAAATATGATCTAATCCGAACAAGGTTACGGTTTGCTTGGTAATGCCTTTAAAATAAATAATTTCATTTAATAAATTGAGAAATTCCGGACTCAAACTCGAGTAAAACTAAATAAAATTTCGATTTGAAAAAATGCAGTTCTAAAATTCTAAAATTTAAAAAAAAATAACATTTAGATGTTTTGTTATGCTTAAATAAATTTTTTTATTTACCAATCTATTTATTGAAAGCTTTTATTTCATTCGTAAATGTTCGCCTGGTTTTAATTACAAAAATAAAATAATTTTTTGTAATAAATATGTCAAAGATTTTACGTCAGTACCTGTCATAACCTGACGGTGCTCTTCGCACTGGGTGAATAAAGCCGTTCACCACCGTCTCCGTCGTCCCTTCCAGCTGCACATACAGGGTGCTGTTCTACATGTGTCCTTAATAGGGACGACATGGTAGCAAATTCTGTACAGGCTGCAGAACCATGTACAGACACCTTGCTAAAGTGCTGGTGCTATATAACCTCCTACCGCCCCAATGGCCCAGCAGTAAGATGCCCCCTATCTTAATGGGCACTCACCAACCGCAACCACCAGGGCAGCCCTGTCGAATAGCAACAGCGCACAGAGATATGTATATGGCCTGAACAGAACATATACAACCGGTCACTAGCACCGTATTGCAGACACACTCTTCCGACCCATAACTCTTCCCGCGTATCTTTGGGGTTTAACTACAGCCACCACGTGATCCCCGAAGGGGCCTCACCAATAACCAGTCTAGGACACGTCCTAGGGGCTACTGGTTCTCGTGGTACCAGATAGGAACTCTGTTCGGCCTTGTCTTAAAAACACTTCCGATTTTAGGTACCGTGCAAACCTGAGGTAGCGGTAGCACCTCTACCCAGAGAAGCGTAGGCAAAGCTACTTCCTTAATTACTTATATGCACGCCCGTTGCCCTGTTATTTTAGGAATTAGCTAGTAACAAATTAAGTTCTATGGGTAACTGGCCAAAGGTCAAGGTCTGGAAAGACCATGTTACCCACCCGGACGAGCGAGCGAACCCACTTTTACCTTTAATTTACTTGCATGCGCGCCCGTTACCCTGTTAATTCATGGATTGGGTAGCAATATAAAAGTTTTTAGGGGTTATCAGCAGAAAGCACAACACCAAGCCCCCTGGGGGAATTTTTTGTAATGCGATCTCAAGAAGTTTTTTGAAGGACCACTTTGTTGTTTCCCTCACCCTATTTAAGACAACATTTAATCAGCCAAAAGCATTGTCAAATTTGACACGCACACATACATACAAAACTAAATTAAGAGAAATACTAATGAAAAGGATAACAATTTTAAAACAAAGTTGCAATAACTGAAGAGAACTTGCACCAACAAAGTAGCATACGAGAACAATTTGTAATTAATGAAGGTTTGTGCGGTTGCAATGTGAATTAAAAAAATTAAAATTCTTTTCACTTTTTGTATTGTTTCTTAATAAACAATTCGCTTAAAATCCTGGCAAGTGATAAAAACAGACTCATTAGCGCTGATAAAGATGGTGCAGCGACCATTGAAGGCGGTGCGAGTACTACACCGTTTTGATAGTGTAATAAGTGGCTGCTCCATTTTATCTTCCTTGACAAAAATTAACCCCTATCAACTTATATTGACACATTCAAGTTCAGATAATTCTAAAAATTACATTTGCCATTTTTTTCTTGTTTTACCCCCAAAATATTTTTGGGTTTTTCATCCTTTTTTGTTAACAAAACGACATGACATTTAATTTCTCTTATAAATATTTAATTAGGGTTTTTTGTTTAAAAATAAATGAAACAAACAATTATATAAACAATTATATAAATTGTTTGTTTCATTTATTTTCATTTTATTATTCCTATAGGAAAAGGACTCTTCAGTGGTGATAAAAAATGTTTGTGTTATTTTTATCTCACTTCTTGACGTTTCTTTAAATGCAATCAATTTTAAAACTTTCTCGTTATTTCTATTTATTTCGTTTTGTTTTGTAATCGATCTCTATATATATATTGTATAATTTATTATCGATTCTTTCTTAGCCAGACTTATTCCTAATTTTATATAAAAAAAAGCTGTTTTCAAAATTTAATACATAATTTTTTTCAACTCTCCGCAATAAAAAAATTAGAAATTATTGATTTCAGCACTATATGGAGTATTTAGCATGTTCTGGTATATTGCGGTCCTAGAAAGCTATTCAGATTAATTTCGCGAGGGTGCTTGTATGTGGGTGTATAAGTGTCTCATAACTTTTGTGTCATGCACCGTGTAACTATTCGCAGTTTTAGGAGGGCAAAATTAATAACCCTCATACTGAAGCAGATATCGAAATGAAATTTATTAAAAGTTACTGATCTTCATATCCTGACATACATATTTCTGGCGTGTTGAGGTCTGGTGTACAAATATTTGAAGACTTATAGTGGAAATCTATTGTTAATTTCATACGTTATTTCTGCCTGCCATATTGCTGTTGCCTCTTTTGTCAAAAGAAGACATAAAAAAATCCCTCATAGGGTAGACTTAGAGGGTTAATAAGTACAGTCAAAAGTATAGAATGTCCTTTAAAAATGCCTCTCGTAGTGTCTTACAAAAAATGCTGAGAACACTTTATAGTCAAAATGGCTGCGTTACAGTTGGTAGAAAAATTGTGAATAAGTACAGATTTAATAGTTAAATACATATTGACTTTTGATTTATTTCTTGCATTAATATTGAAATTCATTTCTCTGAGTATTCAAAGACTTATAGTAGAATCTTATGAAATTAATTATATCGCTAGAAGCTCCTTCTCTGGAGTAGTACTTTTGTTCTATTTGTAATCTTGTCTATCATATATGAAAAAAAAAATCAACAATATCGGCAAATTTTCCTTACCTTTGGCCAACTAAAATTACGAAAAGTCCCACTGTGCGGTGACATTAATCAGAGCTTAGTTTTAAAAAGTTTCAAGTTGCTGTCAAAATCAAGACCAAAGTCTTATCAGCCATTGACCGAATGACACAACGTTAGTTGATACAATTTTCTTTGGAAAGTTTGATTGATCCCTTCGTTAGAAATCGTTGTGGAAAAATTTCGCTGTGTGTTTCTTCTAAGAAATTTCGTGTCAATATTCTAATCTCTGAAGATGAATTCATTTTTATTTGACTTATTGAATTGGATTAAAAGGTATCACTTGAATCTAGGTTAAAATTAGCGGGCTCGATAATAAAACCCTCAATCATATTTATTTTAATTTTTTTACCAGAGACAAGACTCTGCAATACTTTTGTAAAATCGTGGAGCCTGACTGGCTGCAATTTGTGTCTTTCTCATCCAATAACAATAACAACGATCGCCAAAGGTCAACAATTTATGCACTAAATGTATTGTTTGTTGGGGTCATAAATATTTTATACTCATACACACTTGAGAGAAAATTTTATTTGAAAATTCGTAATTTTCAAGTACCCTTCCGTTTCCGTTGGTACTATGAAATTATACAACTAATCGCTTCGGGACATTTAAGAGTGTTACCTTGTTTGGTTTTTGTTTTTGTTTATCATTTCTATACGAATATAACAGTATTCAAACATATATAGAGCAGAGAATGGCTCTTAACACACATGCATGGATGGATCCACTTGACATTTATATATGTAAATGTATGGATGCGTATGCATGTGTATGCATGTGTATGCATGTGTATGTATGTGTATACGGTGCAATACCTAACCAACTATTTAATCAGAAAAAAACATGGCAAATACTCACACAAACACACAACATCATGCCGTTTTAAACAAAAGAAAAGCATGCTTTTAGGCAGTCAGTTCAGCTACATGCTTGTAAATATTGTTTAATTGCAGGTGGGTGGGTCTTTTGGGCCATATTGCTAAGATTATCGTTTTACTTAAATTAATAAAGAGCAAATACATAAATAGAGTGTTTACAAAATATAGAACAACATGGTCTATTTAAACATTTAAGAACGACGTAGTATAATGGCAAACATAAAGAGGACTTTCAATAAAAGCATTTTATTGACAAAACGGAATATATACAATGAACTATGTTTATATTTAAACTGCTCTAGCATGTCATTGTGTATGGAATATAATACTTGTAGCTTAATATGTAGGCACGCAGCCAGGACTCAAATCTTCTTCCAAGTTGAATTTGCTTTAGGATTATTGATTCGGCACATCAAAGAAGAAAAAATTCAAAGTTATCACACATCATCAGCTTGGCAGCTGGTTCTTGTTATTTTTCACCAATTCAATTATTCCAGAAGAATATGTTAGCGTTATCCCGCAAAGCATTGCTTCGCAAATAAGTCGATTATAGTCCATCACTAATGACAACCAACAGCGGGTATAGTACCACCAATTTTATTTTGAAAGAAATGTACCATGAAATGTACACAACCACAGCGTTTTCTTTTCTGAAAAAAATTTAAATTTTTTAGTCATTAAAATAACCATTTGTCGTTCTAGTTCCAAAATTTTGACTCCCTCACAGAATTGCGTGATTTTCTCCAACAAGCTTGCGCTTGTTATTCAAAGTGGCCCAAAATTAATGTCATAATTTAAATTGGCTGCCATTTTTGCAGATGGCCCAAATGTAACTGTGCTCTGACATTTATGACATAGACATATAGAGAATTAGTTTTCAACAAGCCAAGGAGCCATACACACCTCCAAAATGAGGAATTATTGTTGCTGCTCATTTGATAAATTTTCAGTGTGTTGTTTTAACGCAGCGTGAATTTTGCGGTCATGCATGTCCTTAGCACCTCAGAAGTTGCAGCAAACTTTTCACGAATTGCTGCCTGCTGACCGTCGCGATCAGATATTTTGCAAACAACAATTTAAATTACCGTAAAACGAGCACAACTATGGATCAACTCCGGAGGTGGCCATTTGAGCGATGTAATTATTTCCAATTAATATCATCAATTTTATACTTTTAAATAAACTTTTAATGATAACGGAGCTCTTTCCTCATTAAAACAAAATGACAACTACTCCAAATTATGACAATACTTTTGCGCCACCTTATAGAATACTAAATTGCTTTTTGGAGGGCATTTTTTTAAGAAAGAAAACATGTTCTCTACTAAATAAGACTCAAACAACAACCCAATTATACATTTATTTGAAAAAAAAAATCAATTTTTCTTTTTAAGGATATTCAAATTGCTGAAAATCAAAATAATATTGAAAAGAAAAAATTTAAATATTTTCCAACACAATTAAGGGAATGGATTTTGTTAAAATAAATATATTAAATATATTAAACATCCACTCGTTCTTATTAGTAAACCCTTTATTTGGCACACAAATAACCTTGAAAGTCATTGTAAATAAGGCAGGTAATTTAAAAATGTAAATTCATTGGGAAAGGATATATTATTTTTATTAATGAAATTGCAAAACTTTTAATGCAAACTTTATTAATTAAAACTTTATATACTTACTTCTTATAGGCTTTAAACTAGTCTATATTGTCTGACATATTGCTAGAGCCTGTGCCGGCATATCATTAGATCTCTTATATTTAAAAGCTTTAGCTTTATACGGGGTGGGCCAACTTGGACTGACTGATTTGGCATATTGTAGCCGTTGTGGTGCATCCCTCGGCAATAATTCTTGGGCCAATTGAATTTTATATGGAAACATCTTCAGATGAACTTTTAGAATACGTCGTAGCGATGTTCTGGAGATGTTCAATTGAGTAGCTCGTCGACGAGTAGACACAGTTGCATCCGTGTAAACACTTTCTCGTACAGCTTCTATAGCTTGTTAAGTGCGAACAGAACGAAACACATTTCTTCGTAGTTCATTACCCACTGAACCCAAATTCTCAAAAAAGATTATTAAGCTTCTTATCATGTTTACACTGGGAGCCTCTACAGTATTAAACTGCTGACGGTATTTTCTTTGCGTTGTAACAATTGATCGTCCGCAAACATAATAAAAATCAACAATTATAAACATTTCAAATTAATCAGTCTAAGTTGGCTCACCCTGTACATCTTATCGCAAAAAATAATTATAAATTTAAAACTTCAACATCTACAAACGCGAAGGTACCTCTTTCACCCCGATTTTCCAAAGGCGATCTTTAAGCTTATACTCGTTTACTCAGAGATGGTACTCCCTCCAACTATTTTTGTGATGATGTCCGTATGTTTGATGGCTGTATATATTCGCGCACATGTGACTTCTGATTAGCTGACGTACATCACCTAGAAGTCAGGTGAAGTCATGTAGTGGATTTTGAGATTTTTCGAAAATAAACGTTTTAAAAAATGTTACAAAATTCAAACTTCCGCTGTAATCAAACCTAAAGCCTAAACAGTTTCTAATTTAGAAAAATATCGTTAGAAATCCCCAATTTCATTGAAATCAATCGACTTATTCTAGAGATATCGTAGTCATAAAAGTTTCGAAAAAAGTCTTTTCTCTTACTTTTTTAATTTTTTTTTTTACTTATTTTCATTCTTGCTATTGAGGCAGTTATAAATATATACATAAGAACTTCATTGCTCTAAGTTGTAGCCTCCAGCACGCACATTAAGAGTACATTTTGTGTCCTACATGTTTATGTAAATTGTGTCTATAAAGTTTTTATTATCCTGCCCCAGATGTCTTATTTATAGCCAAAACAATCCATTGGGATACATTTCAGCCTCAGTTGATCTGCGTCACATTGTCCTGGGCCTTCCTCTACATCTTGCGACCTCTGGGTTCTATTGAAAACTTATTTTCTTTGCCGTACTTCAACCTCAATTGGATCCTCATCGCAGATAGAGAGTAGATCGTAGTTATGTATACATCTTGGCCAGAATATAACCATTAAGCGTCTCAGTCATTTGTTTACGAAACACCTGTAGCTTTCTTCTTCTATAACTCTGAAAATACTTATTATGCAGATTTTATAGATAGAGGCCCTATGCTTCTTATAGGATCGATGGGAACATATATATATATATAGATTGGATAATATTTTTGAAGCATAAAAAGCTGCTGCGAATGCCACAAGTCTTATCAAATTCGATTTATTCGATCGAAAGGTATAATTGTTGAAAATGTTTCGAAACAGAGTTCATTTCTATTAATTGCAAGACATCGTTTTAAAAACCCTTAAAGACTGCGTCTAGTGCTCTTGATAAAATCATTTCTGATTGCAGTAGTGTTCTTACACTTCTAGAATGGCGTTCAGTGCCTTAAATTGTGTATAGATCGCTTAGTTGCTTTGAGAGATGTCGCTGTCGAAGATCTCGTAAATAGCCAAAATTGTTGTCAAAGGGCCTTCCTAAGCTGTAATCTTAGCATATTTTAATTCAAATCTTTCAATTGTTTACAAAAATTTCGTTGTCGTAACATTTCAAAAACATCAATTTTCAATCTCCGAAAAAACTTGTCAAATCCGATTTTATAATTTTTTAATTACGAGTATTTGCCCGAAATTTTACATAAATTTTATTTAATTATTTCGAAACATTTTATTGTCCAAAATTGTCGCATGCAATGTTTTTTTTTTTAATTTATTAAGAAAATTTTTGCAAATTAGTTTTGTAAGTGCAATACTTTTCTGGACTTTTGGTACAACAAATCTTTTGTTTGAAACTTATCCTTGAAATAAAGTTATTTTCAATTCAAGTGTAGGATTAGCAGGAAGTTCCAAGAATGGCTTGTATACTTTTAAAATAATTGTATCAGTTTGTAGCTGTAAATAAATATTTTATAATTTAAATGTAAAAGGAAACCTGTTGATCTTAATAAAAATGTGAAGGAAAAAAAACATGGCTGAGAGTACCAAAAGGCAAAACTTACTTTTATTGACTCAGCGCCGTTCCACTGATAAATATTTCTTATAGTTTTCCTTATAAATATGATTTTGTAATTAATCGGATGAGTACCAGAAACCAAATTAATACGAATGTGAAAATAAATATAAAAAAAATTCGCTCTTCTACAGAGCAAATGAATGGAGCTTAATTAAGTTTCGTTTTTAAATCTACCCTGAAATGGAAAATTAAACTTCATATATTAAAATAATTTAAATAAAAAAATAATAACGAAAAACCAAAGCTTTTTCTATTTTCTTTATACATTAAAATTAGTTCAAATTCTCGCCTTAAAGTATGTTAATAACCAACAATCGATTGTTAAATAATAATAAAGGGTAGTTTTTTAGCAACTTTTTCAGCTCAGCTGTTTTCGTGTAACATGTTATTGTTAAACATGTTCAGTTTGGTCTATAATTTAACCATGAATCGACTTACAATCATACAACGCTTGCAGATTATTGAATTTTATTATCAAAATTCCTGCTCGGTTAAGAAAGTGCATCGTCCACTTTTTATCGGAAAATTGTTTTTCGCGACGAGGCTCTTTTCCCGAAAAATGTTTGGTGTGAATTATGGGCCTGTGGCTTAATTGGACCGCACTTTTTCAAGGACGACGAAGGCATGAACGTTACTGTTAATAACGACCGCTACTGTGCAATGATTACAAAATATTTTTTTCCAAAGTGGAGGAGTTGGACTTGGCTGACATGTGGTTTCAATAGGACGGTGCCACATGCCACACAGCACGCAAAACAATAGCCCAAGTGAGAGGTGAGTTCGCTGAACAGTTTTTTGCACGTTTGGGGCCGGTCAATTGGCCGCCTAGATTGTGCCACTAAACTATTTTGTGTCGGGCTGTATTAAAACTCATGTCCATAGGGACAATATCGCATTGGTGGACGCACTGAAAGCCAATATTGAGGAATTTATTCGTGAGATACCGGCCGATATGTTGGAGAGAGTATGCCGAAATTGGACCCAGCGTATGAACCTTTTAAAGCGTAGCCGTGGCAAAATCTATATGAAATCATATTTAAGCATTGAATTATATAGACCGTTCCATCGACCCACAAGAAGATTTCAAACATTTCTCTAAATTATGTGTTTTTTTAAATCATATCGAAAGTTCTTAAAAAATCAACCCCTATAATTAATTCCTTCGTTTCTACGATAACGGAAAATTTTTCTATTTATAATTATGGAAGCAAAATCCAAATAACTTTTCGGTTGCTCTAGTCTAAAAGTTGGCTTTAATTGGCAAATTTCCGTTCGCCTTCGTGGCAAATTTCGCTCGCATTGCATACGTTGTTGATGTATATACTTCCTATATATTGTCTGTATATACTCGTAAGTCCTTTTTAAGCCTTCTACCTTATCGCATTATAAATAAGGAATGGATTGATTGTGATGAGTAGACACAATTAAACCAATCAAGTTTGTGGCAGGGAAATATTAAATACTTTATTTCGTGTCATATTTTGGATTTCACAAGTCCTTATGCGGTTGAGGAAAAAATGTCAAAAGTCCATTTTAAATGTTGGTAAATCATGCGTATGATTTGTGGAGAAACATTTACAACTTTATTTTAAAGATTCTGCTTTGGTATGCACCAGTCGCAATTAGTTCGGTTGCTATTGACAGCTCTGGAATTATATTTGGTAACTACCTCAGTTGATAATGCATTATAATCCGCTTTTTAAATCGATGTTTTTGTGTTTTTTTTTTCAGCAATAGTCCTTGGTTAATTAACTTCCACTTAATAACGTCAAATAATTTATATAAAAAATCTATTTTTCCTTAAATTTATTTCGTTTAATTACCCAAAGTACTTACTTGCTACAGCCCAGCAAACATTTTTATTGAGTCACGTTTTTATACCCGTTTTCTTTTTTATGTAAATTTAATTAGTACCATTTAATAAAATTTTTTGTTTGGAGTCATTACAAGGTGGCACCAAAGTAGTGTTGTAGTTTGGATTGGCTGCCGCTTTTGCAGATGACCGGAAATGTCACTCTGCTTTGATGACAGCTGTCGCAAGAAGTGTCTGGCCTGGTATTTCTCGTTCGACGAGAATATCATTGTTGTTGCCGACGACGTCACAGGGAATCTACAAACAGCAACGAGATGACGATGCACTCGAGAATGCATCCCCTCATAGTCACTCTGCTTTGATGACAGCTGTCGCAAGAAGTGTCTGGCCTGGTATTTCTCGTTCGACGAGAATATCATTGTTGTTGCCGACGACGTCAAAGGGTATTTCTCGTTCGACGAGAATATCATTGTTGTTGCCGACGACGTCAAAGGGAATCTACAAACAGCAACGAGATGACGATGCACTCGAGAATGCATCCCCTCATAGTACAAACTGCTCACGAATTTTGCTGCCTATTAACCGTCGGACTGTCATATTCTGTTAAACTTGGTACAAGAAGAGGTTTGGTTCGTGTTAGAAATCATAATGAACAATTAAGCCCTTTTCAACTTGGATAGTTCTCTTAACAAATACAATTTGCGTTTATGGGGCATAGCGCAGCCACATGACATACACAAAGAGCCACTGCATGCCTTCACAGTGACTGCTTGCTGCGGCATTTCCAGTGAAAAAGTGATTGGCCTCTAGTTTTTTTAAAACGCCAATGGTACCATTATAATAGCAAATGGTCACCGTAACAGGCAGAGGCTAAAAGAGTTTTTTTTTTGCGTTGGTTTCCAATCGTTGTTAGTTCCAACAAAATGGAGCTCATGTAGCTCGCTTAACAATGGAGATTTTGTTACACCAATGTGAAGGTCGAACGATCTCCTGTTTTTTGATATTTGAACTGGCCATTCAGATCACCAGATCTAACAGCATCTGACTTCTCTCTTTGTCGCACTCGCCACAACAACCCACGAATCTTGCAGGTCTTAAAAATGCACATTAAAGTATAAATTGCAAATTTTGGAGTCAGATGTGTTGCAGGCAAATATTTAAGATTCCGCAAAACGAGCACAATTATGCATCAACTCGGGAGGTGACCATTTAAGCGATATAATTTTTTTCCAAGTAATTTCATAAATTTCACACGTTCATATAAACTTTTTATGGAAAGAGAGCTTCTTTTTCCATTTATTACAATATGACAGAAATTAAGACATTACTTTTGCGACACCTTGTATATTAGCATAAGTACTTGATCTTGTACTTGATCGTATTCGCTTAACTAAACGATTGAATCAAGGACCTGAATCGAAATTAGTTTATAAGAGGAAGTTTAGTATTGCAAAGTCGACAATTTCGGGAAGCCAACCGCGATCATCGAAATCAGGGACGAAGTGCGTAACTAGATAAAATAAACCAATAGCGATTTAGCCTATTCTATACTAGTTTGCAGCTTTAAACATAATAATTAAAAAATAATATTTCAAAATAGCGGCCTGTGAAAACTGCTTTGTTATGCTCTCCTGTGTAGATCGGAATTAAAGTTGCTTTTTCGCTGTTGGTCTTGGAAGATAATCTGATGTGTAATTCTTTCTCAACTAAGAAGAAGTTACGAACATTTACTTAAACCAAGACATTAAAGTGTGTTTTAAATATAGCAATTAAATATAAAAACTTCGTTGGTTTCTTTCAAAAGACTTGTTATTAAAAACATATAGTTCCAGCACTTATGACTAAGAGCGCTTTAAAAGCGAAAAGTTCGGAGGATTTTGAATGTGTTCAACTATTTTGTGGAAACCATCACAAAGTACAAAGCAACAAATATCCGTACATAAAAGCGCACTTAAATGAAATTTAAACATTTTACACAGTTTTAATCCACACTTTAAACTTTGTGATAACACAAAAAGCTGTAAAGTAAATATTTGTTTTTAGCACCTAAAAGTATGCCCAAAAATGGTTTTATTATAAATAAACGAGAGAATTTAATCGTTAAAGTGGTGTTTATGGAATTGATTTTTTTATCAAAGTTTATTTCAACTTAAAGTTTGTAATATAATTTATATTGTTAGCTTGAAATTGAATTTTGTATGAACTCGACAGACCATTAATAAATTTGTTTTCATGGTTTTACAATAAAATCAACATCAACAAAACGTAACAAATAGTTCATAAAGAGAAGAGTTTAAGTTCTGAACCAATATTATTATTCCAAAGGCTATTTAATGTTATTTATAAGGTGTGTGTTACGAGTATTCAAAGGAAATGTATATTATGCAACATTGGTAAGGGATCCTTAAAAAGTTTAATAGCAAAGCGAATATGATACAACTTACTGTTTGATTTTGATAAATTATTTGAAACTTTTACATTTGATATCTATTCCATTACTCAGCAGATGGTCGTAAATGTTAGTATTTTTTTAAGCTTGAAGTTTTATTAGCAGGGCTTTTGAATAAATTGTTTTTTTTTTGTAACAGTAAATAATATGTATTTTTTTTTTAAAGAGCTTAGATATGTAAATTAATTTAATTTCACTTATTAGTTTTTGCGATATAAAAATTTTTTTAAAATTTGTTTTCTAATGACAGTTTGCAAAACTTTATTTCTTTTATATGTTTTTCGTTATATATGTACACATGTATATATTATATGTATATAATTAATAAAGCATGTGGTTTAGTTTTAGAAATTATTTTTTATATCAATATTGCGATAGCCGTTTGTAAATTTTCTTTATTTATATATTAATTTAATTAATTTTAGTTATGTTATTAATTTAAATTATTTAATTAATTTTATTTATTTTATTAGTCCATTTTAATTAGTTTATTTTATTGTGTTTATTTTATTTATATTATTTATTTTATTTTCTTTTTTAGTTCAGTTTATTTATTTTAAATGTTTCATTTTATTTTTTTGTTATTATAATTAATTATAATGATTTCAATTACTTTTATTTTTTATTTTTATTATATACATATATCATTATTTATTATTTATATCATAAATATTATTTATTTCAGTAATTTTATTTTTTTTTTTTCATTTATTTAAATTTGTTTTTATATTTATTTCAAATATTTTGCGTATTGGATTTTATTTATTTAACTATTTATTTGTTGGTTATGTATTTTATATAATGTATTGTCTTATCTCTTGTACTTATTTTGTCTATTTGACTTGTTTAGTTTACTTTCTTTATCTTCTTTGTATATCATATTGTGTTATTATTTATTTACTTTATTTCTTTTTTTATATTTTTGTCATTAATTACGTTTTTTTTGTCATTAACAAAAGTACAACTTTTAAAAAATGTAGAAAGCCATTATTCTCGTTTTCAATTACTTTTCCTTTCGATAAAAAAAAATTTATATGTAATTAAATTTATCATCGCAACTAATTTATCTCATCTTTTAATATATTTTTCAGAGCATACAAGTAATATTTTATTGATATAAACAACAATATAATTTCATTTACAAATGAATATGGTCATTTTTCAATTAACAAATTACGAAATTAATCCATTTTCATCCTTTAAGATTAATTTAAATTTTATTATAATTGTCAACATGTGCCTACTACCGCTTCCGCTCGTTTTTTTTTTATTTTTGCTCTCTATTTAATGTTTATTATTGTTTGAATTTTAAAGCATAACTAAAGGTAAATTGAGTCGCACAATTGTATTTAAAAAGGAAAATATTTTGCAAAAGCTTTGCTGTAGACATACGTTAACACAATCTCAAGTCGACTACACAAACATGGCCACCTTTCAAATGAGCTTTTGGGAGAGTATATCTCTTAAGCACAAAAGTGTAGCATGCGCTTAGGCATTGTATACAAAAATTATTCCGGTATGTAATATTTACAAAATATATCAACAACTTACCTTTTCACATGTGTGATGGTGTAGTGTAAAAGTGTTTGTGTTGGAATGTTTACGTGTATACTTGTAGCATACTTTTAGTAGGCTAAATAGATTATGTGGGCCAAATAAACACATGTTGCTTATTACATATTATTTTCAGCAATTAATATTTATTTGATTATTGTTCTTTCACTTTTCTTTCTTTTACTGTTTGATCTAGAAATATTTTTAGCTCTGCCAACGGGCAACTTTCAAGTATTAACATTTATGCACTGCTAAATATAAAAAATAATTTAATAGAAAATAACTAGAACGAATGCAAACTTATCACACTTATTACATTAGTTGTTTATTCTTTGATCGTTACATTATTTATATTACAATTCATATAGTGGTAGTGTAATATGTTAAATTTAATCTCCTCCATTAGGCCACACCACTTTCTCAATAAAGTCTAGGAAAGCTGCTACTTTTGTATACAGGCCAGGCGTTGAGGAGGCACAGCCGAAACCGGAAGAAACTACGCCCACTAAACGGTAATTCTTATAGGATTCTAAGCAAAATATATTAAAGTTTTTAAGGCAAAGATTTTCTAAAAATAAGATAGAAATAGTTATTTACCATCCACTATCATATTCAACGGTCCACCCGAGTCACCTTGGCAAGCATCCTTTATTTGCTCCTTATCTTCAGCACAAAGCTGAGTGCGTATTATACCCTCAGGTATTCTTCTATTTAGGCCATAATCCGTGAAACTTTTATTACAATTTTGCAATGGTGAGGTGTGCAGGGGAGCTTTTAGCAAAATATCGGAAAAGCTGCGTGCTAAGAAGGTATTTTCGTATCGATTAAAAATTGAATTAATGCTTGTTGATATTGCAAAATTTTAGAAGGAAATAAAATATTTGAAATATTTACAATTTTTTTCTTTAAGAATCGGCAATAACTTACTGGTGGTATTAACGGTGCCCCAACCGGTAACCCATAATTTAATGTTTGCATCTGGATCGCTTTCATTTGTATATAAACAAACTGGATAAATATATTCGCTATATTCGACATCACGTTCCAATTCCAATACGGCAATATCGTTGTAAGTCAAACGGGTGAGGTAGTCATCATGGATGTAAGTTTGCTAAATACGAACAACATTTAATTGTTAAAGTCTGTCTTAAAAAAAAGCTTCGATTAAAATTCTAAAATGAAATCACAATGCACATACAAATTATTTTTGATCGTTGTTTCAATTTTGTAAAACTTTAATACATCTATGTATGTACGAGGTCTATTCAATAGAAAAGGTAAATTTTAAAATTTTTTCGATCTACGTGCATTCGATTAGCGATTTTTTTTTCTTTTTATGTTGACACACTTGTCTCGAACACATGTTCGTAGTAGAGTTTGTTTGTTAGAGACATAACAGCTAGACATGTTTTATTTGTTAGGCGATTTTCTGCTGTGGGAAAAAATGGATCAAAAGAATTTGCCTAAAATTTGGTGTAAAATATTGAATCGTCACAGGTAAGGCCACAGCAAAAAAAAAATTTGTAAACTATCATTGTTTTAACAATTAGTTGGAGAAAATATGCCAAAAGAAAAAATTTTCAATATTAAGTATTTAAAATAATGATTTTATATTTCATTTTTGTCTGATTGAATACAATCAATCATTAACGACCAACCGTCTTTTAATTGTAAACATGTTGCAAGAAAAATAAAATAGACTCATGTTGTGTTGTTTGTATAAAAGCATTATAAACCTATTATGTTTATGTATTTTGTAATGATTATATACAATACTGAATTCTCATATTGTATTTGATTTGTTCGGTATAAACATTCGAGGTTGAATGTTTCCAAACTACTTAAAAGTTCACTGACGATTTGGTTTAGCTACCAATGAAATATCAGCATATGAACAGCTAAGGCCACAAAAAAAAACAGTTATCAAAAAAAAATTTTTTTGTATAACGTTCTTTAATTTTTTTTATGTTTAGCCAAAAAAAATAAACAAATATGATTTTACAAAAAAAATTTTGTTTTTACTTCCCCTCGTAGACTAGTGGCCACTAGTAGTCTAAGACCGTAGACTATGGGTTTTTTCTGTAGACAAGCTAAAAAGATTTACAACTTGTGTTTGTAAAAAAAATTTAAGATTTACGGAGAAGAATGCCAAAAATCGCCCTGATATTAAAAATCCAAGGCTCTTTAAGAAAATTTCCAATTAGAAATTATAGAAAAAAAATTTTATTTTTAAAATAAAATATCGTCGTCTAACTTTAATTTTTTTAAATTTTGGCATATGAGTACAGCTAAAGCCGCAACAAACAATGGATTTTTGAAATTGAATATTTCAATATATTTACTTTTTGTATTATACTTTTTAAATTCGTTATCACGTAACGCTAAATGAATTCGTCAAACAAGAATATCGCGCGCGTAATAGATTTTACTAATATAAAGTTTTTCGAAAAATACAAACTGGAAAGTAATTTTCAAGTACCGCTTCAAGTACCGATAGTAAAAAAATGAATCGATTCATTCAAGGCACATCGTTGTCGACGACGTAGAAAATGAAGTTTAACAACTGCGAAAAGTCAATCGTTGGAAAAATATTGTTTTCGAAAACGTTCGTAAATATTATTTTTCTTGCAAAATTCATTGCATATGGCTGCATACAACTAGCTAAACCAACAACAAACAACAAAATTTTAAATAATTATTTTTAAGAATATCTCGAATAATACATTGAATAAATGTTTTGTTGAACTCTTTCGAAAGTTTGTGTCCAATCGGTTTCCAAAATCGTGTCACTTGTTTAGACACTTGTTTAGAAATTGCGTTTGTGCCGTGACAAAAGATTATATCACGCATAATTCTCCCCAAATTGAATTTTATTGCTTTTGTTCTTTGATTTTTTAACTGTACCGATTTTCACCGATTTTATCAAAATCGAATGTCGAAATTTTCAAAATATTTCTTAACTACTCTGAAAATCTTGGAATTTTTTTGACGCTCTCGATTTCCTGGAATGGCCAACCTGCTGGGCGAACCGTATTTTTCTCCTCACGTTTTAGTATACATCAAAAAGCATTTCCTGTGCCTGTATTTTTTACTTTTTAAATGGAAAAATATTATTATCATCCTGTGACAGACAGTCTGAGCACAAGAAATAATTTGTGTACTTCGAATTTGATTATCTTGCAAACAATATGGTAACAAATATGTTTTTATTATTATTATTTTTTTTTTTTTTGTGTAATAACTTTTCTTCAATATTAGACAAAATTGGATTATATCAATATTTTAAGAAAATTAAAGGCGAAGATAAGCAACAATCTTTACATATCAATATTTGCTGATGGCACAACCTTTCTAATATCACTTTTCTATTACAAAGGCATTTCCACATTAATAGTCAATCTATACCAAAACTTAATGAAATTTAATATCTAGGCATTCTCCTTGATCATCGTTTAAAATGGAAATCACACATTAACGCCAAGTTGATCCAAATAAGATTAAAGGCTCCTCAAACTAATTGGCTTATAGAGAGAATTTCAACACTGGGCCTAAATTGCAAACTTGTTCTATACAAACCCATATGGTGCAATGGAATTCCAGGCACAACCTCAACATCTAATATAGAAAAAATTCAAAGGCCCAAAAATAAAATCATACAAATGATTACAGCCGCTCCCAGGTATTTTAAAAATTTTTGCATTCATCAAGATTAAGACATTCCTTTGGTTAAAACAATGGTTTGAAAACACGTAACAACATACATAAATAAACTAAAGTATCATTCAAGCCCACAATATTCTAAACTCGGTTGTGAAGAAGGGACACTCTTGCTCTTAGCCCAACGTGAGAAATATGAGGACAACACCCAACAACCCCCAGAAACTAGTGTTGAAAAAATATTTAAAGAATACACAAGTGTATTTTAAAAAATTTATCCATACTGTCGCATTTGGCGTGGAATGCCCTATACATATTGCATATGCGATAATATTGCCAGTTACCTGTAAGTATATAAGCTGATCTAACACTTATCTAATATTTAAAAATGCTTAGCACTAATTCAAGATTCCAGCTAAACTTTTTTCGGCTGAAAAAATATTAAAATCGATCGAAAGGTTACTAGATAAAAATCGCCTCCTTTCCAATTTTATTATTTAAAATTTCCACACAAAAAATTTAAAAAATATCGGTGCTGTAAAAAACAGTTTGTATTCAAAATTAAAACGAATCGTCTAAATTTTATTTTTATTAATACGGATATACCGTGCAATCATATATATATAATATATAATGACTTCATGGCAGATGGGGACACATTGATAATTTGGGTAACCAAATGAACAAAATTTTTCTTTAAGGAATTAATCTCCAATCTCATAAGACTCCATTTGAAAATAATGTATATTCGGTGCCGCCACACACTCTCGCACTCGAGATTAATCATTTGGTTGGGTTTTATTCAAACATGAATACTATTTGAATTAAGAATACGAGAAATTTGTATTTTTATTAGTTAAATTTTCAGCTTGGAATGAAATGAAGTTTATAATACTCGTATTCTCCTAAGGATTCTTTTACTTACTCTGCTTTCTTTCTATTGTATAATTTTTTTTCCATTACCCCTCTTGGGAGCATTTGGTTTCCACAAAGCATTTTCATCTTACACGAGTTGTTGCAGTTGTTTTCGCTTTGTTATTATTAATCTGTTGTTGTTCCTGCTAAGTAGATGATAGTTCTGCTGTAGCAGGTCCTAGAAATAATGGGGCTGTCATCTGTAGTTGTCTAGAAACAAAGGCCTCTGTGTATTTAGTGTAGTAGTGAGGAACCTTGCTAATCTTTGATTTCTGCACAACCTTTGTTATTATCTTTTCCAGGCAGACGGGAAGTCAGGGGATTCTTGGATGGATTTTTTTGACGGTGGTTTGAATGCCTCTTAATTTTAGAACTAATAAAAATCGTGGTGAAAATTTTTTCTCCTCTGCCAGGGAATGAACCTGGGGTACTTGGTTTTGTAGGCAAGTAATTTAACCAAAGGTCCCAGGTTCGAATCATGCCGCAGAACTCTGGCAGTTGTGTTTGAGATAATTAAAGGGAGCGCACAACAAGCCTTCACTGGCTTAAGTGTATGTCGTATGACATGGGCTATCACACCCCTCCAATCAACCTAACCTAACCTAACCTAATTTAACCATTACACCACGTCACCACCTTATTTTCCATATATTTCTCTTAATTTTTTATTTGTATCAGATAAGAAACTTCTTTTAGCGAATCTTAGTTTAAATAATAATGACATTTGAACAAACTCTATCCAAGTGGTGGACTCAATTGCTAAGGGAGTGTGTGATGGTAACAAAAACGTGTGCAGCTTTTCCCGCCTACTAGTCAAATTTATTTTTTCTGTCATGATTAAAAATAAATAAACATCATTCTCTAATGGAGTCTGATGGAAATTGAGCTCGAGTCCTTCTAGAAAAATTATGTTCATTTGGTTAGAAAATTGTATAAGAACTTTTTTTTCAATTGTTTTAATTTTTAGTAACCATTACGAAGAACTTTCCGGTAACTTTTGGGCTATTTTTCGACTTTTATTAAAAAAATATTGAATTTCAAAACATTTTAATTTTATTTGAAACGATTGTTCATCCTTTTTTTAATATTAGACCAAATTTATACTTTCTTTTGATATTTGGAAAAAAATCAAATAATACGAACGATTTCAAGAGTATCATTTCAGTTTCAAAATTCAAAATCACTTCCAAAACAACTATTCTTTTAAGCACCATAACAAAAAAATCGAAACAGAGGCGAAATCTTTTAAAATTATCAAGGGAAGCAATTAAAGAACTAAACAATAAGGAATAGAATTCATAAGAATAGAAAGTTGTGATTATCAAATTAAATTCTTGAATATTAAAAATGTCACTTTGATCGCGTTCATAACTTTCTCATTCAAAATTTATTCATTTACAGCAAATCAGCCTTAGAAAATTATTTGAGACCATATTTTCTTAAGTTTAATTTCTTCACACTCACCTTTATTCGCAGCTCAACGGCCGCCGCCATTTGTTTCACGTCTGTGAAATTCACCACACCCAAACGTACAATAGAGGGAATATTTTCTCGTTCCGAAACACAATGGGCTGCAGTCAAAATGAAACGTTTATCGATTAGAGTCCCACCACAGCGTATATCGTAGGGAGGTCTATCATCGCCGCCAATACGACTGTAGCCAATGGCAGCCATGTGGGGAAACTCTCCCAATTCGGCGGGTACACCACCCAAAATATGGGGTGACAGCGAAGCGCTAAGGCCCTTCTCAATGCGACGACAAGCTAAACATTTAAATTAAAGCAGCAAATACTCGTAATTTTGAATCTATGACTATCAACTTCAATTGGCACCAACCTCTTACAGCTGGCCTATCTGTACTTCCCCTAGTATCTGGCCCGACAGATGGTAGATTTGTACTGGAAAGAGAATAAAATTAAAATTAAAAATAGAAATGGAAATGATATGATGAAATATGAAATTATTTGTGCGTGTAATTTATGGTATGGGGAATTAGATGCATGAAAATTGCGAAAAAGATGTTGCTACACAATGATTTCATAGCCACCTTAAGGAATTATTGCCGTCTAGGAAAGTGTTTTCATCTTCTGGCGATGGACGAAATTCAAAAGGTTTGAATGGATCCAGTATTTGGAGTGGCGGAGACTGCACATTCGGTAATAGACCACTATTCGTTTCAGGCACAAAGCCATGTTGGGGAGGTGAAGCAGATCTAGTTTCTTTGCTCGAGGACTCCCTTTGTAGGGGTTGATGAATCATTTGTTGCGAAAACTCTGGTCCGAAATTTTGTGGAGCCTGTGGTTGTTCGTAAATAAATTTGGGCTGCTGCCCAAACTGTTGCGTTGGCTGCTGAGGTTGTACCAAAACTATATGCGCAGGCTGAATCTCCTGGGCCTTTACAATACTCATGCCCGAATTGACTAGATTCTCATAAACTATTTGAACGGGATTGAAATCCGGCTTATGAACGGGATTGACAGACCAAGTTTCGACTAACGCAGGTTGTTGTATGAAACTTGTAGATGGCGCTTCAAATAAACTGTTGCCATTTATCTGATTGTCCACGGCAGGTATAATTTCAAAATGCCCTAGTGCTGGTGGACTGGTTAGTTCCATTTGCTGGTGGGGTGAATTAAGTTCCACATAATCTACCGCTTGAAATTTGGGACTCCGTTGAGATGGCAGCCACACTACAGGTTGAGGACTATTCGCCTCTTGAGCTGGATTTGGAGAAGCAGTTCCGGATTTATGAACATTAAATACATTCGCTATGGAATCTTCTAAAGTCATTCCATTTGGTTTTTCTTGATTATTGTTGG
This sequence comes from Germaria angustata, assembly GCA_963681545.1. Lineage (NCBI taxonomy): Eukaryota > Metazoa > Arthropoda > Insecta > Diptera > Tachinidae > Germaria > Germaria angustata. The sequence goes on along the minus strand of OY813001.1, from coordinate 10,393,524 downwards.
CTGCTAAAGGTCCACTGTTCGCGTTAGCTGTGGTAGAGGTCTCAAAGACATTTTTGATAAGATCATCTATACTCTGCTCTCCTTTGTTGGATATATCCTTGTTAATATTACTATCGGGGTTATTTTCAATAGCAAGATTGGGATTTTGATCCTCCATATTGTTAATTGGCCCACCAGGCCTGTGAATTGCATTATCGCCTTCACCAAAAAAATTATTCGGTCTCATATTGTTTTGGGGAAAAACGAAACCCTGATTTTGATTTCCCAGTCCCATACCATTTCGAGATTTGCCATTGTTGTGCGGACCACGACCATTAATATGACCGCGGCCATTATTATTGATTGGGGGACCTCTTCCCACATTTAGGCCCCTATTTGAATTTGATTGGCCCCAACCGATATTTCCATTATTAATTCCTACAAAATTGTTGTGGTCTTCATGGCCTCTGGCGTTATTAGTATTTGCAAAGCCAGAGGGCGCTCTATTAAAACTATTTCCAGTTTGACCCAAATTCGATTGATTTATATTGACTGGCCCATGGCCGTTGCCACTACTTGCTAAAAGATCTTGATTAGATGGCCTCATATCGCCTGGACTTGTTTGGCGTTCCTGCTGCGAGCCACTCAGTAAAGCATTAAAATCAAAGAACTCTGAACTCTCATTTAATCTTTGCTCTCCTATTATCAAAGGCTTAAGCGTGGTGGTGGTGGTAGTTGTTGGATTTAACAAATCCAACCAAAAATCTGGAGCTGCTGTTGTCGAGTTTGTTGTATTCTGTAATAAATCCAACCAGAAATCTCTAACAGGAGGTGTTGCTGTTGTTTGCCTATTTTTTAGTGTATTGAGTTTTGTCATTTAGCGAAAAGGGAAGGGAAAATTGGGGAGAAGATTATGAAAGCAATAGTTACATATGTAGAGATAGAAGCCAGTAAGTAAATCATTTTAAAAGAGAGAGAGAGGGAGAGAGAGATTACAAAAAATGAGCGAATTAGTGTGAAATTTAATGATACATATATTTTTATATATACACTGTAAGAAAGCATATCAAGTATTATCGACTCTAGTATGCATCTACATTAATTGAATGAAACGAATTAATTTTTTATATTTTAATGCTGATCAGAATATCTTCTCAGTGTATATATTATGTTTTTGAATTAAAATATGCTCTCGTCTATGTTTTTTTTTTGTATTTATAAAAGAATGTGCGAAACATCTACTTACTCGGAAAAGCGGTCTGTATTTTCAGAAGTTTTTGTTTCCGTGTTTGGCCCGGTTCTTACGACTGGGCAACAAATTAACTCCTCTCTAATACCAAAACCACAACTAACTACTTCACGATTCGTATACTCTCCGCTTTCGATTAAGGTCTTTATAATGGGGCACTCGCCCCATTCCTTACAAATACCTGGTTGATTCTTGCTCACACAGCTATCGCCTTCTGAAACAAAAAGAGTACATAACATTCACAAGAAACATGGTAAAAAGAGAGTGTAAGTGGGAGAGAGAAATTGACAAACTAAACAAATCTACCACCGTTGCCAGATTTCTCATTAAATGAATTTTAAAACAACGAGTTAATTATTTTTAAAATTAAAAGACAAATATGTCAGGTCAGTTTTTTAAATACAATTTTTTTCCTATATTTTATTACACTGTGTAAATTTTTAAAGGAATATTATTTATATTCCCTGAGAAGTTGCACAAATTTCAACAAAGTATTGGAAATAAAAATCATTTCATATTTAAAGAAGGCCTCAGTGCTTAAAAATTAAATTAACATAATTAAACAAAAAAAGTTCGAAAGAAAAATAACGTTTACAATATAAAAAACAATCAATAATCCCAGTTGAGGATTATTCGTAATTTTATTTAAACTTATAAAACACCATATAGTATGTGACGCGCAAAATAGAAAGGGACCTAAGACTAAAAACCGGAGAGCCATTTTAAAGATTTAAATACGTGTATCTTTGGTGTACCATCACTTTCATGAAACGCGCATATCTCTGGGAGGGAACACTTTTGGGGCATGGGATCGGTCTCATTCGATGATTTTTTTACCCTTAGGTCCCTTTCTCTATGCTCTGTCACATATAGTACATATAAAAATGCAAATATAAAACTATTCAATCTCTGCTAAGACAAGGGGCTTATAGGAGCTAAGAAAGGCCATGTTAAGTAAGTTGATTGGCATCTTGTCCGGGCACATCTGCACCGGGTTAGGCGTTGTAAAGAATGTCGACTGCATGACACATAGGGGACAGCTCTTCGTCTGTCATTGCTTACCTTTTGTGCAGGCGAGATTTTTACCAGACATTGCTCACCTCAGGAGTATTAAGAAGAAATTATGGCACGGAGGTCCTATCACAAATTGGTGTTCGTGGACCTTTTATGTCATTTTCATACGAGTATCATTCTCCTAACTTGACCTAGTAGAAAATTATATTGATTGTAGATTGTAAAGGGAATGTTTAAAAATATTATTACTTTACCAATACGCGTTCAATTTTTATAAACTATAAATCAAATTAATCGCTAATAAAAAAATACCTCTTCTTTGTTATATATTGTCAATATTTATTCCTATTGTCTTTAACTAACTCTTCTTATTTACACTAAAAAAAATACTTTATTACGTTGTCTACAAGTATAAGATTTTGCGCTAAAACTGTCTGTCAGCAGAGTAAATACGCTTTTAAGAAAATATTTTATTTCTCTTAAATAAATAATCAACAGCATACAAAAATACAAATATATACTTATATTAGCCAGACAATACGATTAAACTCCAATACGAAATGTGTTTTATTAATACATTACATGCAAAGAAAAAATATGATTAATAAATAATCATGATTAATAAATAATCAATGGTATATTTTTGTTTACTCTAGCACTATATGTACGTGTATAGTTGAGTCAGTAAAATTGTTTTCATTAAAATGGTGTTTTATCATTTATTTTTTAGCTTAAGCATATTTTCGTAGGGTTTAATAACATTTTATTATCAATACTGGTGAGGAGGTGGCTAGCACTTCTGGTTGGCACTATCACAAGGCCAATCAAATTCTTATGAATCGAATCACGCCATTATATAGTTTTATGATCATTAGAAGCGGCATCACAATTTTAGGAAAAAATCAACTTTGTAATTGCCCTCAAGTTTTTCAGCGCTTACAGCCTGAAATGTTCGAATAATTTTATCTCAATTACCAGAAAAAAATTTTTTTAAATTGCATAAAATTAAATTGAAACCCGATTAAAAGAAATCATTTAAAATCGAAGAATATTTACTCAAATGCAGAAATGCAAATGCTTTGAAAATATGCTCAATATCGGAATTGAAATATTTCAAAATAATAGTCTTGCGAATAATTATAGTAATAAAATCCTTTTCCCAACTTCATAAAATAAAGAAAAATTCAGACTCGACATGTCGCAGCTATACATGCTACAGATCGTAATTAGTAGAGCAAATGAGAGTGGATTGGGACTTGATTGTAGCCAAGTTTTTGTTATCAAGTGAATCGTACTTACTGAATTTGGCGGCATCTGTTGCTTTCATTTGTTGCAGCAGCATAATAAGCACTAGTGTCCAGTGCATCATCCTTACAAGTGTCTGTTGTTCTGAATGGCCGATGACTCGATGTTGCATATTCTTTGGTTTCTTTCTATAGTTTCTTAAATTATAAAATTATAATTGATATTGAAACAATTGAATTTCTTTGAATTCGATGAGCAGAAATATAATCGATATTTAAAGGAAAAAAAATATTATATAATTTCAATTAACGCTTTTTTGCAATTATAACCTTTTAAGATAAAATTAACATATTTATATAATTGAATAATGAACATATATCATTTAATTAAATATATTTTTCTTATTTTATTGATGATCAGATAAAATAAGGGTTTATGCTTCAAGTTTTCAAAATTCATTTACTCCAATATACGAACACAATGTATTTTTTTTAGCAATAATTTATTATCTTAGTAAAATGTCACATTGTTTTAATAAATAAAATGTTCTACTCGTAAAGCATCATCAATCAGTGAAATCAATCAACTTAATTTATTTCCTTATGAACACAAGGTGGCTCAAAAAGTGATGTTAAATATTAATAATAAAAAAACTAATGGCATTTTCAAAGTGCAAAATCGGAAAAAAAGGAATTCTGTGTTTTTCGATATGAAAAACGTATAAGGAAGGACTACTCAATCTGGTAAGTGATAGAAAAATTTATTTTTTTATACAACGTGGTGCAAAATGGCGCCTAAATGTCACTGTACATTGGCATTTATAATGTAGATATATACAGCAGTAGTTGGAGTTAAGCCATAGAGCGATATACATACATTATAAGAATGTGGAACTATTGCTACTGCTTACTGGGAAAAATTTTCAGTATGTTGTTTTAAAGCAGCATGAATTTCAGCCACCAATTCAAAATATGACACTACAAACATACACTTCATGGTCGTGTGTGCAAAATTTCTCTCTAATTCGATGCTCGAGCATCGTCCCATAGTTTTGTTTACCTTCGATGCCAACAAATATATTGTTAGAAGAGAGATTTTTGTTCATAATCATACATACACATATACACACACATTTACAAATTCTTATCTGTAATTCTTTTTTCAATACAAACGCAATTTAATTGTTATATCGCCCCTACGCCAACAAAACAGATCAGGTGTAATTTTTCTAATTTTTTCTTTTTTGGTACAAAATGATCACAGCTTCTGAATGCCATGATTTTTTTTCCATATAGGGCCAAATTTTATATTTTACCCCGGTGAGGCAATGAGTAATTTTAATGTTAACTGGTATTTTTCTTAATAAAAAATTAAAACAGTTGCAACGTCAAACCTTAATGAAATATAAGATTAGGCTTATAATATATGTATATATATATATATATATATATATATATATATATATATATATATATATATATATATATATATATATATATACTAGCTGACCCGGCACACGTTGCTTTGCCTTGGTTTCACGCCAATCGGTCTATTATAATAAGAAAGGCCACCAGTTCCATTTTTGAAAAGGAGCGTGGCATTGCCTACTTCCACCACAGATGTATAGTATCCAGCTAACACGGCAGACGTTGTTTTGCATAATATTTCAAGCGATTAGGATATTAACCAAAGTATGAAATGAAAGACAAATAATAAAATAATTTCATTTTCTTTATTTTGAAATAACATTAATTTTTCTAATTTTATCATAATGCCCATATTTGCAGCAGCACTTAAAAAATCCATACCAAACCGATGTAACAAATTTTTTTCAAGGAGCAGAAATAATAGATTTTTAACTAGTGGTTTGTATGGGAGGTACCGCGCCCCTTTGTACAATCCCGCCCATATTTGCAGCAGGTCTTAAGAAATGCACACCAAACCGACTTACCAAATTTTGTACAAATACCGGTATCAGGAGCAGAAATAACAGATTTTTAATTTGTGGTTTGTATGGAGGGTACCACGCCCCTTTCTACAATCCCACCCATATTTGCAGCAGCACTTAAAAAATGCACACCAAACCGACGTACCAAATTTTGTACAAATACCGTTATCAGGAGCAGAAATAACAGATTTTTAATTTGTGGTTTGTAGGGGAGGTACCACGCCCCTTTGTCCAATTGGACCGAATTGTAAATCTAAACCACCCGGGGCGCCACCCAAACGCATACAAAAAAATTTATGTAAATCGGTCCAGCCGTTTAGGAGGAGTTCAGTCACAATACACGTACAGTAGAATTATATATATAAAGATATGTATATATATATATATATATATATATATATATATATATATATATGTATATAAATCATTAAAAATGTATTTGAATACTATAAAAAAAATTTAATTTGTTAAATAAAACACTTGGCTTGTTTTGCTGGCTCAGGGCTGATTTTCAAAACTACCACAATAAGAATCATGAATATAAAAACTATTGATGGTGGCTTTTTCAAATGCTTTTAATGACATGATATTGTGATTAATTTCAAACATGCATCACTGTGAAAACCCAATAATTAGAAATTTAATTAAAAACTTTTGCTGAAAGTTTCTATACAATAATTTTTATTTTCTCTCCTAGTAAATATTTACATATTAAGCTTAATAAAAATATTTTATCAAACTATATTACCAGAAAAAAATCTTTAAAAAAGAGGATTTAAATTAAAATAGTGGAGTGTTAATTTTATGACAGACTGTATGTGATGCTTTACGCATTAAAGCAAATTTACATATAAAAACAATAATTTTGCAAGTTTGAAACTGGTTTATTTTTATTTCATATTCTTTAGGAACAACTAAAGTGGTTGATTGGCCACACAAACTGAGATGTCCGAGTGCAATTAAAAGCAAATATTAAAAAATTGTTGCACTTCACTCCTCTACATAAAGGCGTCAATTTCGAAATTAATGATACTTAATGTAAAACTCTTAAAAAACCTGTAGCTGTTTACAATTGCAAACACTAAAGAGTAGAAAATAAGATTTTGAAATATTCAATTCAATGTCTGTTACTCCTTATAATGCACTATGGCTCAGAGGACTACTTTGGTGGGCCAAACTATTTTATTTTTAAATTAAAATAGATTTTAACGCATTAGTTATTGCACTTTAGTAGGCCATACTTTAGACGAACTGAAAACGCGTTTTGTCTTTATTGACAATAACTAAAACTTTAAATACAAGCCGACAAAGTTTAACTTTTTGCAATATGTAATAAGGAAACAGGATTTCTTTAAGCTTTTACTTGCAGTTCGTAGCAGAACAGATAGACAAAATTAAAAAAAAAGATCTTGAAAAGGAAATAATATTGTGTATTAAATTATTATAAGAAAAAAATATTTAAAAAAATATTTGTGATATTCGAAATCTTTAATGTTTCAGTTAAATTTTGTTTTTTGCAATTTCTTCACTTTCAAAGCAAATAATTAAAAAAATTCTTAGAAAATTTCAAATACTTAAAAAAGAAATCAATATATTGATAAAATCAATCAAGAGAACATTTTCGAGGAATTTTTCTTACACATATATGAAGCACATGGCCGTATCTAAAGCAAGTGTAATGTAAGTTCAAATGGCTCTACCCCTACTTGCAGCTCGACTTGCAAGAGAATTGCAAGTACCGTGATATTTGGACACTTGTAAAAATTTAAGTGACAAATCAATAAACAGTATTGTTCAGTGAAAACTTTTGTACAAACTTACATCATTATGCTGAAATAATAATTATAATTTCAACTTTTTTTATATAAAAATTTGTATCATTTTAGTACATCAATCTCTATAAAAATGTTTCCCCAGAAATTTAACCCTGTGATGTTCTTGGTAATCCTAAGCTATAAAGAAATGAAGAATATCGTAAAATTTATATATTTATGTCGCTCACATTCAATTTTTTGGGACATGCATGACGAATTATATTATTAATTTCTTGCATTTCGTGTATAGGACGTGCCTAAACTTCACCGTTGCCTGTGAGACCTCACCATTAGATTTTCAACCAGATAAATTTAAGAAAATATAAAAGCATTGATTGTTTTTCAAACTACATACAAACAAAAATTTTAAATTTATTCCTTTGGGATATTCTCCCAAGTTTAAATGTTTTCAAACAGCTTCAAATTCACTGCCGATTTGGTTTAGCGACCAATAAAATGTCGGCATATTCGGCATATGAACAGCTAAAGCCGCAACAAACAAAACATTTTTTATAAACAAAATTCGAAAAGTTTTTCTCTTGTAAGATTTGTAATTGAGAAAAATGGAACATTATTTCTTGTGGCTTGTATATATAAAAGGTGGCGCAAAAGTAATGTCATAATTTGAACTAGCTGCCATTTTATTTTAAATGAAAAACGGAAAGCTCTGTTTTTAATAAAAATATTATTTGAAAATGGAAAATTGATGACATTAATTGCAAAAATTTCTATCGCTCAAATGGACGTCTACCGAATTGATTTATAATTGTGCTCATGTGACGTCATTTTGAAATTTTTTTTCCTCGCAAAATATCTGTTTTCATTATGATCTTTTGATTATGTATCATCCTCTTCTTGTACCAAGTTTTACTGAGTATGTCGCTTGAACGAGAAATACAAGGCCGGCCACTTCTTGCGGCATCTGTGGATCCAGTTTGCACGATGCGCTCTGCAAAACACCTAATTGTTCGATCATATGGAGCACGTGGATGCTGCATTAAAACAACAACAGTAACAATAATTTCACATTTTTGAGGTGTGTATAGCTCCATGGTTTGTTTACAACTAATTCTCTATAAATTAATTAATTCACCACATGTGGTTCTAAAAAGCTTTAGAAATTTGTACTTATTCTCCAAGAAATTTAAAAAAAAATATCATCTATTTTGTATGTGTTTATGCCTGCAATTGATCAGTACACTTTAGCCAAATCATATTTGAACGGCATTTAAATTCTTGTACTTATAAAAAAAAACTACAAATACTATATGAGAATTCCATTGAATTCAATCACATCTTTTTACTTTCGATTTACAAAACATATAACAGTTTAAGAAAACTTTTATAAAAATCACTCAAAAAACAAGTTTTGTACGATAAGCTTGGCCTATTGTTGACTGAGTACGAACGGCGAATGCTGCTGTCATCCGCTAAGGGTTTGACATATAAATTCTGAGAGAAGATATAGGGGTAGAGGAGAGAATAGTACCTTGCGCTCCCATCTATAACAACTCGTATAGTGCGATCTTTGTGGAAGCTCATTACCAACATTGACAGATGTGAAAGAAGTGCACCATGCCTATCATTATTAAATGCCTTGGAAATATCAGGAGCCATTGCCTTACTTTCGCCAAAATGATGAATGGCGAAATGTGATTAAAGTTTTTAAATTTATTGCTTCCACATCGAAACTTTTTGGTATTACTTCGCCTTACCTTCAAATATAATTTTGATATTTTCCTGCATATAAAAGGGATATTGAGCAATGCTTTTCCATGAAATTTTTGATTTTTGAGTTGCAGTAAAGGATCGATGTGTATATGTTTAAAAAAAAATGAAAGGACTAGCTTTTTAGTATTTTTACTTTTTAGTGAATTAAGCTTTTAAGTTGCATTTAAGCCATTAACTTTACTCAATAAATCCAGCCTTATGAGTGGCCACAACAATACATTTTTGAAGAGATCATAATATAGTTAATGCAACCATATGCTTTACTGCCTATAACCTTTTACAATCTTGCAACAATTTTAAAACAATGCAAAATTTGAAGTCTCATAAGACTCAAAATAAAATTGCAAAAACAAAGTTTTATTATGTGTGAAGGCGAATGTAACATCAAAAGGGAATTTATTAAAATATCAGCAAGAAAAATTATATGTGTGACATACTTATTGTTAGTTCAATTTAAATTGAACATTTAGTAAAAAATAAATGGAAAATGAAATTGGAAATGGAAATGGTGTTCAGTCGTATAACTGTAGCTGCATAGGAAACAGATCTTACTAAATGTCAGGAAAAGGAAATCCGTTGTTGTCATTAGACTTAAAGTTTTTAAGTATCAAGACTAATACGGAGTTAAGCAAATGCATTTAGGATAAGGCAAAAACCAATTAGCCTTATTAAAGGACATTAAAGGCTGTCATAAAAAGTTTGACTTAGTCAAACTGTTACTGCGAGAAAAATATGAAAAGTGTAACAACTAGAATCAGAGTATAAACAGGAATATAGTGTCAACTAGCTTTCCTCCCCTCATGAGCCGCCAGCACTTTAGAATGACATGTTCCTTTCATCTAAGCTACTTAAGCTCGGAACGGTCTTTACCATTTACGAAAATGCCACGTGATTAATTTTGTGTCAGTTCGGCGTTCTCGTTTTTAGAAAGATTTCCAAATTTTTTTTACCTTTCAAAGATAAAAGAGAGAATTTTTTCTTATTAGAAAAGAGTGCAAAGCCCTTTAAGATCGTTAAGTTTTTGAATTAAAGCATTAACGAGATTTGCTTATAAATTGATCAAGAAAATGTTGCACCTTTCTGAGAAAAGAAAACACCATTATACAAATACCCACAATAAAACTAATAACGTTTTCTTTTCTGGAAAAAGTGTAACATTTTGTTGATTAATTTTTAAAAAATAATGTACATAACGCTATTATTTAAAATTATTTTATTCAGGAACTCTAAATGCCGGTTTTGCTACTGAAAGGGAAAAAATTTCACAGTTTCACAGTAAGTAAACGGCATAAATTTTAGCTGCATCTTTTAAAAATGTTCCTGGAATTGTATGCGATTTCTTCAATAAAATTTCTAGTTCAGGTTACAGATCAATAGAAATAAAGATCTTGCTTACTGATAGTCTATAAGGTCACAAATTTCGATTGTAAATGTAATCATTTGTTATTTTATAAATTTAAAATGAGATCTTTAAGGCCAAAAAATCTGTGAATTCTTTTAAAAGCCTGTTCTGCGTTAATGTTCACGATTCCTAGAACAGGACCGAATTTTATGAAAAATCATTTTATTCATTTATTTTTTTATTTTTAATTGCTTTTTTCATATATATATTACGAGTATATACTTATATAATTGCTGTTTTCTTTTAGAATTCATTTTGCACATTCACACACTCTTGCAGACGGAGATCAAACCAGTCATGGATCGTTTTGAATTTTTTTTGTTGCTTTTTTTCATTAGACAAATTATCAATAAATTATTGAATAAAATGATGCTACATACTTGTTTAGTGGACTTAATTTATTTTATTTAGTATTAATAGTTTTTTATTACTGCTGCTAATAGTTATTTATTTCATATAATTTCTTTGTTTTTTTTTTTTGTTTTTTATTTGTTTTGTTTTTTTTTTTTTTTGCAAAACAATCAGTTTGTTGCTATTGATTATATGTACATAGTGATACGATCAGTCGTTAGATCATTTCAATGTGTGTTTGACGACCACATAAAAACACAACCGTTTCAAGACACGTCTCACCAATAACTGAGCTTAGTTCTGATCTTGTTAAAATCAAGCTTAAATGATCCAAACAAACTCGTGTACTCCACTCATTGAGACTAAATTTAATTAAAAAAATTATTAAAAAATACAATAAGCAGAAATCGATTTATTCAGCAAAAACTCCAAGAGAACTCAATTTAAATCTCTATTCAAATGAGTTTTTGTGGTCAGTTGTTGTACTCGGACGTGTATTTGTACTAGTGTGTGAACGTACCTTCCAGATGCTTCACAAGCGCTTGTTATGCATAAACGTACTTCCCTTAAAGTTCAGTTCCAACTTTCAAATGTACATACATGTGCACTTGTTTTAATGCATGTATGCATTTTAATTGTCTATATGATGGCAAAACTTTATTATTTCGCACAGTGGAACAGAACCCACACAATTGACAACAGTAAACAAAAATTAAACTTCCGCTTTTATGGCCAAAATGAAAAATATATGACGATAAAAAAAGGATCATCCTTCTCGCAACATCTCTGTATCTCTATATCTCTGTATACTTTGTATATCTACAGTGTCGTTTTAGTCTTACGCATGAGTTCGTCCCTATTTTCATCCTTAGCAGAACGCTTCATTGAGAACTTTAGTACTTCGGTACTTATGACCACATAATTTTTGAAGATTTAATTGTATGAGTTTTGGAGCAATGCAACAAAATTTTACTTAAAATGATTTTGAAGTTGATTTTAAGACATTTGAAAAGATCTTTTTCATATTCATATTTTTCAGTCTCAATTTTAAAATTACCTTTTAACTTTTGAAATATTTAACTCAAAATTATTCTGCACTTAAAAACTTTAATTTAAACCAATGCAAGTCTAAACAATAGATATCACAAGCTTTTGCATTAAGATCAAGTATTTTTTGAAATCTCCCATGGGCTAATTTTTAGTCGATCGGTTAAGGTTTTCAACATAAGTATAATCCTATTTTATTGCCTTTATATTTCTTGTCTGAGCCGGTCTTAACACAAAATAAAATTACTGCATTATTTCCAAATAAGTACGTTTTTACCCCACTGTGCAATGTAATATACACAACATAGCAAAAAAAAGTGATATTTTTACCAATTTGTTTAATTTTATAAATATTCTATAAAAAAAACCGGAAAGTGAATCATCTCTCACTCTTTCATTCATTCATTCAAATAATTTTGAAGTTCACGTCAAAGTACACGTCACATTAACGTTAAAATCCACTTTGCATTGATTATTATGTTAATAAATTTTATGATAAATATACATACATACATACATATGTATGTAAATTATTTACATTTTGTAGAAATTAAAATTATTTTAGAATTTATTTTGCCTTCCAAACAGTTAATGAAGTCGATCGTCTGTCGGTCTGTCGGTCTGCTACCTACATATAGTTTTATTAGAACTATGAGATATTAACTGTAAAAATTTTATTAATTATTTTTTTTTAATTAATAAAATACATCTTCAATTCATATGATATAATTAGATCTATGAGACATTAATAGTAAAATTGTATTAATCTATTTTCCAAAATTAGTCCCATACATCTTTGATTGTACGAGGCCAAGAAAAAAACATTCCCTTATGTTCTTTTTATTTTATAACCCCCGGAATATGCGAGTATAAAATTTAAATTATCAAGCACAAAAAATATAAAAATATAAATTTCAATAGTATCGATAACTTATAAAATCGAAAATATTCAAAAGAATCGATTAAACTCGATTTTTAAGGACCGTTTGATGTTTTATGAACACAAAACAGTTCGAAAAATTATGTAAAACTAAAATTACGAGGTTTTGTGAATTTGAATTTCACTTATTTTTATTAGTTTCTTTCTACTTTTTCTTTATCGTTTTTTTGTGTTTTTGCAAATTCTAGATTGAAGCGAAACTCTGATTTTTTAAAGCCAATAAAATTTAAGTATCCTTCGAAAAAAAATTAACGATATTAATTTCACAATTGTAACATGCGCCAGAGGATACTCCTTCCACACCATGCAACTAAGAGGATTTTATCCGATCAAACGATTAATAAAAAGTCTTCTGGGCAATAAACCAAAGCTTAACAGAGGAAAAAATTTGTTACCCTGGTTGGCGAATGATTTATGAGTGTTTCTCATTGTAATTTTCTGATAAGGATTATTAAAAATTAAAAGAAAATTTTCAAAAATCAATTAAAATTTTAATCGTTATCATTAAAAATTTAAATGAACTGTTAATGTTAGAAAATTATTTGTCAAAATCTTATGTAATATTTTTATAAAATGTATTAAAGAAAAAAGTTATAGAATATATCAGAAAAAAAGAACTTCCAGAAAAGTAAAAGAGATCGACAACTTGTAATACAGAAATAGGGAAAATTTTAATCTTCTCCAATGATCTTGTTTGTCTTATTGCAAGATTTTCACTTTTTTGCGACCTCTTCTGTAAATCTGAAATCATGTTAAAAATGTCGTGAAAAAAGACTTCTTGGAAGTACTTTAAATTGCACTCCGTATATTTTACATTGGAATGCATATGAAAATTCTCCTTATAGTATATTTGCTTTTTATTCACTTAATTTATTTGCTTTATTGTTATTTTTGTACACTGGACTTGAAGTCGACACTTGGGATGTTTAACGGTCAAAGAATTTGCCACTTCGGCCATATCAGCATATGAAATGAGAAACGACAAGTTAAAAAGATCTTGGTAAGATGCCTGCTCTTGTTGAAGAACACTTAAACCCTTTTCTTCCTTTTGTAGTATAAATATGTTTCACTCATTTTAAAAAAATATGTCACCATTATAAATTAGTTGGTTTTTGTGTGAAAGGTTTTTTGGTGTTTTTTTCGAAAATGTTCAAGTAAAAATTTTTACTTTTTAATTAAATGATCATAGTTCTTATTTACAGCTTAAATGGTATTGAAAATTCATAGTTTGGAGAGAATAAACAAGCGTTTATTTAATAACAACTCGCCAGATTGTGTATCTCATGTAAAAACACTCTGTTAGCAACAGTGCTCAGCTCTGTAAATAATTAAAATAGTTAATTGAGCCAATTAAATTTATAAATTGAAAATATTTTCTTGCTTACAAATTAAATTTGAAATTTTAGCAACTAGTTGTTCTTTATTCTCAGCTGTGGTTCCATTTCTGATAAATACTCAAAATTTAAAGCCAATGGCAAGATACGAGTATATCTTGAAGAAAAAATTATATAAAAATTAACATTCTAATATGACGAAAAAATGTTCACTCAGTTTTCTTTAGATGCTTAAAATTTAAAAAGATTAAAAATAAAACACAACTCATAATTTTTATTATTTAAATTTATATAAGTCATTGTTAACCTATTCTTGTTATCACCTTTAACTTAAAGTGTTTCCGTTCCATCTGTTGTTTTCTTTTAAATTATCAATTTTAACAAGAATTATTAATTCCTTTAAAAATAAATATGTATAGTGTATCATACCTATTTTGTAGGTCAATTAAATGAAACAGTTCATTATTATTTTCATTTTTATTTATTGAATATTGCAAAAAATCACAAGCGAAACAAATTTTTAATAAAAGATCATGATAGTCCCAGTGAAAAATGTATTGTTCTTTGTATTTAAAAGAGGTATTTACCTCTTTATGGATGTTGGCTGTATTAAAGAAAACTAATACATTTTTGAGAAAAACATGCAACTTTCCATATTACTGATATTTTATTGAGAAAAGAGCAGATTTTCTAATTGAACATTCTATAGTACGAGTGAATGAAAATTGTTTTGTCTACTGTCAACGACTTTTAGCACAGTTTGTTTTTTATAAAAAATCAATGAAATCGGTCATTTACTCATACGATTTCGTAGCAGATTATCATCGGAATTTGGAATAAGAAAAATATTTTCAAAATCCGTACACATATGGAGGGATTAGGTGAAAATTAATATTTCGGTTGAGCACATTGTTTGTGTGATTTTGAATAAAAAAGAAATGAATAATTTTCAAGTTTGAACACTCTCACTATTATAGTCGGTCAGATATACGATAATTATGCATTATGGGAACTATTCTACCTCTGGTCCTAACAAGTCAGTTTTCTTGCCTACATTTCATTCAAAGTAACACACGCCATTTTCGATAACTCTCACTATTGTAGTCAGCAAGATATGCGATAAGTAGATGTTGATTTGTATGGGAGGTACCTTTACCCAGGTCCTATCACTTACTTCATAAAATGACATCAAGCTGCAATACCATGCCCTTCAAACCCAAACACAAATATATAGGTTTTCAAATGCGTATACACCTATAAAAAATACGGACGATTTGTTAACATCCTCCCCATTTAAATCGGTTAAAAAAGGGTAAAAAACCTTCCATCTTAAAATTCAGTTAACAAAGTAATGACAACCCTATAGTGTCAAATTTTTTTCTACATCAGGGTAATAGCATTTTCATGACTTTTTAGGAAGCTCTTTTTTAAAATGTGTTTTTAACACAACTTTCACTCTCACAGATCCTCCATAGTACCGCCATTATTTTATATGCTGATAAGGCTGAAGTGGAGAACTCGCTGATTGTTAAACATCCCTTGATGAAATAATGTACCCGAGTATCGACTTCGAGCCCAGTGTACAAAAATAACAATAAAGTAAATAAATTAAGTGAATAAAAAGCAAATGTACTATAAGGAGAATTTTCATATACAGTAGAATGTAAAATATACGGAGTGCAATTTAAAGTACTTCTAAGAAGTCCTGTTTTCATAACATTTTTTACATGATTTCAGATTTTCAGAAGAGAATGTAAAAAGGCAAAAATATTGCAATAATACAAACAAGTTTATATTAAAATCAGTGGAAAAGATCTTAATTATCCCCATTTATGGATTACAAGTGATCGATCTCATTGACTTTGTTGAAGTTCTTTCTTACTTTAAATTCTTTAAGTGTTTTTCTTTAATTTATTTTATAAGATTTTAACATAATATTTGCCAATGTTAATTCACAAATTAATTGTATTTGCATCTAAACGATGCAAAATTTATTTCATTATTGTCTGCCATTTTTTCAAGGTGGCGCCAAATGTCACTGTGCTTTGCACGAGCGCAATTACGCATCATTTGGAGAGGTGGGGCTATTTGAGCGATATATTTTTTCATTCATAACAAAATGGCTAAAATTTTGATATTACTTTTACCCTACCTTGTATAAGCAAATTAGTAGTATTAATTAAATTTTCATCTTTGAATTTTTAATAACAATGATAAAATTTTTAATTGATTTTAGAAATTTTTTATTTAAATTTTAATAATCATTATCATCATGCTGAACACCAGAAAATGACAATGAATTATTATTATAATTGAAGTCATACTTATATGCTGCATTTTCATGCGAAGTTCGCATACGAATATGTCATACTTATGACTATGCTCACGAGTACACTTTGAGTGTACAGACACGTTGTATTCCGTCACAGCAATGGCGAAAGAATAACTTTTTTTCTCTGTTGCACATAAGCAAATGCTGTCAACTCTTTAACCATTTGACAACATGTTGCTACACTTTCCACCAAAGAAAGTCACTCTATTCACATAGTGAAACATCGACATGATGCAGAATTTCATTGCATCAATCAGGGATCTTGCTCACGAGGCCTGCACACTTCTGTGCGTTACATACGAAAAGCCCTTCCGCATTACAGAGAAAACTATTTTATTTATTACGATATATTGAATCGTAATCAGGTAAAAAAAGGTCTAAAAATAAAAATAGAACTGTAAAAATTCTTACTGGGACTATAACGTACATGAAATATTTTTGCTTTTTATGAAAACCAGAAACAGTGTTTATTTATAATTATCTTATCACTTATCAAAACAATACAAATTAAGGTTCTAAAAAATAACATATTTTGTCAGTTAGTTAATCAAACAAAATCTGAAACTACGAGAAGTAATTTGTTGCAACAAATAACACTATTAGTATTTATCAGATTCTTGATAATAAAAGGAAACCAACTATGAGAGCTACATTCGACATTGTCTAATATATAATTCACTTTGAGAAATTATGGATTTAGTAGTCCTGGATGTAGAGTTTTCAACAGAGATAACTTTTGGCAACATTATTCGAAAGTTGGTTATTAAATGGATTACTCCGAATATATTTTTTTTCATATATAGGAGTACAGTTCATCTGAGAAGATAAGAATTGTCAAGAAGTATGTATTTAGTATATATAGATAATGTGCTTTTAAAACATACAGACTACGAACTGTTGTCGGATAATTTAGAGCCTTTATAATACTTACCGAAAGTTCGTTATGTCCGAATTTCTTTTTTATATTTTCATATATTATTCACACAAAAATATATAAATTTTAAACTGAACTGATTAATGGATTTTTTAAGACAGTTTACGAATCGATATTGAAAATATTGAATTATTGATAACATTTCCAGATAATCAGTGGTATAAATGTATTTCTCCGAGACTCGCGTTTTTCATATGTATTTTAAGTGCACTTAAATCAGTTTTGAAACTAGTCCCCAATTAGGGAATTTTTTAAACTAAATGTGGTGAATTTTTTCAATAATTTTCAATTCATCTTGAGAGTTTTCTTTATTTTCGGACTTAAAGTGATAGCACAATTTGACTATAAGCCCTCAATATGTTTATAATAACAATCAGAGATGGATAAGTTTACGTCATCACAATGTTTTCGAAATTATCGTGATAAGTAATTTATTTTTTTTTTAATTGAGAAATGCTTTCTAAAGCGATTAACTTTAAATATGTTTGTATAAATGTATGTATATAAAAAAGGTCAGTTATTACGACTTTCTATGTTTTTATATGATTATAAATAAAATTTTATAAATTGTAAATCTGGCATAAGTAATTTTTAAAAGACAATAAACATATTTTTAACCACCGAGCAAAATTAAAAAATATTTAAAATTTGTTCATTTGTTAAATGATTCAAGCTATTATGATCTATTGACATTTTTTCTGTCCACAATGCAGTAGGCATTGGTTATAGCTTTTCGATAATGAAAAAATTTACACATCCATCTATGATATGAATACAATTGCATCTACTATTTCTCAAAACATTCTAAGTATGATTTATTATGATCCCTTAACCTTTTTCCTATTCAGAATGCAATAGACATCCTGTTTCGATAATGAAAAAAATAATATATCCATCCCTGATATCAATACAATCTATTATTTTTCAAAATAAATGATATATGTATTATGGTTCATTAACTTTTTTCCATTCAGGATGCAACAGACATTGGCAATAGCTTTTCGATAACGAAAAAAATACCTATCCATCCCTGACATCAATACAAACTATTCTTTTTCAAAATAATTCAAGGATGATATATTATGATCCATTAACTTTTTTTCCATTCAGTATGCAACAGGCATTGGCAATAGCTTTTCGATAACGAAAAAAATACCTATCCATCCCTGATATCAATACAAACTATTCTTTTTCAAAATAATTCAAGGATGATATATTATGATCCATTAACTTTTTTTTCCATTCAGTATGCAACAGACATTGGCAATATCTTTTCGATAACGAAAAAAATACCTATCCATCCCTGACATCAATACAAACTATTCTTTTTCAAAATGATTCAAGGATGATATATTATGATCCAATAACTTTTTTTTCCATTCAGTATGCAACAGACATTGGCTATATCTTTTCGATAATGATAAAAATACATATCCATCCCTGATATCAAAATTCAATATAATTTAAGGATGATTTATTATGATCCATTTACTTTTTTCCTATTCAGAATTCAATAGACATTGGTTATATCTTTTTCGGCAATAAAAAAAATAGCATATCCATCCCTGATAGCAGTACAATTCGGTCTGTTATTTGTCAAAACATTGTAAGGAACAGCGCCTACAAAGTTTAACGGCCAGCAGTTGTCACTATACATAAATGTCAGCGGTAGATCCATTAAACTCCAATAGTTGAATTAATAGACTCGAAAATTTATTTTAAAAACTCAGATGATTCTTTGAGGTTGGCATTTTAGTAGCCACGCTTTCATTAAATTTTTGGCTACAGCTTATTCAGGCAGAAATTAAACACCTTTAAATCACCATATAAAAATTAGATTCTCGATTTGTACTTGATTATTTCATGAAAAGGAGGGAGACTACAGCACCTCATTTGAGAATGGGTTCAGATCATAAACTACTTCGCAAAACATCAAATTGGTAGCGAGATTAAAATTATTAGCCCAAGAATAACACAGCTGTGTATCGGAGATGATTTCAGCTTGAGATCGTGTCGACCATTTCGCTTAAGACTGTCAGTTTGTTCACAACGAATAGAGTTTCTAATGACAGATGCACAAAACAGCTGAAGCCAAAGGCACCAAGCCCTGCAGAAATACTTTCCCACAATTTCTTACCCCTACGAAATCCTTCTACAAATGTTGGACTTTTTTCCAATTCTTTAATAAATTTTCTAAATTGGTATGAATTCGTAATTTCTTCTTTTTCCATTTTTTAACATAATTTTTTGTTTACAAAAAAAAATACACAAAACAAAACTATTTCAGCACCAAAAATTAGGAACAATTCAAAGCAACATCAATGGGAATATTGATTTACAGCTGACGATAAGACGATGCCAAAAATAATAAAGAGCGAATTTTCTTTATATTTTTTTTAACTTGATTGTATAAAATATTTAAAAAATATATAAAAAGTCCTTTCAAATTTTCACAACAGTCATTAGAGTCCTTTATATTATATATTCATAAGTATAAGTATATTATATACTCATAAGTATAAAAAAATCACAAGCTTCAAATTGACTAACAAACTTATTTGCCCACTATTGTAGTGAAGGGTATTGAAATATTTAGACGCCTCGATCACTCATTTTTGTATAAATGCGTGTATTTTTGGAAAACGATTGCAGATCTAATGCAATAATTGAAAGTGTAAGAATGAGACGATCTAAAACGTTGTCGATTCTATACATAATATGGAGTTTATTTTGTCAATCGGTTTTGACGTCATCACATTTGGCTTTGCAAAATGGGCTGAAAAATAATTCTCTAGAATTAAATAAATTTGTTCGATCAACTGCTACGGCCAGAAATTTGTATGAACAATACACTTTGGGACATATAGAGGATGGTAAGGCTGCCATAAGCCAAACACTTGTCACGCCTGGAAAACTTTCTCCCATTCAAGGTGTAATATTTCCAAGGCGAATTAGTGAAATCAAAAAATTAAAAATCAAAAATTTTATTAAAAATTAACAATAATTTTGAAATACATTTTTAGGAGCAGCAATAATTTACACACATCAATACACTGAGACCTTTAATGATGAACAAGAGAACATTTCTTTGGACTTCCACTACCCCGATTTGGCTGATGACAATGAGATCTTTAATGTCGTTGATGATGACAATTTGGCAATTATCACTCATATTCAAATGTATGTTAAAACTGATGATGGCAGCGCTACTCAGGCGTATGTAACTAAGGGAGGAATCGGGGATAATAATATTTCGCTTCAAACTATTGCTACAAAAACAAAAATATTAAATTATATGCTGATTATCTATGGCAAGGCAGCCTAAAGATATTCAAAATGTCTTCATTAAATATTGATATATGAGAAATAGCATATTGTGAAATCGAATGATTTCCAAATACAAAAAATAGACAAATTGGTGCTTTGCGATTCCAGACGAATTTCTGCATTCGAATTTAGTTTAGAATTAAATATTTCTAACCTCAAATAGCAATAAATCAGCTGTTAATTCAATATGTAATAAAAAATATTTAAAAATATTCTTAAAGAAATTTTTGAGCTTTTCTAAGTTTTTTGTTGTGGCTTTAGCTTTCCATATGCCGACATTTCATTGGACGCTAAGCCAAATCATCAGTGAACTTTAAGCAGCTGGCCAAAATAATCAATTACAATATAAGAATTCTCTATTGTACATCATAGAAGCCTTCGAATGCTTTTATACAAAGAGTACAACAAACAATTTGTACTCTACATGAGTGTATTTTATTTTTCTTGCAACAAACAAATCTGAGTACAATCGCAATATATTTCAATATTAAGCATCGAATCCGCCGTTCTGTCAAGGCTGTCAGCTAATGGTAATGAATCATTTAGAATGTTATTTGTTTAGTAAAATGTTTTCTAACTGACCTTCGTAGACTAGTAGGTAGTGTACTAGACTCGTAGTGCGAAGGTCCCAGGTTCGAATCCTGCCGCAGAACTCTGGCAGTTTGAAAGGGAGCGCACAACAAAACAAGCCTTCACTGGCTTAAGTGTATGTCGTATGACATGGGCTATCACACCCCTCCAACCAACCTAACCTAACATAACCTGTCCATTGGATCGCCAAGATTAAGGGAATTGATAAGATTATAAAGAAATTTGAAGAAACCTAAAGCGTTACAGATATGACCAGGCCTGTGCATCATCGCAATGTGCGCACTGCCGAAAAGATCGCTTCTGTTAATTAAAGTGTGGTGAATATTTTGAATTTGTCGATTCCATGGAGTTCTCTACAATTAGACTACGTCAAATACCGTGTCTACTTGGATCATTCCCTAATGTTGGAGCCTTTAAAAACCAACAATAGTCAAGTTATCACCTAAATACCGCCCGAAATATACGAAAAATTGGTCGAAAACTACCTCAAAAGCATCAACTGCTGCAACCAATTTAAAACATTATACCAAAATAAAAGTTTAATCGAAATTGTGGCTCTATGTGTGTTTTATTTAACTTTAGTTTTGAAACCAAAAAATGTATAACACTTATATAAATTTTGTTCAACAGATTTAAAAAATATCTGGAAAATATGTATTTGAAGAAGATCCATCGAATCCAATGGAGTTTTCAGAAGAGTAATACATTTGTAAATAAAATTTTTAGGAACACAAATTAAGTCCTATAGAGTTAATAAGATTGCGTCTTAGATTAGCTTGAAACGAGAAGAAAATTAAAGCATCCATCTTGAAACGTTACGGGAAAAAAATGAAAGCATCCACCCATTTATTTCACTTTTGCAGAAACTATAATATAATACCAGGTCGCTATTGGACGAAACCTTAAATGACTTTGAAAAAAATGTTTTCTTCTCGTATTTTTCTTCCAGTCAAATCTTACTTTAAATAATAATGACGTTTGAAAAAAAAACCTCGCCAAGTTGTAGACTCGTTTGCTGAAAAGATTTATGGCGATGCCGTAAATGTGACATGTTTATCCAGCTAAAAAGTCAAACATACTTTTACTGTCATTTCTTATCATCAAAAATATTAAAATTTAACAAATGTACCTTCCAAGTTTTGAATTTAATCTACTTTATTGTTGGGACCTAAATGTGTGGAAAATAAAGTTGTTTTTTTTAATTAAAATAATAACAAGAAATAAGAAATAATATATTATAAAGAAGAAAAAAACAAGAAAGTCGGTACACAAACCGGTTCCAAAAACTGGTTTCTGAAAATGTGCAGTTGCTTAAACTATAGGACAACAGGCTTTTGAGAAATGTCAAATAGTTGAGAGCTTTAAGCACGTTCCTATCGAATAGTCCAGCCCTTTGCGGTCGACTGGCCACTGCTAAAATTGTCGACTATTTAATATGTTCGTCTCTTCTCGTTGTAATATTGATGATCATACATTTTTTAAATAGTAAAGGATGATTTTTTAGCAACTTTCTCTTTGGTAGCATTGTTTTTGTCAACTCAGCTGTTTTGGTGTAACATGTTACTGTTAAACATGTTCAGTTTGGTCTTTATTTTAACCATGAATCGACTCATAAACGTACAACTCTTGCAGATTATTGAATTTTATTATCAAAATTCAAGAAGAAAGTGCATCGCCCACTATTTTTCGAAAAATTGTGTTCAAGGCCGAAGCTCATTTCTGGTTTAACAATCAAAAATGCCGTATTTGGTGTGAAAAGTGCACTGTTTTGTGTGGATTATAAGCCAGTGGCTTAATTGGACCGTACTTTTTCAAACACGACGAGAGCATGAACGTTACTGTTAATAGCGAGCGCTACCTTGCGATGATTACGAAATTCTTTTATGCCCAATATAGAAACCTGGACTTGGCTGGCATGTGTGTTTTCAACAACACCTTTATACAATTTTTTGTGAGGCCATGTTAGGGCTCATGTCTACAGGGACAAACCCGCAACGGTTGACCCACTGGAAGTCAATATTGAAGAATTTATTCATGAGATACCGGCCGATATATGGAGAGAGTATGCAGAAATTGGACACAGCGTAGCCGCGGTCAACATGTATGTATATGAAATCATCCTTAAACATTTTTTTATTCACTACAGTATATTCGAAAAAAAAATCAGCCAACTAATTAGGGCTCATTATAATATAACGACTACCCATTACCAAAACTCTGAACATTTCAACTGGACTATGATGGTGCACATGTATGTAAGTATGTATGAGTATATCAAAATTATATATAAGTCTCATACTTTATTAACGTGTATTTTTTTACGAATTTCAGAAACACTTAGTATTAGCAATTATCTTATCACCTAAAGGTTGTAAAGCAAAATAAATAAATGTTGCTTAATATAAAAGAAATTCTTCTAACTTAATCAAACAAAAACTCAAAATAATCAAAAATTTGTGGCAAAAAATACCACAATATTACTATATTTGTATATAGAATCTATATATATAAAAATAAGTCCGTATATGTACGTCGCCGAACTAATCATAAACGCGTCGAGCGATTTCAACCAAACTTATACAATACGTAGGCAGTGGCCTATATATGGTTTATATGAAGTTTGGTTAAAATCCGATAACGCATATGTGTGCGGTGCGTATGTGAAGTGAGTGTGTTTTTGGGAACAAAACCAACTTTATTAAAAACAAGTGTGTTTCTTTTCTTATTTTGTTTTGCCGTGCGAAGCAGGCAACGGGCCCGCTAGTTTTTTATAAAAAAGTAAGGTGACTTTTTTATTTTGCTTCACGCATAATCAAACACCGTTCAAAGTAAATTTCCCCACTTTTATGCCTACGTTTTTCCCAATCGCCGAAGCGCATTTGATAGGGGCAATTTTATTATATTATATAATCTAGAGATTTGAATTGGTCGTCCAGACCTCCGGGTCATTTGATACGTCAATCTCCGGCACTTACATTCTCCGACAACGAATTTTAGTATATACATATATGTATATTTTCCATCGATCCTATAGGCAGCATATGACATCTTGTTTGAGGTTTCGTTAATCATTCGATTTCGGATGAGCAAATGATTAGTCTACTGCATCCTAGTCTGATGATGGGGTTGCTATCTAAGCCAACAGACTGGCTAAGTGTAAAACACATTTTATATAGCGAACAGACGTCTGCTTGCAGCCGCCCCAACTAGGAAAACAAACGCTGCAGACGCCTCCCACAATTTGCCAATGTTTGACGGGTGTTATGAATATCGCCCAGGCATCACCTCGTAGATGTTTTTGAGTGAAGTGTAATTGATAAGAAACACTCTGGACTCACCAAGTAGAACCATTCAGAAGTTTCCCCCCAACGAATTTTAGTAAAAAACTTTTTAACCATTGAAATTTATGGTGCCCAGATCCCATAACATTTATCAAGGAGCACACGAAATTCAATTCTCTTAATTTATTCCTCAAATCATGCGGTAGCCCGCTATCAATGGTTGTCAAACACAAACAAATTGACGCAGCCTGCTGTGCAGTAGTCAACTGACAGATGCCCCTTAACAGCAGCAGTGTTGCCCTTTCAGTTAAGAGGCAAGGAATTCAAAAGTACTTATTTATTGAACTGCCCTTGTTCAAAACTTTTTCCAGTGTAGTCAACAAAAATATCAAGATATCAACAACAGTACAATGTGATGAATACTGTAAGATGTATAGCATTTATAGTACTTTCAAAAAATCGTTTTTTCATAACATCTTATGTATAACTTAAGATCAAATGTATAGAGCCCGAGAAAATTCCCATAGTACAACAACATTTTGAATACAAAGTGTGATTTATTTTAATTATTTATTCGTTACATTCTTTGTTAATGTTGATGTGTACATACATAGATAGATTTTATGGAATTAATTTTTATTTAATTTGATGCAAATCCGTAAATTGTTCCATTGAAATGCAGCTTTTTGGTAATATATCCCTCAACTATCAAAAAAAAATTATTCTGATATAAGCCGCCTTTTATAAAATAGTGTTTATTTTTCACAGGTTCAATTATATTAATTACAATCTTAGTAATATTTTTAACTTTATAGTCTTCTGCTTCAGCCTCCGGTGGATATGCAAAATAGTTACCAATAAGATCGACATTCACATCCAATATTTTATCACAATCAAAATTGATGAGCTCTGTAGCACCTTAAAAAATCAAAATCAAAATATTGTTGGAAATATTAAAGAAATTGTTTGTATTGTATGTAAG
The DNA here is from genome assembly GCA_963681545.1 of Germaria angustata. Taxonomy (NCBI): domain Eukaryota; kingdom Metazoa; phylum Arthropoda; class Insecta; order Diptera; family Tachinidae; genus Germaria; species Germaria angustata. Next base: position 10,368,023 of record OY813001.1, on the reverse strand, counting down.
TAAAAGTAGAAGGCTTTTGTAAGACTATGCACGTTTTCACCCCTTTTATTTCGCTAAACTTCACAGAGATTTTCCAAACTGTTTGTTTTAGCCCTTTTCGCAGAAGGAAGAAGATTCATTAGCGTAGCTCTTAATCAGTTGAGGTACCTATTACACGATTGCATTTATTCTTATTTGCACTCACAGCACTTGTATTGAGAATAACTGTTTTATAACTGATTTCGTGGGTCATAGTATTACCAGGACGTTTCGAAAAAGTCTAATTTCATGTCTAATTATCCATTTCCATTTACAGGTTGAGCATTTTAAATTCCATTAGATAACACAGTACAACAGGCAATCTGGGGGGTGAGAAATTCCAAGTCAGGGTGATGGTACTAGGTCAGTATAATAAAACCCTAAAAGGGTTTGGCGTTCATATGTGTCAGTTTTTTGTTATGACCTTTTAAACTTTTTCCTTATCTTCATGTTTTTTCGCTTAGTTGTAACATTTCGGCAAAAACGTAGTTTAACATAACTCGAGAACCACTTGTCCGATTTTGATGAAACAAATTTAGAAAAATTAAGAATTACAATTTCTTTAATCCGTTCATATAACGTTTTCCTATATAATTATAATTAATATTTTTATATGGCTGATTTTATAACGTGTATAATATACAAACTCTAACTTATAATTTATATATATGAAATTCTTAGTGCTTCTAATATGCTTTCGCAATGAACTCATTAACTTCACTTCACAATTTACCTTCTTCATCCTTTCCGTATATTATTTCCTCAGCAACAACAGCAAGTAAAAAACTTGCTAAAAGAACTTTTGCTAATATTATAATCAACATGTTTTCATTAGAAAACGGTTAAACAAACTGATAACAAATAATATGTATCTTCAAAAATAGTCGGTATAAGTTTCATTACTAAAAGTTTAGAAATTGTAGTCGCTTTATGCAAATGTAATCTTTATATAAATATAATAAAATATTTTTTTCAGTGTACAGTTTGCGGTAGTAGATAATTTTTTACTACCTCCAAAAATAGTATAATAGTTTTATTCTCCCTATAATAATAACACATAATGATATAAGTAGTAATCCAGTCCTGACTAAATGCACGAAAAAATGCAGCCTTGTTAATTTATGTTTATTATTATTATTATTATTTTTTTTTTTGCTATACTTTATATGTGTAACTTCCTAGAGAATGTTGAAAATTTATCTTGTGAAATGGTTAATCAAACGAAGACTATGAAAAAGAGTAAGGAAATTGAAGCGCAGATATTAATAGTGAGATTTCTTTTAAATATACGAGGGCAGGTCAATATATCAGCACTTTTTGATTTTTCCGCCCCTTAACTGAAAGGACAATACTGCTCCTGTCAACAGGCATCTGTCAGTTGACTTCTGTCAGCAGGAATCTCTCATTTAACTTCTGTAAAAATTTGAACAAGTTGCCATTGATAGTAGACTTCCGCGTAATTTGAGAAAGAATGGAAAAAAGTAAATTTCGTGCTCTCATTAAGCAAATGTTGGGCAAAGTATATGGAGCATAAATAAAGGAGACTATGTTGCAAAATAAAATGATTTTTTTATTCAAAAACCTTTCCTCATATGTATAGTGTTACCAGAATTTCTTCATCAATAATGGCTAATAGTGCGTTTCCATTATGAGCAAATCAAGTTGATTTGAGGAAATATTTTCGAAATGTTTCCATTATGTTGCAAGTGATTTCGAGTTCGAATTTTCGATATCAATTTGACTTTTGTGTTGCTCAATTGTTTTTTAAAATAAAAGAAACACCAATTTTGCGATGTTCTCGTCAAACGAGCAATGCGACATTTGTAGTGGAGCCGAGATGCTCAGTCGACGAATTTCAAGGAGCGATAAAACAAAAAATGGAAAGTTTGTCAAATGAGCAGTAACAATATTTCCACTTTCTTGAGGAATTGGTAATAGACTTTCATGGTTTGTTCGTAACTAATTCTCTATATCGCACACCCAGTACAAAAGTGACTCAACTCAAAAATTTTAATTTTTCGGGTTTATATCATTAAACTATGCACAATCCACTTGTTTATCTATAAGAAAAATATTTTTGTATTTTATTCTTGTTAACTGTTGCTAAAGAACAGTTGTCTTTCCTTATGTTTGAGTTGGTATAAAGTTGAAATTCATACAAATGATTTATTATTAGTTGTCAGAAAATTAAAATTTTGAGTTGTGTCACTTTTGTGCTGGGTGTGCGATATATCCAAATCATAAATGTCAAAGCATAGCGACACTTGCCGCAAATTATCACATTACTCATGCGCAATCTTGTAGACAAAATATATTAAAATGGCTAAAAGCTACCTTTAAAAATTGGATGAGCGGCATTGAACGCGAAAATTATGAGCTTTAATTGGAAATAAACAAAATTAAATCTTATATTGTATACAACAAATTGACAAGAAAATATCCGCTAGTTATTGCTATGACAATGAAATTCCTTAGAGTTGGCTAAAAGTTATAAGTAGGTACAACCGACAATTATGACAAAAACAACAATAATGTTGATGGTAGTGGTCATAATTTTGGAATAATTAATTTTGCTGATTTGTATACATACATACATATTTATATATGTATTTTTATATATATAAAGTATTTTTGTTTATATATGGAGCACCTAAAACCAAATTATTGACTTCTTATTTCCTTTAAAAAAAACTACCCACAATTTAAAAAAATTTTTAATTATTTATTTTTTATTTAATACACATGATTTTCGCAGTAAATGTCATTTATCCATTTTTTGCCATGGACGAATTTGGCAACCAGGTACGTACATACATACATACATACATACATGTCACTTTCCACTGTCTTTACAATTATATTCCAATAAATCTGTATTTAAGCATTATGTATATATATATATATATATATATATATATATATATATATATATATATATATATATATATATATATATGTATATATATATATATATATATATATATATATATATATATATAATTTTTTCACTGGTGTAATTTAAATATTTTTACAAAGCTTTTTCTTCTTACATTCAATGTGCACTGATAGATTTCTTGATTTTGAACAGCTGTTCAATGATGGAAACAAAAATTCCATCAATCTACAGAAGCCTCTGGAATTATCTTGGACTTGGATATTGTAGGGGTTCTGGCTCAAACTGCAATAGGTTTCAGTGAGAGAGTGGACTCTTTGACCGTTTCTGTGGGGGCCCCTTTAGATATTAGCCTGACATATAGAGGAGCGCTTCGGAGGATTGGTACCTACTTGAGGCACGAATAGTTTGTTTTATATCGATTTAGATCACAGGTTTCAGGTCGTTTTTTTTCTACTCCCTTTTTCTGAAATTCCTGTTGAGCCTTGGTAGAGAGACGATAAATTGGATCCGACTGATATTAAAATTGATAATAGACTTTTGTGTGGCCTCTGTTGCAGTGGTGTTTATCTTCACATGATTCGTTTGACTTATTGAATTCTCACGATATCGGTATATACCAACAATTGTGTGGTTCAATTAGGACATCGTTTTTGATTGATTTAAACAACCTTTAGTCACTCTTTCGTTCATTTTTAGAGGAAAATGGCATTTTTAATCTTTAAGCTTTACCCGGTTTTTTCTATCACCAATTTCGTTTTGTGTGGGATACCCTGGCACTTTTCGTACTGCCTTGCCATCTTTATTTTTGACATAGAACAACAAAAGAAAAAAAGAAAAAAAATTCCGAGAAATTCATGATAGCAATTTTCATTTAGAGGGGAGAATGGGAACATAATCACAATGGGGGTGGTTATAAAAATATATGTACATTTAGCCAATATTTACTTGTATGGCATTTAAAGAAATTTTAGCTTAATTATAGAAGAATTTTTCAGATTGTTCTAATTGCCTTGTCGACTGCATGAGCTAAAGTTTACGAAATTTTTTATTGGTATTTAAAATACTGTATGTATATAAATACACGTACATATTTAATTTGTTTTTTAATCTAATGATATACGACTTGTACGATCGTTAGAACACTGTTGTGAACACTTTCAAATTGCTAATATTCCTTATCCCTTCTTACAAACGTCATATTTTTAGGCTGCCGTAATACTGTATAACTGTATACGTAAATGTTTAGCTATATACAGTTATTTCTAGTTCGCCTCTTTATGAGCCCCATCGTCACTTTGCAATCTTATCACGTACAGAAGCAATAAAAGTCTCAAGCAAATAATCATTTTTGCCAAAGGTATTGATTGATATAAATTTTATTGGAAACTAATTTTATGTATGACTACATATTGCTTATATGTTGCAACAACATCTTAACTCAAAATATACGCTTTTTTGGTTAGTATATAGAATTAATTGTAATATCATTATAAATCCTTTGTTAAAATTGCATACAAATATCTTGAAAATTAGATATTAAATTTTTTAGACGAACAATTTCTATGTGAAACATACTCCCAGCGACGGTTTTTTTTCGTTCACCTAAAGCGTGAGAAGTCGCAAAACAAACAGTGCTTTCTCTATCCTTCTTCTCGTAAGCCAGTTCCAACACAATATATTCATTGCATGAGTAGGGGACATCGCCTGAGTATTGGTTCTACATAAAAAGGGAAAAATTGATATCCTGTGTTGTGGTACATGTGTTTGTAGCTTTATCTATTAGAAGGGCTTTTACCGGTCTGGGCCATTTCATGCTTTTGCCTCATGACAATTCAACTTCTCACTCATGTTTGCTTTAGAATGATTTTTTTTCCTTCAAAAATTAATCTTTTATCATGTCTTATCCATTATATTCAACAACTTATGACTTTTCGCTGTTCCCAGAACTGAAGAAGCCCATAAAATAGAGTAGACTTGCAACGATTGAAGAAATAAAGGCTGAATCACTGTAAGAGGTGAAATTTGTATCCAAAAGTGCTTATCAGAAGTGCTTTAAGGACTAGAAAAGCGTTCCCATATACAAAAGGTAAATTACTTTGAAAAAAGGATATAAATATTGATGAATAAATATTAATTAATAAAGATGCTATATTTAGCATACTTCAGGCAATTTCGAAAATAAATTTGTTAAAAATTAATTTAATAAAAAGAAACTCAAATATATTTTGAAATAAAACCAAAAATTAACTTAATTTTAACTTTCCCAATTTTATTTTTTTTTTTTTTGGTATTTTGAATCGCTAAATTTGTAATAAAATTAACTTTATTAGAGAACCGTTTTGATTTGTATAAATTTTTTCTCAATGGCTTCAGGATATGGCCCCTACTCATGCAATTCACTGTGGAAAACAGGCTATGGGAGGGAGGACAGAGGAAGTATTATTTGTAGACATACGACTTAAATTTCTCCATGCTTGGATTGACTAAATAACGAATTTTCTTCTCAAAGCGGAGTACGATTCGACCACAAATTAATGTGCTTTTAATAAAGAACTTGTAGTTTGTAAATTAGGAGGAGTTTCCTTTATTTCATCAGAACACATTCCATTACAGTAACGATAAAACAGCGAAACAAACTCCACGCTGGATCAATGCTCCTGTGAGTTCATAGAATTAGCTACACTCCTGTCTCCGCTAAGCTTCTTCACCCTACCACTGGTCGAGTGACTTCAAAATAGTCTTTGAAGCATCGGCCCATATATGAGAGTTATATTCTGAGAGTTATATCTTCGGATGGGTATGGATGGTATAAGTACTAAGGAGATCAGAATAAGTAAAGTATCTCTTATGCTGTTTTAAAAACTCAGTAACTTGAATGCTTCTTTAACGATACGAAAAATGTGATCCGTGCATCAGACAGCAGGCTGTATTTTCATGCCTAAAACACCAAGAGCTTTTGATTCTGCAATAGTAATATCTTCCATAATTACAGATGAAACACTATGTTGGGTCAGACATTTGTGCGTAAGCATACGACATTGTGTCTAATCTTATTGCCCGAATCTCCAGAGTTATTGATCTATGGTCGGCTGAATAGGAATGGCTAATGCGACTGTCATCTGCAAAAGAGTAAATAGGAATGAAAGTTTGTCATAGAAGATCATTAAGAAAAATAATAAATAGGTTAGGAGAAGGAAGAGAACCTTGGGGTATCATCCTTAATATAAATATAGAAGTATAAAGAAAGCTAGAAATGTTATACTCTTGTTGCAAAAGAAAACGTTTCAAAATGTACGTAAATTTGAAATATTTTATTGTCTTATTAAGTCGTTTTTCGAGTTATAGCGTTATTGTAGCAAATGAATGATATGTTTGTATATATGAAGACTCTATACTTTTTGCTTCTCAAAATAACGATAACGAAATATAAAAATGTTAAAAATTATAAACAGTTTAAAGGTTTTGGTTGCTTGCGAGTGAAAACATTTCCTAAATTTTAAACACATCTCGTCCGTACGTTAAATTTTGTATAAAAAAAAACAAAACAAGACAAATTTTTATTTACAAATCAAATTCAAATATGAACTCCCAAATTTATATCGTTTTGATGGTGTCGTTGTTATTATTCCTTACAAATCGGGCGCTTTGTGCGGATATGAAAAAGACTGATATTAAGATCGTTAACGATGATATTCGATATTTTGCCCTTAATCCAAATGCCACATATCACGCATTTAATAAAGTTATTCATGCCAAAGGAAATATCATTTTTACTTCCGGGCAACGTATTGACGGTAAGTTGGTAATTGCCGCTAAGCGTTTACACATAATTTACAAATGTAATATGATATCAAATCTAAGTATTTGTTCCTGAAAATTTACATTTTCTCATTGGTTTTCTAATGTAGTTCTGTGGGTTATTTTTATTTCTTTTTTTGCATTAAATAAGACAAAAATCTACAAAATTAAACAATTTAATATACACTAAAAAAAATATGAACTAAATTCTAGGCAAATTCACTCTCTTTCAGTCCAAAATGGTTGGCGTATATTTTATACGAGTATGTCTTCAATTTTATATATCCTCGCTAAAAATTTTAATGAATTTTTGTAAAAACTTTTCTGTTTTTCAGAATTTTTTCTTAAAATTGTTGAAAATTTTTAAAATTTTCAACTCAAATTCAGTAAATTTTCTTAACTTTAATGAAAACAAATTTATATAATTTTCCAAACTCAAAAGATAACGAACTAAAACTTTGGAAGATTTACTTAATTTGAGTCCAAAATGTCAAAAACAAACTCATTTTCTATAAAATTTTTCTTAATTTTAAAATAAAAATATATAAAATTATTTTTGAAGCTTTTCAAAATTTTTTAATTTAATTTTAAAAATTTTCAACTCAAATTCAGTAAATTTTCTTAACTTTACTGAAAACAAATTTATATAATTTTCCACACTCAAAAGATAACGAACTAAAACTTTGGAAGATTTACTTAATTTGAGTCCAAAATGTCAAAAACAAACTCATTTTTTATAAAATTTTTCTTAATTTTAAAATAAAAATATACAAAATTATTTTTAAAGCTTTTCAACATTTTTGAATTTGCAACTCAATATTCAATTTAAGTGAATTCTCTTTAGTTTTAGTTTATTAATTACATATTCCCTTAATTTTCACAAATGCATTATAATTTTTCATTGAAAGAAGAATACAAAACTCGGTAATAATTTTTTATAACTTTTTCCCCTACTTAGCGTTTACACAGTGCAAGTGAAATTTCAAAAAATACAATACACACACAAATCTTTTTACTGATATAGTTACATTGTTGTTATTTTCAGCTCAGCTTTCAATGAAACTTTCAAGAAAAACTATTTTTCCACACTTTCTGAAAGCAAAATGACAAAGAGAAATGCGAAAATGTATACGAAATTTCAGAATTGTGATATATAATTATTATAACTTCAACTTGTTTCGTGTATACGGGCGAAGAACTGTAATATATCCTAAAGAAAGAAAACTTTTATTGTTTTGGTACCTAAATATATAAAAATAAATATTAATTACCATGCACTCCCTAAAGATCAATCTGAGCAAAGCTCTTGGCAACACTGAAGGAATTTCGATGCACTTTTTCTTTTTTTTCAACTCTAGAAGGAAAGCAATTTTGCGACATTTTGGAAACGAACTTTCACTTTCCTGTGTAAACCTTCATTAAATTCGATTATTTCTGAGAATACATGCATGCAACTTTCAACAAAATACTTTCATACGTACTTAAATGCAGCGTTATCGTACCTATAAAATTCTTTAAGGGATATGTAGCCTTTACGAATTTTTTTTTTGTTGTGGAAGGGGATAACAACCCTTTAACGAAGGGAAAATTATGGGTTCAAAATACTTCTGGGGGAAGCCCACCCTCCCTCAGACAGGCCTATCTACGGCTATAAAACTTCTTAATAAAAGGAATCATAAATTAATATTTTATAATTTATCCGTTCGTACAATTAACGACGTAACTTTTAGTTCAGTAGTTATAACTCAAATCACTTACTTTCCTTTCAGGACATTTTATATAAAAGTTGAGTCTAATTACATATTTTAAATAAAAGGGTGAACTTTCGATAATGATCGAATTTTCAATTTTATTTAGAAATTAAAAAAATATATTTTATTTAAACTGAGAACATTTTTAGCTATTTTGTGGTACATTTTTATACTTATGCTTAGTATATAGTATGTCCCATTTTTTTCTATGAGTGTACGTGTACCGATCCCTGGGTCTAATAATTATTTATTTTTAATAAAGATAACTCAACATAATTTGAGTGGCATTTAACTTTGTTGCTATTTTGCAAAAGTTTTGTATTAGAGTTAATAAAAAAGAGTAATATAATATATCTAAGTAAGAATAAAAAGATTCATATTATCTTTCGCTAATGAGATAAAAGATAATTTTATTATAAGTATGTAGTACAAAATGTAGTGTGTGTTTTTTCAATACTCACTAACAAATGATCTAATTACCCGCCAGCTCGGAAATCATATTTCCTACACATTCAAATACTTATATAAAGGATTAGCTTCCCACAAAATACTTGTGACAATCAATCTAATAAAATGTATTTTTTTATTTGCTGTGTGTTCTGAAGCTAATCTAGTTCATCTACTGATATGGCAGCAAAATGTAGACATATAGGACTAGCTTTAAAATCCACAATAGATACTAAAAAAAAAAATTATAATAAATGTAGAATATCCAAATGTCTGAACGAAAACAGAAATTTAGATGAGAGAGAGGGGATCGATTTTGGGGATTTTTCAGCCAATTTCAAATGATTGGCTTCAAAAAAGCAAACCAGATAAAAAGTATTCATATACATATATTTTAATTAAATTTCCTGATTTCAAATCATACTATAAGTGACCTGATAGGAATGATTTTTGCTTGGTATTCATAATTAAAAAAAAAAATACTGTTTGTTGCAAAATGACTGCAATTCATTGGCGCTGACCAAATCATCAGTACTCTTTAGCCGAATCCTGTCTGAAAAGCAATCAAACATACTCATACAAAAACCAAAATATATTATATGAAAATTATCTCAGTAATTTTCTTAGTCATATTGAAAAGGAGAAACCAATTTTACACTGGTCGCCACACCATCATCATCAGCGTTTAAATGTTCGTTTTTTACTCAAGTCTGTACCACTTTCTATTCGTCTTTTTTCTTTATCCAACAAACAGCGCAATTGTGGAAACATTTGCGCACATTTCACCAGTTTATTAGTGGATCTTCCACCAATCCAGTCTTTGAAATATTTAAAATAGAATCATACAAATTCTTAATTTTTCAAAATATAAAAATTTTGAAATTTAGTCCGGCATTTTCCTGATAAATACTTAGTATAGCAAAAAAAAAAGATCTTATTTTAAATCGAATTTTTAATTCTTACGCTTTTAGCACTATCTACCAGAGAGTTATCGATGATTACTTTGATCCCTAAGCACGGAAAGCACCATACGATAGTGTAGTTATACAAGCCTATAAGTTAATTTTGCACACTATATTAATTTTGCATTTTTTAATCGAATTTCAAATCCAATTCTATTTATTAAAGAAAGTGAAGAAATTCACGTATTTTTATTTAACTTTTGTTTGCTTTTTTTCAATTAAAATATTCTTGCACTTCAAGTAAACACATCTCAAAAATTAGTAAAAAAAAGAGGGGGAAAAACTCTATCTATTAATTTCCCACGGTTTAGACAAGATAAAAAGGGGATTATAAAATGTCTATATTTCAATTTCCATAATTTTAAAACGAACAGCTTATTTTGTAGAGTTAAGCCACCTGATGTAAGCTTCCTGTCACAAACTTCTTTTTATTCTCGTCAAAAAGAATATAAGAAATCGATTATATATATATATATATATATATATATATATATATATATATATATATATATATATATATATATGTATATATTCTTTTCACTCCTGGAGGGAGCATAGGGCTTCTACAAAGCATATCCATCTTTACACGAATTGTTGTTCAAGTTGTTTTCGCATTGTTATTATTTGTTTTTTGTCTTGTATCAGTTTCGCTAATCGGTTCTTGTTCTAGCTAATTAGATTTAGATGATTGGTGTGCTGTAGCAGGTCTAGAGTAATGGGGCTGCCATCTGTCGTTGCCAAGAAACAACCTCGCTTATCTTTGATTCCTATCTTTTTTCCCCCAAAAAGTGGTGGCTCTGCTTGACCTTTGTTTGTACTGATGTTATCCTCTTTTCCAGGGGGCTCATTGGATGGATTTTTAGGAGCGGTTGAATCCCCTTCATTTTTAAAACTTCAAAAACCATGGTGAAAAAATTTTGACCTCTGCTAGGGAGCGAACCTGGGGTACTCATTTTTGTAGAAGAAATCGATTATGACTAGTTAATTAATTAAAGCGAATCGCAAAAGTATTGCTGTCAATATGATATTCCAGTATTATTAATAATAACGAATGCAGAACTGAAAATGGTTTTCAATGGAATTTCCACTATTCCAAAATCTACCAGTATCTTATATTTTAAACACTTGCACTCCTCTGATTCTTAAAGAATGAACTGTCAATTATTTAATTTATTTTTTTAGATAACTTTAGCCTAAAAACGGAACTGAAAATGTACTAAAAAAATTTTTAATTTGTGTAAAATTTACCCAGTGAAAAAATGGCGGTTATTCTAGAGAAATATCAATTTCAATGCTTCCAAAGTACCATTTTGTCAGACTTTCTTAAAAGATAAGTTGAAGTACTTATTTGTTTAGTATGTTGAAGATAACTTATAATTCAACTAAGGGCACTAAATAAAATATTTTTGTAGAGACAAGTTTTTGTTCAAATCATTTGTAAATGATATTAATTTCTATATACATATATTTTTTCTGCATCAAAATCTCTGCAATTTTCATGGCTTCTTATAAAGCTTTTTTTCAATATATTTCTACTAAAACTTTTACTTTCACAGCTACTGTCTATATATATTAAGTATATTAAGTTAGTCCCAGTAAAAAAAAGAACTTCCGAAAAAGTCATAAAAATGTTGGGATTAGGATCCGACAGTAGTGCAAATTCGTATAATTTCTAATGACTTTAACATAAGCTTGTCATTTCATGATATTGTCTTTTCTGATTCCTGATCACCGATTTGTAAAGCAATATTTATTATGTTGAAAAAATCAAACTTTTTATATTTAGTGCAAAGAATTACAATTGGCTATTTATTACTCGTAGCACACTTCTCCTTTGGAAGGCGTAAAAATTCTCCTATACATGTTACTGTTAAACACTGACCTTCGTAGACTAGTAGGTAGTGTACTAGACTCGTAGTGCGAGGGTCCCAGGTTCGAATCCTGCCGCGGAACTCTGGCAGTTTGTGTCTGATAATTAAAGGGAGCGCACAACAAGCCTTCACTGGCTTAAGTGTATGTCGTATGACATGGGCTTATCAACAGCCCTCCAATCAACCTAACCTAACCTAACCTACTGTTAAACATGTTCAGTTTGGTCTATAATTTAATCATGAATCGACTTACAAACAAACAAGATTCCTGCTCGGTTAAGAAAGTACATCGTCCACTATTTTTATCGAAAAATCGTGTTCAGAGACGACACTCATTTCTGATTGAATGGATACGTGAACAAGCAAAATTGCCGTATTTGGCAGCCGGAAGCATTGCATCCCGAAAAATGCACTGTTTGGTGTGGCTTATGGGCCGGTGGCATCATTGGAACGTACTTCTTCAAAGTCGACGATTACAGCAACGTTACTGTGAATGGCCAATGCGATGACAATAATTTTTTTGTTTGCCCAAAATAGAAGAGCTGGACGTGGCTGACATGTGGTTTCGACAAGATAGTGCCATATGCCATATGCCACACAGCACACAACACTTCGGTGAACAGTTTTTTTCAAGTCTACGGCCGGTCAATTGGCCGCCTAGATTGTGCAATTTAACGCCTTAAGACTTTTTTTTTTTTTGTAGGGCTATATTAAGGTTCATTTCTATAGGGACAAGCCCGCAATAGTGGACGCACTAGAAGTCAACATTGAAAAATTTATTTGTGAGATACAGACCGATATTTGGAGAGAGTATGCCGAAATTGTACCCAGCGTATGAACCATTTGAGGCGTAGCCGAGGTCAACATTTACATGAAATCATCTTTAGACATTGAATTATCGACTTAAATAAGGATTTTATAAATATTTCTAAATTTTAAGTGTTTTTTTAATCAAATTCAAAAGCTCTTAAAAAATCACCTTTTATAACTCAGGCCATTTCGTTGCAACATCAAGGCTACCTTGTTTCAGGAAATATGATTAGATTTCTCATAAGGACCGTAAATATGTTAACCTTGTAATAGATTTAGTAATTAGTACACACAAACGTACACACATGATAGTACATGAAGGCGATATGATAATTGCTGATTACGATTGCATGCAATTATAATCTATATGTATGTACTTATATAGTAAACATATTTATCTGCGAAATCAAATCATTCACAATTGTAATGATATCATTTCTTTACTTTTGCAGGTGATCGTCTGTTGTTAACTTTCATGGATCAAACTCAACTCGCTCGTCTGACGGATGTTGAAGTCTCTTTTTGGTATCCAGACGAAGGTCACGATGGTGAAATCATTAGCTGTGTTGAGGTCGTTACCGATTTGTCAACCTCTGATGCTGAAGCCTATTTTGTAAATGATGGCGGTATTGGTACCACTTATGCCGAAATATTAGTGGCCGCCAATCGCACATACAATTTTGGTTATCAAATTTATCTCTATGGCTATTAAGTTGAAGTCAATTTACAATAATTATTATCAATCATATAGAAATACATACATACATACATACATATATTAATAATGATATGAAAATTTAACTCTGAACGTATGACATGAAAACAAATGCTTTGATTAAATTACTGTCTTTAAAGGGAAAACAAAACAACCGATTTAACAAAAACATAGTGTATTTTTTCTATTGCGTATACATATGTATATGTTTGTATGTTATGCTCTAATTTTATGTATTATTAAGATTTATGAATTATAAAAATATGTAAGAAGAATGTTTAAGAAATTTATCTAATCAATATATGGGAGAATTAATGAAAAATGTTAGAGATTTTTAAAGAAAATTTCTTTTGTATTACACGTATGTATACTTATACACGTATACATATTTTTATATTCTATCTTGTTCCGAAAAAAATTTTAAATTTCTAAACCATAATCTAAATCCTAGGTTTACATCTGACAATAAAGAATGCGTATTAGTTGTCAAAAATGATGGGTCAACAATTCTACTGCAAGTAATTTTTGTTTAACTTAAGACCCTTTAGTCTCATTTTTTTAAAAAGATTTTCAATGATTCAGCCTTCTTTATTTCATTTCTCAAACCTTTCCTATACTGTAGGTGTAGTTCATTCAACTATTTATGGGTAGATTCCTTAATTATGTTGGTTAAAAAAAAACGACTTGAGTACAAAAGACCACTCGAATAGATTAAAAAACGCGCATAATTATGGGTGAGCTTAATGCCCCATATCGTCCATTTCTAGTTTATATTTTACACCCAGGAAAGATTGAAGCACATGAAATAAATATAAAAAATTTAAATATGTCCATAAATGGTCGTAGATTATGTCATAATAATTGTTTCGGGCGGCCACATTGTCCGTTCGATCTCCAGTTAAATTTCTGTGAAACCAAACTACCAGTTAAAATAAAAATAGGATATTTTTTCAAAATCGGTTCATAGAAAGTGAAATTATGGGATATCAATATTTCGGGGAGGGGGCGAATTGCCTGCCCTATTTTCGAAAAAAAATTATGGGACCAACTATAAGCAAACCCTTTGAAAAATGATAATTTTGATAATCGGTTCATAAATGGAGAAGTTGTGTGATAATCAATATTTCGTGCGAGCAAATTGCCCGTCCCATTTAGAAAAAAAAATTTTTGAAAAGCGGTTCACAAATGATAAAAACTCACAAATTGCTAACCTCCTTATCCACTGTCAAAAATCTTAATATATAAAAAGGCTAACGAACTTTAGATTTAATGAAGCCACGTACGTCGAGAATTTTTATAGTCATACATAGTGAAAGGTTCGCCATTTGCGAATATGAATCGTTTAACAACCAAAAACCACGTAAAAATAGCTAAAATTTACTACAAAAGTGATGGTTCAAATAAGGCCACTTTTCGATCGTTACGGTGTGATTAAGGTCGTCATAATCGACCTACTGAGCCAGGGATTGGCAAGATTATAAAGAAATTTGAATTAGATGGTCACAAAAGTGGTCTGTGCGTCATCGCATTATGCGTACTGCTGAAAATATCGCGTGTTAGTGAAAGTACGGCGAACAGTCCGAATTTTTGTCGATTACACGGCGTTTTCTGCAATTGGGACTGTATGAATGTTGTAGCAATTAAAAACAAAATGACAAGCCAATGTACTCGTATGTATATCCTTTTCACTTGTAGTGAAGAGTATACAAAAATAAAAAGCAGCATGTTTTCAATTATTACAAGTTTTCATTTAAAACTTCAAACTTTTGTCGGCATATGTCATATCACACTCGGACTTGCTGTCTTTAAAACTTGCAAGACAATTGAAAAAGTAGGTGTTGGTGAAAAAGTGTTATGTAAAGTCAGCATTGTCAGGTGTAAGTCCTACGTCAAATAAATTTTCTGTGAGATTTTTATTGCAGCGTAATTAGACTTTTTTGCAAGATGCTTCAATTTGTTTAATTTTCCTTCCATTTTATATTTATAGTAAAATTAATAGTAATGAGTTGTAAGTCATTGGTCGATACAATAGTTGTAAAATTGTTGTTGGTATATTATATGTACATATGTGTAACCATTTGCGACAACACAAACAACTTTTTCTCCCATATTTTTCTAGTGTCGTATGAAGACATGGATGGGAATGTCAATATGAATGAACTTTGCTTGGTATATTTTAAATAAAACTTCATAACCTTTTAATTAATAAAGAAATTATAAATTATTATATGTATTAGAATAGATGATGCTTTTTTAGTCAAAAAAGCTAAACTAATTGTAATGTGCAGTTTCCATTCCTGTTTATTGAATAACGTACAAAAAATGTGACAGTTGACGAATTGCAAATGTTAAAATTTTTTACAATATTGTATATAATTATGAAAATTTTCGATTATCATTTATTCGAATAATTTTTTGTTATAAATAGGATTTTAGCTTATATGAAAAAGTAACAAGTTTCTTTTCACATAAATGTTTATCATTATTAATTAATTCACACAACAGTATACTCTTACAAATAAAATTCACGGGTAAGTCATAAAATTCAATGATAATGGAAATTAAAAAAAAGTATATAATATTGATATAAATTACAATATTGCAATGAAAAATATCGCAGTTAGCAGAGTTTTTTAATATTTCTTGTATATATACTGGAATTACCTAAACGGGGAAAGTATGATCCAAAATTATTTACTAAAGTGGCTGTTATGCTGTTATTTACCGTATAAAAGTTAGAAAAGGTTGTATATGAAAAATATTAAAAATATAAAATAAATTTTTTTTATAATAGCTTCCTTGCTCTCTAGGAAATTTTTGAAAAAATCAATTCAATTTTCTTCTAAAATTTGCCAAGTGTTTCTAGAGGGGAAATTTCTTTTCTTTTCGTTTTTCCCCCGAAGGAAATTATTTTTAGGACCGGGAGGAAATTTGTTTTATATTATTTAAAATATTATAGCACAATTTTTATGAAAACAACATGTTCCTTATTTCAGGGAACACAAGGTCTGCAAGAATTTTAATTTATTTAAAATTTTATTGTTAATAATTTTGATACTTTTGTAATATTATTTGATCTTTGGTTGGTCCATGTCATTAAAAATACCTTATAAAAAACGCGTAAAGTTTGAAAAAACCTATGTCCTGAACTCCATATGATATCCCACTTACGAGTATGAGGCACGTGTTCTCTAGATATTTGAATGACTATAAATGCATTTTTGGCAATTTTTTGCATATTTTTGGTTTCCCTGCTGATTATAAGCAATAAGTGGTATTTATTTGTTTATGGTTGATGGGTTGGTCACAATAAACATTAGCAAAATAAAATATAAATGAAAGGATGATTGCAATTTAAAATGTGCCGATAAAGAAGGTGAAGTATGTGTTTCTTAAGAAATGGTATAATTAATAAAATTAATAAATATTCTTATTATCAGATTTGTTGTTTTAATTATTTTTGTTTTTTCCCTACCAAAATTGGTTGCTTTCTCGAGACTTCGTATAACACTTGATATTTTTGTCAATAATTTTATATTCTATGTACATATGTATATCGGTTGAAGAGGATAGCCCTTGGCTTGAGGGAATAGCCCCTGCGCGAATTATGTCTCTCTACTCCGAGTCTGCTGTGTCTTGTTTCCAACATTGTTTTGTTTTGTCTTTCTTCAATGATATGTTCATAATAACCCATAAACACTTTTAAATAAGTACATACTTACATAAGTACATACATTATTTTCTCTAAGAGCTAGACAACAACAAAAATTTTAATTTATTCAGTTCTCTCTATTTAAAAATATTACTTTTGGCAAGTATTTTGAATGTTATTCAACCCAGATTATATTATATTTAAATTTTGTTCACATAATAAAAATCTTTTATTGCCATTTAATGGACTGGCTTGAGTACGTCGCGACGCGTCTTATGTCATCATGACACCATCTAAGACAAGCAATGACACGAAATTAACTTGTACAGATTTCACTTCGACACGTATTAAAAACTTCAGCAGCCCTCTTTCAACACGATACTCCTACAAAATGAAAAAATAGATTTTTTTTTTCAAATTATTTTATGTTGTGTGTAGATGAAATTAGAAAGAAATCTCAGCAAATATTTAAAAAATCATATAAAAAAATCATAATAACCTTGTGCAAATTGTCTTGCATCGTAAAATTTTATTTATTTATTTAAAGTTTTCAAACAAAAATCCTCACAGACTACGCGTATGATTAAAAATAAAGGGCCTTTCAATAAAAACTTCTAAACTCTGACAGTTGATAGCGGCCTTATTGCTACTATCTGTCACATTGGCTGTCTTTGATGCAATCTGTTTTGCCAAATTACCACGAACGGATATATCGTTCAACAACACGCGCTAAATTCATCTCAGTAAGTGCCAGTTTACATTGAACGATTTTTGTCGCTGCAATTTTTGTCTTCCTTTCTTTAAAATTGCATTTGCGTTTACATTGAACGATTTTTGTCGCAGATATTTTATGCATACATACATACAGTCACTCCAAAAAATGAGTGCTCACTTCATTTTCGAAAACTTAAAGGCTTTTCCTAACAAAATATAGCTTTATAATAAAAAGTCTATAATTACGTTTTAATGCTTTTTTAGTCTACTATTGTTTTGCCAACTAATATTCTGTGTAAGTATTACAGAATTCTTAATACAACAACAAAACAAAAAACACACAGATTTTTAGCTCCAAAAAGTGAGTGCTCACTTTGAGAATTTCAAGTAATGGGACAAAATTACGGGATGCCAAAAGAAAAATTGTAGGCGAATATTAAAATTAGTTATTTTTAAGTCATTCAGTGATTTGCTTTTAATGTGTCAAGACATAATATTCAAAAATACCCATATGAACTCTTAACGTAAGGAAACCACAGAAGCTGAAAGATTAATTATAATAAATTTACGTGAAAAAAATAAGTCTCTTAGGGAAATTGGAGAAATAGTTAAAAGACCTTATTCTACAGTGAAAAAAATTATAGACAAGTACAATAATACAAAAGAAGTCAAAAACAGTTCAAGATCCGGTGGTCCGAAAATTTTAAGTGAAGTAGAGAAGAGATATATTGTCCGAGAAATTAAGAAAAATCCAAAGCTTAGGGCCACAGAGATCACAAAATCCGTAAATTTATCATTTAGAAAAAGCGTGTCCGTCAATACTATTCGAAATGTGCTGTATGAAGCAGGACATCATGGCCGTGTTCCCAGAAAGAAACCATATATAAGTAAGAGCAACAAATAGAAGAGATTAGACTATGCCAAACCTCACGTAAATGAAAGTATGGACTTCTGGAATCGTGTCATATTCACTGATGAAAGCAAATTTAATATTTATGGCAGCGATGGAAGATACAAAATATGGCGTAAGGCACATGAAGAATTTAATGATAAAAATTTATGTCCAACATTGAAACATGGTGGTGGGTCCGTTCTTGTGTGGGGTTGTATGAGTGCCAGTGGTACTGGAGAACTGCACATAACTGATGGTATAATGGACCATAAAAAAAGCGTTCAAAAAATGGGTATACCTGCAAACTATATATTTGCCCAGGATAATGACCCCAAACACACGGCCCACAACACGAAAATGTGGTTGATGTATAATACTCTAAAGTGGATGGTAGCACCCCATCAGTCACCGGACATAAATCCCATCGAAAATTTATGGGATCATTTGGAGAAAAAAATTCGAGAAAGAGAAATCCGAAAAAAATGACTTGATTTGCGCTCTAAAGGAAGAATGGGACAAAATTCCGCCAGAAGTAACACAAAACCTGGTAAATTCTATTCCTAGGAGATTAGAAGCAGTCATAAAAAATAAGGGATCACAAACTAAGTACTAGTTTTATATTTCCTTCTTCATATTCTAGAGTAAGTTGTTACTGAGCACTTACTTTTTGGAGGCAAATTTATGAATTATTTTCTTTTTTTCGTTAATTTAAAAATTCTGGAAATAATTTTTGTTATATTTCTTTTGTAAAATAAAACTAACATTTTAGAAAATAAAAATCAATCATTATATTTCAAATAACCTCACAAAGATTTTATATATGTTAAGAAGAAATTTCAAGATGTAAGTGAGCACTCATTTTTTGGAGTGACTGTACATACGTATGTAATTTTTGATATTTTCTTTTTTAAGTATATTCTTACGGTAAACAAACAAGGAATTTACGTATTACGAATTGCGGGAAAAAGGAATTGCAAGAGTACATGCCTATGTGTACTCTCTTTAGTTTCTCTCTTCCCCTATTAGCTCTATTCCCCCTATTTACCTACAAACTAAGAATTGCAGCGACAAAAATCGTCCAATGTAAACAGGCACTAAATTAAAACTTTTCATCCATAAACATTGGCATTTTTTAACGTAGAATACGTTATACGGTAAGGTAGGGGTGTTGATCTGGACCACAAAGTTTTGAGAAAATGTTTGTCAACTTTCACCCACTTTTACTTATATATTAAAACATATTTTAGCAATTTTTATATGTTACTCAGTTTTGGTAATATGTTTTGTTTCGAATTACATTAAAAAAATTATATGTATATATAAATATAAAGGTTTTATGTAGTTAAGGAAATAAATATTTTAGAGCATGATGTTTTACACTTTTTTTGTACATGCCGCTGTTGTTGTTGGTTTGTAAATGCCGCTGTTGTTTTTGTGGTTGTTGTGAAATCAAATGATTTTGGCTTTGCTGTGCTTTGTTTATTTATCGAGCAGCGTGTAAATGTGTGTGTGTGTGTACATTTCGTTTTGTTGGATCGGTCGGTTGTTAGTTCGTTTGGTGGGGAACATAAAATGAAGGGAGGGGAGCGTGGACACTTGTGTGAAAGTTTACAGATCTTTGCTGTCGTTTGTTTACTTCTGCGAGCAGCGTGTAAATGTGTGTGTATGTACATTAATACAAAGGATTGGCGATGTATACGCTCACTATATCAATGGCGTTTTTCCTAAACACATTTCTGTGAATACATTGGGAAGTAGTTGGAAAGCAGCTTAGATAGATTTAAATCATTTATCAAAAATTATATTTAATTCATATATTTTAATTGCAAAATGACTAACGTATTCTACGTCTGACCTATGCGCCCGTGTTATCTAACACAGGCTTGTTTTTTTTTTCGTTTATGATCGGTCCATTTGCTAACGTGTTTGTTACTTTAATGTAATATTAGTTCACTTTGCCTACAAAATCAACAACAAAAAAAACATCCGTTAGATGGATGACAATATATACTGCCTGTCCCACGATGTCATTCGACATCGATCGCTCGCATAAATACATTCAAACCAAAAACAACATTTTAAAATTTGTTGCTGTTTCAAACGTATTTATGCGAGCGATCGATGTCGAATGACATCGTGGGCCAGGCAGATAATCATAGTTGCCTTATGGTCATGGAAATGGTTTAGAAAACCATATATGTATCTTTAAATTTTCTAGCAAAGAAAATAATTTTATTTACGATAAACTATTTATTACTAGGAATAGACCTTTGAAGAGGATATACATACTTATGTATTTACATACTTGACACTTCTGGAATGCTTGAGATAAATACTTATACAGTCGAATTCGGAAATTTCACATTGCTTAAGAGTTGCTTCATTGAAATTAAATGTCAATAAATTTTATTTTTTTTTCAATTTCAAGAGCCTTCCTTAAAAAACTACTTTAATGAAAATCCGCTTATGCGAAACACGTTTTGTTTGTAAAAGTTAGAGGATTAAATGAAACAAAAATCGCGTGAGAGAAAATGTTTATTCACCGCTACTCATTGTAATCGTGGACCCTATAGCGGTTTGCACTAGATTAAAAATATATGTTGGGTATTATAAGTACATATATAATTTAGTAAAAAATGTCATAGTTAAAGTCGAAAATCGGCAACCGCAACAAGGGTGATTAGAACAGTTTATGTGGTGGTATTCTTATTTCTAAACAAAATATTTTATGTATGTACATACTTAAGTATGTAGTATTTGTTGAAAATATTTTCTCAATAACGACAGATATTGTTATCGGTGCAAACGAACATGTTAATTTATTATTTATTCGTATGTGTGCATGGGTATGCTATATGTGTTTGTTACATATAAAAATATAAACGCCAATAAATTCTGGTATAAAAATATTAACTCTTATTTATGATATACACAGTATTTTTTGAATATTCTTAATACATACATAAGTATATTTGTGTGTATGTATGTTGTATATATGTACATATGTATGTAACTAAAATGAGTTTCGTTTATTTTCATTTTAATCAAATTTTATTTTATCGGAAACTTTTTACGTGGTACATATGTATTTTAAAATAATTTTTCTATAGATTATTGAACCGTATGTTCAATAAAATTTAATATTAAATTATATAAATTTTTTTTGTTGTAGCTTTAGCTGTTCATATGGCGACATTTCATTGGTCTCTAAACCAAATCGTCAGTGCACTTCAAGCAGTTTGAAAACATTCAACCTCGTATGTTTATGCCAAAAGAATAAAATACAATATGAGAATTGAGTATTGTTTATAATCACTACAAAATACATAATCATAGAAGGTTTAGAATGTTTTTATACAAACAACACGACATGAGTCTATTTTATTTTTCTTGCAACATGTTTACATTTAAATGACTGTTGGTCGTTAATGATTGATTGTATTCAATCAGACAAAAATAAAAAATAAAACCTTTATTTTATATACTTAATATTTAAATTTATTATTTATTATTATAATAAAATTTATTATTATATAATAAGGGTACTGATGATTTGGTTAGCACCAATGAAATGCGCGCATATACCTAGCTAAGCCAACAACAAACAATAAAATATTAGGATAATTATATAGTTAGTATAAAAAAATTTATTATTATTATTATTATTATTATTATTATTATTATTATTATTATTATTATTATTATTATTATTATTATTATTATTATTATTATTATTATTGTTATAGAGTTTCTGAATTTCTCAACCTCTATGAGGTTGGAAAATACCTATCCCGGGCTGTGCCAAAGGATTAGGCTCTGATGATTTTATTGTACGTGTTCTTGTTCGTTTTCATAAAGTTAATATTACAAATGGAAAAACCTATTCTTGCATAAACCGACTCACAATGTTGCAAGTCGCAAGTATAACTGCTCTTTGCATAGGTTCTAAAATGTGCTCCATTTTCCACTTTTTCAGGCTTTCAACAAGTGTCTTTGGCACTAAACCTGTTGCCGAAATAACAATTGGGTTGATCGTGACGCTGTTAACCTTGTACATTTTTTGCAGTTCTTTTGCCAAATCCGTGTACTTATTAATTTTTGTACTTATTGTGGCTTGGATGTTCTGGTTCAGAGGGATCGCAATATCGCTTTCTTTGTAAGAAGCTTAAAACGCATCGCAAGCTCTTGATAAAAAATTTTGCCAACATTGTTGTGTCTGCTTGTATAATCATAGCTTGTCAGGGTGGTACAGCCAGCTATGATATGCTCAGTAGTTTCCCTCGCGGAACCACATCGCCTACACTCATCACTAGGAATGCTTTCCCCTAGTATATGCCTTCTATATTTCTATTATTATTATTATTATTATTATTATTATTATTATTATTAAATGTTTCATACGCTGGTTCCAATTTTGGCATATTCTCTCCAACATATATGCTGGTATCTCACGAATAAGTTCTTCAATATTGGCTTCCTGTGCGTCAACCAAGTCCAGCTCTTCTATTTTAAGCAACAAAAGAAATTATAATCATCGCACGTTATATATATATATATATATATATATATATATATATATATATATATATATATATATATATATATATATATATATATATATATATATATATATGTTCCTTCCACACACGGGTTGTTGTTGGAATTGTTTTCGCATTGCTATTATTTGGTTTTTGCCTGGTATCAGTTTCGATAATCCGTTCTTGTTCCAGCTAAGTAGATGATTAGTCTGCTGTAGAAGGTCTAGGATAGTGGGGTGCCATCTGTCGTTGCCTAGAAACAACGTTAGCGCGTTAGCGCTCTCCAATGATGCCACCGGCCATTAATCCACACCAAATTGTGCATTTTTCGGGATGCAATGCTTCTGGCTGGCAAATACGGCAATTTTGTTTGTTTACGTATAAGTACATTCAACCAGAAATGAGCTTCAATAAAAAGGTGGACGATGCACTTTCATAACCGAGCATGAATTTTGATAATAAAATTCAATAATCTGTAGTTAAGTTATAGACTAAACTGAACATGTTTAACAGCAATATGTTATACCAAAACAGCTGAGCAGCCAAGAAAACAGTGTTGCCAAAAATAAAGTTCCTGAAAGAAATCACCCTTTTGAAGACAAATTACTAAGTCCTGTTTCACACACATCAAGTTTTCTTGATCAAGTTTCAATTCAGCTGTGAGAAAGATAGAGAAGGTAGTACATACGTTCTCTATCATTCTCACAGCTGAATAAAAACTTGATCAAGAAAACCTGATGTGTGTGAAAGGGGACTAAGCAACGACAACAACAACAAGGTTGAACTGGTACCCATACAACTACAAATAAAAAAACAATAATAAAAAAACTGAGAACAACAACAATGTCATAAGACATAAATGCTCTAAGATCCACGGAATTGGAGTTGCCCTAGCAGCAACCGCTAGTTGTTAAATAAATATTTGAAGTTAATAGCCATTCAAGTAATTATTTTAACAATTATTTAGTTTAGGAGAATATCCCAAATTTCAATATTAAATATTTCTTAACAAAGGTTTTGTTGAGTTTGTCTTTTAAAGACACGGTTTTTAAATGAAACACACAAAATTTCTAACAGCACTCGTTAACTTTATTAATATTTTAATTTTGTTTAATTTATAACTAAACGAGAGCGAGAGCGAGAGCTAGAGCGAGAGCTAGAGCGAGAGCTTTAAAACAATTTTGTAGGCTTCCGTGCCTTTGACTAAACTAAATTTAATATTTAAAAATACTTAACAAGTAGCTTAGTATGCCTACGTGACATATATTATAGGACCGTTAGTTTTTGTATACAAGTTATTTTAGAACAAATTTCAAAGGAGAAATGAATGTTAATATGTACATGCACATATGTACATAGTTATTGGTACATACTTATGTACATAAGTATTTATGTAAAGAAAAATAACTACAGAAGTAAATAAGAAATGATCAAATTTAAGAAAACAAAGGGAAGTATCCCAATATTAATTAATACAATTATAAATAAAAATAAATTTTGTAAATTGTTAATATTAATAAAAATAATTAATGATAAATAAGATAATTGATAATCATGTAGATTTCGGCGGCAACATTCTCCCCCTCGTAAATGAGCCCACAGGACGAGTTTACTTCAAATTATTGCCGACGTCTAATTTCGCTAGCTTAGCTATTGGTCTTTGAAGGACACCACATTGTGTTTGTACTGTTGCCTGTCGCACTTGACCGTCTTTTGCCATGAGGGTTTCGATTATTCTTCCTTTTGGCCAGCAATGACGTGGTAGATTTTCATCAACTATGATGACTATATCGCCAACTTGCAGTGGAATTGCTTTTTCATGCCATTTAGGTCTTTTGATGAGTGTTGGTGCATATTCTTTCAGCCATCGATGCCAAAATTTATCAGCGAACAGCTTAGTATTGGTCCATCGTTGTCTTAAATCAATTTCTTTGAAGTTTATGGGCTTGAGACCATTGGATGAACCCAACAATAAATGATTAGGTGTAAGAGCTTCATCATCACAAGATTCTAACGAAACGAAAGTTAGCGGTCTAGAGTTTATGATGAACTCTACTTCAGCCATGGCACTTTTAAGCGTTTCATCGCTGAAATTCATTTGTGGGCAAATATGATATAAGGCAGTTTTGACTGATCGGACTAGTCTCTCCCAGGATCCACCCATGTGGGGCGCTGATGGTGGGTTGAATTTCCATTTAATGCTGTCGAATTCTTTTGAAATCGTCTTGTGATCAGCTTCGGCAGTAAATATTTTAGATGCTGCTCTGAAATTTGTCCCATTGTCCGTATATATTTCTCTTGGTGTTCCTCTTCGAGCCATAAAGTTATTAATGCTCATGACACATGAGCTGGTGTCTAAACTGTGAGCAATTTCCAAATGTACGGCTCGTACGGTGAGACATGTGAAAAGCACACCCCATCTCTTCTCCTTTCTCCTGCCAACGGTGACGTAAAGTGGTCCAAAGTAATCTATGCCCACAAATGTGAACGGCCTTTCGAAACTTGCCAACCTTGCAGGTGGTAATTTAGACATTTGAGGCATAATTGGTGAAGCAGTCGTATTTTTACACATCTGGCACGATTTTCTTACTTTCTTGTAGAGTACTCGTAGTTTGGGTACATAGAAAAGACTTTTCAAGTTATTGATGACGGTTTCATGTGACATATGATGAAAGGTTTCATGCGTGTGACGAACTAGTAGGAACGTTACATAGTGATTTGAAGGTAGTACTATAACATCTTCATGATTTAAAAATGATGTACGTCCTCTAGCTCTCAATATGCCATCGTCATCTATAAAGACATTCAAAGATATTAATTTACTGTCCTTTTCAACTTTCTTACCCTTTTTTAAATTATATATTTCGCTATGAAATTCAGATTGTTGAGCTTCTCGGAATAAAGCAGACTTAGCTTGTTTTATCATCTCAAATGTCAACTGTTCTGGGGGTTTATGGCCTTTACAACGCGCTTTGATTTTACCCAAGTAGAGTATAAATGTAGCAACGGCTATGTAGAGTCTTCTCCAATTGGAAAAGTATTCATAGTTGAATAGCAGTTGATCCTCAGCCTTGTTAATGAGTAATAAATGATGTCTAATTTCTTCTTGATTGCATTCATCAAATCTGTCGCATGTAGGCCACGTTGATTCATTTTCATGTAGAAATTTTGGACCATCGAACCACATTGGAAATTCCCACACTGTTTGTATTTTCGTCGCGAGATCTGCCGGATTAATTTTTGAAGGTACCCATCGCCACTGTGTTGCTTCTGTTGTTTCTAATATTTCGCCTACTCGATGCATAACAAATTGTTGAAACCTTTTTGGATCCATACGCAGCCATTGTAGAACCGTCTTGGAATCAGACCAGAAATTCTTTGAAGTGAATTTTATGCGCCGCATATTTGCCACTTTGTTCGCCAATTTCGCACCCATGACGGCAGCTTGGAGCTCCAATCTTGGTATTGATACAGGTTTTAATGGTGCTACTTTAGATTTTGCAGCAACGATAGAGACGTCACATTTCCCCTGATAAACCACTCGAATGTAGCAGACCGCTGCGTAAGCATATTCACCAGCATCAGTAAAGGTATGAAGCTCTACACGAGTCGCTTCATTTAGGTGTGTGGAGTAACAACGAGGTATTTTAACAGCAGTTATGTGTGGAATCGCCACCTTCCATTTCTGCCATTTAACTAGCAACGAATCAGGTAGTTCTGAATCCCATTCAATCCCAGATCGCCAGACTTCCTGTAGGAGAATTTTTAAGGTAGTGGTGTAGCACGAAATTAGACCAAGAGGATCGAAAATTGACATCAGCCCCTGAAGTAGTTCTCGTTTTGTTGGTACGATCTCATCGCTGAATACCTCTCGACGAAGTCTGGCAAATCTGAAAGTATAAACGAAAGAGTCCTTATTAGGATCCCAATACATACCAAGAATCTTCTCTGTGTCGGCCAACTCTTTGGGACTTTGGTCTTGCAAGTGACAATCTTGTAGATGCCTGATGACTTGACTGCTATTTGACGACCAATTTCGAATATTGAATCCCGCAGCAGCATGAATAAATTTTACTTGCGGTGCCAAATCGATCGCTTCTTGAACGCTGTCAACACTGTCAATGAAGTCATCTACATAATGATGATGCTGGATAGCTTCTACCGCACGTAGAAATTTTTCTTTGAAGATTTCAGCATTGATATCTCGTACATAATGCGCTATGCATGGAGCACAGGAGATGCCAAATGTTAAAGCTCGCATAACATAAATACTCGGCTTATGAACGTCATCATCTTCATCCCACCACAGAAACCTTTGAGAGTGCATATCGCTTTTTCTTACATTTATTTGATGAAACATCTCTGCGATATCGCCACAAACTGCAACTTTTCCCACACGAAAGCTCAACAATACATCGAATAGCGACTTTAATAGATCGGGACCACTGCTTATATAGTCATTAAGACAGACTCCATTGGATTTGGCAGCGGCATCCCAAACCAATCTTATTTTGCCGGGTTTATTGGGATTTGTTACAACGAATATCGGAAGATACCACACATGTTCAGACGGTTCATGGATTTCATCTTCGGTCAATTTTTTGGCATAGCCTTTTGACAATAAATTATTAATTTGATCTTGTAGAACATTCTTTAGATTTGGATCTCTCTGCATTTTCTTATTAAGACACATGAGGCGCTTGTAAGCATTGTTGTAACTTTCAGGTAAAATGTGAATCTCCTTTTTCCATAATAGGCCCACTTCATAATGGCCATCAACCTTTTGACATGTAGTCTTCAATATTTCCATAGCTTTTTTGTCTTCCTCAGATATTAATGATGTACGTAAAGGTTCTTCCAGGTTAAAGTTGTCTTTTACCAATTTGTGCAATTTGTTATAATTTTCTTCACACTCACAATTATGAATATTCAACCACTCGAATTCTTTATTCTGGTCACTACAGCCCTGAATGGTCCAGCCTAAGCGTGTTTTAATTGCGATTGGTTGACCCCATTGAC
This sequence comes from Germaria angustata, assembly GCA_963681545.1. Taxonomy (NCBI): domain Eukaryota; kingdom Metazoa; phylum Arthropoda; class Insecta; order Diptera; family Tachinidae; genus Germaria; species Germaria angustata. The sequence continues at coordinate 10,339,940 of OY813001.1, read as the reverse complement.
CTTCACGAATCATTAAAGGCACTGCAACACTCCAATTATTTAATCCAATTAAAATACTCGGTGCTGCCTTTTTATAAGACTCTATGGGAAGTCCTTTCAAGTAGGGATATTTCGAAACCATTTCTTGCATGTTTAACGTCTGCTGGGGCAGGCCTAAATCTTCAACAGTATGCACACGCTGCAACGTAAATTTTCTATCGTTATTCATACCTGATATAACTATGGATGATTCTATAGAAGAATTTTCCAAGCGAGTAGTGTTACCGGTCCACTTTAAACATAAGGAATGTTTTACACCATCAATGTTCAGGAGATTAAAAATGCTTTTATCAATTAATGATACAGAAGACCCTTCATCAAGAAATGCATACGTATTTATATAACCGTTTTTCTTATGAATACGAATGGGTAAAATTCTAAAAATATTTGTTTGATTATATTCCGCAGACGAATGCGAATTAATTCTACCACTTGTGGTGTTACTCCCTTCTGCATTGTCATTTTGTTGGGAAGTGGGAGATGTAGATTCTTCTTGGTATTTGTGTAATAATTTGTGATGTCTTATGGTACAGCCTTCTACACCACATTGTCTCTTGGAGAAACACTTTCCTTTATGCCTGTTTAAACAGGTCCGACACAAATTATTTTTCTTCACTACATCCCACTTTTTATCTAACGGAAGATTTTTGAAATCACTACAAGCTGGAATTTTATGTTCACTATTACACAAACAACACTTTATTTTAAATAGCGGCTTTTCTTCTGTATGTGTATTCACATTTACATTTTTGATCGTCGGTGGAATTGAAACTACTGTGCTTGCAGCATCAGCTATTTGAAATATCCAGTCACTAAAAGTTTTTATAATTGGCACGCGATCATCTTTGGGATACATAGCCCAATTTAATTTATATTGGCTGGACAACTTATCGAGCAATTCCTTTACCAGTAACGGATTATTCATATGAGCTTCCATTTTGCACGCCTCCATAGTAGAATAAATATTTTTTACACAAAGTGCAAATTCAATCATGGATTCCAATTTATCTTTAGGCTGCGGTAATTTTCTTGCCTTTTCAATTACTCGTTCTAAAATGTGTTCCGGGCGTCCAAAGCACATTCTTAAAGTATTTATTATTTCTGGCACCATCGTGGGTAACATCAGCTTACTCTTCACAAGTTCCTTTGCTCTTCCCTTTAGGCATGATTGCAGACGTATCAAATTTTCTGCGTGGGAATAACCAGCTACTGATGTACTGGTCTCAAAGGTACTAATAAACAACGGCCAGTCGTCTGGATCACCATTAAAATTAGGCAAATCTCGGGGAATTGCTTGACGTGCTGCCAGTTGCGATGATGTAGGCCCTGCCATAAAATTCAAGTTATTGGACACATTGAAGGGATTTTGTTGAAACTGTACACTTTCATCCATTTGGGATAGAATTCTATATTTTCTTTCAAGAAATTCTTGTTGTAAACGTTGTTGTTCTTCTAAGAATTTCAACTGTAAATCCACATGAGGTGAAAGGGAAACATTTTGTTGGTTTACATTTGATTTTTGTTGGTTTTTATTAAATGGAAATGAAAGCGAGGTAATAGGTGTAGTAGATATCGTTGTTTTAGTTGGTTCTCCTGTAGAGTAACTAACCCGCATATTGCTATTATTTTGTTGGACGCAAAATGGCATATTGGTGTTTGTTGGAGGTAGGTTCCTATTGCCAGTTTCTGTTGTTGTCTTACTCGCCATTTGCAGCTTCTCTCCTGTTATTGTCGGTGACGATACTGCTTGCGGCTGCCTTAGTAGACCCAAAGAATTACCAATAGATGGATTATTTTCTGCAATAGTTGTTTTGTTTCCTCCCGAGGCTTCATCAATACGTAAATAACAACCTTCACAACTCCAACTTTCATCAGCTACTCCACTGTTTACAGCAACGCAATCGTAATGATACCACTGATCGCATTTGTCACACTGTACCATTCGATCATTGTCTATTGCTTTACATTTTTTGCAGTTGTATTCTTTTACTGAAAATTCACTTTCACTCATTTTTTTATATATTTTTTTTTTGTTCACAGTGTGATAATTGTTCTTGAAGAAGCAATATTTTTTTTACCGTTGCACGAAACCGTTCCTTTTATTTAAAATTTATTCTTGGCGAATTTTGACCAACAAAAATTTATTTTTAATTCACAAAACCGTTTTTCAAAAATTGTTTTTATTTAATACCAAAATTGTTTTAAATTGGCAAAATGTTTTAAAAAAAAAATTATTTTAAAAGGTGATAAAAATTGTTTTAAAGAATGTTGAGTTTGTCTTTTAAAGACACGGTTTTTAAATGAAACACACAAAATTTCTAACAGCACTCGTTAACTTTATTAATATTTTAATTTTGTTTAATTTATAACTAAACGAGAGCGAGAGCTAGAGCGAGAGCTAGAGCGAGAGCTTTAAAACAATTTTGTAGGCTTCCGTGCCTTTGACTAAACTAAATTTAATATTTAAAAATACTTAACAAGTAGCTTAGTATGCCTACGTGACATATATTATAGGACCGTTAGTTTTTGTATACAAGTTATTTTAGAACAAATTTCAAAGGAGAAATGAATGTTAATATGTACATGCACATATGTACATAGTTATTGGTACATACTTATGTACATAAGTATTTATGTAAAGAAAAATAACTACAGAAGTAAATAAGAAATGATCAAATTTAAGAAAAAAAGGGAAGTATCCCAATATTAATTAATACAATTATAAATAAAAATAAATTTTGTAAATTGTTAATATTAATAAAAATAATTAATGATAAATAAGATAATTGATAATCATGTAGATTTCGGCGGCAACAGGTTTGTTATTCTTAAGGTTTTTGTTAACCAATGTGAACTACAAGGCTACAGTAAAATATGTACGTTTATGTACATACATACATATATGGCCGAAAGCGTCTACTTTAATGCAGTAATGGCCTTTTGGGGGCAGCTTTCCTGCGAACCCAGGGAAAAACAACTACGTTCTTTAGTAACTATCGTACTATGCCCATGTTGAGGTGTAAAAAGTTGTCTACATTCCTTGTGTTTCCTCTTCTACTGATTTTACAAGCATATCTAGTGTTAATTAGACGCAAATATGTTTTTAATTGAAATATATTAGAATTTGACTCAATGAATTTACTGTAATAAGAAAATAACAACTAAACTGGAAATTTCGCGTTTTTCCTCGTTTTATAAATTTCCAAAATCGAGCTAATTCTTCAAATCTATCTTGGCACACGCCCTTAAATAGTGAAATATTTTGTTGATTTGATTTGATTAAAACATTCGGAATCAATTTCTGACTGAAATCTCGCTGTTAAAATAAAAGTTAAAAAAATAAATACATGAAAGATTTGTTATTGATTGGTTAGATCCGGAAGTGATGCATCCTCGTAAACAACTCAAATTCTCATCTACCAAAGACAATCTTTTTATGGTAGATAAGTATGTGATACAAGAACAAAATAATTTTGAAATGCCAAATTTTTATAAATCTTACGGCATAAGAAAGGGAATATTATGTTTTATTTGATATTTGGGGCTTAAGTATATCATACAGACGTACGATAAGAATATTTTGTAGAAATGTTTTTAATTCATAATATTTTTTACATAATTTTTATTATAGGATAATCACCACATTGATATTATACATTGTAATTGTTTTCTTACGATAATTGTCATCATATTCATTTTATAAAATTTTTTATTATTGGGCTACAGTGAGTATATTAAAAAAACTTTCCGTTTTCCACATAAATAATACGGATGGACAAATAACGGATACGCCTTGGAGAACATTTCTTTTGGATTAGTTTAAATTGTATTTTAGTGATTTGAAGTTAGCAACGTCTCTTTAAACACTTTCAAATCTATCTATGTATATATATAAAATTGGATGTGTGTATGTATGTATGTAACGTAATGGCTCCAAAACGGCTGGGCCGATTTTGGCGAAATTTTCAGGGAACCTTCAGAATACTCGGCCGGGTGACACTGTGAAGTCAGATTTTTTATTTTCGGTCTGTGGGCGGAAGGACGTGGAAAAGTCAAATTTTCATATTGCACCACCAATGACATATACATATATTTATTTTTTGTGATTTTTTTATTTTATTTTACTTTTTTTTTGGAAAGTCGTTGTCATGTTCTTCAAAACGAGATATCAAAGTCTTAAATGGGTTATGTAGTTCCGAAGATATTTACAAAAAATCTATGTTGATAATGATTCAATAGCAAAATTTTAAAACTTTCGAGTTTGCGTTTTATTTACAAAATATTTACATCATTCGATAACGCAAGACATATAAAACAGGATCTATATATCCTATATATATATATATATATATATATATATATATATATATATATATATATATATATATATATATATATATATATATATATATATATATATATATATATATATATATATATATATACAACTACTGGACCGATTTTGACCAAATTTTATATGCGTGAGGAGTGTTTCTGTGTAGTTTGAAGTTCGTCCGACAGATGGCCCAATATTTTGTTTTTTGTGTTTTGCCCAATAGAGATTAGCGCGATAAGCCTATGCTGCGTTTTGCTGAAGGCGTTGGGTCCTTAATCAGCGTGTAGTGGGTTTAATTAGCCCGATACCGGTATTTGAACAATAATTGCTATGTCGATTTAGTGCAAATTTGAAGGCAAAACAACGTTTGCACGGGTCAGCTAGTGAATAAATAAATTTCCAAAAAATATCGCTTGTGTATTTTTATTCATTTTATTCTCAAATTTTCAGCCTTATTATTTTTGCTATTTTAAAGCCATAAAGCCTACAATAAAAATAATTAAATTACATATCAAATAGCTCAAAAAGAAAATTGTAGTTAAATATATTTTCGAGTTTTTTTTTTAATTCATCACAATTAAAAAATGCCTCATATAAACTCAAAAGAAATTAAAATAAAACACTTACGTATATATTTTCCACTAGTAAAAACCGACCATATTTTTAAGTTAATAATTGAATAAATAAAGAATTTCTTAAAGAAAAATTGGCAATGTCGATTTTGATCTAGATACAACTAAAAAATATGCTAAAAAATATAAAAACAGAAAATTTTCAAAACAGTACTAAAAGTCAGTACATTAATAACTTAAATGTAGATTTTGATTGGTTATTTGCAAAAAAAAATATTCTTTATAAACATTGCAATAAAATTTCGTTAAAAAAATTATTTTAACAATCTATACATTTTTTTCTGAAATAACTACAGACTATTTGCTTTTTTTTTTTTTTGAAACCCACTCCACACAGTTAGTAGCGATCTATCCTTTTTCTAGCTTAGTTTTATAGTGTTAAATTTCCTAGTAAATATAAATATATTTATGTATACAATATTGCTCATAGTTTGTTTCAAGTTTTTATTTTAGGTCTTCTTATAACGTTGCATATTATCATCATTCACTCATTTATTTAATTATTTAGTTGATTTTCCTCTACGTCTGTAGTCATAGATTGTCTAATATTTTGGCTTAATCGGTTTGAAATACCATTGCTGATAGGCATCGTTAGGATCACAGTTAGCCGAATAAAGTTGTAGATTGTTTGGACGTAGAGCCATGCACTTCTTAAGAGCACGATGCAACAAATGTTTTGTCTGCTCATTATAAATCCAGGGGCCGTCAACAGTACCCAAACGGCAGACACCTAATTTGATGCTGTCGCGATCGGCTTCTACACAACGTTCACCTACGCCCAATTGGCCAGCAGCATTAAGTCTTATTAATTGATTATTACCACCACCATGGCAATGTGATAGGCCCATCATTGCGGGGGGTTGATTACCCATCGAGTCAAGGCAATTATCGGTTGCGACAGACCGCAATTCACCCCAGTGTAGATTGGCTGGCAGTGCGGGGAACTGGTCGTAAACGTCGTAGGCAATATTATCCATATACCACTGGAATGATTTACAATTTAAACGTTTTTTTAAAGCCAACTGCTCCGATATATCGCCCATATCCAAAAACCTAGCCAATGGCTCCCTAGTGTAGAAATACTCTTTGTGGGTGTCATCAAACCAAGTCTCTATAACGCGTTTGTAATTGATTGAGATTAAGGGCCCTTTCTTTTTCTGTGCCAATTTACCGAAATTGTATGGCATAAATCCACGATATACATGACCTACATGGGAACAGGGCACCCATTCAATACTACCGCCACACTGCCAGATTTTAAAGCTCAATTCGAAATTTTCACCACCCCATACAAGAAGACCCGGATCATAAGCTCCTAATTCTATGAAGTATTCACGATTAATAGCAAACAACCCACCGGCATGTGTTGGACTACGGTAAGGTTCAGAATTATGTTGTCTACGGCGTTGTTCACGTTTCGGAACTTCATTCTCCTTGTACAGCATACCCCATTCGAAAATGCCACGGAAGTGATTTTCACTGCCATATACAGAACGATATTCGAATGTTTTATAGTCAATACCATCAATAATGGGCACTGTCATTACGGTGCGATCGCGATAAATGGGTGCCAATAAAGGTGGCAACCAGTTAATATTGACTTCACAATGTGCATCTAAGAACACTATGACCTCACCTGCAAAATAATAGAAAAGGTAATTGAAATTGTTTGCAAACTTTTATTTAATTCATTCTTATATTTGAAATAGTTTTTCTCATTACACAATTCTCAAACATTTTTAAAAATTACCATTGTGATTTTCCACTTTAAAAGTATCCTCAGCAAAATTTCACTCATTTTGACCATTTCTCAGGAAATTATAGTGCAAAGAATTTCTGCTTGTATTGTGAACAATTTCACATGGAACAATATCTCATAAGATTGTTTAGATGAACAATTTCATCTGGAACAATATCGCACAAAATTTATTACGCTAGTTTGTGAAATGTAGAATAATTTAATTGGAATGTACAAGCTATTAAACGTATGTAAGAGTCTGCCCTTTTGTGGAAAGAGATTCAACCACTTTGAAATTCCACAATATTATATATGAAGATTAAAAAAACCTTTTATATAGGCAAGGCAAAAACCCTTCATAGTTATACAATATTGATTTACAAATACTATCTTGCATTTGCAACAAAGGCTTTCTACAGAACTAGAAACTGCGCAATCATAAAACGATACATGAAAAAAGGCATCAAAGTGGAAGTAGACGAATTTGTCCAAATAGAAAGCTGCAATGAATCTGAAGCAGTTTAGCATGATGTCCATGTAAAAACGGTTGGAGATCTAAACCAAAAGTAATAACCTACAACTACATATACATATTTTTCTATTAATGTCATAAGCACTACCGAAACGTCAGACATACTTACATATGTAGAGACTAGCTTAAGCTCACAACAAATAAATATAGTCGCAAATGTTTATAATTAAAATTATTTTACCGCTAGCTTACCTGTTGCCACCGAAGCACCTCGTGATCTGGTACGTATCAGGCCTTCCCTTTCTTTATTCCGTACTAATTTTACTAAGCCATTGAATTGTTCTATATATTCATCCAATTGCTCTTTAAGATTCTTTTTATCCGAATAGTCATCGACTAATACAATTTCATGCAAGATATGTTTGGGTGTACGATCTATCACAGAATGGACGGTGCGCATTAATACGGAAAAGCCTTCATTGTGGAACACAATAATAACACTAGTCTTGGGCAAATCATAAGGATAATTCCAATGCCTGCACTCTTCTAAACGTGTATCAAGAACACTGCGATGCATAGAGATTTCATCGGAACAGGCTATGTTCATACCATATTCCATTTCTGATTCATCTGCAGCATTTTTTTTGTGGGCAGCCAAATGATGAGCTGCACCATTTTCTCCTGGCCCCTCACGATCTTCCAATTGTGTGGGCTCAAAGTTACCCAAACCTGTTAAGTAAAAATTGCGTATGTTTGCACTATTTTCTTTTTATTAACAGATTAATTGCACAATACCAACCTTCTACTAATACGGGAACTTCCTTAGGCCTTCCCTCCAATCGCTGATAACTGTTTCGGCCAGAACCAAATTTGGCTTGGTACACTGACACCACCCGTTTGTGGCTGTCGCTCCACGTTGCGAGTAAATACAGTAATGGTAGTATAACGATGCAAACAAGAGCTACACGGAAAATGCGTCCGCTGCGTATATTACTGATGCGCATTTTTCACTCCACACACTCTAAGACAATTGTCAAAATTAATATATTCAGCCAATTCCAGCAACAATTATATCGAACACTTATCCACGAGAAAGATTCATTCAGATATTTATTTGCATACAGAATCTTGTCGACGTGTCTTTGTGTCTGTCTACAAAACAACGTTACTGTCTAAGCAGTAAGTACATACGTAGATACATACATATGTATGTACGTATGTTCACTCGACAGGTCGGTCTTAAAACAGTGTATTTACTCCTCTCAACACAGAAACAGACACTCTAAATGTACATACACACATGCATAAATGCAATATTATATCTCCAATTTTCTACTAAGCCAAGTTGTAATGGTGATGGACCACAACATTACCAAATCAATGTGAACAGCAGAAATGCCGCAAAACAAACATATAATAACTAAACACTAAACCAAGATAAAAGTGCAATAAAAACAAAAGTTATATTAAATGTCATAGTGACGGCTATAACAGTTTTCACGGCAAGCCGCATAAATAACAGATGACCTTGGGAGCACAGACACCAAACCATATTGATATATTTATGTAAGTCTTGACAGTTACCATATCTTTTCGAACTATCAAACCCCACACAAAATATTTATTTAAGAAAAGTAAACATTAAATATTTAAGACTGTATTCACGTAGAGAACAATTACTTTGTTTAAGTTTTCTTCATCACTTTTGTTGAATCAATTCATAGTTAATTTGCAAGGGGGCAATACAAAGATAAACAAGTACACGTATGAATGTACTTACATACGTTCATATCGCTTTGTTCTCTCATTCCAATACAAATTAAAAAAAAATATTGCAGGCTCAAAATTCATTTCATAAAAAAACTTACGAGTAACGTAAATAAAAAGTAAAATTGCATCAACAAAAGTTCATATTGTAAATAAGGAAAACCAGGAGAAATTTCCAAAACATGTCAAGTAAACTTTGTCTATCGTAATGCAATCTAAGTACAGCTTGCACGTTCTCAAAGTTGTCGGGTCTATGTGTAGTTTATGGCTTGAAGATACTTTTATTTATGACATTATTAAAAAGATGTCAGCGTTACAACCGATATATTTGTATTAGTTTTATCATTTTATCATTAGTTTTATTTTCTCCCATCTGAATTAAAACTTTTGGACGTCTGAATGGGGTGAACGTAGCATAACACCATGAATTCGTCTTGGTTGGGCCTTTCTTCCACAAATGATATCGTGCTCAAAGCGAATTAAATGTTTGCTACATACACACATACATACATATGTATGTAAAATAATATAATTAAATTCCTTGCAGTTTCACTTATTGGTACAAATAGTCATATCTTCAACAACAAAAAAAAAACATACTATACATACAGATGTATTTCTATATTATATTGTTTATACCTAATGTTGTAATAATACCAAAAACGGCTCAAAATTCAGGATTAAGGATGAAATGTTTTTAGCATTTACAATAATCGAACACAAAAAATGGTTAATACACATGCAAGCGAACGGTAAAAAACCAACACGGCAAATTTCGCTCCACTTGTTCTTATTTTCTTTGTCTTTGGGAACAGGGAACAAATTTCCTTGTCCCTTAATGCACACACGCGCAAAATACTTCTTTGATCGTGCCCTTACTTAAAAAAGCTTAATTAAGTAACATCATTTTTGATTTTCACTTTTTCATACCAATCGATAATTTACTCAAAATTTTATAATCACAAGAAAATCAATTTTTCAATAGCCAACTTAACGAAAGGCAGTTAATAAAAGAAAATGTCCTGTGAAATTTTGTGTTTGTCCCTTAAGATATATTGGCAGTTAAGGCACGACATACATATATCCAGTGACATTGTTTAACCCATTTGCATTAGTTCTACTTATCACACTTTGTCTATGATGTTGGGTTCCGCATATAAGTACATATGTATATACATACATATGTGTATATATAAGTATATATATATATATATATATATATATATATATATATATATATATATATATATGTGTGTGTGTGTGTTCCACACTAAATCTATAGCATTCACACAAAACCTATAGTAATCAAATCAAAATAAATCAATGGAACCATTATTGATTTCAAACCAAGGCATATTCATTCATTTCAAACTACTACTAATTGAAAACACGCAAATGTTCACTAAACTACAACATCAAATCAAGAATATGTAATAAATGAAAAAAAGTTTAAGCTGGCAAGCCTGACGTGATCAAAGCAAATTCAAATATCAATTCCCTTTTTGTCTTTTCAAGACAACAGGAACGAGCGTCCAGTCAAAAAGGCATCGAGTGGTTAATTTCAAATGGCAAATACATATATTTTAAGGGTTGATCTTCATCAGCGCTAAAAACTGGCGTTTAGTGTCTGCACATCTACATACTTACATACAGAGAATATTTATAAAGCACAGCTGTGAATTGTATAAATGATAAGACGGACATAAAATATATACTTACATACTTACATATATTTTTTATTAATAACAAAAGTATGGACAATCATTCGCAACATTCAAAATGTGACTTACCAAGTACTCCACGCGTTAGTGATAAAATATTGGAATATTATCAAAAATTCGGGAAAGATCGTGATTTGAAAAAGTTCATGCGATTGTATTCTCCGGTCAACAGTCAAAATAGCCAAGAGACTCAAGATAATGATTGCGTCTCATTAGACTCCTGTTACAAACGAACAAGAAGCCGGGAAACCATTTCTTCCACCAACAGTTCTGAAGTTTTGGCTATTTTGCAATTAAGACCATTAAGTGTCTGTGGTGTAACCAATAGCAAAAGTCTGCCAAATATTGATATACAAGGACATACCACAAGTGAAAAAGAATATTATCCCTCCAATGATGTCATTGTAGATGTAAATATTGAGGCAGAAGGCGAAAAAGAAAAGGTACTTTAGATTAGCTACATACATATGTACATACATATGTATGTATATATCTCTTGTGCGCTTACAACTGGTACTCATGTTTCAAGAAACCCTTCCTCGATATTAAAAACTCATTTTTGTTGTTGAAATCCCAACGTAAGATCTAAAATTTAATTTAATCATCTACTATATACTCTGATGATATTTTCACAGCTGCACAAAATTACTTTTTTATCAATTATAATTAGCAATCTGATGAGTGTCATTATCATTGCACAAAAATTACGTAAACAAAAAAAAAACGATAGCATTTAGTAGCATTTGGATTTTCTAATAATGTATTTACAGTCGAATTCGGATAAGCGCTCGCCTTTCATTTGGAAGATCTGTTAATTGAAATAAAATATTCAAACTATTATGCAGATTGGTTTTGAACATGAAAATCCAAAAGTGATTGTGAAAGTTATTTTTTAGGATCTCTTTCATAAGTCTAAATTTTCTGGAATATATGTTTTAATAAAATCTGTTGTGTTTTATAATCCTATGAAGCAAACATATGCATTAGGCAAAAGACCAATTTTAAAGTAGAGATTTTCAAGCTTGACTATAATAAATAAAACTATTTTATAAAAACACTGAATAACCACTAGCATAAAAAATATGGGTTTAATATTTATTATGGATCTTGAAAAAAAAATTCCATGCTGGTTCGGAAGTCTCCACATTTTTTCCAAAACTGTTCTTTTTTGGTCGATTTACAAAAATTTCCTGTATGTACGTGTTTACTTTTGGAAAAAGCTTTTTGCGCAAAAAGCTAGTTTTAATATTCCTATTCCAAATTTTATTATTATTATTACTTTTTTTGAATGGCTATCAATTGGAAAGAGGATATAAGTATGTTCTGTATTTAGAGTGATTCCATTTTATTTTGATATCTCTTCTCCCAAAAAACCATTGATAATTCCATTTCACTTTGAACCCTCTTAGAAAACTCATTTGTTTGATACCCATGTCAGTTTTTCTTCCTCGAAAATCCCTAGACGGTAAATCATGTCGAAATCGTTAGACCCATTATATATATATATATATATATATATATATATATATATATATATATATATATATATATATATATATATATATATATATATATATAACAAGAATTGTCCATTTCAAGATGTTAGATTAATAACGTTTACAAAAACCCTTTTAGATTTTCAGCATATCAACGGAAAACTTAAAAACTCCCAAAAAGACCTTCAAAAATACAAAAACTCAAACACCAGAATCAGTTGCCAAAACTCACAGACGTCTAGAATGGGACTCTCTAGGTGATGTTGGCTACAAAAAGTCTATGTCTGCCACCAATATAAGCACTATGGAAAGATCTTTGTTAAGGGAGTTTTTCAAAGAAAACAGCGTTGCATCAGAACCAGCCCCTTCTGCTCAAGCCATAGATGAAAAACATATTAGTAGTAAACACGAAACTATTAAAAATCTTAAAGCAACTGAAGTGGAGCACGGCACTCCTCCCTTAGCATGTAGCACTTTGGTTGTGGCAACAGAAAGCGGGACAAAGCCCAAAATGATGACGCAATCCACATCTTCAACATCATTGTATGAAAAATTAGAAAAATGTGTCCAAACTTCCTTTATGAAACCACCTACAGTTCGGACCCAAGAAGTACAATGTACCATGTCTTCCTTAAACTTTGCTATGGAAGGCACAGATACACCATCCAGTTTTGAATATTACTCCTCTAAATCATCGAAATCTGTATCATCGAAATCATCTGATATTCTGCTAAATCCAAATTTACAAAAACATTTTAAACCATTGGTACACCCTTTTATTACAAGCATTACAGATCTGCTAATGAAAAGAAAAGCTTTAGGTGAGAAAAATCAACAAAAAAGTCAGCATAAAATACACGAACTGCAAACAAAATTCGAAGCTGCCCTAAATGAAAATAAAGAAAATCACTCACATTCTACAATAGACTCGTCGACTGTTTCTGCGCTTTCGGTGAAGAAACAGGCATCTGAATTGGATTTAGGCATACAGTTGATTTGTTCACTTATCGATGCGAAAAGTATAAACAGCGTACAGAAGAAGCAATTGATACGTGATATTATTAAGCGTATTACAAGTTTCGAAGCAGAGGATAAAACTGGCAATTCTAGTACAAATAATAGCGGTGGCGATACAAATACCAATTCCAGTGATTCTCAATATCAACACGGTTGTAATTCAGTATATGCAAATATTAATAACAGGGCAAAATTAAGATCTATACCGAAATTGGGAGTGTCACCTATAAATATGGAACAAGTCAGCACAAAAGCAAAACCATCAATATATACCGCCAACTCAAATCATAGTTCAAATGACATTTTGGGTAAGTAACAAATTTCATTCGAAATTATTATTTTTATTTTATTTAGGTCGTATTTTATTTACTTATTTAGCCATATAATTTCTTAATCCTACAGCATTTTGGTCTAATAACCAATTACATAGATATACGTGTAAAACTTGGTTAGTGTTACTTAAATAAAACTTCAATGTAAAAGTTAATCTCTCATATAATCATATACATACGTTTTTACTTGATTGCCAATCATAAGATCACAAGTTTAAATTTTTTGAAAATACCGATCTAAATGTTCTTGGAAAAATAAGGTCTCACGTTAATATATCTTTTTAAATATAATTTTGCTAGTTGCTAGACAAGCTAAAAACTAGTTTAATTCAAAACTTTTAAATTTTCCAGAACCTCATCGTATTCATCATAAAGATAAAAGCTATTACAAACAACTCCCATATAATAGAGAAATAAATGATAAATCTGAAAAGGAAAATAACACAAAAGTGTCAAGTGATGCTGCAGCTGCAATTAACAAGGAAACTCAAAGTGAACTAATTAAAATTGATGGATACAACGTTAAAAACAAACAAACGGAATCAAATAGCAAATTAACAATAGAGGCGTTAGATGCAAAATGCTTAAAAACATCGATAGAAAAGAAAATAAATCGTTGCACTCAAACTTCAAAAACATGTGTACAATCTACATCTACACCACCAGATTTGACAACAAAAAAATTTTTAGTTTCTACTAATAGTGATTTAAATAATTCTAATACCGACGCCGAGCAACCTACTATGCGAGAGTGGTTAAATCCCTTGACTCAATCCGAAATTGAATACGAAGAGAAAAAGCAAATCGAAATGAGGAAGAAAGCGGCAGCTCAGCAAGAAAAGCTTAATAAAAAATCGAAACACGATTGTGGCCGCGTGCAGCAAATAAGCTGGATAGAAAATGAAATCAGAAGGCTCGAATGTTTAAAACATCTTCTTTTAAAAGATAAAACTACTACTAGAAATTCAACTAGTACTTCTAGCTTGGACCATTCGCTTCATAAAAAATTGAACAACGATTCTACTCAAACTGATAAATTATATGACACAGTCTACTCGGAAAATTCTTCGGTTTTAAGCGAAAGCGCTGAACAATTGATACAGGAGATCGAAATTATATTGGAAGAATCACATGAAGATGTAATTAATATAAAGAACAATACAAAACATACAAAGGATAGGAAAAAAGAAACACAAATTTTGTATGGGAAAGACACAGATTTTTTAAACAAAACAAACACGAAAACAAAACCTAAATTGCGTATTATAAATGAGAATATAAATTTTCATGAAGAACAACTGTTAAATGGCAAGAAAGCCGAACATCAAAAGCAAAGGGAAAAAATTGATACGCCTAGCACCAATAAAAGCGAAGAGTCCGAAAGCTTAAGGGACTTGGTACAGCAGAGAAAGCGAGAATTTATGAAAGCCTATAAATCAAAAAAACAGCACCATTACGAAGCTCTTAAGCAACAACAGAAAGAAGATTTCAAATATTTAAATATGCAGCGCAAATCGGCTACAGGTTCTAAACACTATTCACCACCTCATACATTGCAAAAAAAATATACACCATCTTTAACAGTATCAGATGTAGAACCCCATGCCTCGAGTGAGCATGTCTGTAGTACAACATCAGCTGCCCTCAAGAAAAATGATAAACCAAATAGTCCTAAAGTTTTTACTACTACTTCTGCCAATACCAATAATACCACAACAACCTCTTCGTCTTCAATGTTTTGTATGTCTTCCGATATATCCGTACCTATGGGATCACAGAATTCCTCTTCCACACCCACTACAACACATCAATATGATGATGTAGCGACAGCAGCCAAATTAGTTGGGGTTGCAGTGCAAACTTCTGATTCCATTAAGCGTTCAAAGCCTATTTATGGACCCTCACACACATTTCCTTATACCGCCACCACTTTCAGTAATACTGCCTGCATACAAGTTAAACCCAAAGGAATTGCATATGTTATAGAATTCGATGACAATAAGCATGATAGTGACCTAAACTCAGGCGATGACCTCATAAAATACAATGCGAACTCACACCATGCTAATACTACACAAATAGCAAATAATTCAAAACCTTTAACGCCATCTGAGCCATTGATGACGCTACAGGAACATTTAGAAAAGAGCAAACCAGAATTTTTAAAACGTTCTAAAGAACGCGAGGCCATCCTTAATCAATTGCAATCGATGCGGCAGGAACGCTATCGTGAGTTAAGAAATATAATCGGAAATACAAGTTTAAATTCATTGGATAGACGTTTGCAACATTTGCCACCACCACCCATACGTAAGTTTTCTTTTTTTCAAATACGATGTAATAAAAACTGTACTTGCATTACTGTGTTCAAAATAATTCATATCTTATTTTTCATAGAAAAAGTGCGTATACTGAACACTAAAGAAATGAAGGCCCTCACAAATAAACGCTTTTCCAGCTTACCGGAAGTTGTCGCCAAGCAAGAACGCGAACTTGAAGAGAAAAAGCGCCGTACTAATCGTATTTTAAAAGATGTGTTTAATAGAGTAAGAACAAATTTCTAAATTTTATTATAATTGATTTCTAAATCGTGTATAGTTGTAACTTTTTCCTTATCGTTTACAATTTCAGCGTCTACAAAAGCGTGTCCGCAACGGCAAACTCTCTTTGAATCACAGCAAAACTGTAATTTGATAATGATAATTGTAAAACGGATGCCAGACAATTCAATGAAATGATTAATTGAAGCCTAATTGATGTTTTATTTTATATAACCTTTTTGTAAAATATACTGATTCGAATACGAATAGTTTTATTTTTATACAAATATTAAAAAATACTTTGCATTAGTTAAAACCGCACCATAATATAAAAAATGTTGGTTTGTTGCGAGTTTAGCTGTCTATATGTCTAAACATTTCGTTGGCTCCAAAGGTGCCCATATACTTGCGATTTGTGCGTCAGATTTATTCTTGTTTGAGGTTTTTATTACAAGTTAATGTGGTTGTAAGCGAACACATCAGTAGAAATTGAACTCTTTCAATTTCTTATGCAATTTATAATTAAAGATTTGAAAGGACAATATACCCACTTATACTGAATAACGGCCTTCTCTAAAGGAGAAAGTTGGGGATTGCAGCAGCTTTCAAATGCAAAATTTCCAACAATACAATGTCAAGCATATAGCCTAGAACCCAGATAAATTGAAGTTTGATGGGCGCTGTTAATGTGCAACGTTTTCTGCCACAAGAAAATGCACAACGACATTTATTTATTTATTTCAATACATAAAAGCCTTCATGGCCAATCATACATGTATTGTGAGTATAAATTACATTAAACTGTTCCCCAGCAAAAACGACGTCTTCTCAAATCAATTAAAGTTTAAAACATTAAAATGTAAAAATATGAAAAAGTCACTGTTAGAGATTTAAGTAAGCTAACAATTTCTTCTTATAGGCAGCGATGGAATCCGAGAAATATTTTAGCTCTATAGGTAAAGTATTCCATATTCTAGCAACCCTGATATAAAAAGAAAATAATAATATTTTGTAACGTATAAGAGGTATTACGATTTGTAAGTTACGCGAGGAACGAGAAAAATTAAATCTTCTACATAAATCAATAGGAACTTTGATCTCTAGCCCGAAAATAGTGGCTACATATTCCAAACGGACCATCGTAACTTTGACTTAAAATATGTCAAAACGCATTGAAAGATTTATTGAACTATCGAATCAAACGACTTTCTTTGGAAGTCAATAAGGTGGATTCATTGATTTTCATAAAATTTGACATTTGTCGATATTCGTAAATTTCATTGTTTTCTTTTATTGAATAGTTTAAGTAAAAATCCTGTCTATTTCTTAATACTTTATGGGTTTTACTGCCTTCGTTAACTACAAGGATCGATTCTTACCGAAAACTCTGGGCGTTTCTGCATACAAGTCCAGTTAGTTTTTAGTAATTTAAAAAAATTATCTCACATATTAATCTAATATTATCTAAAAAGATATCTTAAGCCTTAAATGTTGTCTAAAGCTTCAAATGTTCTTTAAAAGTACATCGCAAGCTTAAAATATTTACATTTACCACAAGCTTCAAATATTCTCTTATTTACCAACAATAGTGGAATCCCAGTTGGCTGAAAATCTAAAATCCTTTTTTTTAACTTATAAAAAGAGTGAAGACGAGAACGATTGCATGTTAGTTTAGTGGATTACGTTTGCTTCAAACGTTTATAAATCCCAAGATGTTTGACTGATATTAATAAAATGTACATTCTCTTTTAGGTTTCTGCATTTCGGAAATAAAACTTAATTATTTATTGTAACCTTTTCGAAGAGAAATTGAAATGATTTCTTGTCTTTTTCTTTCACTAGACGTGCCCGTTCGGAACTCGATTTACAAAGATCAAACAGCTACAATAATTCGACGCTAAAAGTTTTAAGAATTGAAAAGTACTACTTAATAATTTTATTAGAAAAGCGTATTTTTCTCTCCATTTTCCTTAGAAAGAAGATATTTAATCGCTGTAAAAGTGTACTACTGATTAGGTTTACGACCCAAAATTAAAGAAATTAATAAGAATAAACGTTTCTTTATGTAAAAGCAAAATTGACAACTTAATAGAGTTGGAAAATGAAATCAATATAATTAATTTGCAAATCGTAAAGATATAAACATAATAATTATTTTTGCAAAAAAAAATAAAAATAAAACATGTCTATGAAAATTGCACCAGGCTCCATAAAAATTTAAATACTATGTATAATAAAATGTTGCAATTAATTTATAATTTATATCACGTTTTTCGAAAAAGGGGAAATGTAATAAAAAATTTAACACAAATTAAGTATTTCGATAGGATTTCTTTTATATTTTATTAACTTTTTATAACTGCTTAATGATTTATTATAAATATTTTTTTATTTTATATCTCGCCTTTTACATTAACTAATTATATATATATATATATATATATATATATATATATATATATATATATATATATATATATATATATATATATATATATATATAATAATTAAATAATCGATCTTTAGGTCTCTTTATAAAAACCAAAGAAATTTATTGTGTTGAATATTTTTTTAATATATTAAAAAAATTGTTCTTTATAAAACGACCTAATGCTAATAATATATATATATATATATATATATATATATATATATATATATAATAAAACAAAACGGTCGAAAAATAGTATTAATTAATTGTATTTAATTTATTATATTTTTTATAAGTTTAAGAATTTCTAAACAAACATTTGCAAACATTGGCTTTTCTAATAACATTAGAAGAAAAACAATTGTTTAAAATGTATTTATGTAATTAACAATAAATTATTTTCTTGCAGAAGCTATAATTATATTTTACCTACATTCAGTATAATTTTTAACAATATTATACAATTCCAAGTGTCTGGTGTCGTCTATTTACTACAATTTACAAGTGCTCTTTCTAAATGGAAATGGTATGACCAAACAATTTGATAGCATAGCATTTAAAATTATAATAATACAAATAGACGAGGGTTGGTGTTCGTTCAATGCAAAAACTAACTATTTAACTTAACTTAGCTATTAATAGACAAGGACATGCACACAAACACATATAAATATTTTACAACAAAGACAGCTTTGCAGCATAATAATCTATTCCAACTATTTAAAAGAGTATTTACGGAATGTTTCAACAAGGTTTTTTTAAGATGCTAAAAATTCTTGGGCTTTATATCTGTCTAATTTATTTAAGAATGACATAACATTCAGGACAGTTATGCAGTGGTTGGAATAAAAAAAATGTTCCCGAATTTCAATACATTAAATGAGTTCTACGAATTCTACCAGTTTTTTTTTTCAACAGGAATTATAGAATAGGACACTGCTTAAATTTGCTCACACGATATTAGGCGAAATAATATTCAATTAAAGTAGGATTTTGTTAAAAATATAAATTAGTTTAATTAAAGTCGATTCATAACTTGAAGCACATCGTAGCAGTTTCATCTTTAACCTTCAACTTGGTTTTTCATGGCCATTTTTTTAATCGTCATTATTTAAATTTTTGTTGTAGTTATATCATTTTTATGATTTTTGCATTTAATTTTATAATAGATAACTATTTTCTGCTTTCTTAGATTCGATTATTTGTTTAAAGTTAGTAATAATTTGTTTTGCCTTTTAACTTACAATATTGCTATTAAATAGTATAATATGCATGTATGTATTATTTATATTATATTCAGAAAACCACGTTGAGCTCAACTATGGACATGTTCAAACTATTTCGAAGTAGTTAGTTTTTAGCGATCATATCTAAACCACCTTCTTCCTCCATTTTCGAAAGGAATTTTATTGCACGATGCTGAGGTTCTGTCTGACGTGCCATATCAATGAGGGCCAACAACTTCTTAATACCAATGAAAACACTACAATTGTAAAAGAGCACAAAATTAATTATTATATGTGTACTAACAATAAAAATAAAGAATTTCAAAGCCATTCGCTTGATTCAAAATAGACAAAAGCAAGAGTGAAAAGTTAACAATAATTTTGATATATGTAGCTGAAAAATTGGTTCAAGTCTTACGTACAATATCCCATATAAAATAACAAAAATTATTACCCGAAAGATAAAAAATCGTCTTCTCATAATAAATATTTACTCACTTATTCACTGTAGTACAAATATTTTTTAATTTAGCTGATATGCAGCTGTTTTGAAACACATCCAAAAGAGTTTTTAAAAGTATCAATAGATGCAGCGTGCAACAGCATATTAGACCCATTAACCTAGTTTTTTTCTTTACCTCATCTTTTATCCTTTTTAAAGGACAATGAATGGCTATTTAATTTTTTAAAATAAAAATGTAATATTTTTAGCAATAGAGGATTCTGTGCAGAATATCTTTTAAAAATTATATATTGAAATTTTATGATTACATCTCTTTTAGTTTAAAAGTTTACAAAATTATGTAGAAAATTTATTTATAAAAACAACAAAAACAAATTTAGTAGGACTAAATAATTACTTTTTCATTTTCTCATCTCTTGTCCATTTTTCAATAATGCACAGCTTAAATATTATTTTTGCACCAATATACTATATATTACATCGATATAAGCTGAAAGAGAATAATCTGTATAGTTTAAGAAAGCAAGTTCCTAAGAATAAAAGTTGCTACGACTAAACATTTCCCCTGAAACATGTTTCTTCTTGGTACCAGTATTGCTAAAAACAATTACATTTCAATATGGGACAAGTTTTTAAAATAACCGTTCTTGGCAAATTAAAAAGGACATAAGATGAGGAAGTGAAAAACCACGTAGCAAGTTCGAATTTGTTTTGTCTGTAGATTAATGGACACATAGTGTTTTGTGTGTTGTTTTGTCTCTAAAACTAAAACACCTACACATGCAATTTAATTTTATGATTTTTGCCTGTTTTTTGTGTATGAGATATTATAGTTCACGTGAAAAATATTTTTATTACAAGTTTTGATTGCAACTCAATCATCTGTAATTTTTCCCATAACTATTTTATACTAACACCGTGGACAAGAAAAGTCCGCGACCCTGGCTATTGGTTTTGAATATTTTTTACCATTTATATTTTTAACACATCTATGACTTGTCAGAATTGATATGATAATTTTTTTTTAATTAATATGATCATTTTGACGGAACTATTAATGAACTTTGAAAAATGTATAGCAAAAAAAAAACGTAATTTAAAGCAATTAAATATATTAAAAAAAACTTACCGCTTTCCCGACATTTTCTTGCCAATGGCTTGCAATTCACCCTTACTAAAGATATCAGCATCTTCTAATACGGCCAAAACATGTTCAGGATGAGACAGATTAGGAACATGTAGAACTGATGTAAAAGCTGACAACATTTCCATTTCCTCCAAAACCTCACTACGAAAAAAATGCAATAATAAAATCAAATTCATTAAATGTAGTATTAATAAAAAACTTGCCGTCTGCTGGAAGTAACCAAAATTAATAATTTACGTCCCTTTGGAGGTTGTTTTTTAAGGAGCACCAACAAGGCTTGTAAAGTTAAGTTAGAATATCGTGGACCGATGGGTCCATAATCCAACAAACGTTCAACATTATCAACAACAATACAACTTAACATAGAACGATACGCATCATCAAAAATCTAATAATTTTCAAAAATTGTATAATTATTTAAGAGGTCAGCCGCATTTTCTTACCTTTCGAATTTGTAAGCACTTTGCCGATTCAGTATATCCCACCATATCTTCTGGAGAACAAACTTTGACAAATGGAAAATCTGACATTTTAGCTAATTTGGCAGCTAAAGCAGACTTGCCAGAATTTGGGGAACCTTCAATTAACACCGACACTAAGCCAGAGCATTCAGTAGCCTTTGCTTGTTGTACGTACAACATACCATCTTCTAGAATGTTTGCCACTGGTTGACCCCAATTTATAATGCCTCTCGATAACATATTTTCTAAAATTTCCATGGCCGTACCAAAGGCTGGCTTAATATCATTTTCCAAAGCATGCAAGAAGTCAGATCGTGTAACTTTTAATTTTTCCATTGCCTCAGGATCGACAGTCACTTTTGCATCAGCTTTGATTAGACGATTCATGGCTGTAGACTGAGCCGCTCGCACCAACCCTTCCAATTCAGCACCACTAAAGTTTTTAGTCAATGCAGCTATTTCTTTTGAGTCTACATCTGGGGCGATTTTATTGAATTCACGCATGCGCTTAGTATGAATATTTAAAATTTGCACACGACCCTGTTCATTGGGCAAACTAATTTCCATTTGTACCTCTAAACGACCTGGACGCAATAAGGCGTCATCAATCATATCACGACGATTTGTCATACCAATAACTAAAATATTATTCAATTGCTCAACACCATCGATTTTAGCTAACAATTGATTCACCACCGTATCATGGACACCACTGTTACCAGCCACAGATCCTCGCTGTTTGCAAATCGCATCGATTTCGTCAAAAATTATTATGTGAAGGCCACTGTTAGGACCCAACTAAAAAAATAAATAAAAGGGAAGTCTTAAGATGTTTACAGTCAATTTAATATTAATTACTCTCTTCTCTTCCTCCTCCGCTTCGGCAAACAGACGTCTGATGTTGGCTTCAGACTCACCCACATATTTATCCAAAATCTGTGGACCATTAACAATTTTAGGCTCTCTGGCATTTAACATGTTACCAATTTGTCGGGCCATCAGTGTTTTTCCAGTACCGGGAGGGCCGTATAAAAGAATTCCTTTTACGTGCTTGCAACCCAATTGTTCAACCAACTCTGGTGGAAATACCCGAGATGCAAATGCTCTTCTAAAAATGGCATTGAACTCCTTGTCCAAACCACCAATACCCATTTTACCAAAGTCCCAATCAGGATTTATAATCGATTGCCGAACGATTTTACCCTTAGATTTGCCTTGTAAATTCAATGCAGAATTTTCTGCCTTTTCGAATTGCACTATAGTATTGCCAGTAATGCGTCCAAATCTAACATTTCTAGTAGCTGCTTCTTTTCCCTCGCTTAAAGCTTTAGGGTCAATAGCTTTAATCGATTAAACGAAATTTTTAGGTTACAATTATTAATAAAACTTTTTCATATTTTGTATAGTTCGTTCCTATTACCTTCCAAAGTTTTGACAGCTAGGCCCAAAAGTTTCTTATCCTGAAAACTGAACACCAGGGTCTGACCTACAGTTAAGGCCATACCAGCAAACTGCATTAAAAACTCTTTAGCCATTAAATCAGAATCGTAAGGCTCTTGGGAAGTTCTGCAAATACATCCATATATTAATAGAAAAAATAACTAATGTAAAAAGTAAACATTGTTTAGAGTTGTTAAGAGGAAAAACGACTTTAAGTTCTTACTACAATGCTGTGGCCAAGGTGCCTACATAAGTATATATTGCACTAATTTCACGACAAGCGATTGTGTGATGCTTAGTCTACTGAGAGTTAGTACATCAATCTTTAACTCTAATCATAATGACTCCCAAGATGCTCTTATGGTGATGTATTTTTATCTGTTGCACACACTTTAATTGAATGCCCAATCTCTAAAATTGGTGAAGCCTTGAGGAAGCAACTGACTAAATTAATTACTCGGGATGTATAGTTTTTTTCTTTATATTTCTTTTCGACGAACACACATTTGCAGTGTATATATGAATGTACAGACATATATATGTACTCGTTTTCATTTTTATGATTGTTATTATAAGTGAAATCAATATTGTGACTTAAATTTTCGATTTTTGTAAATTATGTTTTGTGAAATTTTAATAACTACGTCTTATTTGTACCCATATTGTTTAGTTACTCGACGCCTTTTGTGTATGTTATGATTTCATTTGCAAAGTATATTTTTATAAATAAATAAAACACAAGGTAGTTAATATTTAACTTTCCTTTCTGTTTAGAAACTCTACAAGATTTGAAAATTAATTCGAACTAAATATATTGGTTAAATTGAAATTAATTAGTCTGGCTCAAATTCGATTACAGAATTCGTCAATTCAAATTAATTTTTTCAAATTGTTTTAATTTAAAAACGAAGTAAAAAATGCCGATTACACTGACAGAACGGAACAAGTATCTGCTTTCAATGATCGCTACACCATCATCATATTTAGAAATTTGTAAAGACAAAAACCTGTACGTTGTTTGCAACAAACTCATGTGGTTCATTTTTATATTGAATACATGTTTTACACAGAAACTTTCATGCAATATCAGATTTCAATACGCCGCCGTTTAAGCACTGTCCTATATAACATGTCTAAAATTTTATTAAATATCAATTAATTATTTCAGCTTTCTTAAATTGTTTCAATATCCTTAAATTTCATAAGCATAGGCTATGAAATCGATGCAAACCAAATGATCTTTTATGTGACTATTATATATGACTAGTATTTAACATATTTTTAAACACCATCTGCTTCTTTGCTCCAATTAAGGGCGTTTTAATTTATTGTTACAGTGTCGTACTCCATTTAGAAACGTACTCATACATCCAAATGTATGGCAATCTATTGGAATTTAAAATATATTTTATAAAGTGGTTGGATGGTTCAAAAATGAATCATAGTTTGCGACATTATTGGCAAAGAAATAGAAAATACAATTGTTAATGCCCCTAATATCGATTTTTGCGGAATACATAATATGTATACATGCATACATACATATGTACTCATGTTTAATTATATAGAGCACGTTGCAACTTTTATGTATGTTAAGAAACATTTTGATGTCTCTATATATTATATTGACCTTGATACAAAGCTACAACCTAGAGAATTAGTATAGAATGTGTTTAATATTAAACCAGCCAATTATCTATCTGCAATGCGAAAAGAGTTCCAAGTTACTACTCTAAAATATATTATTAAAAATGGAATACAGATCTTAAAATGTTGATAATTTCAAACAGAAACAAACATTATTTTGGGTGTTTGCATTTATGTATGTACAAGTATGGTTTAACCTAAACTATTATTTTAAACCTAATAAAAAGATATTACCAGAATTCACAATGACCATAGTTTCAACGAAAACAAATTAATTTCTTAAAGTAGAGAATTAGGTAGAGACGGATATGTAATATAGCTTCATTATGTACATAAGTCTGTACGTATATGTTTGACTTTTTTGAAGACATAATCCTTATTAGTTTTAGATTTTATTAATTTATAATAACTTACGTTTTTTTCTGCAAGAAATCTGTTTCAAATGAGACCAGGGTAACAATATCGGAATTGCCATCGAAACGATAAGGGCGTATGTCAATTTCTTGGTTAATCGAAAGAGTGGCCCATTTGCGCTGAACTAATGAGAACCCAACGTGACCACGTGGCACTTCGGAAGTACGTTCCAAAGCAAATATATAATGCTGACCGGGACCAGGGGAGATGTCTGCATACCTAAACAGAAAACGAAAATATTTATCATTAGCAATAGATATTTTTGTAAATGCGTATGTATGTACTTATGTATCGGCTTAGTGATACAATTATAATTTATTGACCTAAAGAGGCTATTAATGTAACCTGTATTAACTAAACAAATACAATTATATCACGATTTTGTCGGACACACTTACTTTACTTCTTCCGGAAAATCATTAACATTAACAATGGCCTTGTTGGTCAATGACAGTTCGTCTGTGGGACATTTAGTAGCTCTCATACGCTGCACAATTATAAAATTGATTTTAAAATTTTTTCCTTATACGTATATTTTTGTCATGTACTTACGTAGGACATTTTGAGAAAAGTATTTCCTTTTTTGGGTCCTCAGTTAAATCTGTACGTTTGTAGACTTATCAAATAAATAGAAACAGTAAACAGCTGTCTGAGAAATTGCTCTCTGTTTACAATTTCATTAAATAGTCAATCGTTCTCCTGCCCTTTTGAAGGGTTGGTATTGTGTGACCTCTTTTATGCAGTGAGAGAGGGGCTGCAAAAATATCGATCCATTACTAAAATTTTCTTTATATTCTCTATTGAAAATTATATGTTTTTGCTGAAAATGGTGCGTTTGTTATCAGTTCAATTTTAGATTGTTCTAATTTAATTAGTTATATCTCAACAGAGATCTTTTTATTTATACTTGAACACCTATGTTTTCACCTTTAATTATATTTAATAATATACCATGTAGTGGAAGATACAACGACACAACTTTACCACAGAATAAGCAACTTAACGCTTGGAGAAACTGTTCAATATTAATAAAAGTATGTGGGGAAATGCTGCTTATAAGATAATTTGCAGCAGTTAATATGCCGATAAAATTTTTCAACGCCGACAAATCCTAAATATCCCTGACGGTCATCTTATATTTTTTGTTTATCTGCTATCATATCTCAGCGTGGCGCCACAAAAAAATTTTGCTCCTAGTTTCCTGAATTACTGATAAGTGGACTTCCTCACAACGAATTATATTAAAAGAATTTTTTTTATTGTTAATATATTTATCTCTTTTCTATTTAATTTGACCTTTTAGTTGTTATATTTTTAATTTTTGTTTAAGCTGCAAGTCTTTCTTCAAACATATAAAGGTTGATTTTTGTAGCCACTTTCGGCAACAATGTCTTTGACAGCTGTTTTCGTGCAACATTTTATTTTTAAACATGTTCAGTTTGGTCTAAATGAATCGATTTACAAAGGAACAATGCTTGAGGATTAATGAATTTTATTATCAAAATTCATACTCGGATAAGAAAGTACATCGTTCATTTTTTTAACGGAAAACTGTGTTGTGGTCAAATGGATACGTGAATAAGGAAAATTGGCGTAATTGGAGTGAAGAGCAGCCAGAAGCATTACCGAAAAGTATACTGTCTGATGTGGATTGTGGGCCGGTGGCACCCTTGGACGGCTCTTTTTCGAAGACGATAGAGGCAGGAAGTTTATTGTGAATGGCGACCGCTACAATGTGATTACATTTTTTCCCAAATATAGAAGATCTGGATTTGCAGACATGTGGTTTCAACAAGATGGTACCACATGTCACACAACACGCGAAAATATGGCCCACTTGTGAGACGAATTCGGTAAACAGTTTATTTAACGTTTATATATGTAGATCGACTGAAATAAAGATTTCATACATTTGCCTAAATTTTATGAGTTATTTTCTATCAATTCCGACGGCTCTTAAAAAATTGCCCTATATAAATTTTATTTTTATAGTATCACTTTGGTTCAGCAGACATATCTATATTAAAAAACCCAACATATTGTAACTGTTAGTTAATTTTCAAATGCAGTTATATTAAAATTATTAAACATGAATAAAGAGAAAATATTAGTACCATAGAAATACAAATAATTAACATATTTATCAAATCAGTTATTCGAGATATTCTCCAAAATAACCATTTTTTTCATTGCCTTATAAATACTTTCATTATCACCCAAAGGACGATTAATTGTATAAAGGCGTAAAAAAATAATAATACAAGCCTGTGTTAGATAACACGGGCGCATAGGTCAGACGTAGAATACGTTAGTCAATTTGCAATTAAAATATATGAATTAAATATAATTTTTGATAAATGATTTAAATCTATCAATAAATTTTATGATATGGAGCACAATAGATTAGCTGCTTTCCAACTACTTCCCAATGTATTCACAGAAATGTGTTTAGGAAAAACGCCATTGATATAGTGAACGTATACATCCCCAATCCTTTGCTTTCCAACTACTTCCCAATGTATTCACAGAAATGTGTTTAGGAAAAACGCCATTGATATAGTGAACGTATACATCCCCAATCCTTTGTATTAATGTACATACACACACATTTACACGCTGCTCGCAGAAGTAAACAAACGACAGCAAAGATCTGTAAACTTTCAAGGACACACAAATGTCCACGCTCCCCTCCCTTCATTTTATGTTCCCCAGCAAACGAACTAACAACCGACCGATCCAACAAAACGAAATGTACACACACACACATTTACACGCTGCTCGACAAATAAACAAAGCACAGCAAAGCCAAAATTATTTGATTTCACAACAACAACAAAAACAACAGCGGCATTTACAAACCAACAACAACAGCGGCATGTACAAAAAAAGTCTAAAATATCATGCTCTAAAATATTTATTTCCTTAACTACATAAAACCTTTATATATAGACATATAATTTTTTTAATGTAATTCGAAACAAAACATATTACCAAAACTGAGTAACATATAAAAATTGCTAAAATATGTTTTAATATATAAGTAAAAGTGGGTGAAAGTTGACAAATATTCTCTCAAAATTTTGTGCTCAAGATCAACACTCCTACCTTACCGTATAACGTATTCTACGTTAAAAAACAAAAAGACGCAAGTCAATTATAATTGTTTGTTGTGTTGTGATTGTACAAAAGCATTCTAAAGCTATTTATACTTTTGTGTTTTTGTTGATTACAAA
The DNA here is from genome assembly GCA_963681545.1 of Germaria angustata. Lineage (NCBI taxonomy): Eukaryota > Metazoa > Arthropoda > Insecta > Diptera > Tachinidae > Germaria > Germaria angustata. The sequence goes on along the minus strand of OY813001.1, from coordinate 10,311,388 downwards.
TAGAAAAATATGATTGAGTTCTGTTTGAATTCTCATATAGTGTTTGTAGTCTGTGGCATAAGTATACCAGCTTTGAATGCTTTCAATCATGATTTGGCTAAAAGGGTACTGATGATTTGCTTAGCGCCAATGAAATGCAGGCATACACCCAGCTAAGCCAACAACAAACAATAGAATATTAATAATTAACATAGGTAAATGAATATTAATCCACCTTTCAAGGTAGAAACTATATGACATGTCAAAAAATTTGTATATCTTATGTAATAAAATTTGTATATCTTGACAATGCTAACCAAAGTTTAGCAAAATATTAAATATAATATTAATATATATTAAAAAACTTAACAAAATAATGTTTAATTCTTAGTTTTAATAGCTCAAAATATGATGACTTCAATTACGATTCTTTGTTTTCAATAAATATCAATATTGTTTATCATTAACATCATATTATGACTCAAAATTTTGTTCTGTGACGTGGATATACGGAGTGCATGATATAAAATTTGTCTGACTTCCATATTAACCTGGAACAGAACTAATATATAATTCACTGTTATCATTCAGTATGATTGACAAACTTAAAGAAGACCAAGAATTTGTAGTATATTTTGATTTTTAGCACAGAATGTATTTAGCCTATGATTTTTAGGCTATAATTTTAATAGACACATTATGGACTCCATAACGTTAAATGATAATTCTTGCCGCATTTGCCTAAAACGCAACGCAATATTAAATTGGAATGATGAAATTCTGGAGTTTTGTGGAATAACTTATAAAGACTGCTACTATAAGTACACAAAGTTAAAGGAAACTGGTAAGATATTGCAGATAAAAGTCGAATGATGCTACGTTAGTTTCATTAGATTCAGATTTCTATCCAACAAACTTGTGCGAAATGTGTGCAAATGAGATGAAAAATGCACACACATTATTTGAGAAAGCTTTGGAGTCTTTCTGCATTCTTCAAGATATCGCAAATAAACTTGAGACAAAGGATTTAGATTTGGACGATTGCAATACCATTCCTGCGATTACATGTGAAATTACGATTTTGGATGACGATCATTGCTCCGTTGATGATGAAGTTGAAGAAATAGAGGACGAAATATGCTCTCTGTATGAAGAGAAAGCAGAAAGCTCTAGAAGTAATTCTAATGAAACATCTACGAATGAAGATTTAACTATAGAGCCTAGCCATTTTATAGATATACAAAATTTAGAATTATGCGATGAAACTCCATTTCACCAGAGCAAAGTTCGCAGTAATAAACTGCCAAAAACATTAGCTACTAATAAGAATCATAGTAAAAGTAATTTCGAATCAAGCTTGTTGGAAGAGGAACCAATAGAAACTTATAATGTGCAACTACCAAAGTCAACAAGTACTAAGAAGGGCACATTAGAAAAAGAAGAATATGTTATATCAGTTGAGCAGAATCTTAGTGAAAGTAATGACACAAAATCGGTATTATCAGCAACCACTAAACCAAACAAGAAATCCAGAGAAAAGTATCTCTTAATGTGCGCATATTGTTGTAAGTATACTTCTATTTTTTAAATAATTTTTATGCTTAATGGCCTTTAATTTTAGAAATATTAGTGGGAAAATCAAAAAAATTTACGTTTTTTACAAATTATTATATATATATATATATATATATATATATATATATATATATATATATATATATATATATATATATATATATATATATATATATATATATATATATATATATATATATATATATATATATATATATATATATATATATATATATATATATATATATATATATATATATATATATATATATATATATATATATATATATATATATATATATATATATATATATATATATATATATATATATATATATATATATATATATATATATATATATATATATATATATATATATATATATATATATATATATATATATATATATATATATATATATATATATATATATATATATATATATATATATATATATATATATATATATATATATATATATATATATATATATATATATATATATATATATATATATATATATATATATATATATATATATATATATATATATATATATATATATATATATATATATATATATATATATATATATATATATATATATATATATATATATATATATATATATATATATATATATATATATATATATATATATATATATATATATATATATATATATATATATATATATATATATATATATATATATATATATATATATATATATATATATATATATATATATATATATATATATATATATATATATATATATATATATATATATATATATATATATATATATATATATATATATATATATATATATATATATATATATATATATATATATATATATATATATATATATATATATATATATATATATATATATATATATATATATATATATATATATATATATATATATATATATATATATATATATATATATATATATATATATATATATATATAATTATTATAAATTTTGTTTTTCATTTTGCCTTATAAATACTTTTATTATTATCCAAAGGGCGATTAATTGTATACAGGCGTAAAAATAAAAATAAAAAGAAGCAAGTCGATTATAATTGTTTGTTGTGTTGTGTTTGTATAAAAGCTTTCTAAAGCTATTATACTTATATGTTTTATGGATTACAAATAGAAAAAATATGATTGAGTTCTATTTTAATTCTCATATAATATTTGTAGTCTTTGATATAAGTATACGAGCTTGAATGCTTTCAATTCATGATTTGGTTAAAGGGTAGTGATGATTTGGTTAGCGCTAATGAAATGCAGGTATATTCTCAGCTAAGCCAACTATAAACAATACAATATTACATATGTTATTAATAGTTATAAAAAAAAATTATTAACAATAACCTGCTTTGAGTAATTTTTTACAAACAAGAATAGAAAATTTTTAAAGATACTACAATTAAACATCATTTCTTTCCGTTGTAGTTATGATTTCAGAGAAAGCTTAAAACTAATTTTAAAATTACTACTTTATATGAAATGAAAACTTCTGCAAATTAATCCATTCTTAAACACCACGAATCGCTTTACTTTTTAGCATTAAAAGTTGAAGGAGCCTGCAAGCTTAAAACACATGAAGCTACACACATTGAAGATAGACCACGGACTGAAGTTTGTCCTCAGTGCGGAATCAAACTCTACACAAAATTGTCGTTAACCGAACATATGAAAACCCACGATGAGAATAGACAAAGGAATCATAAGTGTGAATTTTGTGAGAAAGCTTTCTTTAGCAAAGGATCGCTAAATGTTCATAGACGTGTACATCTTGGCCTTATGGTAAAATGTCAGTTATGCCCGAAAGAATTTTTTCGACAAACTGAGTTGGACAAACATTTATTAAGTCATTCTGCATCACCTCTACAAAAAAATGTTGGAAAGGTACATTTCTTTATCATGATTATAGAAATAAGGAATTATACTAACACTAATATTTTGATAACAGAAAAAATATACAGTACAGTGTCAATATTGCAACAAATCTATTTTAACGGATAGTTGGAAAGAACATTTAGCTGTCCATCTGGATCAGCCTCAAGTGAAATGTAAAATTTGTGATAGAAAATTTTTCGCTAGGTCCAAGTAATTATTTAATAAGTATGAATGTACATTTAGGGGACTAATCCAATTTTTGTATTTTTGCAGCTGTACAAAACATTTAAAACGAGTGCATTTTAAAAAATCAAATGAATATAATGATTTCATTCATTATTATGTTGATAGCAACAAACGAATGTCTAACTTAATAATGAAACAGCAATTTAGTGTGCAGTCACTTACAGAATAAAATCTTACCATTTACTCACGTACCATGAAAAACATCCTCCTAGATGAACTCTAAAAGCACGTCAGTATTTAATTTTTTTTTTACATTTACCTTAATTCAAGTACTTTCTTTGAATATTTTAACATTAGAAATCAATTTTTGAAATCAATAAATTAAACTCATTTATATTTACGCGTTATATGTACATGTTTACTACGCCAAAGTTTAGTTGAATAGTGAAATAAAAATCAACAAACAAAAAATTGCTATAACAAACATTAAGAAAAATAATGCTTAAAGATCGTCAAAACGGCAGTTTACAAATACTTACATGAAACATTTACTTCTAGTATTCTTTCTTCATGCAAAAGTATTTTAAATAGAAGCCTGTTTTGTAAATCACGTCATTTAAAATTCCATGCCGTTTTGAAATCCTAAATGTCCTGGATATAAAAAGTTTTTTATTCTGTGTTAAGCTATTTATTTAAGCTAATTGGGCGACATTAGACGACATATTTGCAATAATTCAAATAGATAAAAAATATGAAATTTTGAATCACTTCAATCAATACCATCCAAAAATACAATTTACGATTGAACTTGAACAAAATAACTGCATTGCATATTTAGATACTAAGCTACATAGAATTAATAATAAAATCACCTTTATTGGTATAGAAAGGACAGCGCATCAGGAAGAATAATAAACTTTAGCCCAATTAGCTTAAATAAATAGCTTAACACAGAATACCAAAAATATTGGCCAAACATTATATTACTATCAGGCCTGTCACAGAAATCAATTTCGATCGAAAGTGGAATTGATTCCGTATTTTATTATTTTATTTATTCAATCAAGAAAGTTTTAAATTTGTTTTTGTACTATCAGATACAAAAAATGCAAATTCGATCATGAAATTAAAAGTGGTTTCATTCCGAAAAACAATTCGGTTTTTTGTTTTCTGGAGAAGCAAAATACGGAATCAATTCCACTTTCGATCGAAATTGATTTCTGTGACAGGCCTGTATAAAAAGTTTTTTAGTTTTTCTATGTGATTTTATCTGTTCGAAAATAGAAGTACCTTTTTGTGATGGTTTTATTTATTAAATTTATTATTGTTTACTGTTGGTTTAGATGAATATATGGCTATAAACAATACATTTTTTGATAATTATTTTGGATAATATCTGTAATAATAAATTAATAAGTATTAATATAGATTTTGTTTTCCATTTTGCCGTATACACGTAAACACATTCAGTATCACCTGAAGGGCGATTCTATAGAATTCTCATATATGTACTATAATATTTGTTGACTTTTGTCCCAGTAAAAAATATATGGATTAATCCATAATCGAGCAATAAAGGAGTAATGACTTGGTCATCCATTTGGAGTAACAAGCGAGCTATCGAAACTTTTTGTTTGTTTTGTTGTTTATGCCTCGCTTAATACTCCAAATGGATCAATGAGGGATGTATCAGTTCGTTTTTGTTTTTTTTTTTTTTTTCTTTGACATAACTGTTAATTGTTGACGTTTTCGTTTTGTTTTTCAATTTAGTCAGTTTAGTTTTAAAAAGTGAAAGATTTAAAAAAGCAAAAGCTACGGGTATAGTAACAAATTGTTAAAAATGTGCAAAATTTATTAATTATTTGTTTTCTATTTTAATATATTTCAGATTTCGTACATTAAATAAATAACCAAATTTGTATTTTATATGAATGTTTACTCCCTTTATGCTCTTTTAGGAGACAAAAACGATTACTCCCTTTATGCTCTTTTAGGAGACAAAAACGATTACTCCCTCTGTCGTCATTTTCAAGATCAAAGGGAGTACTCCATAAGGAGCTTAAAAGGAGTACTCGTGTCTGCGGACATGTTGTGTTAAAAATCCAATGAGGTCCGGAGTTTTATGGAGTAATCCATTACTCGCAAAGGAGCGCTCCAAGATTACTCTTTGGATGATCCTATTTTTTACTGGGGTATAAGTATTATCAAATGCAGACATACATACATACATAAGTATACTCGACCATGCCAACAACAAACAATAAAATAATTTTTTATGGAAAAAAATCTATTGCAAAGAAATTGGTACTAATGTTTTAGTATAAAATGCGATTTTTTTTAATCTTCATTAAAAATTTTCATTTTGGACAAACATGAAATTCTCTAGCTTTACTTATATCTCGATAATATAAATATGATATCACTTTCCTAGAGATGCTGTAGAGCTTAAGTCAGATTTAAAGTAAGTTACCGATTGACTCTTAAATACCGAGCGTCATCATTGAAACAGCCATAGTCTGGCAATAGCCAATTTCCCAAACCAAGAATCTATAGATTTGTTATTTTGCATTCTATTTAGCATAATACAGTTTGCAATTTATCAACGTACCTGAAGTAATTTTTTAGTAACTCAATTATGTATATGTAACTATTCACGATATGTCGGATTTTTGCCGCGAAAATTTTTTTATGTCTTTTTTGATTGAATTTAAAAAAAAAATTGTGAAAACGTGAAAATAATCACGATTAAAATGTACGACAGCAAACGTAAATGCAACTTGAAAGAAGAAAAAGAAAGTAGCCCTTTCCATTCTAATTAGAGGAAGTAGTTTTTGTTATTTTATTGCCGAACTTTGTCCAAAATATACAGGGTCACACTTGATATCTAAATTCTGTCATCATTCACTATGATTGACAAACTTGAAGAAGACCAAGAATATGTATATTTTGATTTTTAGCCTATAATTTGGATGGACACGATATGGACTCCATAACATTAAATAATAATTCTTGCCGCATTTGCCTAAAACGCAACGTAATATTAAATTGGAATGATGAGATTCTCGGGTTTTGTGGCATAAGCTATAAATATTGTTACTATAAGTACACAAAGTTAGAGGAAACTGGTAAGATATTGCAGATAAAAGTCGACTAGTGCTACATTAGTTTACTTAGATTCAGATTTCTATCCAACAAACTTGTGCGAAATATGTGCAAATGAGCTGAAAAATGCACATTTGTTATTTGAGAAAGCATTGGAGTCTTTTTATATTCTTCAAGATATCGCAAATAAGAAGGTCAATACAAAGCATGCAAATTCGAACATTTACAATGCCTTTTCTGCGATGACATGTGAAATTAAAGTTTTGGATAACGATCATTGCTCCGAGGATGATGAAATTGAAGGAAGAGAGGAGGAAATATGCTCTCCTCTGTATGAAGACATAAGGGTACTAAAAACAGAAAATTCAATAAATGATTCGAATGTAATATTCACGAATGAAGATTCAACCGAGGAACCTAGCCATTATATGGATATACAAAATTTAGATTCATCTGATGAAATCAAATCTCATCAGAGCAGAGTTCGTAATAAACTGCAAAAAACAAAAGCTACTAATAAGTATCATAGTAAAAGCAGTTGCCAGTCAACCTTATTGAAGGAGGGACGAAGTAACACTTGCAATGTTAGACTACCAAAGTCAACGAGTATTAAGAATTCCACCTTATCAAAAGATGAGAATGTTATGTCATCTGAGCAGAACCTTAGTGAAAGTAGTGACACAAAATCGGTGTCATTAGCAACCACTAAATCCGATAAGAAATCGAGAGAAAAGTATCTCTTAATGTGCGCATATTGTTGTAAGTAGTGCTTATATTTTTGAAACAATTTTTATGATTAAAGGCCTTAAATTTTAGAAATATTAGTGAAAAAATTAAAACTTTTAACGTTTTTTACAACTTAATATATATATATATATATATATATATATATATATATATATATATATATATATATATATATATATTTACAACTTAATATATATATATATATATATATATATATATATATATATATATATATATATATATATATATATATATATATAATATATATATATATATATATATATATATATATATATATATATATATATATAATATACATATATATATATATATATATATATATATATATATATATATATATATATATATATATATATATATATATATATATATATATATATATATAATATACATATATATATATATATATATATATATATATATATATATACATATATATACATATATATAGATATATATATATAATATACATATATATATATATATATATATATATATATATATATATATATATATATATATATATATATATATATAATATATATGTTATATATATACTGTTGAAGAAGTTCATTCATATATAAAATTAAAGCATGGTACCAACTTAGATATCTCAGTGTACAAATTTTCTTACTCTGAACCAAGAATAGTGGCATCATTCAAGATTACTGTAGCGGGATGAGTTGTTTAATATAGTTATTTCTCAAAATTTCTGGCCTAATGGTATTTACGTTCGCGAATTTATATTTAAAACTAGACAAAGGAATTCAGTTCAATTGCCTTCAACGGCATTAAATATTTTAAAAAACTAAACAAATGTATTGAAAATTTTATTCTTATATACCAAAATGTTCGTGGCATTAATACGAAATTATCTGCGTTATTTAATCAGTTACTCATTTTACTATCATGCTATAGCATTTACTGAAACATGACTTAATGATAACACGGAACACGGAAATTTTAGCTGTTAACTATGCGATATATAGACGTGATAGTGGCAATAACATAAAAGGAGGTGGTGTCTTGATAGCAGTTTCTAGCCTGCTCACTTCCGAAGCTTTACCATTTACGTCTTTTCTGGATATTGAATTTATGGATGTAAAATTCAAGCATAAAAGAAATTTTCGTAATGTGTTCATATATCCCTCCTAATTCACCTAAAATAATTTACCAGAAACACTCGGACGCTATCTTCTCCGTTATGCGAATGTTTAATCACAATGATACTATCATTGCAGTTGGTGATTTTAATATGCCTATGATTTCCTGGAACCGTTCTACTGATAATAGCTTTTTCACGCCCTATAAATCTGGCGCCAATGTGAAATACACTGAGTTTACTGATTGCTTATTAGATGTAAATCTTTATCAGATGAATGGCATCTATAACGATAATACTAAACTTTTACACCTGGTCTTTGTAAATGATTATGTTGATACCTCTGTTCTTCGCACTGACCCATTAACTTTGCCAGTAGACCGGTATCATCCTACAATTTTAGTAAATTCATATCTTTCATTATATACATCTCATACTGTGAAAAAAATCAATAGTCAAAAGCTTATGCTTCAAAAAAGGGAATTATAGCAGGGTACTTTATAATACTGACTGGAGTAGTTTACTGTCAATTTCTAACTTTGAAAACAAAGCTTATGCCATCGACCATATTACTATGAGTTTCTACAGGATAAATTTGATCTTGAACCAATGTTTTCCAAGAAGAACCTGTTCAAATTCCTTTGGACCACCATGGAATACTGCAGCTCTTCCTAAAATTAAAAATAGCAAAAATAAGTATATATTTGTTAATTTTTTCGACCTTATGATATGTAATTTTTGTTTTATTTTTATTCAGGCTCTAGGTCATATATTAAATAAAACTCCTTTTTTTTGTTTTATTAAATTTTATTTTTTTATTCCATATTGCGATCACCATCGGTTCTCTTCTTCAGGAATTTAAGTAATGCAACCTTATCGTATTTTATAAGGCAAATTACATGTGATAGTTATCAAAGAACAAATTACAACAAAGACAAATGTGTAAATCATTCTGACAAACACTAGCAGAACGGAACAACATGCTGTTTTCGAAAGCCGCTACACTTTCATCATCAGCGTTCTTGTGTTTGGTCCACTTCTGTGGTGTCAGTTGATGTATATTTCAGCTATTCATACAAACCTTCACTGTAAATGTAATACGAGAATTGTTTTTTTTTTTTTTGTTTTATTCATCGTATCACAATTTGTGAAAACTTTTTTTGTAATGAAGAGCTCAAATTACACCTCACTAACTTACAACAGTCTTACCATTGTTATCTATTCTTTACCAACTATACACATGCTTATTTTTAATTTGCTTATTTTGTTTTTTACTTATGACAAACTTGTTTGGTTTGTTACTATAAGTTCTCCATTACAAAAAAAGTTTTCACAAATTGTGATACGAGCTGGAAACTGTTTCTACTGTCACAGATCTTGGAATTCTAATGGACCCAAAACTGAATTTCATCCAACATATTTCCTGGATTGTAAGTAAAGCAAGATGTCAACTCGGCTTCATCAAGCGCTGGGCCAATGAATTTGATGACCCGTATATCACCAAGCAACTCTTTACGTCGCTCGTTCGTCCGATTTTGGAATATGCATCAATAATATGGGATCCGACATATAATATATATATATATATATATATATATATATATATATATATATATATATATATATATATATATATATATATATATATATATATATATATCAATGCAATTGAAACGGTACAAAAACAGTTTTTAATATTTTGTCTTCGCGGACTACATTGGAACCCACTTTGTTTTCCTACTTATAAAGCTAGACTTGCTCTAATTAACTTACCATCTTTGAGTAGTCGAAGATCTATGCTAAATGTAATGTTTATTCTAAACACAATTAATGGTAAATCGAGCTCTGAATTTTTAGTTGAAAATATATCTTTCTGTGTACCTCAACGTCCTACCCGCAACTACTCTCCATTAGATATAAAATTCTTTAGAACAAACTATGCCAATTCTGATCCCTTTGTTAAGAGTTGCAGGGAATTTAATAAACTTTACTCCTATATTGATTTCTCATTAAATGATAATCTAATAAAACGTAATATTTTGTTTGCTTTGAATAATTTTTGATAACTATTATACTTTTAAATTTTGTATTTATAAACATACTTACATACATATATAAATATACATACCTATGTAATCAGTATGTAAGAATTGTAAATTCATAGACTTGAAAACAAATAAAAAAATAAATAAAAAAAAAAAATATATATATATATAGATATATATATATATATATATATATATATATATATATATATATATATATATATATATATATATATATATATATATATATATATATATATATATATAATGAAACAATAATATCTATGTTATTTTTGCTGTAGTAAGTAAATGCACCTTGTTCGAAACGTTTTATTTGCTATTTCATGTTTTCTGATGCGTTGGCTTCATTTAAAATTTTTAACTTAATTTAATAGTTTTTTAGAGATAAAAAAAAATTTTCTTTTATCACTTTTGTTTCTGTAACAGACTTGTATATGTTCGATAGTGGAAAGTAAAACGATTTGATGTTTCCAAGATTTTAAAGTATAGATATGAGCACGATTATAAAATTTATCTAAAAAATATGTACATATACAATTATTAATATTTATTTAATTCATCGCTTTTTTAATGTATTTTTGTTTGCCGAAATTAAAAGTTGTTGACATCGTTTTGATGTGATGTAATTTTTAATCAAATTTCAAAAATAGCCTATCCAAATACATATTTTCTTAAATTACGTTATATGTTTTTTTTTAATTTAATATTATGGTTTTTGCAGGAGTCTTAAAATAAATAATAACAAGATATTCTGTCAAAATGTATAAAAATTCGATAAACCAATTTAGAACGTACGCTTTGAAATCAGTTAGCTTTTATCACATACTTACATGAATATTTGAATTTCATTTTGTACGCAATGAGTTTTTTATTGAGCCTTAATATACAACTTAAAAATTGTTATGAAATTATTTTGTTTATTTATGTATATGCTGCAGGTTTTATTAAGTAGCTATAGGCAAAACTGATTCCATCGCCGTTTCGCTCTTTTTCTCTTGTACCTTCACACGTATTGAACACATCAGTTAGTCTCTTTCCAAACTATTATGGTCAGGAATCTACTAATAGGTAGACATAACAAATAATATATAAAAATAAAAAATTGTATCTCAAGTAACTTCTGTAAATTAATCGATTCCTAAACAGTGTGATTAGTTATAAAGAGAGGTAGGACATTATACGATTTCATAAATACTTTGATTTCCTTTTTAGCCTTAAAAGTTGAAGGAGCCTCTAAGCTTAAAAGACATGAAGCTACCCACAATGAAGATAGACAACGGACTGAAGTTTGTCCGCAGTGCGGAATCAAACTCTACACAAAATTGTCCTTAACTGAACATATGAAAGTCCATGATAAGAATCGTCAAAAAACTCATAAATGTGAATTCTGCGAGAAAGCTTTCTTTAGCAAAGGATCGCTAAATGTTCATAGGCGTGTACATCTTGGGCTTATGGTAAAATGTCAGTTGTGCCCTAAAGAATTTTTTCGGCAAACTGAGTTGGACAAACATTTGCTAAGTCATTCTGCATCACCTCTACAAAAAAATGTTGCAAAGGTACATTTCTTTATCATGGTTATAAAAATAAGGAATTATAATAACACTAATATTTTGATAACAGAAGAAATATACAGTACAGTGTCAACATTGCAACAAATCTGTTTTCACCGACAAATGGAGAAAACATTTAGCTGCCCATCTTGACCAACCCCAAGTGAAATGCAAAATTTGTGATAAAAAATTCTTCGCTAGGTCCAAGTAATTATTCAATGCGAATGAATGTACAATTAAGTAACTAATCCAAATCTATTCTTTTTGCAGCTGTACAGACCATATAAAACGAGTGCATCTTAAAAACTCACGTGAATATGAAGAGTTCATTCATTATTATGTTGATCGCAGCAAACGAATGTCCAACTTAATGATGAAACAGAAATTTAGTGTGCAGTCACTTATAGAATAAAATTTTATCATTTGCTTACCACTTAGTACCATGAAAACTGTCCTCTTTTAGAAGAATTCTAATAGTAAGTTAGTATTTTATTAGTAAGCACATACTCGTTTATCTTAATTTAAGTATTTTTGCAGCTTTTGAAAAAAGAAATCAATTTTTAAAATCAATAAGGTAAACACAGTTAGTTGACTACTTAAATAAATAAGTGCTAAGCGATAAGCAAGAATATGGGACTAAAAGCTAAATAGCAAATACATGGACATTTCATACCAACACACATTGGTATTGTTGTTAGAAATAAAAGAAATTGTTTATTTTTGTATTCTTTCTTCAACTAAAGTGTGCTAAATAGTTGATATTCCTAAATGCCAGCATGCACATGAGTGGTAAAAATACACACATGAACGCCACTGAACAGTAATACTTGGCTTCTCCTTTAAGGAAAAATAATTTGAAAAAAATTTTAATCTGAATGGATAAAGCTATTGATGAAACTCATTCCGGACTAATTTAAATGAAACCAATACAGTTCGAAAAAATTACGTGAAAATTAAACTTACATTAATATACTACAATTTTTGTTTATTTTGGACATGTCTTGTTTGAGACAGTTACTGAAAATAACCGAAATTCCAAAAAACATATACAAGAAAACGTGAAATCATCTAAATCAAATCTTTATCATTTAAATCAATTTTTTTAAGACACAAGATGTTCTTTAAATAGTTGGTATTTATTTGTTGTAAGATATTCTATCCAGTTAATTCAAAAATCTTCATTTATTGTGGGCATATACTTACATATACATAGCTTAAGCCAAAATAGATTTTCAAAAATTAATTAAGAGAATATAATTGTTGTCATTTATTCTATAGCTAAGCTGTTTACATACATATGTAGTATGTATGTATGTAAGTATGTACATACTATGTACTTATGTATGCATGCATATATTTTAGAGTATTATTTTACTAGAAATAATTCAAATAATATTATTGTTTATTTTTTAAGTTAAAATTGTCTTATGACTATTTTCCAGTGACTAACCCGCTCAGAACTCAATTTGTGACAATTGATACATATACGATTTCAATATTAGAAATTAAATTTTAAAGAACTTAAAAGTGCATTAAAATATAAATGCAAATAAGAAATATATGTAATACTTTTCCGAAAATAAATTATGCGATTGAGTATGTTCATGTTTTATTTCCTGCAAAATATAGGGCTAAATATATTCGTAGACTACATAAAGTATATACTGTGCTGCAAAGAACCAAACAAAATTAATCAAAAGATTCATTTAATTTTTTTCGTACCCTGGAAAGCTATGGAAAATATTTAAATATCCAAAGCAAACAGCCAAATGCTGCAAGCCACTGAACAGATTTTGACATTGAGCAATGAAAAATAAAGAACGTTATCAGCTGGGTTGTTAATTTCACCTTTTTTGAGTTCACCTTGTATATGTGTGATTTCGTCCCAATCACGCAAAATTGGCATCAATAGCTCAGAGTTAAAACATCACCAGATTTTCAATAAATTTTTTTATATAATCTTTTTTTACAAAATTTCGATAACACATTAAACACTAGCACAAATTACAACTATCGCATGAAGAATATGGAACTATTTTATAAGTTGGAATAATAGAAACCGAGAGTATTTTTGATGCATATATACGAAGAAATTATAAAAAAATAATAACCATTCATCTAACGAATTTGTTAGCCAAAGTATGGCGTCATGTGTACGAGCTGAATTCAAAATAAATGGCTTAAACGATGAAATATGTATAACGTTATTATCCAGTTTATCGCTTCAACTATAATATATTTTTGGAAATTTTTTTATACATTTATAAAAACATCTGCAAAAACCGCCAAATTTAATGCAAAATCAGGGAAAGTCTTTGTTCTGATTAAAATTCATAATTTCATGTATTTTTTGACGAAGAAAACAAAGAGTTTTATAATTAAGGTCATCTCATGTATTTAGTTCTGTATCTGCGGCTAATAATAATAGTTAGCTGATTGCAGCCGCTTAACTGGCGGCGGCTTGATTGATGAAAATAAAATTAGCGGCGGCTGCAAAGTGGCTGGTAGGTACTCGAATTAGACCTCTGCCCATATGATACATATTTTTGTTGCAGAAAATGGAAATGGATTCTTCAAAATTAAATGGAAATGTTTGTCGTATTTGTTTGAACCAAAAAGTAAAATTTTGCTGGAATGACGAAATATTAGAGTTATGTGGAATAAGCTACAAAGATTGTTACTTCAAATACACAAAACTGGAAGGATACGGTAAGAAGGTTCGCATTCATAAATCTGGGCTGATGAACACTACCTTAATTTCTTTAGATTCGGATTGTTATCCAAAAAAATTATGCGAAATGTGTGCAAATGGACTGAGAAATGCGCATATTTTATTTGAAAAGGCGTTGGAATCATTTAATATCCTTCAGGTTGTTTCCAAAACTAAGCGACTTCAAAATGATTATACCGATAGTGATAGCTGTGACAGTCTGCTTGTGGTGAAATGTGGCATTCAGGCCTTTGATATGCTTTGTGCCTATGATGAAGGTAATAGTCAAAGTCACAATAACACACTGATAGAAATAGAGGACGAGAAGTCCATATCGGATGTGTGTGACACGAATAAAATAGCAGAAAACGAAAATTCAGTGAATGGTTCTGAAGAAATGTTAATGAGCAATGGTACGGAAAATAGACATTATGCAAATATAAAAAATGATGAATCATCTGCTGAAATACCATTAGAACAGAAAGTCAGTGATTTTCCTGATGCTAATATAAAAAACACTAGTAATAAAAGGAAAAAATTTGCTTCAGTATCCGACACATCATTGGTGCAACCTAGTGGTAAAAAGTTATCGAGTACGAAGCAGACTAGTAAGAGAAAAGTATCCGAGTCGTTGCTACAACAACATGAAGTGTGTTCTACTACTGAAATACCCAAATCATCAGCTACTAAAAAGAGTGACAATAACATCGGTACCATGCCATATTTGGAGCAAAGTGTTAGTGAAAATTGTCAGGCGAAACCAGTCAAATCAGTAAAGTCAAGAGAAAAATATCTTTTAATGTGCCAATATTGTTGTAAGTAGATTAATGCTACTATGAATAGATGGGATAGAGATTTTCACAAAACTTGGATTTTGAATAAAATTGTTATATGTATGTTGCTGGCTAAGCTGCCTATATGCCTGTATTTTGTTGGGACCACGTCAACTCATCAGGCATATAGATAGTTTAACTCACAATAATTTCTGTAAGTATTTCGATTTTTTAAGCATTAAAAGTTGATGGAAAGCTCAGGCTTAAAGCACATGAAGCTACTCACAATGAAAATAGACAACGAAATGAAACTTGTCCAAAATGTGGAGTAAAACTATACACAAAATCTGCATTACATGGTCATATGAAAGTCCACGATAAAAATCGGCAAAAGAATCATAGGTGTGAATTCTGCGAGAAAGCTTTCTTTCACAAAGGAGCACTAAATGTTCACAGGCGTATACATCTTGGTCTAATGGTTAAGTGTCAGATATGCTCGAGAGATTTTTTTCGTCAAATTGATTTGGATCAACATTTGCTTAAACATTCAGTATCTCCTCTAAAAAAAAATGTTGGAAAGGTACATTTCCCTATCACGATTACTAAGACAATTATTAATAACAATTTTGACCGCAGAAAAAATACGTAGTACAGTGTCAATATTGCAATAAATGTATTGCAACACATAGATATAAGGCACATTTAGCTGCCCACCTAGATCAACCTCAAATGAAATGTAAAATTTGCAATAGAAATTTCTTTTCAAGAAACAAGTAAGTTTTAATACATATTTTACAATTTAGTTAAAAACTGACTTCGACGTTTTCCTTTCTTGTAGTTGCACTAATCATTTGCGAAGAATTCATCTTAAAAGTTCAAGTGAATATGAAGATTGCATTCAATACTATGTTGAACAGAAATCACGATCCTCCAGCTTAATCAATAAACAAAAGTTGAACGCGCAACCCACTAACAAAATAAAATCATAATTTAGTACCATTAGAATACCTTTTAAACAACTTCTAATAAGTATTTAAAATTTAAATATATGTATACACATTTCGTATGTAGTTGTAGTTATGACTGTATCTTATTTATTACGCTATTGCAGCTTTGTGCAATAGATGCGAAATTTCTGGTTAAAAGAACAACTGAAGTAAAACAAAAACGTACATGATTATTGAAATCAATAATGTATGAAATAACGCCCAACGAAATAAAGTAAATAACAATCATAACGAAATTATTGCAAAATTTAAAACCCAAAAATATTTTCCCAATTTATTATAAAGCGTACAATTTCATTTGAAATAATTAGAATAGTTAAATACACTCCAGCAGATATGTTATTCGAATTCCTCTTCAAGCCGATATCAACCGATGTTGCATCAATGAAGCCGCCCTCTCCATAGACCCAGTATCAAAAGGTATTTCCTCACAATGCACGGCATCCCTAACAATTATAACGGTACCCCCTTAAGTCGGTATTGTCTATAAGGCCTTTACACAGGTATGTACAGATGTTGGCAATGTTTATCTACCAGCAGTATACCAGGTCTTGTTAAAAACGGAGCCAACTGCTACAGCATAAGAAATCCCAGCCCTTCTTTTAAATTAAACAGTTCTCAGAGGATAACTCCTAATAATTAGAGCTGTGCCAAATCGTTCGTTTTAGTGACCGCTCCTTTTCGTTCAATGATTAAAAAAGATCCGTTCGTTCATCTTCGTTCAATCGGTCATTTCTTAAATGTTCCAGTTAGAACCAAGGAACGAACGATTGAATTGAACGAAAAGTACACATACTTAGCAAATCAAAATAAAATGTAAACAATTTCAGACTGTGTCTTTTAATTAAATGACATCTAATTCTTATTTTCATTTTATATAAAAAATTAATTCAAGAATGTGTCAATGTTTTTATATTTATTTTTAAGCGCTCGGGCTGGGCAATGAGTTCGTCATTCATTGAGGGTTTAATTTCCATTGATCTTTTGTTACCATGAAGCTGATCGGAATAGAAATATTAGTCTACGAATTTAGGGCACAAAAAAGATATTAAAAAAACAAAATTTTTTTTACTAAACAAAAAATTTTTATTTATCAAATACTAGGAAAAATTTACATACATATTTACATATCATTTAAGCCTGAAAAAAATGTACTCAAACAACCCTGAAAAGACGTAAAAATACAGTTCAAAACATGACAGAAGCAAAGAACATGAACGACAAGACTTCTGAAAACGAACGAACGAACGACAAAGTGATAAGAAAAAGAGCGGATCATTTCGTTCAGTTGAGAGATTCGTTCAATTTGATCCGTTCGTTCGTGACCGACACAGGTCTACTAATAATGCAATACGCTGTGTTTGTACTAAAAAGACTTGTTATGGTAGGGAGCATAGTGGGGGCATTTGACTTGAATTACTCCACGCTTGTACAAGCAGTTCGACTAAATAATGAATTTTCTCTCTAATGCGAAGTGCAATTCACCGTTATATCGACCACAGATGGATGTGCTTTTGAAGAACGTGTTGCTTGCAAATAAGAGTGAACACATTCAGAACACATTCCTTTATAATAAGTATATAACAGTGAAACACACACCACGTTGCGTGGACGTTCCAGTGGGTTGATAGTGCTGACTACACTATTGTCACCGATGAGCCTCTTCGCCCTCTCCAGTATCCAGCGCTCGGTCGAGTAGCTTCAAAATAGACTTCGGTCAGATTATAGTTTTTATGCAATGCAAGAAAAATCTTATTTTGAGGAATACGGTACGGATAATAAGAAAATTCGTAAGGACTTTTATAAGGCGTTTTGCTTTTCATTGTGTTTATGGACCATTGAATATTCGTCAAATGTTCATCATTTTCGGTAGTAGAGAAAATCATTGTAAGTACAATTCGTTCCCCCAACTCTTGGTGTTCTGATTGCGTTAATTACATGTTTTATGTTATTATGATGACATTATCTTTAGAAGTCATTTGACTTAAATGACGTCCCTCTCTCAGTGAATATGCGTGTTGGCGCTCCAAAGCCATTTAAAATGTGTATAACATATGTACATACATACATATCTTGTACTAGTATCTGGTTCCACCTCTAATTATCGTAAATTTAATAAATTAATACTTTTGACGCAAAAGATTGCAATCATATAAGAGTAGGACTTTTACTGTCCAAATCCTATATCGTATAATGGACAATGAGGAAAAACAACTTTTTTTGTTCGCTGATATAGAGCAATATGTTCACTCTCCATGGTACTAAGAGCTACCACAGTTTTTTTTACGGGACCGACAGCCGTAAGGACCACATGACCAGAATATGATTTTCTATCACATGTATCACCACACTAGTTAGAATCTGTAAAGCATAAGAATTTTTAATTTATTAAAAGAAAATGTAATTTTCCTAATGGATTCTTCTTTACATATAAGTAAGTAGTGTAAGTAGTACGTATTGGTAGGTTAAAAATTCTTCTTGCGAGTTGAATTGGGACAACTTAAAGGAGTGCTACATCGATCAATAATTTGCTTGCATCACACGCATGAGTTGTGTGTATAATTGTAGAATATCAAAATGGTTTTGATTTTCGTCAAAAAATTTAAGCTGTTTAACAGTGTCATTGTCAATTTTCATTTGATTTTGTGTGACTGTCAAGTGACCATCGTGGAATTTCGCGCCAAAAAGGGAATAACCCTACAACACTTTTCACTCGTCAGTTCCTATTTTTCTATATATGTACATACATATGTTAACAGATGTGAAATTGTATGCCTTTATACTCCATATAAATATGAAACTTGATCGTTAATATTGACGTCGTCACTCACATATGTACATATGTACATAAGTATGTAAATTCAATGTTGTTACTACTACAAACGCAAAGGTTGAACCTAAATATTGATATTTGTAGCAACTGCTTTAGATACCACATGAATTAAGTCATGTCTCGCAATTACGCTCAAATATATTAATAGTACGTACGTTTGCACTATGAGCAAAACGGACTGTTTTTCAAAAATCCTGTTGGAGTGTTTCCACTTCGTTGAGTTCGAATTTTCTAACTTGTGTTGACGTCTGTGTTATTAATAATACTAGATAACAAGTTTGTGTTCAACTAAAAATATTTCAAATGGAAAAAGGTACTCTAATTTTGCTATAATTACTGTTTAAATTTTTAAAAATAATAACAGCTTCTACAGTTTTGTCTAAGTTTCCAATAATAGATTTCATCTTCAATTCAATGGAGCACGCCACTAACATTTCATGGACATATAAAGCAATTACATAGAAAATTATGTTTATATCTTTTTATGTATACACCAAGTATCAGATTTACATTTAAAAAATCCAATTTGTATTAAAACATAATAATAAAAAATAACAATTTAAAAAAGTAAAAAACTTATGGTCTAATTTTGTAAATTAAGCGATAATTAATTTCGTGTATTTCTATTGAAAATAATAATTAAAACTCAAATTTGGGTTTTGTTTTTAATACAAATCGTTTTACAAAATATCGCTTCTATTAAGAGGCATGATTAAAAAAACCTAGATTAAAACCATCAGATGACGTGCTTGAGCTGGTTCCACGATATTTTTTTTGTATTTGCTTTTTTTTAACTTTATTTTCAATATCAACATGTCAAAAATAAATAAACATTGTATATACACTTTCTATATGTGGTTTTTGGCAGTGACCCGCAGCTAATTTGACCGGAACAAAGTAGATTACGAATGTACGTTAAAACAACTCAGTTTTACTTATTGATTAAAAAAAATTTTTTTTTGTACTTTTGTCTTAACAAAATATTTCGACTTTATTTTGAAAAATAAACTAAATTATATACACAAATTAAAGTGTATTTACAAGTAAAATACTAATATATACTATTAGAATTCATCTAAAGAAGTATAATTTAATGGTACTTGCGTTAATTTTATTCTGTAAGTGGCTGCACACTAAACTGCTGTTTTATCATTAAACTAGTCATTCGTTTGTAGCGATCAACATAATAATGAATGAATTCTTCATATTCACTTGGTTTTTTTAAATGCAGTCGTCTTAAATGTTTTGTGCATCTGCAAAAATATAAAAATTGGATTAGTCCCCTAAATGTACATTCATACTTATTAAATAATTACTTGGACCTAGCGAAAAATTTTTTATCACAAATTTTACATTTCACTTGAGGCTGATCCAGATGGACAGCTAAATGTTCTTTCCATTTATCCGTGAAAACAGACTTGTTGCAATATTGACACTGTACTGTATATTTTTTCTGTTATCAAAATATTAGTGTTATTATAATTCCCAATTTTTATAATTATGATAAAGAAATGTACCTTTTCAACATTTTTTTGTAGAGGTGATGCGGAATGCTTTAGCAAATGTTTGTCCAAATCGACTTGTCGAAAAAATTCTTTCGCGCATATCTGGCATTTTATCATAAGGCCAAGATGTACACGCCTGTGAATATTTAACGCTCCTTTGTAGAAGAAAGCTTTCTCGCAGAATTCACATTTCTGATTTTTTTGTCTATTCTCATCGTGTATTTTCATATGTGAAGTTAATGCTAATTTTGTGTAAAGTTTGATTCCGCATTGAGGACAAACTTCAGTCCGTTGTCTATCTTCACTGTGTGTAGCTTCATGTTTCTTAAGCTTAGAGGCTCCTTGAACTCTTAAGGCTAAGATAAAAAAATATATATTTATGAAAAATTACATGACTTATTATTACCCCCAGTAAGATGACTCATTATTTATTGAGTTTCTATTAGTTACAGAGTATTTATCAAATTCATTCGTTCGCTTCCTCCTAAGTTTTAAGATTTTCCCTGAAATCAAGCAATGATGTGTTTTTTCTATTATCTTTTCTACTCCTTAATCAATCTGTACAACACATCTGCGAAGAAGCGTACGTCTGGTTTTCATTTTGCTAATTATTATAGTGTTTCCTTTAGTTCTAGACAGATATATATATATATATATATATATATATATATATATATATATATATATATATATATATATATATATATATATATATATATATATGTATGTATATATATATATATATATATATATATATATATATATATGTATATATACATATATATATATATATATATATCGTCATGAAATAATGTACATCATATTGGCTCTATAAGAGAATGAATAGTCCCTTTATAGAGTTCTTTAATAGATAAATGCACATGTGCGATTGTCCACCAAGTTCGTCATATTCTGTTACCAACTTATGTTCGGAATAATCAATGCGAGAATTTAAAAAAATCATTTTTGTTGATAATATGAACACCTAATTTTTCAAAAGCACTTATAATTGCATCGAAATATTCGGGCAGAAGGAGATCGATTTTTGACTAGAATATTGTAAATGACTTGTTCAATGCTTTTCCATGCTGCAGCCCAATTTATGAAAGCATTTTTGCAAAAACATTTCTTATGAAAAGACGAATTTTTTGTAATTTTTTCTACAAAACTTTATTATAGAATGCTTGGAATCATCATAATAAAGGGGTGTAGCTTTCAGGTTTTTTTCGAATCTATAAAGACACGCCACTTCTCTGCGTTATATTCGATATTCAACATGAACACTGAAGTTCATCAGATGGTGGCAATGGTAGCAAAGCTGAGCATGCTAATTTTACTTACAAGACTTTAAGCCATATGAAATTGTTATTACTAAACTAGTATATCTGATGTTTTTTAGTCACATTGAACATTTGTCTTGAAAAACCTTTATTCTTTACTACGACCAAAAAGTAGTGGAATCAAAATGTTCCTCGTAGTGTTTTACATAAAACTGATGAACACACCTTATATGCTGATTGACTATGATATATCATATTCTAAAAAGAGGGGAATAGAAATATTTTTGCGTATTAAGTTTTTATCACGACAATAAAGCATACATATGTATATATATGTAAGTATAGGTTAGGTTAGGTTAGGTTAGGTTGATTGGAGGGGTGTGATAGCCCATGTCATACGACATACACTTAAAGCCAGTGAAGGCTTGTTGTGCGCTCCCTTTATCTATCAAACACAAACTGCCAGAGTTCTGCGGCAGGATTCGAACCTGGGACCTTCGCACTACGAGTCTAGTACACTACCTACTAGTCTACGAAGGTCAGTTATGTAAGTATAAATTTTTCTATAAAATAAGATGACCAACATGGAGTGTTTTAACTCCCATGGAAAAAATATTTAAATAATGCCTTCAATATTTGTTTTTATCATTTCTTAAATCTTTATCATGTCTTTGTATTTGTATTTATCACTTCGTAGCTCCCGCTAAGACCAAAAGTTTATTTGAGATGCAACGTGAATACCTATGTAAGTGTTGCCTTAAGAGAGATGATGAAGGTAAAACATGATGTTATGAATATAGAAACTTAATGTAGGTTTAAAGTAGTTATGAACTTACTTTAACATTTTTGCGTAAAAATTGTTTTTGAATGTAACTTTGTGACAAACAAGGGTTTCTACAGCTGTTTTAAGTGTTTTGGTATACGGCCGATAACAGGTCTGTCTGGGTACTTTTCCAGTAGCAAATACTCAGTAAAAATTTTTGGGAGAGTAAGACCAATTTTACTTTGTCGGCTCAAAATATCTTAAAAAGTACGCAGGCAGCATCCAGTGAAATCTTAATGTTAAATGTTAAATCTTAATGTAAATGTTAAAAAATTGATTAATATTATACATCAAAGTTTTGATTTTGTTAGGTTAGGTTAGGTTGATTGGAGGGGTGTGATAGCCCATGTCATATAGTACACTTAAGCCAGTGAAGGCTTGTTGTGCGCTCGCTTTTAATTATCAGACACAAACTGCCAGAGTTCTGCGGCAGGATTCGAACCTGGGAGACCTTCGCACTACCTACTAGTCTACGAAGGTCAGTTTGATTTTGTTACTAATACAAATTTCTAAAATTTAAATCTTCAAATGCAAAAAAGTAAAACTTATAAAAATGAAAGCTTCACTTACAGCAATATGCGCACATTAAGAAATACTTTTCTCTTGATATTTTAGCGGGCTTAGTGGTTGTTGATAATACCGAGTTTCTGTCTTTTGTAATTTCACTAAGATTCTGATCCGATGAGATCACATTTTCTTCCTTTCCAAATGCCTCTATTGAAGACTCGCGCTTTCTTTTTCTTATACCAGCCTTCTTAGTAGTTGTTGAATTTGGTAATCTCACATTACAAGTTTCACTTAGTTCCTCTTCTGATAAGGTGGTGGGCGACTCGCATTTTCTTCTTTTACGAGTTTTATTAGTAGCTGATGATTTAGGCAGTTCATTGTTACGAATTTTCCTCGGATGATATTCTAATGGGATTTCACCTGAAGATTCTAAATTTTGTATGTCTATAAAATGGCTGGGTTCTATTGTTACAACTTCTTTCGTGTACGTTTCATTAAAATTAATTACATTTTCTGTTTTTGTGTCTCCTTTGTATTCACATAGAGGTGAACATATTTCGCCTTCTGTTCCTTTTATTTCATCATTCACGGAACTATGACATTCATTCAAGATCTTTATTTCACATTTCATGCCAGGCAAAGTATTACTTATGTCCAAATCTGAATCAAGTAGCTTATTTGCGATAATAGCACATAGAGTATTAAACGAGTCTAAAGCTTTCTCAAATAACAGATGGGCATTTTTAAGCTCATTTGCACACATTTCGCACAAATTTGTTGGATAGAATTCTGAATCTAAACAAATTAATGAAAAACTAGTCGAGTTTCAGCTACATTAGTACATACTTATGTATCTTACCAGTTTCCTCTAACTTTGTGTACTTATAGTAACAATCCTTATAGGTTACTCCACAAAACTCAAAAACTTCAACATTCCAGTTTAATATTGCGTTGTGTTTTAGGCAAATGCGGCAAGGATTACCATTTAATTTTAACGAGTCCATATTACAAATTGCTAACGTCTGTGTCCATACCTTGTCCATCAAAATCATAGGGTAAATATCAAAATTTACATATGTTTTCTTTATCTTTTCTAAACATTGCCACTCACATTAAATGATAACTTATTAGCGTTAGTGATGGTAGTTATTGTCTCATATTACCGCTTATTATAGCATGTTTCCACCACAACTTGAATCTCCTGTTTCGCTTCCTGAAGAAGTTTATGAATCATGCTGTTTACACGACTCATCTACCTGCTTCGATTTTATATTTTTTTTCTTTCCATTGTTTTTTAACTTTTATAAAATTTAAATAAATTAACTTTTCACTGAATTCAATTTTATTATTACGCCTAGGAAACACACAAAAAAACAATTATATTTTTTAACTTTTCACTTTTAAATTTGCTTTGTTTACAAAAATATTTAATTTTGACAAGTAGTGCAGATAAACTTACGATAAAAATTAGAGAAAGGATTTTTTCTTGATTCGCAAGTAGATTCAATATGAATCTACCTGCTTCGCTCTCAAAATTTTGTATGGCGAAGCAAGTTGATTCGCTCATGATTGGGGTGTGAAGCAAGATTAGAGAGCGAAACCAGTGCCGTGGAAACATGCTATTAATTATATAGATCAATAAGATTTGTATTTCGATAACTCTATATAACATAAAATATGGAGAAGAACAGTTATAGCTTGTTTCCACGACAATTTGAATCGCCTGTTTCGCTTTCTGAAGCATGTTTATGAATCATGCTGTTTACACGACTCATCTATCTGCTTCGACTTTATAATTTTTTTCTTTAAATTGTTTTTTAACTTTTATCAAATTTAAATAAATTAACTTTTCACTCAATTCAAATTTATTATTACGTCTAGGACGTAAGTTGACGTAGTTTAAGGGGTAAATATCAAAATTTACATATGTTTTCTTTATCTTTTCTAAACATGCCAATGGGCCTTTTCACACAAGACTAATTGTGCTGGCATAAAATCGCAGTTTGTAGGCATTTTCGGGGAAGAGAGTGGTTTTTGGTTTGTACAATTTTTTCAACCAGCTTCAACCCCGCACAAGCAGAACAAAACTAACACGTACATACTTATGAAAACAGGTTCTGCGAAATAAACAAAGAAAATACTAACACACACAAAGCTTTGTATACGTACACAATTTTATGCCAGCATAGTCTAGTGTGAATACGAAAGAACAAAAGTTGTGCGGATTAAAAAATAGTCTTGTGTGAAAAGGCCCAATCATATTAAATGATAACATATTGGCGTTAGTGATGGTAGTTATTGTCTCGTATTACCGCTTATAGCATGTTTCCCCGACAACCACAGAATACCCAACTTTGACGTATAAAAAGGGCCCGAATCATATTTTGCATAAACTTTGTATAACGTGCATAAAGTTTGTGTGAAGAGATATCTATATAAAAACAAATAGCTTTGCTATCTCTTTTACACAAACTTTATGCACGTTTTCAAAGTTGTCGGGTCTAGGTAGTTTATGACGACAACTTGAATCTCCTGTTTCGCTCTCTGAAGCAAGTTTATGAATCATGCTGTTTACAGGACTCATCTATCTGCTTCGATTTTATAATTTTTTTTCTCTGTTGTTTTTTAACTTTTATAAAATTTATATAAATTAACTTTTCACTGAATTCAAATTTATTATCACGCCTATTAAACACACACAAAAAACAATTATATTTTTTAACTTTTCACTTTTAATTTTGCTTTGTTTACAAAAATATTTAATTTTGACAACTAATGCAGATAAACTTACGATAAAAATTAGAAAAGAGAGGATTTCTTTTTGATTCGCAAGTAGATTCAATATGAATCTACCTGCTTCGCTCTCAAAATTTTGCATGGCGAACAGCGTTGCCAAATGTGCAGATTTATCTGTTTTTTGCAGTTTTTTGAAGTACGAAACAAGCTTGCAGATTTTTACTCTAAAAACAGTTTTTTTAACCAATGCAGGTTTTTATTGTTCGTATTGCAAAGTATTCTTCACAAGTACGACAGCATGATACACGCTACTAAAGGTGAATTCACCGTTCGTTCTGAACGTTCCAAACGATTTTTTTTATATGTAGTTTGACGTCTCTATTTTTGAGAGAGTCAGAGAAAGAGAGTAAATTTAATGCTGAACAATTTTTGCTTGAATTGGATTAATTTTAATTATCGTCCGGAACGAACTGAACTGTGCTGCCAGATACATAAATTTTTTATGCAAAACTGAAATGAGCTGCCACATCGTATTATATGTACATATGTATGTATAATAATATACAGAGTATATTTGTAAATTTTTTATATTTATTTAACAAAATAGCTATTAGAACATACAGAGTTGCAAAAGATTCACGTCAGTACCTGCCCGAAGGCCTAACCTGACGGTGCACTATTGCACAAGGGTGAATAAAGCACGTTCACCACCGCCCCAGCAGCCCCCGCCAAGGGCACATGACGGAGCGCCAACTAACATGTGCCCCCGACAGGGACAACATGGTAGCAAGTTCCGTACAGGCTGCTGGACCATGTACGGACACCTTGCTAAGATGCTTGGAGCTATCTAACCTCCTACTACCCAAATGGCACGGCAGTGGAACTTTTACCCCAATCTGACCTGAAGCTTCACCTACCGTAACCATTAGAGCAGCTCTGTCGAATAGCAACAGCACCTAGAGATATATGGCCTGAAGAGAACATCCACATCATGCCACTAGCCCATGATTGAAGACACACTCATCCAGCCCATACCTCTCCCCGCGTATCTTTGGGTTTTAACCACAGCCACCACGTGATCCCCGAAGGGGCCTCACCAATAACCAGTCTAGGACACGTCCTAGGGGCTACTGGTTCCCGTGGCACCAGATAGGACTCTGGTCAGCCGCGTGTTAAAAGCACCTCCGATTTTAGGTTCCTTGCACACCTGAGGCATCGGTAACACCTCTACCCAGACTAGCGTAGCAAGCTACTTCCTTAATTACTTATATGCACGCCCGTTACCCTGGTATTCAGGGATTGGGTAGTAACATATTAAGTTTAAGGGCAATTGGCCAAAGGTCAAGGTCTGGAAAGACCAACTACCCCTCCGGACGAGCGAGCGAACCCGCTTTTACCTTTAGTTTACTTGCATGCCCGCCCGTTGCCCTGTTGTTTCAGGGATTGGGTAGCAACATACAAGTTTTTAGGGGTTATCAGCAAAAAGGCCTAGGTCCGGAAACCTGATAACCCTATACCCCAGGAGGTTCAACACCAAGCCACCAAGACAGGATGAATTGACCGCGCCCCCTGGGGGGATTAGAACATACACTCGACTTTTCTTCATTTGTATATTTTAGTTTTATAAAAATTTAAATTTAAAACAAAGCAAATTGCAATCAACTGCCACTGTGCTGCCGGCTTGTAAAAGTAACACAAAACATTTACAGAGTTGTTGCATATGGTAGCTTTGTTTCTACAGAATATTTGTTCGACGCGGGTGAATCTTCTGCGAGCAAACTCTCAGTAGACTAAAATTGTCTCTCAACGAAAATTTCCTTCAGAACGAACGGGTGAATTCACCTTAATTCTATACTTGTACGATTTGTAGTAACGTCTATACTCAGGATTATAAATTGTACTGGCTTTTAAAAGCAACAACGTGTTGTATTTTTTCTTATTCCTTTTTTTTTGCAACAGTGATATTCTATTTTTTAAATTTAAAGTTTTCATTGCATTGTTTGAATTGTTTGCGAGTATTGTGCCAATTTTTCTAAAAAATGGATAAATATCTAACAAAAAACAGTAAGATTGCTACTAAATAATTTTTGTTAATTCAAATAATTAATTATTTTGAATTTTACCAGATTCTTACCAAGATAATAATAATGCAGTGCCAGCTACACAGCCTTCGAGTTCAAGAAAAAGAAAATTACGCCATTATAATAAATCGTGGGAAGAAAATGTTTTATTAAAACCGTGGCCAAAAAGAAGTGAAAGCAATTTAGCTTTTCGTAAAGTTTGTAATTGCGAGTTAAGAGCGATGGCCGGAATTACAGATTTAAAAGCTCACGCAAAAACATCAAAACACATTGAAAATGCGATGGCAATTGAACTGCACGCAGGATCTAGTGCAGTGTTTACGGATCTGGTCAAACATAATTCAAAAGTGACTAATGTTGAGTTACACCTAGCAGCTTTCTGCGCAGAACACAATACATCGTTTTTAGCAATGGATCACTTGGTACCGTTGCTTCAAAAAACTTTGGAAGATTCGGAGCTCATAAAAAAACAACATGCGCGCGAACTAAAACAACAGCGATCGTTAAAAATGTATTGGGTGAAACCCATCATGATGACCTTTGCAATATGGCAAAAAAAACTTTTTTTCCTTATGCAGAGATGATAGCATGCAAATCAGAAAATGAATTCTGCGAGAAAGCTTTCTTTCACAAAGGAGCACTAAATGTTCACAGGCGTATACATCTTGGTCTAATGGTTAAGTGTCAGATACGCTCGAGAGATTTTTTTCGTCAAATTGATTTGGATCAACATTTGCTTAAATATTCAGTATCTCCTCTAAAAAAATGTTGGAAAGGTACATTTCCCTATCACGATTACTAAGACAATTATTAATAACAATTTTGACCGCAGAAAAAATACGTAGTACAGTGTCAATATTGCAATAAATGTATTGCAACACATAGATATAAGGCACATTTAGCTGCCCACCGAGATCAACCTCAAATGAAATGTAAAATTTGCAATAGAAATTTCTTTTCAAGAAACAAGTAAGTTTTAATACATATTTTACAATTTAGTTAAAAACTGACTTCGACGTTTTCCTTTCTTGTAGTTGCACTAATCATTTGCGAAGAATTCATCTTAAAAGTTCAAGTGAATATGAAGATTGCATTCAATACTATGTTGAACAGAAATCACGATCCTCCAGCTTAATCAATAAACAAAAGTTGAACGCGCAACCCACTAACAAAATAAAATCATAATTTAGTACCATTAGAATACTTTTTAAACAACTTCTAATAAGTATTTAAAATTTAAATATATGTATACACATTTCGTATGTAGTTGTAGTTATGCCTGTATCTTATTTATTACGCTATTGCAGCTTTGTGCAATAGATGCGAAATTTCTGGTTAAAAGAACAACTGAAGTAAAACAAAAATGTACAT
Source organism: Germaria angustata (assembly GCA_963681545.1). Taxonomy (NCBI): domain Eukaryota; kingdom Metazoa; phylum Arthropoda; class Insecta; order Diptera; family Tachinidae; genus Germaria; species Germaria angustata. The sequence goes on along the minus strand of OY813001.1, from coordinate 10,281,510 downwards.
GATTATTGAAATCAATAATGTATGAAATAACGCCCAACGAAATAAAGTAATAAAGTAAGTAAAGTAAATAACAAAGATAACGAAATTATTGCAAAATTGAAAGCCCAAAAATATTTTCCCAATTTATTATAAAGCGTACAATTTCATTTGAAATAATTATAATAGTTAAATACACTCCAGCAGATATATTGTTCGAATTCCTCTTCAAGCCGATATCAACCGATGTTGCATCAATGAAGCCGCCCTCTCCATAGACCCAGTATCAAAAGGTATTTCCTCACAATGCACGGCATCCCTAACAATTATAACGGTACCCCCTTAAGTCGGTATTGTCTATAAGGCCTTTACACAGGTATGTACAGATGTTGGCAATGTTTATCTACCAGCAGTATACCAGGTCTTGTTAAAAACGGAGCCAACTGCTACAGCATAAGAAATCCCAGCCCTTCTTTTAAATTAAACAGTTCTCAGAGGATAACTCCTAATAATGCAATACGCTGTGTTTGTACTAAAAAGACTTGTTATGGTAGGGAGCATAGTGGGGGCATTTGACTTGAATTACTCCACGCTTGTACAAGCAGTTCGACTAAATAATGAATTTTCTCTCTAATGCGAAGTGCAATTCACCGTTATATCGACCACAGATGGATGTGCTTTTGAAGAACGCGTTGCTTGCAAATAAGAGTGAACACATTCAGAACACATTCCTTTATAATAAGTATATAACAGTGAAACACACACCACGTTGCGTGGACGTTCCAGTGGGTTGATAGTGCTGACTACACTATTGTCATCGATGAGCCTCTTCGTCCTCTCCTGTATCCAGCGTTGAGTAGCTTCAAAATAGACTTCGGTCGGATTATAGTTTTTATGCAATGCAAGAAAAATCTTATTTTGAGGAATACGGTACGGATAATAAGAAAATTCGTAAGGACTTTTATAAGGCGTTTTGCTTTTCATTGTGTTTATGGACCATTGAATATTCGTCAAATGCTCATCATTTTCGGTAGTAGAGAAAATCATTGTAAGTACAATTCGTTCCCTCAACTCTCTCAGTGAATATGCGTGTTGACACTCCAAAGCCATTTAAAATGTGTATAACATATGTACATACATACATATCTTGTACTAGTATCTGGTTCCACCTCTAATTATCGTAAATTTAATAAATTAATACTTTTGACGCAAAAGATTGCAATCATATAAGAGTAGGACTTTTACTGTCCAAATCCTATATCGTATAATGGACAACGAAGAAAAACAACTTCTTTTGTTCGCTGATATAGAGCAATATGTTAACTCTCCATGGTACTAAGAGCTACCACAGTTTGTTTACGGGGCCGACAGCCGTAAGGACAACATGACCAGAATATGATTTTCTATCACATGTATCACCACACTAGTTAGAATCTGTAAAGCATAAGAATTTTTAATTTATTAAAAGAAAATGTAATTTTCCTAATGGATTCTTCTTTACATATAAGTAAGTAGTGTAAGCAGTACGTATTGGTAGGTTAAAAATTCTTCTTGCGAGTTGAATTGGGACAACTTAAAGGAGTGCTACATCGATCAATAATTTGCTTGCATCACACGCATGAGTTGTGTGTATAATTGTAGAATATCAAAATGGTTTTGATTTTCGTCAAAAAATTTAAGCTGTTTAACAGTGTCATTGTCAATTTTCATTTGATTTTGTGTGACTGTCAAGTGACCATCGTGGAATTTCGCGCCAAAAAGGGAATAACCCTACAACACTTTTCACTCGTCAGTTCCTATTTTTCTATATATTTACATACATATGTTAACAGATGTGAAATTGTATGCCTTTATACTCCATATAAATATGAAACTTGATCGTTAATATTGACGTCGTCACTCACATATGTACATATGTACATAAGTATGTAAATTCAATGTTGTTACTACCACAAACGCAAAGGTTGAACCTAAATATTGATATTTGTAGCAACTGCTTTAGATACCACATGAATTAAGTCATGTCTCGCAATTACGCTCAAATATATTAATAGTACGTACGTTTGCACTATGAGCAAAACGGACTGTTTTTCAAAAATCCTGTTGGAGTGTTTCCACTTCGTTGAGTTCGAATTTTCTAACTTGTGTTGACGTCTGTGTTATTAATAATACTAGATAACAAGATTGTGTTCAACTAAAAATATTTCAAATGGAAGAAGGTACTCTAATTTTGCTATAATTACTGTTTAAATTTTTTTAAATAATAACAGCTTCTACAGTTTTGTCTAAGTTTCCAATAATAGATTTCATCTTCAATTCAATGGAGCACGCCACTAACATTTCATGGACATATAAAGCAATTACATAGAAAATTATGTTTATATCTTTTTATGTATACACCAAGTATCAGATTTACATTTAAAAAATCCAATTTGTATTAAAACATAATAATAAAAAATAACAATTTAAAAAAGTAAAAAACTTATGGTCTAATTTTGTAAATTAAGCGATAATTAATTTCGTGTATTTCTATTGAAAATAATAATTAAAACTCAAATTTGGGTTTTGTTTTTAATACAAATCGTTTTACAAAATATCGCTTTTATTAAGAGGCATGATTAAAAAAACCTAGATTAAAACCATCAGATGACGTGCTTGAGCTGGTTCCACGATATTTTTTTGTATTTGCTTTTTTTTAACTTTATTTTCAATATCAACATGTCAAAAATAAATAAACATTGTATATACACTTTCTATATGTGGTTTTTGGCAGTGACCCGCAGCTAATTTGACGGGAACAAAGTAGATTACGAATGTACGTTAAAACAACTCAGTTTTACTTATTGATTAAAAAAAAATTTTTTTTTGTACTTTTGTCTTAACAAAATATTTCGACTTTATTTTGAAAAATAAAAATAAACTAAATTATATACACAAATTAAAGTGTATTTACAAGTAAAATACTAATATATACTATTAGAATTCATCTAAAGAAGTATAATTTAATGGTACTTGCGTTAATTTTATTCTGTAAGTGGCTGCACACTAAACTGCTGTTTTATCATTAAACTAGTCATTCGTTTGTAGCGATCAACATAATAATGAATGAATTCTTCATATTCACTTGGTTTTTTTAAATGCAGTCGTCTTAAATGTTTTGTGCATCTGCAAAAATATAAAAATTGGATTAGTCCCCTAAATGTACATTCATACTTATTAAATAATTACTTGGACCTAGCGAAAAATTTTTTATCACAAATTTTACATTTCACTTGAGGCTGATCCAGATGGACAGCTAAATGTTCTTTCCATTTATCCGTGAAAACAGACTTGTTGCAATATTGACACTGTACTGTATATTTTTTCTGTTATCAAAATATTAGTGTTATTATAATTCCCAATTTTTATAATTATGATAAAGAAATGTACCTTTTCAACATTTTTTTGTAGAGGTGATGCGGAATGCTTTAGCAAATGTTTGTCCAAATCGACTTGTCGAAAAAATTCTTTCGCGCATATCTGGCATTTTATCATAAGGCCAAGATGTACACGCCTGTGAATATTTAACTCTCCTTTGTAGAAGAAAGCTTTCTCGCAGAATTCACATTTCTGATTTTTTTGTCTATTCTCATCGTGTATTTTCATATGTGAAGTTAATGCTAATTTTGTGTAAAGTTTGATTCCGCATTGAGGACAAACTTCAGTCCGTTGTCTATCTTCACTGTGTGTAGCTTCATGTTTCTTAAGCTTAGAGGCTCCTTGAACTCTTAAGGCTAAGATAAAAAAATATATATTTATGAAAAATTACATGACTTATTATTACCCCCAGTAAGATGACTCATTATTTATTGAGTTTCTATTAGTTACAGAGTATTTATCAAATTCATTCGTTCGCTTCCTCCTAAGTTTTAAGATTTTCCCTGAAATCAAGCAATGATGTGTTTTTTCTATTATCTTTTCTACTCCTTAATCAATCTGTACAACACATCTGCGTTTTGAAGAAACGTACGTCTGGTTTTCATTTTGCTAATTATTATAGTGTTTCCTTTAGTTCTAGACAGATATATATATATATATATATATATATATATATATATATATATATATATATATATATATATATCGTCATGAAATAATGTACATCATATTGGCTCTATAGGAGAATGAATAGTCCCTTTATAGAGTTCTTTAATAGATAAATGCACATGTGCGATTGTCCACCAAGTTCGTCATATTCTGTTACCAACTTATGTTCGGAATAATCCATGCGAGAATTTAAAAAAATCATTTTTGTTGATAATATGAACACCTAATTTTTCAAAAGCACTTATAATTGCATCGAAATATTCGGGCAGAAGGAGATCGATTTTTGACTAGAATATTGTAAATGACTTGTTCAATGCTTTTCCATGCTGCAGCCCAATTTATGAAAGCATTTTTGCAAAAACATTTCTTATGAAAAGACGAATTTTTTGTAATTTTTTCTACAAAACTTTATTATAGAATGCTTGGAATCATCATAATAAAGGGGTGTAGCTTTCAGGTTTTTTTCGAATCTATAAAGACACGCCACTTCTCTGCGTTATATTCGATATTCAACATGAACACTGAAGTTCATCAGATGGTGGCAATGGTAGCAAAGCTGAGCATGCTAATTTTACTTACAAGACTTTAAGCCATATGAAATTGTTATTACTAAACTAGTATATCTGATGTTTTTTAGTCACATTGAACATTTGTCTTGAAAAACCTTTATTCTTTACTACGACCAAAAAGTAGTGGAATCAAAATGTTCCTCGTAGTGTTTTACATAAAACTGATGAACACACCTTATATGCTGATTGACTATGATATATCATATTCTAAAAAGAGGGGAATAGAAATATTTTTGCGTATTAAGTTTTTATCACGACAATAAAGCATACATATGTATATATATGTAAGTATAGGTTAGGTTAGGTTAGGTTAGGTTGATTGGAGGGGTGTGATAGCCCATGTCATACGACATACACTTAAAGCCAGTGAAGGCTTGTTGTGCGCTCCCTTTATCTATCAAACACAAACTGCCAGAGTTCTGCGGCAGGATTCGAACCTGGGACCTTCGCACTACGAGTCTAGTACACTACCTACTAGTCTACGAAGGTCAGTTATGTAAGTATAAATTTTTCTATAAAATAAGATGACCAACATGGAGTGTTTTAACTCCCATGGAAAAAATATTTAAATAATGCCTTCAATATTTGTTTTTATCATTTCTTAAATCTTTATCATGTCTTTGTATTTGTATTTATCACTTCGTAGCTCCCGCTAAGACCAAAAGTTTATTTGAGATGCAACGTGAATACCTATGTAAGTGTTGCCTTAAGAGAGATGATGAAGGTAAAACATGATGTTATGAATATAGAAACTTAATGTAGGTTTAAAGTAGTTATGAACTTACTTTAACATTTTTGCGTAAAAATTGTTTTTGAATGTAACTTTGTGACAAACAAGGGTTTCTACAGCTGTTTTAAGTGTTTTGGTATACGGCCGATAACAGGTCTGTCTGGGTACTTTTCCAGTAGCAAATACTCAGTAAAAATTTTTGGGAGAGTAAGACCAATTTTACTTTGTCGGCTCAAAATATCTTAAAAAGTACGCAGGCAGCATCCAGTGAAATCTTAATGTTAAATGTTAAATCTTAATGTAAATGTTAAAAAATTGATTAATATTATACATCAAAGTTTTGATTTTGTTAGGTTAGGTTAGGTTGATTGGAGGGGTGTGATAGCCCATGTCATATAGTACACTTAAGCCAGTGAAGGCTTGTTGTGCGCTCGCTTTTAATTATCAGACACAAACTGCTTGAGTTCTGCGGCAGGATTCGAACCTGGGAGACCTTCGCACTACCTACTAGTCTACGAAGGTCAGTTTGATTTTGTTACTAATACAAATTTCTAAAATTTAAATCTTCAAATGCAAAAAAGTAAAACTTATAAAAATGAAAGCTTCACTTACAGCAATATGCGCACATTAAGAAATACTTTTCTCTTGATATTTTAGCGGGCTTAGTGGTTGTTGATAATACCGAGTTTCTGTCTTTTGTAATTTCACTAAGATTCTGATCCGATGAGATCACATTTTCTTCCTTTCCAAATGCCTCTATTGAAGACTCGCGCTTTCTTTTTCTTATACCAGCCTTCTTAGTAGTTGTTGAATTTGGTAATCTCACATTACAAGTTTCACTTAGTTCCTCTTCTGATAAGGTGGTGGGCGACTCGCATTTTCTTCTTTTACGAGTTTTATTAGTAGCTGATGATTTAGGCAGTTCATTGTTACGAATTTTCCTCGGATGATATTCTAATGGGATTTCACCTGAAGATTCAAAATTTTGTATGTCTATAAAATGGCTGGGTTCTATTGTTACAACTTCTTTCGTGGACGTTTCATTAAAAGTAATTACACTTTCTGTTTTTGTGTCTCCCTTGTATTCACATAGTGGAGAACATATTTCGCCTTCTGTTCCTTTTATTTCATCATTCACGGAACATTCATTCAAGATCTTTATTTCACATTTCATGCCAGGCAAAGTATTACTTATGTCCAAATCTGAATCAAGTGGCTTATTTGCGATAATAGCACATAGAGTATTAAACGAGTCTAAAGCTTTCTCAAATAACAGATGGGCATTTTTAAGCTCATTTGCACACATTTCGCACAAATTTGTTGGATAGAATTCTGAATCTAAACAAATTAATGAAAAACTAGTCGAGTTTCAGCTACATTAGTACATACTTATGTATCTTACCAGTTTCCTCTAACTTTGTGTACTTATAGTAACAATCCTTATAGGTTACTCCACAAAACTCAAAAACTTCAACATTCCAGTTTAATATTGCGTTGTGTTTTAGGCAAATGCGGCAAGGATTACCATTTAATTTTAACGAGTCCATATTACAAATTGCTAACGTCTGTGTCCATACCTTGTCCATCAAAATCATAGGGTAAATATCAAAATTTACATATGTTTTCTTTATCTTTTCTAAACATTGCCACTCACATTAAATGATAACTTATTAGCGTTAGTGATGGTAGTTATTGTCTCATATTACCGCTTATTATAGCATGTTTCCACCACAACTTGAATCTCCTGTTTCGCTTCCTGAAGAAGTTTATGAATCATGCTGTTTACACGACTCATCTACCTGCTTCGATTTTATATTTTTTTTCTTTCCATTGTTTTTTAACTTTTATAAAATTTAAATAAATTAACTTTTCACTGAATTCAATTTTATTATTACGCCTAGGAAACACACAAAAAAACAATTATATTTTTTAACTTTTCACTTTTAAATTTGCTTTGTTTACAAAAATATTTAATTTTGACAAGTAGTGCAGATAAACTTACGATAAAAATTAGAGAAAGGATTTTTTCTTGATTCGCAAGTAGATTCAATATGAATCTACCTGCTTCGCTCTCAAAATTTTGTATGGCGAAGCAAGTTAATTCGCTCATGATTGGGGTGTGAAGCAAGAATAGAGAGCGAAGCAGGTGCCGTGGAAACATACTATTACTTTTTAAACTAAAATCTATTTAAGTGCTTTTAGACGCTTAAAGGTGAATTCACCCGTTCGTTCTGAACGTTCCGAACGATTTTTTTATATGTAGTTTGACGTCTCTATTTTTGAGAGAGTGAGAGAAAGAGAGTAAATTTAATGTTGGGGCTGCAAGATTTGGGGTTTTGACCCCAAATTAGGGGTTTTTAACGTAGAATACGTTATACGGTAAGGTAGGGGTGTTGATCTGGAGCACAAAATTTTGAGAAAATGTTTGTCAACATTCACCCACTTTTACTTATATATTAAAACATATTTTAGCAATTTTTATATGTTACTCAGTTTTGGTAATATGTTTTGTTTCGAATTATATTAAAAGAATTATATGTCTATATATAAAAGTTTTATGTAGTTAAGGAAATATATATTTTAGAGCATGATATTTTAGACTTTTCTTGTACATGCCGCTGTTGTTGTTGGTTTGTAAATGCCGCTGTTGTTGTTGTGAAATCAAATGATTTTGGCTTTGCTGTGCTTTGTTTATTTATCGAGCAGCGTGTAAATGTGTGTGTTGGTACATTTCGTTTTGTTGGATCGGTCGGTTGTTAGTTCGTTTGGGGGGAAACATAAAATGAAGAGAGGGGAGCGTGACAACTTGTGTGTGTAAGTTTATCTGCACTAGTTGTCAAAATTAAATATTTTTGTAAACAAAGCAAAATTAAAAGTGAAAAGTTAAAATATATAAATGTTTTTTGTGTGTCCTTCCTAGGCGTAATAATAAATTTGAATTGAGTGAAAAGAAAAAAAATTATAAAATCGAAGCGGTAGATGAGTCGTGTAAACAGCATGATTCATAAACTTATTTCAGAAAGCGAAACAGGAGATTCAAGTTGTCGTGGAAACAGGCTATAAGCGGTAATACGAGACAATAACTACCATCACTAACGCCAATATGTTATCATTTAATATGATTGGCATGTTTAGAAAAGATAAAGAAAACATATGGAAATTTTGATATTTACCCTATGATTTTGATGGACACGGTGTGGACACAGACGTTAGCAATTTGTGATATGGACTCGTTAAAATTAAATGAAAATCCTTGCCGCATTTGCCTAAAACACAACGCACTATTAAACTGGAATGATGAAGTTTTTGAGTTTTGTGGAGTAAGCTATAAGGATTGTTACTATAAGTACACAAAGTTAGAGGAAACTGGTAAGATACATAAGTATGTACTAATGTGGCTGAAACTCGACTAGTGTTACATTAATTTGTTTAGATTCAGAATTTTATCCAACAAATTTGTGCGAAATGTGTGCAAATGAGCTTAAAAATGCCCATCTGTTATTTGAGAAAGCTTTAGACTCATTTAATACTCTATGTGCTATTATCGCAAATAAGCCACTTGATTCAGATTTGGACATAAGTAATACTTTTCCTGACATGAAATGTGAAATAAAGATCTTGAATGAATGTCATAGTTCCGTGAATGATGAAATAAAAGGAACAGAAGGCGAAATATGTTCACCTCTATGTGAATACAAAGGAGACACAAAAACAGAAAATGTAATTAATTTTAGTGAAACGTCCACGAAAGAAGTTGTAACAATAGAACCCAGCCATTTTATAGACATACAAAATTTAGAATCTTCAGGTGAAATCCCATTAGAATATCATCCGAGGAAAATTCGTAACAATGAACTGCCTAAGTCATCAGCTACTAATAAAACTCGTAGTAAAGGAAGAAAATGCGAGTCGCCCACCACCTTATCAGAAGAGGAATTAAGTGAAACTTGTAATGTGAGATTACCAAAATCAACAACTACTAAGAAGGCTGGTATAAGAAAAAGAAAACGCGAGTCTTCAACAGAGGCATTTGGAAAGGAAGAAAATGCGATCTCATCGGATCAAAATCTTAGTGATATTACAAAAGACAGAAACTCGGTATTATCAACAACCACTAAACCCACTAAAAAATCAAGAAAAAAGTATTTCTTAATGTGCGCATATTGCTGTAAGTGAAGCTTTCATTTTTATAAGTTTTACTTTTTCGCATTTGAAGACTTAAATTTTAGAAATTTGTATTAGTAACAAAATCAAACTGACCTTCGTACACTAGTAGGTAGTGTACTAGACTCGTAGTGCGAAGGTCCCAGGTTCGAATCCTGCCGCAGAACTCTGGCAGTTTTATTGAAGTTGATAGTTCGATAAACACAACGAATATAAAGTTTTTATTGGAAAAATATGATAGATAATTCAATGGCAATGTATAACACAAAAAACCAAGTTATACAAACTACATATACATATGTACATACATAAATATATTAGCAACAAGTTTGTGTCTGATAATTAAAAGGGAGCGCACAACAAGCTTTCACTGGCTTAAGTGTATGTCGTATGACATGGGCTATCACACCCCTCCAATCAACCTAACCTAACCTAACCTAACAAAATCAAAACTTTGATGTATAATATTAATCAATTTTTTAACATTTACATTAAGATTTAACATTTAACATTAAGATTTCACTGGATACTGCCTGCGTACTTTTTGAGATATTTTCAGCCGACAGAGTAAAATTGGTCTTACTCTCCCAAAAATTTTTACTGAGTATTTGCTACTGGAAAAGTACCCAGACAGACCTGTTATCGGCCGTATACCAAAACACTTAAAACAGCTGTAGAAACCCTTGTTTGTCACAAATTTACATTCAAAAACAATTATTACGCAAAAATGTTAAAGTAAGTTCATAACTACTTTAAACCTACATTAAGTTTCTATATTCATAACATCATGTTTTACCTTCATCATCTCTCTTAAGGCAACACTTACATAGGTATTCACGTTGCACCTCAAATAAACTTTTGGTCTTAGCGGGAGCTAAGAAGTGATAAATACAAATACAAAGACATGATAGAGACTTAAGAAATGATAAAAACAAATATTGAAGTCATTATTTAAAATTTTCTCCATGGGGTTTAAAACAATATTGTAAATTATGCTTTATTCACTCCATGTTGGTCATCTTATTTTATAGAAAAATTTATACTTACATATATATACATATGCCTTATTGTCGTGATAAAAACTTATTACGCAAAAATATTTCTATTCCCCTCTTTTTAGAATATGATATATCATAGTCAATCAGCATATAAGGTGTGTTCATCAGTTTTATGTAAAACACTACGAGGAACATTTTGATTCCACTACTTTTTGATCGTAGTAAAGGATAAAGGTTTTTCAAGACAAATGTCTAATGTGGTTGAAAAATATCAGATATACTAGTTTAGTAATAACAATTTCATATGGCTTAAAGTCTTGTAAGTAAAATTAGCATGCTCAGCTTTGCTACCATTGCCACCATCTGATGAACTTCAGTGTTCATGTTGAATATCGAATATAACGCAGCGAAATGACGTGTCTTTACGGATTCGAAAAAAACCTGAAAGCTACACCCCTTTATTATGATGATTCCAAGCATTCTATAATAAAGTTTTGTAGAAAAAATTACAAAAAATTCGTCTTCATAAGAAATGTTTTTGCAAAAATGCTTTCATAAATTGGGCTGCAGCATGGAAAAGCATTGAACAAGTCATTTACAATATTCTAGTCAAAAATCCATCTCCTTCTGCCCGAATATTTCGATGCAATTTGATTTTTTTAAATTCTCGCATGGATTATTCCGAACATAAGTTGGTAACAGAATATGACGAACTTGGTGGACAATCGCACATGTGCATTTATCTATTAAAGAACTCTATAAAGAGACTATTCATTCTCTTATAGAGCCAATATGATGTACATTATATATATATAAATATATATATATATATATATATATATATATATATATATATATATATATATATATATATATATATATATATATATATATATATATATATATATATATATATATATATATATATATATATATATATATATATATATATATATATATATATATATATATATATATATATATAGAACTAAAGGAAACACTATAATAATTAGCAAAATGAAAACCAGACGTACGCTTCTTCAAAACGCAGATAGACGTGCTATATGTTTTTTACCGTTCTACCAAGACCATTCTTTAGAATCTTATTTGTTTGTGTTGTACAGGTTGATTAAGGAGTAGAAAAGATAATAGAAAAAACACATCATTGCTTGATTTCAGGGTAAATCTTAAAACTTAGGAGGAAGCGAACGAATGAATTTTATAAATAGTCTGTAACTAATAGAAACTCAATAAATAATGAGTCATCTTACTGGGGGTAATAATAAGTCACGTAATTTTTCATAAATATATATTTTTTTATCTTAGCCTTAAAAGTTGAAGGAGCCTCTAGGCTTAAGAAACATGAAGCTACACACAATGAAGATAGACAACGGACTGAAGTTTGTCCTCAATGCGGAGTCAGACTTTACACAAAATTATCATTAACCAGACATATGAAAATACACGATGAGAATCGACAAAAAAATCAGAAATGTGAATTCTGCGAAAAAGCTTTCTTCAACAAAGGAGCCTTAAATGTTCACAGGCGTGTACATCTTGGCCTTATGATAAAATGCCAGATATGCCCGAAAGAATTTTTTCGACAAGTCGATTTGGACAAACATTTGCTAAATCATTCCGCATCACCTCTACAAAAAAATGTTGAAAAGGTACATTTCTTTATCATAATTATAAAAATTGGGAATTATAATAAAACTAATATTTTGATAACAGAAAAAATATACAGTAGAGTGTCAATATTGCAACAAGTCTGTTTTCACGGATAAATGGAAACAACATTTAGCTGTCCATCTGGATCAGCCTCAAGTGAAGTGTAAAATTTGTGATAAGAAATTCTTCGCTAGGTCCAAGTAAATATTTAATAAGTATGAATATACATTTAAGTAACTAAACCAATATATTTTTTTCTTTTTTGCAGCTGTACAAAACATTTAAAACAAGTGCATTTAAAAAAACTAAGTGAATATGAAGAATTCATTCATTATTATGGTGGTCGCTACAAACGAATGACTAGTTTAATGATGAAACAGCAGTTTAGTGTGCAGCCACTTACAAAATAAAATTAACGCAAGTACCATTAAATTATACTTCTTTAGATGAATTCTAATAGCATATATTAGTATTTTACTTGTAAATACACTTTAATTTGTGTATATAATTTAGTTTATTTTTATTTTTCAAAATAAAAAAGTCGAAATATTTTGATATATTTTAAGACAAAAGGACAAAAAAATTTTTTTTAATCAATAAGTCAAACTGAGTTGTTTTAACGTACATTCGTAATCTACATTGTTCCGGTCAAATTAGCTGCGGGTCACTGTCAAAAACCACATATAGAAAGTGTATATACAATGTTTATTTATTTTTGACATGTTGATATTGAAAATAAAGTTAAAGAAAAGCAAATACAAAAAAATATCGTAGAACCAGCTCAAGAACGTTATCTGATGGTTTTAATCTAAATTTTTTTTAATCATGCCTCTTAATAATTTTTTTGTATTAAAAACAAACCCCAAATTTGAGTTTTAATTATTATTTTCAATAGAAATACACGAAATTAATTATCGCTTCAGTCATCGATCATCACTCTAAAGATACAGACGTGCTTTAATCGACGGCGTTTTCATACATACTGTTGCTGTTTTCTCTTTTCCACACGCTTTATCTGTGCTTAAAGAAGTTTCTGTGAATTACATTATTTTATTTGGTTATATTAATTTAAATTAAAAAAGGGGAAAAGATAAAAAGGACTTAGATAAAAGAAAATATAATAAATAATGGCCCCAGGGGCTCCAGATATATACTCAAATAGATTCGCTGAATTAGGCGACTATTTAGACTCCTCCAGGAGTTTTCCAACTTTACCACCCATTAAACGCAATCTGCCTAGCGATCCGAAATACCTAAGTAAATTAAGCCCTTTTGTTATCCATAAAGGTCTAAATGCCATATATAATCGACTATATAAGCCAATTGAGAGATGGAAATCTTCTTATACTAATACGCAATCAAGTAATAGCGGAAAAGTTTTTTTAAAGCAAAGATGCTAGCAGGTATTTGCCAGATTACAGTCAAACTACATGAAACACTAAACTTTGTCAAAGGCGTCATTTATGCACCATGCCTAGCTGAGGTTTCAGAGGAGGAAATCGTTACAGACTCAAACCAAAAGGTGTCGTTTCTGTATATATGTAAATATACTTCCAGTAGAGAAGATGGAACAAAAACGCACAATGGATATATGATTCTTACTTTTAACCTTTACAACCTTTCAAAGGTAGTAGATGTAGCGTGATATAAAGTACGAGTTAAGACGTACTTCCCTAATCCAATGCGATGTCGAAATTGTCAAATACTTGGACACACAGTCAACAAATGTTCCAATGTACCCACATGTGAAAATTGTAACTTACCGCCACACCCCTCAAGTATTTGTACACGCCTCCAATGTGCAAACTGTAATGCTGATCATCTTTCCTCTGATAAGAATTGTCCAAGATATATTCAGGAAAAAGAAATAATTAAAATCAAAACCATTGAAAAATGCTCCTTCGGCGCTGAAATACGAAATACAAATAAATAAAATGAAATGAAATGAAATATGAAATACAAACAACAACACCAACAAAGTACACAATCCTAGAAAGAAGTCACCACAAATACCAAAATTGATAATAATCAAGCAATTAAAACCGTGCCTAAAAGAACTGCATCACCAACTAAAACAAATAAAGAAGCTAAGTAAGTCCTTCGACAGGAATCATCACATTATTCCTTAAACGAAACCTGCATTGGAAACATAACCTCAAACCCTACAACAGAAAAAAACTCTCAACCCGTTAGCATAAAAGAATCTAACAACAATAACAATATTTTAACTACAGCAGCAACTACTACAAAAATAATAAAACAGAATAAAGACAAAAAGAAATCAAAAAAATCAAGAAATTCAAATAATTCCAACAACACAACTTCAGATGAAGAAAATTTCAAAAGTAACAACTCAATTCCAACATATATCCTCTCCTCTTGGATCTCTAACACAAGAACTGATTAAAGACAATAATTACTATATTCCTGAATCTAGGATGGACGTTAATTTTGATGAATAATATTACTTAGTCACAATGGCTTCGTGCTCAAACTCTATCAGTTGTAAATTAAATTTACAATCTGTTAAGGACTTTAACTATGGCCAATTTCAAAACATTACAGTGGAACATGAAAGGTTTCATTAATAATATTGATGAACTTAAATTGTTGATTAAGGAGCACATGCCATCATTAATATCTATGCAAGAAACTCACTGCAAAATAGATTTTGTACCTGTACCACCTAAAGGCTAATCTGCTTATTTTCATAATTCACAAAATAATATTACATCCAAACAAGGTATTGGCGTTTTGATTAAGAATAATATTCGTCACAAATTTATTCCAGTTAACACATTACAAATTATAATTCTTGAAATTCAATTAAATATTAAATTTAATGTTATATCACTATATTTTATTTATTTATTTATTTATTTGAATACATAAAAGCCTTCATGGCCAATCATACATGTATTGTAAATATAAATTACATTAAACTATTTGCCACCCGGCGAATTATTTTCCAAACTAGAACTTACTAATATACTTGAATCTATAAATAATCCCAATGTTGTCGTTGTTGATTTTAATTCATGGAATGTTGCATGGGGTTATACTTGCAACAACCATAGAGGAAATATGGTAGAAGACATTATAATGGCCACAGACTTGTGTGTACTGAATGATGGTCGTCCAACTCATTTATCTACACTCGGAAGTTTGACACATGTAGATATTTCTCTATGCTCTCCAAGTTTGCTACAGTTCACTACATGGAATATTTTAAACGAACTGATTAATAGTGATCAGTGATAGTTGTGGAGATTTCGTTGAGATGTAATAGGACTCGTATCAATTTTAATCCAAAATATCTGATCAACCTTGCTAACTGGAAAAAATTTTCAAATATCGTTGACACCGAGCTCTATAAAAGACCTCAATCCTCAAATATAAGCAAAGAGGCATCTCATATTGGTAAATCCATTCGAATAGCAGCCAATACATCTATACCACAATCATCTTATAAAAATAAATGCAATGTGCCTTGGTGGAATAAGGAACTCCGTGATCTTCGATCAAAAAAGATAAAATCCTGGCAAATATTCAAAAATCACCAACAACAATGAATTTAATTGCTTTTAAAAAAGATAATGCCAAATTTCGAAAGGAAATTAAAAAATATAAAATATAAATATGTTTTGAAAACTTTACAAACAGCATTAACCAAAATTCATCCGTCAGCGAGATATGGAGTAAAATAATTAGATTATCTAACAACAATATAAACAACCAAATTTTAGCCATTGAAGATTCAAACGCAATAAAAACTGATCCGCTGCAGATCGCCACTTCATTTGCTAGCGAATGGTCTACTCATCTGATGAAAACTTTTTTTTAATTACAAGAATATTAAACCTAATAACAAAACAAACATTGCTGCTAGAGCTATTGAAAAAAATATTACTATGACGGAACTACTATACTGTTTAACAAAAGTAAAAGGATCAACCCCTGGATATGACAGAATATCCTACAAAATGATAAAAAAAATTAAACCCCACGTCAAAAAATAGACTATTGACTCTATATAACAATATATTAAAAACCGGAGTAATACAAACCGATTGGAAAACAGCTACTATTGTACCTATTCTGAAAACAAAAGAGAATAATGTTCATATAAAATCTTACCGACCAATTTCTTATTATCATGTCTTAGTAAAGTTCTAGAAAAAATTATAGCTTCTCGACTATACTGGTTTACTGAAAGAAATAGTCTAATACCTCCTCACCAGGTTGCTTTTAAGCCTGGTAGAGGTTGTTCCGATACTTTATTACACTTATATTATTATATATCTAAAGCATTATCATCACGTAATCATATATCAATTCTTTCCATCGACTTCGAAAAGGCATTCGACAGAATTGGTGCTCACGTAATTATTAAACTTTTAAACAAATGGAAAGTTGGACCAAAAATATTTAATTTCGTCAAAATGTACTTGAGTAATCGCAAATTTCGTGTAAGGATTAATTACACTTATTCGAATTCATTTTCACTTCACAATGGCATCGCACAGGGATCCCCATTATCAGTTATACTATTCAACATTGCTTTTAGTGAAATAAGTATGATACTTGCAGAATGCAAATATATAGATCATTGCTTATATGCTGATGACCTCTAAAAGAACTGCAAAAGAAACAACAATCTTGAAGCTAATAACCTCTTACAAACTGCATTAAATAACCTACAAAACTGGTCAGTGAGGTCTGGAGCAATTATATCAATTAAGAAGACAAATAAACTACATATGTACATATATACCGAAAGAAACTATGTGATAGCAGATTACATGACATTGTAATTAACGGCTCAATTATTCAAAACGAGATTCAAAAAGTCATTAATACCAAGATTAAATATAATTGCATATTTATCAAGTAAACGCTCCTTCATTCATATCAACACACTTATTTATCAAAGTAAAACTTTGATTCTGAGTAAGATCGACTATGGTTTATTTTTAACCGGCAATACAAATAAACATACAATTAATATTATTAAGGCCACATATCGTCATGCTATTAGATCTAGTATATATGCATTTAGCAAAACCCATGTTTATCTAATGCCAATATTAATAATAAGTTATTGAAAAATACAAGATGAATAGCAGAAAGAGAACTACACATAACGTCAAATTAAAAATTAATTGCGAATCATATCAGAGAGTAATGGAAGAGACAAAGGTAAACCTTGGTTGGGAAAGGTGCAAAGTTTATGATGGAACAGAGGTAATCCAATGTATGAAATGTAGAGAATATAACCATTTAGCGAAGGAATGTAAAAACCAGGAAGTATGCCTGAGATGTCATGGTCAACATAGGACAACAAGCTGCGAGAGTAACGAACAAATAGAGTGATTCACGTCAACTAATGCAACTTTGCACAATTGCGTAGTTGCACTTTTTGACGTGAACAACCTATTTCTGTTTAGTTTGTGCAAAAGTCAAATAAAATATACATGTATAAACAAAGTGCGTAATTGTTAAAGAATTTTTTAAGATTTTTGAAGATTTTTTTCGTATTTTTTCCATTTTTTGGTATCTTCTCTTTCTTGATTTTTTTGTTTTTCATGAAAGTCATATTAACGTACGCAATCTTTTTCAATTAAAAAATAAGAACGTTAAAATGGCTGTTCTGCGTTGCTATTTTATTTAGAGTTGATTTTTTGAGTACTTTTTGACTATTTTATGGAACTTGGCAATGCTATAAAAAGTTGTTCTGCTTTGCATATTTTACTCTGATAATCTTGCACTTGCTTAAGCCTTGACAATCTTGCATCGTTAGTGCAAAATAATTCTCTATATGGTTGTTGTAATGATTTTAGAAAAAGTTGCAACTTTTCATTTTCGCACCGCTAAATTATTTGACGTGAATACCTCTATTAGAGGTATGAAATGTATAAATTGTGCAAAAGTAAACAGCAAACTTAATATGGGATTAGACGAAAATCATCATACAAATGACAGAAAGTGTCCAGTATTTCAAAACAAGCTAAATAACAAAATGAGAAGGATTGGTCTAACAGCCTAACAATTAAAAGAAGTACGTGCTTTATATACCAATGTGCAAGGCCTTACGCATAGAACGCATACGCATAGAACGGATGGTATGGACTTTCAGCTTTATAAACAATTACACTCAAGTTGAAGTTACTGCCATAACGGAAAATCCTGATTTTTTAATACTTTTCCGAAACTCATGTCACAAAAGATATAGAGGATTTTGAAGTTATGTTACGAGGATACGACCATATAATCTCATTATCAACATCGTCCAGAACCGGTGGTGTCATGATATATTTTAAAGAACAATGGAAAATAACAAAAATAATTGAAAGAGTGAATGATACAAAATACTGGATTTTATTTTGCAGAGCCACATTTGACAACTATAATATTATAATTGGTGCAATATATAGATCGCCTAGTCATAGTGAGTATGAGTTTTGTAATATATTTGAAGAAGCTGTGGAAGAATTATGTGATAATAACCTCAATAATTGTGATATTTTAATTACTGGAGACTTTAATATAGACTGGTTAAAAAATTCGACATATAAAAATAAAATTAATTGTACTCTTAATGATAACGGTCTTAAACAAGTAGTAAATGAAAGCACTCGTGTAAGAAAAACCTCTAGAACAATAATTTACTATGTAATAACAAATAACTACAATATATCAGTTAAAAATAGTTCAACAAACAAAATTGCTGATCACGAAATGATAACTATAGCGATTGGAAACATAAATAGCAGTAAAAAAGAGCAAGAGAAGAAGATGGAGATATTTAAATACAATAAACATATATTTAACACAGAATTATTCAATAACTTGAATTTTGATGACAATAAATGTATTGATGATTGTTTAAAATATCACTCTTGAGTGCCTTCGTAGACGAGCAGCTAGTGTACTAGACTGGTAGTCCGAAGGTCGCAGGTTCGACTCCTGCCGCAGACTCCGGGTGTGTCTCTGCAGATAAGCCAAGTAGCTTCGCAGTTTGTGTTTGTTAATTAATTAAAAAAAAAAATAACTAAACCCAATAAATATAGAAATCACCCAATAATAAACAGAAAACAACAAATAATATCTTTAAACAACTCTATCTCGAAAAAGAACATGATTTGCTAAGCCACGGGTGGAACTTCTTATTCACGGATGGCTCAAAAATAGATAATGGAATTACTTCATATGCCATAGTTGACGGCAAAGGTGAAACACTTCAGATAAAAACTATTTCGTCACTATCATCTATATTTACAGCAGAAGCGTTGGCTATATCTAACGCTATAAAACTATCTCTTAAGTCCAAAACTAAAAGTGCAATATGCACACACAGCTTGTCTGTCGTTAAATCAATAAACAATATAAAGCGGCGAGACTGGAATGTTATAAACGAAATTCGCGATCTTCGAACTACATACCCACACTGATTCTGATTCTATCTAAAATCAATGGGCCTTCACACAAGAGAACAACAACATCGTACTTTGTTGGCAAGAGAGACGAAAAGAATGGTTTTTTTGTTGGCACAATTTTTCAACCAGGCATAACTCCGCATTAACAAAACCAATACATATGTATGCATTTATGAAAAAACAGATTCGATTGTTTTTTTTTACGAAACGTATTTATTCATTCTTCGACCGTCGTGGTGTTAACATGAATTTAAAAGATGGTGGCTGGCTGGTCGCGCAAGCAACATGCATACATATAGTTCTTTTCTCAAGAGCTGAGTATACAAAATATTTTTATGAAACTTTTACAGAATATAAAAAGCGACAAGGCGAATAAATTCGTAATATAACCTTAAAAAAATTCAAATTTTGAGTTACTACGGTATTGCACCAAAGGCTCGATATACATACATGGATTAGTAAAAAATAGGTAGCAAATTTATTTTATTTTATTTGTTCTCTATTCTTGTGAAATCCTTTTGTATGATGGGTTTTTACACTTCTCGTTACCTGCGAAAAAACATGTATAGTACGATCGCGAAATGTAATCATTAAAAAGTAATTTAAAAAATTTTAGGTAAAAAATTAAATAGGTGCATACTTAAATATGTACTTATGTTTATATGAAATTATACACCTTTATTGCATTATTTACACGCGTCCATAAATCAAAAAATTTTTCCTAGTTTTATAAAAATCACATATGTTTCATACATATTTAATTCTTTAACCAAATATTTAACAAATTAACTTACTTTCTTTTTTACCGTTTTCAATAAACTATACTAAAAAAGCTCGAGTTTCAATTCAATACTTATTGATTTTTTATATAAATAATACACAATTGTATAGTTTTTTAAAATATACATAATTTATAGTTTCCCTTCATTACAAAAATATTCAGTAAATTCGGTTCCTACCCAATTGCGGTACACACTTCCATTACAGCAAAGATAATTTGGAATTTTATAAACGAATTATACGCTTCTTCATCGTCAAAGAGGTTGTACTCTTGCAGGAGGAACTGAATATTACCACCCCAGAATCATGAGACTCCCTCCATGGCTTAACCCAACAAGATCTGGACTTCTCTGCTTCCAAGAGTAAAGCTGCAGCTTCAAAATTGCAGGCACTTGAAATTGCTCCTAATATAAGTGCCAAATCCGCCTTATTTCTGTCAACTTTTAATAATTCACTACTACTTGATTATGCGCCGAAGCGTGCATAACGAAAACAATTGTTTTTATTATTTTATTATTAATAATCAAATAAATATAATACACCCAAAGCCATGTATGTATACGTATACATGTTATGCCAGATGAATTAGACTCGTGTGTGCTCAGAAGAACAAAATTGTGCCAGCTTAAAAATTGTTCTCGTGTGTGAAGGCCTAATAAAATTAACCAGAACAGCTGTTTGAAATGTTATTAACTTTCAGTTTTGGCCTTTTCACATTGTGTTGTTGTTTAGTACTGATATTTTAATTACAGGAAATATGGATTCTTTAAAGTTAAATGAAGATATTTGTCGTATTTGTCTGAAAGAAGATGTGAAATTAAGTTGGAACGATGAGGTTTTCGAGTTCTGTGGAATAAGCTATAAATATTGTTACTTTAAATACACTAAACTGGAAGAATGCGGTGAGAGAGTGCAGATGCTTAAGTTTAGATGTGACGAAATTTCCATACATACTACATATCTCGTTTTTTAGATTCGGATTGCTTTCCAACAAGCTTATGCGAAATGTGTGCAAATGAACTGAAAAATGCTCATCTGTTGTTCGAGAAAGCATTGGAATCATATAATATTCTCCACGTTGTTTTCAAAACTAAGCAACTCGAAGCTAAATATTCCAATATGGACATCTGTAACAGTCTCCCTCTAATGAAATGTGAAAGTCAGGTTTTTGATGAAGCCAACAGTCCAATAGATGATAAGACAATGATAGATATAGAGGAGGAAAGATGCGTTTCACCTGTGTGTGATGCGGAAAAAATAGCAGAAAACGAAATTGCAGCAAAGGATTCTGAGCAAATATTGAGCGATTACGTGGAACCTAGTCATTTTGTAGACATGAAAACCTTTGAGTCATCTATCGAAACGCCATTAGAACAGAGAATTAGTGAATTTCCTGATACTGATACCAAAAAGTCTCGCAATAAGAGAAAAAATTACATACAAATATCCGATAAACCATTAAAGAAAAAATTGAGTGAATCTAGTGGCAAAAAGCTCTTAAAATTGTCAACACTAAAGAATGCTAGCAGAAAAAAAGTATGCAAAACATTAGTTAAGATCTCACTGGAAGAGCAACACAATGATAGCAGCACTACTGAAATACTTAAATCATCAACAACTGAGAAGGATGGTAATATTAAAGTATCATTGCCCCAAGTCTCATCGCTAAAAGAACATGACGAGCGTTCCAATACCGAACCAACGATACTAGCAATTACAGAGAAGGGCGGTAAAAAGAAGGGTGGTAGAAGATATTTATGCAAAACATTGATCTCATCGGAGCAACAACATAAAAATAAATGCGGTACGGAAATACTAAAATTATTAACTATTGAAGAGAGTGGTGATAGAAAAGTATGTGAATCTTTGTCCAAGATCTCATCGGAGCAACAACATATCGAGGGCTGCAGTGCCGAAATACCAAAACTTTCAACTAGTGGGAAGACTGGTAATATGAAAGTATGCGAATTATCGCCAGAAATCTCATCGTTACAAAAATATAAAAACGAGTGTTTTAATACCGAAATACCAAAACCATCAACTAGTGAGAAGACCAATAGTATAAAAGTAAGTGAATCACTACCAGAAATCTCGTTATCGTTAAAAGAACATAACAACGAGTGTTCTAATATCGAAACACCAAAATCGTCAGCTACTAAAGATACCATTTCGCCACTGGAGCAAGCCCTTAGCGAAAGTTGTGAGGCAAAATCAGTAGTATCAGCTAAATATAAGAAGTCAAGAGAAAAGTATCTCTTAATGTGCCAATATTGTTGTAAGTAGATATTTGCCATTACTCTCATAGATTTCCATATTTCTTCTAAAATGTATAGAATTAAAATTTTTTGCTTAACGTCATTATACGATTTTACATAAATATTTTTTATTTAAGCTTTAAAGGTTGAAGGAGCCCGTAAGCTTGAAAAACATGAAGCTACGCACAATGAAAACAGACAGCGGACTGAAACTTGTCCAAAATGTGGAGTGAAACTATACACAAAATTGACCTTAACTGAACATATGAAAATCCATGATGAGAATCGACAAAAAAAGCACAAATGTGAATTTTGCGGAAACGCTTTCTTTAATCGAGGGTCGTTGAACGTTCACAGGCGGATACATCTTGGTCTAATGGTAAAGTGTCAGATATGCTCGAAAGAATTTTTTCGGCAAGTCGATTTGGACAAGCATTTGCTAAAACATTCCGTATCTCCTCTGCAAAGAAATATTGGAAAGGTACACTTCTCTATCATGATTATTAAAAGATATTTATTAATAACAATTTTGATGCCAGAAAAAATACGCAGTGCAATGTCAATATTGTAATAAATCTATTGTGACGGTTAAATATAAAGAACACATAGCAGCCCATCTAGATCAGCCGCAAATGAAATGTAAAATTTGCGATAAAAAATTCTTTTCCAGGCCAAAGTAACATTTATTTTTTTAAATATCGTCAAATATCTAATTTTTCGATGATTTTTTGTAGTTGCACTAATCATTTACGACGGTTGCATCTTAAAAACTCAAGTGAATATGAAGATTGCATTCATTACTACGTTGACCGGAAATCACGTGTTTCCATTTTAATGATGAAACAACAATTGAGTGCGCAACCCCTTGCAGAATAAAATCATAATTTGTGCAAACAGCATAAAAATATCTTTTAAGAAATTTCAGATAAGAAGTTAGTATTTAAGATTTAAATGTATGAATGTACATTATGGTGTTTATGTACCTTATTCAATATGTTTTATAGCTTTCTTTAATAAAGCCGGAATTTCTGCATTAAAATTAGGGTGAAAACATAATTTTTGAAATCAAAAAGAATAGCGCATTATTATGTAGCTAACACCACTTTGTTTTGAAATGTTGTTTGTTTTAATTGGTTTTATACAAAAACTAATATACTTACATATACAGCCCTGTCACAGAAATCAATTTCGATCGAAAGTGCAATTGATTCCGTATTTTGCTTCTCCAGAAAACAAAAAACGAAATTGTTTTTCGGAATGAAACCACTTTTAATTTCATGATCGAATTTGCATTTTTTGTATCTGATAGTACAAAAACAAATTTAAAACTTTCTTGATTGAATAAATAAAATAATAAAATACGGAATCAATGCCACTTTCGATCGAAATTGATTTCTGTGATAGACCTGATAGTTATGTGCATGTACATATGTATATGATTTCAGATACCTGAATAAGAAAACATCCCGCAGACAAAAATGCTGCAAAGATACCTTCCTACATATGTAGGTATGTTATATTGCTTTATAAAATTAATAGAATTTTCGTTCTGATGATACATTTTTGCCTTTTTAAAAAAAGGAAATGAATATATATTTATGTAAATATATGGAAAATAAATATTTTATGCAACAAACTTAGATTTTTGTGTAATAATGGTTTTAAAAGTTCAAAAACTGAATTTAAAAATACCTGTAAATAAATGGCAGTTTAAGATGATTAAATACCACAGAACATTGTCTAAATTGTTAAATACCTATCATGTTCGGCGCGACCGTTAAAAAATAGCTAGCCAGCAAAAATTAAGCGGAGGAGGATTAGCCGCCGCCGAATGAACATGTTTGTTAAGAAAATAATTAGCGACGGCCATTATTCGTCCCGAAACCTAGCGGCTTCGAGTATTATTTGTCTACTTAGCGATTATTTTTAGAGAAAATATGGATTCTTTAAAATTATATGAAAATGTTTGTCGTATTTGTCTGAACCAAAATGTAAAATTAGGCTGGAATGATGAAATTTTCGAGTTCTGTGGAATAAGCTATAAAGATTGTTACTTTAAATACACAAAACTGGAAGAGTGTGGTAAGTGCATTCGGGTCCCATTGAAGTTACGTTCATTCAGTCCTTCATGTATACGTACTTACATGTAAGTACATAAGTACATACATACATATGTATGTATGTATGTACTCTACGCTGTTTTGTTTTCTAGATTCAGATTGCTATCCAACATACTTATGCGAAATTTGTGCAAATGGATTGAAAAATGCTCACATATTATTCGAAAAATCGGTAGAATCATTTAATATTCTTCAGAATGTTTTCAAAAACAATCAAAATGAATATTCCGAAAAGGGCGGTTGTGACAGTCTGCACGTAGTTAAATGTGACATTGAGATGCTTGATGAGGCTAATAGTGGTATGATAATCGAAGATGAGCTAATAGATGCCAGTACTCTGATAGAAATAGTGGATGAAAGATACGTGTCACCTGTGTGTGATACGGAGAAAATAGTAGAAATCGAAAATGCGGTTATTGATTCAGAGCAATTATTGCACAATGATGTGGAACCTAGATATTTTATAGACATTAAAAGGCTTGAATCTATTGAAACGCCATTAGAACTGCGAGTTAGTGAATTTCCAGATGATGATACAAAAAAGACAAATAAGAAAAGAAAAAAACATACACCATTATCTGACACATCAATGGAACAACAATTAACCAAACCTAGTGACATAAAATTGTCAAAATTATCAATTACAAAGAAAACTAGTAATAGAAAAGTATGTCAATCATTCACCGAAATCTCATCCCTACAAGAATATAATACCGAGTGTTCTATTACCGAAGTATCAAATTCATCAGCTACTGAGAAAAGTTCTGATAATATAGATACCATTGCATCATTGGAGAAAAGTGTTACTGAAACTTTTAAGACAAAACCAGTTAGATCAACGAAGAAGTCAAGAGAAAAGTATCTTTTATTGTGTCAATATTGCTGTAAGTATATTATATGTTACTGTGACTGATTAGTTAAGGTACAAATATATTACTATATACCCCTTGAGAGCTATAGAACTAAAATTAATTCGCTTAACTGTGCGAATGATTAATATGTCATTACACACTACATGTTTCATAAATGTATTGCATTTTGTAGATTTAGATGTTTATATGCAGACGTTTCATTGGTCGCTAAACCAAATCGTCAGGGAACTTTAAGCAGTTTGAAATCATTCAGCCTCATATCTTTATATCAAACAAACCAAATACAATAGCAGAATTCTCTATCGTATATTATTATTACAAAATACATAATCACAGTAGGCTTGGAATGCTTTTATACAAACAGCACGATAAACAAATATACTCCACATAAGTCGATTTTATTTTTATGTAAAAATGTATACAATTAAACGGCCTTTTAGTGTTAATGATTGTATTTAAGAGGCAAATCGAAAAATAAAATCTTTATTTTATATACTTAACGTTAAAGTATATTTATTATTTGATATGTTTTCATTAAAGATATGAGTTTGAGTGATTTCAAACTGCTTAAAATTCACTGACGATTTGTTTTAGCGACCGATGAAATGTCGACATATGAACAGCTAAAGCCACAACATATACATACAATACATTTTTGAAACTGTAATTGTTAAAACGACTAGTTGAGGAAAATATCCCAACATAATAAATTACAATATAAGTATTCTTCATAAATATTTTGATTTAAGCCTTACAGGTTTTAGGAGCCGGCAATCTTGCAAGACATGAAGCTACGCACAGTGAAAATAGACAGCGGACTGAAATTTGTCCGAAATGCGGAATAAAACTATACACAAAATTATCATTAAATCAACATATGAAAATCCATGATGAGAATCGACAAAAAACGCATAAATGTGAATTTTGCGGAAATGCTTTCTTTGATCGAGGTTCGCTGAATGTTCACAGGCGGAAACATCTTGGTCTAATGGTAAAGTGTCAGTTATGCTCGAAAGAATTTCTTCGACAGGTTGATTTGGACAAACATTTGCTAACACATTCTGCATCTCCTCTGCAAAAAAATGTTGGAAAGGTAGATTTCTCTGTCATGATTATTAAAAGACATTTGCTAATAACAATTTTGATTGTAGAAAAAATACGCAGTGCAATGTCAATATTGTAATAAATCTATTGTGACGATCAAATATAAAGAACACATAGCTGCCCATCTAGATCAACCTCAAGTGAAATGTAAAATTTGCGATAAAAATTTCTTTTCCAGAAGAAGGTATTATTTTTAAATTTCGCAAATATATAGATTTTCGATGTTTTTTTTTTTTGCAGTGTCACTAAGCATTTGCACCGGTTCCATCAAAAAAAGTCAAATGAATATGAAGATTGCATTCATTACTATGTTGAACGGAAATCACGTGTTTCCATTTTGATGATGAAACAACAGTTGAATGCTCATCCCCTACCCGAATGAAATTATACTTTATGCAATTACAATAGAAATATCTTTTAAGCGAATTCCGATGAAGTTATACATACGCATAAGATTTAAATATATGTATGTGTGGAGATCAATTTATGCATGTACCTTATTTAATTTGCAGCATTGTGCAGTAATAGCCTTTACGAAGATGTTAACATTCTCCTACAAGAGATATACAGGGCTAAAGATATGCATCCTTAAAAGATGTTCCTACCGCATATTGTTTCATCCATAATTTTAATGTCATCACATTCGATATAAAATTTTTGTTTAACTGTTTTTTATAAATTGAAAATTTATATAAAATAATTTTAAAAATTTTTTAATATCGAATGTCATTATTATGAAAAAATTAAATACAGATATATGAACAATAAACAAATTATGTATAGGGCGTTGAAAATTTGTATAAGATTTGAATTTTGATATGTAACTGGCAATGTTGTTTTAACAGACACATAAATACATATGTATGTTATGTAGCGATATATTTAATTATCGCTCCGTTAAAGCAACTGTCATATTTCAAAATCAAAATCTTGCGACTCCTTTTATTTGTAAAATGGTGTTACGAGGTTTATAGGCATATACATACGTAAGTAAGACAAGAGTAAACAATAATTATTTTGGAGAATATCTCGGATAAAAAATTACGAGTTTATGTAAAACGAAGATAAAATTCGGTGAAAATCACAATTTAAGTTTTTTATTGTTGTTTTCAATCCCAACTAACCAAATGGATATTCTCCTCGCATTTAGACAGAAAGTTTCCTATGCAAAGTCTATAGTTTCGCCTTGATATAAACAAACTTTGACAACGAATTTGCCTTGGAAAGAAGCTTAAATTAAAAGCAGCAAAAATAGTTACCTGTGCTGCCAAGAATACCTGGTATGAATTTACTTTGGATGTTTTAGTATGGCAACGGCTAACAGCCAGAAAAAGCGGTGACTAAATAGTTACGAAAATAGCACAGACTATATTATATTTGTGGAAAATAGTTGGCGGCGGATGTTGAGCCTAGCGGCTTCGTGCATTGTTTACGATTTTAATTGCAGAAAATATGGATTCTTTAAAATTATATGAACATAAGCCAGTCAGGTAGAGATTCTTCGCAGAATCTAGACAGACTGGTGGATGAGGTGAGCGACAAAATCGCGAGCCTAAATACTGGAAAAAAGCGGCTCTCTGGGGCTCAAAGGCGAAAACTTGTCAAGAAGAACCAGGCAGCAGCTAAAAATACGCAAGATGCCCTAAAGGAAGCATCGGAGACTCCCTCCACCTCGGTAGAGACTGGTAAGAGGATCCGATCTCCAGAAGAGCAGAACATTGCGGAGCCGAAGCATAAGAAAAGGTGCTCCTCGTCGACCAGTAAGTCGCCAAAACCGGGCGTCTCCCTTCTTAAAGGAGTCTCTATGAAGAATCCTTCTAGTAAGGGGGTCAAAGGAGCAGCACTTACTGAGAAGGCGGGCACGTCGGTGAAATCTTCCGCGGAAGCAGAGAACGCCAAAAAGCGGAATCTCTTCACGCGTAAGAGGAAGCTAGACGTAACTAAGGAAAAAGAGCCGCCATCTTACGCTAAAGTAGCCAGGAGGCAATACAGGGACAATCTCCGCTACGCGGTCATTGACACCTCACGTCCGACTGGCAAAATACCAGAAAATCAACAGCAAGTGGTTGAGGATCTGGTAAATAACGCGATATTGGAATACGTTATGGCAACCGATAACGGATCTCCAATAAAAATAAATAGCTGCGAGTTTCAAAGGGGCGTGATGTTGCTAAGATTAGCATCGCAGACCTGCGCAGCTACCCTAAAGAAGCTGGTAGAAGGAATCCCTCCGCCATGGGAAGGCTGTAAGCTGGAACTGGTGGAAGGGAGAAATATACCAACTCTTACCAAGGCAACCTTCTACGTCAAAGGATGGGGATGCAAATTCACATCCGACCGTGTTTTGGAGGTTATTGGCAAACAAAACAAAGAACTGGCGGTAGAGAAATGGGAGGTGTTCCACAGAGAGGAGGACCAAAATGGAACTCTTTTTGTGGTGGGCATCGACCAAGGATCTATTTCCAGCCTTTCCAAATCTGAAGGGAAGGTGTTCTTTGTGTCGAAAGCCGTATATGTCAAAATAGGCAAGTCCTGTATCGGCAGCCAGGGGAAAACCACCCCCAGCAACGACAGGACAAGCACAGTACAGGCTGCAGCTAGCCAAAATCAGGCGGGTGTCTCGGAGGTCCAGACGGCCAAGGAGGAGTTGGAGCAAAATATCACCAACTCCCAAGAGGACCGCCTATTAGAAGGATGATGTGGGAGGTCATCCAAATTAACCTCCACCGGAGCGAGACGGCAACTCACGCTTTGATGGAGAAAATTAACAAAGGTAAGATTCATGTGGCATTAATATAAGAACCCTGGACGACAAAAAACAGGGTTAATGGATTAAGCCATGTAAACTACCAATTATTTTATGCTAAAACAGGGAATCGTCCGAGGACCTGTATTCTTAGTCACAAAAATTTATGCTTTCTTTTATCCACAGAGTTGTCAACAGCAGACGCAACAGTACTGAAGCAGGGAAATGGAAACATATGCCTAGCATCAGTATACTTGCCGTATGATGCACCGACACTACCACCAACGTCGGAATTACAACACTTGGTAGAAGATTGCAGAATAAAAGGTAGGAAAGTACTAATCGGATGCGATACTAATTTGCATCATATTGCATGGGGTAGTACTAACATTAATAAAAGGGGACAGGCTCTTTTAGAATTTCTAAATACTAACGATCTATTAACTGTTAATACTGGTAATACGCCTACCTTTATTAATAGAATTAGAGCGGAGGTATTGGATGTAACCATATGTTCTGAAAACGTAATCGATGAAATTGCTGAATGGAGGGTTCTGAACGAGCACTCATTCTCAGATCATCGTTATATTATGTTTAAAATTGCAAGGCAACCGCCAGAACCTATAACCTTTCGAAACAGGGCTAAAACTGATTGGGCAAAATTCGAAAGGTCACTTGATTCTCATTTAGGGCAGGTTTCTTTCAATCGCCTAGAAAGAGAGGACATAGACGGTAAAGTCAAAATCATTACGGACGCTTTAGTTGAGTCGTTTGAAGAGAGTTGCCCACTTCGGGAAAGAAAATCCCCATACGAAAAACCCTGGATGACAGGGGAGATTCGGGCAATGGGGAGGGAAGTCCGCCGACTCTATAATAGAGCGAAACGTAAAAGATTACCTGTATATTGGGAGGATTATCGTGATAAACTCCGAAATTACAACAAGAGAATAAGAACTGCTAAACGTACATCCTGGAGGCTTTTCTGCGAACAGGTGGACAGTGTAAGCGATGTTTCTAAAATTAAAAAATTTTTGTCAAAAGCCCACATCCAGGCTGAATCATTAGTGGATGAATCGGGCAGGGCAATTGAAAATGTGGAGGAAACCATTAAACTCCTCATGGATACACATTTTCCATGCAGCCCGGCCGAACTTTCGGCTAGGCTGGACGATGGGAGAAGTGGTGAACATGAGGTGCCTATTATCAGCGATAGGATGGTTATGGAAGCGATAAAAAGCTTTTCTCCATTTAAGGCTGCGGGTCCGGATGGTATCTTTCCGGCGCTCCTGCAGAAAGGGATGAATTTAGTTTCGTCACATCTTGCAGGAATTTATAATGCATGCCTAACACACGCATATATTCCAGTAGGCTGGCAGGAAGCGAGGGTAGTGTTTATCCCCAAACCTGGCAAGCCAAATTATTCTTCACCAAAGGCTTATAGGCCAATAAGCCTAACTTCCTTCTTGCTGAAAACCATGGAGAGGATAATTGACGACATGGTTAAGGGCAGGATCGCAGGCCATATGCTGAGGTTCAGGCAACACGCATATGTCAAAGGTAGATCAGTGGACACTGCATTGCATAATGTGGTGTACTTTATAGAAAGGTCACTTAGTGAGAAGATGTACACACTCGCGGTTTGCATTGATATTGAGGGGGCTTTCAACAACGTGCATACCGACACACTTATCCATTCTCTGGACCAATTTAATGTCAACCGGGCGATACGCGACTGGATTGGCAATATGCTAAGGAACAGATGGATTAATTGTGAGGCGCACAATGTAAGTATAAGAAAAAGGGTACAATGTGGAACTCCACAAGGGGGGATTTTATCACCCCTTCTCTGGACCACAACAATACATACCCTTATTAGGACTCTGACCGATGAGGGATTCGAGACAGTCTGCTACGCAGATGACGTCATGATACTTCTGAAGGGAAGGGATCCAAATCATTTGTGCAGGAAGGCCGAGGAGGCATTAACCCTGGCACACAACTGGGCTCAACCAAGAGGGTTGAACGTTAACCCAGAAAAAACTGAAATTGGCCTATTTACAAGAAAGACGAAGATAGCTCCATATGATGAGCCGCGCTTTCTTGAAAGGACAATAAATATTTCCGACAGGGTGAAATATCTAGGAGTCATTCTCGATCGGAAATTAAAATGGAAAGACCACATAAACGAAAGAGTCAAAAAGGCTCATATATGTTGGTCAATCTGTAAACGGGCCATAGGCACGAGATGGGGGCTGAATCCAGAGATGACACACTGGCTTTATAGTAGCGTTATCAGGCCGATTATGACCTATGCCTCTATAGTGTGGTGGACATCGATGGAATATAAATGCAACATCAAAACAATACAGAAAGTTCAGAGAACCTGCTGTCTTGGTATAAGTGGGGCCTTCCGAACGACATCAACAGGTGCGATGGAAACAATATTATCTATCCAGCCAATCGATATTCGTATAAAATACGAGGCGGCTCTAGCAGCAAAACGACTAAAGGTGATGGGTGAGTGGATCGATCAGGAACACGAAGCGTATCATCAACGAATCTTTACGGCCATAGGAGAGTCCATACCGGAAAGTGTCGCAAATGACCGCATACCGGAGACTAGACTAGAGGCCAACTGCCGAACATTGATTCCCGACATCCATTCCTGGTTGACCGACCCTTGGAACCAGATCCCCATGGGGCTTCATTGCTACACGGATGGATCAAGGTCGAGAGGGAAAACGGGACTTGGTGTTTATATAGAAAACACCACGGAACTGTTTTTCCGCCTGCCGGACTATTGCACAGTTTTGCAGGCGGAAGTTCGGGCGATAACGGAGTGTATCAGGGAACTCAATGTAATGAGGAGGTCAGGACTTGTGAATATATTCACAGATAGTCAGATGGCCATCAGAGCAATCTCAGAGGAACGCACTAAATCACGTACAGTTTGGGATTGCAAAAACGCCATTAACAGTTACTCGACACATGGTGAACTGCGCATCATATGGGTGCCGGGGCACGCGGGGATAACTGGAAATGAGAGGGCAAACTCACTTGCTTCTAGGGCAATAGAGTTAGGTAATATAAGCTTGGAATGCGCGAAACCTTTCGATGCAGTTAAATCAGAGCTAAAGACTTGGGCACAAAGGGCCCATTCAACTCTCTGGAATAACGGAACCATGGGAATCAATACAAAAATTCTATGGGGAGATCCAGACGAGAGAAGAACGAGGGAGCTGCTAAGACTCAGCAAGCTCGAACTAAGTAGAATAATGGGAGTGGTCACAGGGCACTCTCAACTACTGGCACATCTTAAACGCTTGGGAATAGCGGGAGGAGATGAATGTAGAGCATGTGGGGAGGAGAGCGAAACATTGGAACACTATTTGTGCCAATGCCCCGCCTTCTCACAAATAAGGTCCAGATATCTTGGGAGTGACATCTTACCGGACATAAGCCGATTACGGGGAATATGCTGGAGGAAATTAAGGAACTTTGTGAGTGACACGGAGTTTCTCTAGACCTTTGGTTCAATATCTTATGGTTAACTCAAGGTTAACTCAAGGGAGCGCACAACAAGCCTTCACTGGCTTAGGTGTATGTCGTAATGACATGGGCTGTCATACCCCTCCAATCAACCTAACCTAACCTAACCTAACCTAAAATTATATGAAAATGTTTGTCGTATTTGTCTAAACCAAAATGTAAAATTAAGCTGGAATGATGAAATTTTCGAGCTCTGTGGAATAAGCTATAAAGATTCTTACTTTAAGTACACAAAATTGGAAGAACGTGGTAAGAGAGTACAGATGGTTGAATTCAGGCCAGTAACTAATGTACTCTATTAGTAGTCGAAGCGTTTCAGGTTCGATTTCTGCCGAAGACTGGATGTTTCTGTAGAAAAGCTTTGTGTTTATTAATATAAAGGTACATATGTATGTACATATGAAAAAATGTATTGTTTGTTGTGGCTTTAGCTCTTCATACGCCGACATTTCATTGGTTGCTAAAACCAAATCGTCAGTGAAGTTTAAGCAGTTTGAAAACGATTAGTTGGGGAGAATATCTCAAATAATATATTTCAATATTAAGTACATACATATGTATGTATAAAAAAAATACGTACTTATACAAATAATGTGTCTGCTTTTTTAGATTCGGATTGTTATCCAACAAACTTATGCGGAATGTGTGCAAATGCGCTGAAAAATGCTCATACGTTATTCGAAAAAGCGTTGGAATCCTTTAATACTTTTCAGATGATTTTCAAAACTAAGCAACTTCAAAATGAATACGCTAAAAGGGACAGCTGTGACAGTCTGGTTGTAGAGAAAAGTGATTTTCAGATCCTTGATGAAACTAGTAGTAATATGATAATGGATGATGAGCTAATAGATGATAATACGCTGATAGAAAGAGTGGACGAAACATACGTATCATCTGAGTTTGATACGATACAAATAACAGAAAACGAAGATTCAGTATATGACTTTGAGCAATTATTAATGAGATATTTTACAGATATAAGTCGTTGTGATTCATCTATCGAAACAATATTAGAACCACAAACTACCGAATTTCGACATGGTGATACTGAGGTGACAAGTAATGAAAGGAAAAAACACGCATTATTGTCCGACACATCATGGGAACAACAATTAAGCGAACCTAGTGGCAAGAAATTTCCAAAATTATCGACTACAAAGAAGACTTCTAATAGAAGTCAAGAGAAAAGTATATTTTAATGTGCCAATATTGTTGTAAGTATAGTTTTGTTACTATAATCGATTAGTTAGGATAAAAAT
The DNA here is from genome assembly GCA_963681545.1 of Germaria angustata. Lineage (NCBI taxonomy): Eukaryota > Metazoa > Arthropoda > Insecta > Diptera > Tachinidae > Germaria > Germaria angustata. The sequence continues at coordinate 10,247,195 of OY813001.1, read as the reverse complement.
TATCTGAAATTGGTTTTTCCGAAAAAAAAATCGGCTTATTAATATCTGAGCTTTGGCTGAGAAATTGATTGGCACTATTGTTCCTGCAGATTGCACTATTTCTTTGGCAATGTATAGAACAAAAAGCTTTTCGTGAGAGCGATTAGTAAGTCATTACAAGATTTTTCATAAATATTTGATTTAAGCTTTGAAGGTTTTGGGAGCCGGCAATCTAGCAAAACATGAAACTACGCACAGTGAAAATAGACAGCGGACTGAAACTTGTCCTAAATGCGGAGTAAAACTATACACAAAATTATCTTTAAATCAACATATGAAAATCCATGAGAATCGGCAAAAGAATCACAAATGTGAATTCTGCGAGAAAGCTTTTTTTAACAAAGGAGCGCTAAATGTCCACAGGCGGAAACATCTTGGTCTAATTGTAAAGTGCCAGATATGCTCGAAAGAATTTCTTCGTCAATATGATTTGGACAGACATTTACATCTACATTCTGCATCTTCTCTTCAAACAAATATTCCAATGGTATATTTCTCTATCATGATTACTAAGACATTTATTAATAACAATTTTGATCGTAGAAAAAATATACAGTACAATGTAAATATTGTAATAAATCTGTTATTACAATCAAATATAAAGAACACATAGCAACCCACCTAGATCAACCTCAAGTGAAATGTAAAATTTGTGATAAAAATTTCTTTTCTAGAAAAAGGTAATATTTATTATTTTAACATCTAACTTTCTAACAATGCTATTTTGTAGTTGTACTAAGCATTTGTGGCGGTTCCATCATAAAAACTCAAGTGATTATGAAGATTGCATTCATTACTGCGTTCACCGGAAATCACGTGTTTCCATTCTAATGATGAAACAACAACTGAATGCGCAAGCCCTTATAGAATGAAATCATAATTTACGCAGATACCATAAAAATATTTTTAAGCAATATCCGTTAAAAAGTTAATATGTATGTACATAACACTTAAATATATTATGTACATCAAGTTAACATGTGTCTTATTTAATATTGTTTATTAAATTCATTATTAGAGATTTCCCAAAATAATTATTTAAAAAATTTATTGTTTTATGTTGGCTTATCTGAGTATATGCCTGCATTTCATTTGCGCACAATCAACCAAATCAACAAACAATACTTTTTTAATATTTTGTTGCAACTTTGTGCAATAATAATAACCCTTTTACATTGACCAACAACTGTCATCTATTTGCAAAGATGTTAACATCATTACAAAAACGACATTCAAAATGGACTCAAGATTCAAAATCGTGTTCTGGCACCCAGAAAAGCTACGTGTTTGAATGATTCGACATTTCGTCCAAAGACGCCCGCCATTCTCGTACAAGCCCGGATGTCATTTAGACACTTGAAAGCTTATGTACTGCAGCCTTGTCAATATAAATTCGAATACTTTGAGCAAATGTTCTGTAATACCTTAGAGTTGGCTGTTCACTTACTGCACTGGTCCGGGAGTATAATTTTTATCTTTGTTTGCAAACGGGAAATATATGTATAGGTCTGCCACGAATTTTTTTTAGGCAAGGCACTGACGCATGAAAGGTATACTTTCTTATGCTCTTCAACTAAAAATATTGATGCTACTATAATGAATGTCATTTAATTTTCAATATTTTTTGTTTTTATGTTCTAACGCGATTTTCAATTTATGGTTAACAAATGAAAAAATGGCATACGCAATCGATTGAAATTTATCACTTCTAATTCGCGTTTGCGATTGATTTAAATTTTTATATCGATTGATTATCATCACATAACGTCTAAAATTTTGTTATTTTACTCAACATAAAGACTTACTCACATTAGGGCCGAGATTTATGGTGAGAAATGCACACTAAATTTTTGGAATCACAAACGAATTGTTTTATTTTATTAAGGCAATTAAAAAAAAAAAAAAAAAAAAAAAAAAAAACAATACAAAATTCATTCATAATTTAATTTGTTCAAGATTAATAATTATCTTTTCAAATCTGTGTACCGAGAACAAGTAAGAACAATTATTTTTTTTAATTTTACAGTATATTTCACGCAATATTTTAAAGCTTAACACTAAAAGCAAGTTATAAATATAATCTACATAAATTCATTTGAAATATAAGATGCGTTCGTAAATGTAGTACTGCTCTGCAACAGTGAATTAAAATGTTCTCAACTGCAACATCGAAGTAGATAATGTCCAAAAATATGTTAAATACTGGTCATATAAAATGGCCACATAATAAAAGAGCATAATTTTATTTGTGTCACACTTCTGAAATCCATATTTGTTATACTTAGTTGTATAACTGTGGTTGCTTCGCTAAAATATATGGAGGAGATAAACTGGGCGTATGTTTAAGTGTTACGAATTACTATGAATGATTCCATGTAGATGTCTGGTAGATACTTATATATCGATAGGTTATAAAAATTACATATAAGTAATTAATCTATTTGTTGATGTCCATCAACTTCTTCCTCCTTTATAATCTGAACATATGTGAAGTTCTTACGCGTTTTCAAAATTTTAGCATTTGTCAAACTCTCAATCTGCGATAAATCAGCTTCATTTCCTTCAGCGAAATGCACCTTTTCAAGATGTATTTTGTACCTGCCGCATAAGAAATAAAAAATTAAATCTTGATTTTCATCCTCATTATTTTAAAGAATAAAAAAAGGGAATTTGTTTTAACGAATTTGTTCAGACGAAAAAATAATTGAAGAAAAATCGCTAAAGATATCATGTAGTTTTTAATAAAATATGCATTAAATATACCGACTCGTCATTACATTAGTCAGGTCTATCTATAACATTTTTTTATAAACTTAATTTATTCTTTAAGCTTAAGGTCTCTTTTTAATTTTTTAATCGATATTTCGATAATCATCCGATGCCATCTTCAGAATATTATATAATATTATATTAAAAAATTAAAAGAGACCTTAACCTTGCAAAATAAATTAATTTTATAAATTAAAATAAAACGGTCTTAAAACTAGAACATTTATTTTTTTAATGTTTATTGTACTATTTTATTGTACACTAAGTGTATCAGTGGAATGTACTAGAATATTATAAAAGTTGATAAAACTTTTGCTTACATGTTCTAAAGTTCACGCGTTTTGCTATACGTATCACATAAAACTGATGTTTATTGAAATCGACATTGCGAAAGTAATCAGTAGACACAGAAAATGGACAAAATCAAGACAATTTCTTTAATAACACATTTTTAATTGAAATTCTTTAGTTCTTATTCAAATAAAAATAAAACGTATCAAATTTAGATTGTGCACCATTTTAATCAAATTAAATTACTTCACTGTAGTATCACTTTCGAGTTGATATCGCTAAAAAGTGTTTGTTGTTTATTAAAAAAATGGAAACAAACACTAACATTAATTAAATATTTGCTTTTAATGAAAAGAGTACCAAAAACCGAGAGGAAAAATATGAAAAGAGCAAAGCATAATTTTTATTGAAATCTACACATTTGGTGTTTTTCTATAAACCACATTAATCCATATTGTTTTAATAATTTCAAATCCGAGTAAAAAAACCGGTCGAAATAAATTGGAATGTATTATCATTCTAATAAATAATCGAAGAAGCGCAGTATTTGTAATTAGAATCTTTTTTATTGGTTATAATGAAATTACATTCACTTTTTTACACATAAGTTACAAAAAATATCTGTTAAAAAACCAATATATCTGTTTAAACGACTAATATCTTAAAAAATCCGTATAGTTATTAATATTTTTTTATTACCAACGTCTAATTTATTGACATTTTCAACGAATTTAACTTCGAACGTACTTATAAAATTTGTCTATTTTTCGTTTTTGGATATATGTGTTTCGATGTCAAAAACGAGTCGATTTAGAGAACATGGCTGATAATTATTTTGAAAATGTAGTTATACTCCATAAAAAGTTCAATAAGTTCATTTTTTTCGTATACTTTGTTCACCGACAACAACCGATTGAAAAATATACTTTGTTACTTACTTTTGTCGTGAAGGATAGGCTTTTTCGCAGAACTCACAGGCATATGGCATTTCGCCATGTGTGTAGGAATGTTCATTTAAAGCCTTTGTAGATCCAAACAATTTACCACACTCGTTACATTGCAATTTAATGCCCTCATGTTGCCACATATGAGTTTTTAAGTGCCCCTTTATTGTGAATTCTTTTTCACAAATTGTACACTTGAAGGGATGTTCACGTTTGTGAAATCGCATATGTATTTTTAGTTCGCAATTGCGTGTAAATTGTTTTCCGCATACATTACACTCTATGGTATTTCCTTCATGTAGACGTTTATGGTTGTTAAGCGCAGATTTTGAAACATATTTCTATAGCATAAGAAAGATACCAGTACATACTTTTTTATTTACGTCTTAATTTTTACCTTATTGCAATAACTGCACTTGTAGGTTTCCCGATCGCCAAGATGAACGGCCATATGCTGCGATAGATAGCGTGCTGAAGAATATTCTTTATCGCATGTTTTACATTTATACACTCCCTTATCCTTTTCTCGTCTATGAAATCTCAGATGTACACTTAATTCATAACTGCCTTTAAATTGTTTCCCACATTCATTACAATTCAATGCTTCTCCTTGATGAATACGTTTATGACTAGTTAAGGCAGTTTTAGAAACATATTCCTTTAAAATTTTTAACATTAACTATAATTTTGTTTAACTTTACAGCTATGGACACAGAAATTTAATTACATTGAATTGCGTGAATAATTCGAGGCAGCTATTTTCCATAAATGTGTATATTTAAGTTAAAAAATACTTGCAAAGAAAAAAATTTGTGTATATACCCAGTAAAAAATATATGGATTAATCCATAATCGAGCAATAAAGGAGTAATGACTTGGTCATCCATTTGGAGTAACAAGCGAGCTATCGAAACTTTTTGTTTGTTTTGTTGTTTATGCCTCGCTAAATACTCCAAATGGATCAATGAGGGATGTATCAGTTCGTTTTTGGTTTTTTTTCTTTGACATAACTGTTAATTGTTGACGTTTTCGTTTTGTTTTTCAATTTAGTCAGTTTAGTTTTAAAAAGTGAAAGATTTAAAAAAGCGAAAGCTACGGGTATAGTAACAAATTGTTAAAAATGTGTCAAAATTTATTAATTATTTGTTTTCTATTTTAATATATTTTAGATTTCGTACATTAAATTGAGGTTTGACAAAATCAAAATTGAAAAGCACTACGCAAAATGATCAAAATAAATAACCAAATTTGTATTTTATATGAATGTTTACTCCCTTTATGCTTTTTTAGGAGACAAAAACGATTACTCCCTTTATGCTCTTTTAGGAGACAAAAACGATTACTCCCTCTGTCGTCATTTTCAAGATCAAAGGGAGTACTCCATAAGGAGCTTAAAAGGAGTACTCGTGTCTGCGGACATGTTGTGTTAAAAATCCGATGAGGTCCGGAGTTTTATGGAGTAATCCATTACTCGCAAAGGAGCGCTCCAAGATTACTCTTTGGATGATCCTATTTTTTACTGGGTATGTACTTATGTATGTATGTACATATATGCATGAATATATATATATTATATATATATATATATATATATATATATATATATATATATATATATATATATATATATATATATATATATATATATATATATATAATATATATATATATATATATATATATATATATATATATATATATATATATATATATATATATATATATATATATATATATATATATTTTATATATATATATATATATATATATATATATATATATATATATATATATATATATATATATATATATATATATATATATATATATATAATATATATATATATATATATATATATATATATATATATATATATATATATATATATATATATATATATATGTATATATATATATATATATATATATATATATATATATATATAAATATATATATATATTATATATATAAAGTTCAAATTAGTTGAAAAACATTTTAATACCTGGTTCACATCAAGTTTTATTGTTCAAACTTCAATGCATTCATCTGGTGAATAAAAGCTTGAGCAGGAAAGCTTGACATGTGTCAATCAGGTATAAGACGAACAAACGTTTTACCTGTTCTTACACATAAATTTTTCGTGCTAAATTTTCAAGCTGGGAGTTAACTAGAGTTAATATGTCTTCCAGCTGAATTAAAACTTGAGCAAGAAAACTTTACGTATGTGAACCATTTATTTGTTACAAAATTGTATTCCAAACTAACTAAAAATAAACTTAACTATTTTATGATACAAGGAATTTAATTCGCAAAACAATCGCACTTCATGGTTTATGATATACAAAAACGATTACAATTTCATTCGAGTAGTCAAATATGTGAAAACAACAATTTATTTTGAATAAAATAAATTATTTCCATAAATTATGGAGCGGAAAAATAACTTTTCCCATGCAATATGGCAAATTATTAAAGCTTTGTAGTATATACACCGCAGTTCCTGTTGTTTCTGCGTTCATTGCTGCATAAAGTCTTAGAACTAAACTAATTTTTTTAATAATTTTAATAACCTTAAGAACTAACATTTTATAATTTTTTTACCTTATCGCAATATTGACATTTATGTGTTTCCCGGCAATCTTGATGCTCAATCATATGTTGTGTTAAATAACGTTGCAAAGAAAATGATTCGCCACATATTTTGCAGCTGTAAGGTTTACTTCCTACATTCCTGCGTTTATGATAACTTAAATGCACTTTTAAAAGCCGCTCTGTGGTGTAGAAACGATCTGAAATGAACAAATTTATAATTAAAAGAAAATATAAAGAACTATTATAAAAATATGTAGTTGATTTTGTACATTCAAGTTAATTTCGATATTTTGGTAGAGAAATATTTTTTTTTTAATTTGTCTTGGTTCTAAATAAAAATACATTTATTATAATCACTAATGGTACTGAGGCAGGGCTCTACCACGTATTTCGGTTCGAAAGGTAAAACTTTTCGAAAGCAATTTCCAAATCGAAAAATATTTTACTTGACTATTTTATTATAATATTCGATTACAAAAGGTTACAATGTTCAATTTACTTATATATTTGGCCATGTTTAAAGAAGTACTGTTTTTTAAAGTATGAAATTTGTAATTTTTTTTTTTTGGTTTTTTGTTGTCCTTATCCATTACATACATTATTTTTATTTTCGAAATGTTCACACTATTGTCAATTTTTCCAATGTTACAATATTTCGCAAGAAATTTAGTCAAGCAAAATTACACTTATGTAAAAATTTACGAAAATACAGAAAGAATAGAAATATAGAAAAAAATACTATGTAAATCCTTACAAAAAGTGTGTTGAAATGTTTATATTTTTCTTTGCTTTGCCCGCATTTAACGCACCAACAAAAATATCAATATCTAACAAATTTGGACTTCGCTAAAATCCTAAATGTTAAAAAATACATTCTGTAGAGAGATATCAGATGTAATTTATTGATTATATATTTATTTATATTTTACCTTATTGTTGTAATTTAAAAATTTAATTATGAAATTTACTTACCGCAAATGTGACATTTATATTTCTTAGGTATAAATATATACGTATTTTTCGGTGAAGTTTCATTATCCTCTGGTAAATATTCGATTTCTTGCGATGATTCATTTGATTCCCATTCTGAAATTAAATACTGAAGTGTTAGATGTTGCGCCTACGAAACGATGAAGTAATTCGCGAAAATTTTTGAGGGAGCTTATAAATTTCTACTTTTCTTAAATGTATATAAAAAAAATATTGTGAACAAATGCGTGATCATTAGAGAACCCATTTATAGCAACACAAAGCAATATAATAAATAATATAAATTACATGTATATTTGCAGTAATGTAGATAAGTTGAAGGTTTTATATGTCGAATTAAGTTCGTGGAAGGGTATATTGATACCTATGTCTGAGTTACAATAATATGCTTTACTTACTGTTAATAAAGTGTAGGCTGAAAAAGTTGAAATTCTTCTTTTACTTCGATATTTAAAGCGTGAAATATTTCTCTTCAATATAGTTAAAAATTTCAGTCGAAAGCGAAATTCACTAATCATTATACATAAGGTTCAATAACTAAAAATCTTTTTGCAAAAGCTTTAAATCTAAAACAACAATCGTTATTGAAGCAGAACATTTTGTCATTGTAGTTGAAAATTAAAACTAAAATTAAGCTGTAGGTCACTATTATTTTCTTTTTAAAATTTGTTATTCTATTTTGAAAAGTTGCAGAGGTTGGAAATTAATAGTATTCAAACTAAATTGCTTACCGGTCTCGATAACATCATCCATTTTGACTACGTCATTGTCGTCGCGAGGTTCATCATCATACAAGAAATCTTTTGGCGATTCATTATAGTCATTTGAGATATCGGTGGAATTATTTGATAGCTCATTGGAATCACTTAAATGTCTCGACTTAACAATAAAGTCCTCGAAATCATTATCTTCCTAATAAACAATTCATATTACATATAAGAATTCAAGTACATATTGTCACCTAAAGTCCAAACTACCATAACTAACAAAAAGTTCAAAATGCGGTTTTTATTCATGATGAATAACGTTAATTATGATCAATCAAAATGATTTGATTATCGAATGTTAAGAGACTACTAAGAATTAAATTGTCAAAAATTGCAATAATTTTCGTTTATCCTGTAAAAAACTAATATGCACCAATGGCCTTTTAGATTTTAGGTGGCGATATGTAAGTTGGGATATTGTTTTATATTACAACAATAGTTACCATTACAGCACCGTCAAACTTTTCTATAGAAATTTCTGTGTGTACAATTGTCTCTGTATTGACATTTTTCTGACAGCAGCTTTCCTCCAAAATGGCTTGAGAATTTTTTGCCTTTTGGAGGAATTTATAAACCACCTGCAGTTCGGCTCCACATCCTACACATAAGTGCTGTGGTCCACCATCATTCTCCTCAATAGGCAAACTCGTACATAAATGTAAACACTGTAGATAATCCATTTTATTTGTGGTATCTTCATGAATTGTGTCATCGTTATCGCATTCGAATCGTGTTTGAAAACTGATGTAATCTTTTGAAGCGTTTAAGCAGATGCGACAAATTGGTGTAACACTTTCCATGATTAAATGTACTTAGAACAAATATAATGATAAACGATCAAAATCATTGCTTGTTAAAATTGATTCCGGGACGTCTGCTTGTAAATTATTAAAAAACCTACGCCATCACGTAAACCAAACGGCGCAACAAAACACTTCACAGAAATAATCGGCGTCTAGTAATAAAACATGTGGAATATAGGGTCTCACTTTAGCGGAGTTTAAACAAATTTGAAATAGTACTACAGCCACCTCAAAGCATATTTATACCAGGTAGTCTTGACAGCACAGGTTACTATTTTTTGCTGCTTGTATTTTAGCTTATTTCATTGTCAAAGTTTGTTTATATGTGGTTTTTGTCTTCTTCTTTATATATACCACGTTTATACCACAGAATATTATAGTTAGTTTATGGTTTATACGCACGTCTTATTTGCAAATAGAACTATTTGCAAATAACTAATTCACTGTTTATACGGGAAATTGCATACAGAACTTATATTATTATTAGTGATGCCATGTGACGAAAATATGATTGTTTGGTAAGTAAAACACAAAAAACGTTCATGAAGTGGCAACGTCTTACTTTTTATTTGCAAATAGTGTCGTTATTCACGACTTGTTAAGTGAGCTAATAAGTTACAATAAAAAAGTTATACGGCAACATTCTTCTTTTTTATTTGCAAATAAGACGTGCGTATAAACGTAGTAATAAAATTAGTTCTCGTGTTATCACGACAAATGAATATGCTTTGCGCTGTATTGTGAAAAATATTAATAAAATCAAATAAATAAATGTATTTATTTTGGGACGATTTTCCGTCATCCCACGTCAAATTTGGTTTGTAAACAGACCGGTTTCGGCTTTGTGCCATCTTCAGTGTTCTCTTGAATACTCTATTCAAGAGAACACTGAAGATGGCACAAAGCCGAAACCGGTCTGTTTACAAACCAAATTTGACGTGGGATGACGGAAAATCGTCCCAAATTCAATCAAACCCCGTCGGAAGAAAAACACAAAAATCAAATGTATTTATCAATATGCGTTCGTGTGGTCTATGAAAAAAAATATCCTCTGACGAAAATTTTATTTATTTTATTTAATTTTAATTTGTCTCATTTACGCACAATTGTTCTTTAATCGTCAAAATGTGCATGTTCATGGATTTGTCAAATGAACTGATTTTGACATCCAAATAAGTTAATTTTCAAAGCGAATTGGATGCGAGTCTACCTAGTATGAACATGCCTTGACAGCCACCTAGTATTTAATTCGCCTTGCATAGTAAAACATATACAACAAAACAAGGAAATGAATAATAATTAAAACAAATGGAAGAGTTTTGACAATGAGCAATTGTTATGAATTCACCTTGTTTTAGTCCAAGTATAAGTGAGTATAATAGATTTCATAAAAAGTGTTTTAATTAGCATATTCGATTTCTTTTCGCAAATGATATATTCGAAACGCGGTAAGTGTGAAAAATTAAAAAAAAAACAATTTGGATTTTTATTAAATTATTGTTATTTTTTGTATTATGTAATTTTGTCTAGTTTTAATTGTAATTACAGTGACCTCTCGGTAATGTGAACTTCCAATATAATGAACTATCCAGTAATGTGAACACCTATTTTTTTATATGGACGCTCTAAATAGTGAACAAAGTTTAATGGCTCTAAATAGTGAACAAAAATTTTTGCAATTTTTGTTTGTTTTCTATTTTTGGAAATCCCCCGATTGAATAAAAAACTGTAAACTATTGTACTTGCACACTTTGAGTTTTGTTGTGTTTCGTCACGCATAGAAACCTGTGTATTTACATTCCTGTGTATTTACAAAGATGTCTAAGAATAACAGAAAGTTTTTAACCATTAGTGAGAAATATGAAATTCTTCAACTTTTGGAAAAAGGATCAAGTATTACAGTGTTAAATATAATGTTGGGAAATATACCATTTGTTCGATGCACAATAAGAATAATAAAAATTATAAGTGTGTTAAAAATACGTATTATAGACCAGTGAAACGTAAACATACGTATTTCAGAGCTTCCAATGATGGATAAATCTCTATACAAGTGGTTTCTTAACATGAGAAGTAAAAACCTTCCAATAAGTGGATTGATGCTGAAAGAAAAAGCGAAACAGCTTCATTCTAATTTTAATAAAAATGAACACGACTTCAATGCCAGCTAATGGTGGCTCCAAAAATTTAATATAAAACGTGAACTTAAAATTTAAGAAATCGTTAAGTTTGCAATAAATTACATTTTATGTTAAAAATTCCAAGAGCTTCAATATTTTGTAACCAAAAAACAATATAACACCACAAATTTTTACAATCGAAAATGTGAACAAATTCGATAATGTGAACTACCTTGGTTTTTATTAGTTCACATTATCGCGAGTTCACTGTAATAGTAAATACACATACATACATATAAACATTCGTCTTAATTATTTTAAAACAGTCAGTTTATTAAAAAATATTTCTAATTTTCACATTTAAAATACCTGTGTGTACATCCATAGTATATTTCAAGTATGTATTGTTTATTTGTACTGTATATATATTTTAATTTTAATAGATTTTTGTTAAAACAGTCTTTTATGGCGTTTGTTTTTATTATTTTGTTAAATTTTTTATATAACATTTTTTGTATAAATCTTTTCTTAGCAGTATTAAGTTGGTATATTCAAGCTAATATATCGTCCCTTACATGCCCAACTATCGAATATGCAAATCATACTTTTTGGGAAAGATAAGTGTACCTTCAATTGTGAGCTAAGAATCAGTGTACCTTTCTCTAAAAGCGAAAGTTTTAACGTAGAATACGTTATACGGTAAGGTAGGGGTGTTGATCTGGAGCACAAAATTTCGAGAAAATGTTAGTCAACTTTCACCCACTTTTACTTATATATTAAAACATATTTTAGCAATTTTTATATGTTACTCAGTTTTGGTAATATGTTTTGTTTCGAATTACATTAAAAAAATTATATGTCTATATATAAAAGTTTTAATATATATAATTTTTATAATCAAGCGTTAGGTTTTTTTTTTATAATAATTTTATTCAATATTTCGACGCCTCTTTGGGCGTTTTCTTCAGGAAATTTTTTTATTAATATGACAATTGAAAAAATTTTTTTTAAAACTTATTTTACATACATACATAAATGAACAAATTGAAAAAATTTTTTATGAACCAATCAAAATTTAATAAAGTGAAAAAATTTTTTTAAAGAAAACAAAAAAAAAAACTAAACAAAATGTTTTTTTCCTCTGAAGAAATGAAAAATCCTTTATACTAATTATATTATAACAATAAAAAATATTTTACATTCCTATTAGTCAGTTTAATTTACGAATCAAATGCCTATAACATTGAGCAACATTATCTGTATCAGTTTTATAGTTTACTACCTTATTACTTGGAACATTAATAATGTTAAGCATCTCTAACATATAACGTCGTTTAAAATTCTTCTCTATAGCTAAGACTGACTCTTTGCTAAAGTCCGGATTATGACTAGAGTTACAACAATGTTTCGTTAATGCTGTCTTTTGTGAAGTTGAAACATTCCTATACTTTTGGTCTGACTTGTGTCCTGCCAACCTAGTCTTCAATTTATTCTTTGTTGTACCTATATATACTTTATCACATCTCTCATTATTCTTACCATCGCATGGAATCTTATAAACGACATTATATATGTCTAATTTTTCTACTTTATCTTTAGTCTTTGTGAATAATTTACCTACTGTATTATATATTTTATGAGCCATTTTATAGTTTCTGTTATCAAAAATATTTGACTTTTCTAATCTCTCGGACATCATTGGTACATAAGTTAACGATTTATAAATTTTTTGTTCCCGAATAATATCTGATCTTGTATTATTAATTGATTGATATATTGTATTATTAATTGATTGATAAGGTGGTGAATTGGAAAGCTATTATCAAGTAATATATTCCTAATTTTTTCTTTATTCTTCTTATGAAACTCAATATCACTTATCGATAAAATTCTCTCTATAAGATTCTTTGCCGTATTTATAATAATTTTCTTTGGATGTTTAGAAAAATAGTTAATAATTCTGCCAGATGATGTTGATTTTTGGTACCAATCTATTGATATAGTGCTTCCAAACAAAATTATTGGCTTTGCTGTGCTTTGTTTATTTATCGAGCAGCGTGTAAATGTGTGTGTGTACATTTCGTTTTGTTGGATCGGTCGGTTGTTAGTTCGTTTTGGGGGAACATAAAATGAAGGGAGGGGAGCGGACACTTGTGTGTGCTGGAAAGTTTACAGATCTTTGCTGTCGTTTGTTTACTTGTGTAAATGTGTGTGTATGTACATTAAGTCCTGTTTCACACACATCAAGTTTTCTTGATCAAGTTTCAATTCAGCTGGGAGAGAGATAGAGAAAAGAATACATACTCTCCCTATCACTCTCCCAGCAGAATTGAAACTTGGTCAAGAAAACTTGATGTGTGTGAAACAGGACTAATACAAAGGATTGGCGATGTATACCCTCAATAACTAGCTATCAGCTGTATGCGTATATATTAGATAGATTTAAATCATTTATCAAAAATTATATTTAATTCATATGTATATTTTAATTGCAAAATGACTAACGTATTCTACGTCTGACCTATGCGCCCGTGTTATCTAACACAGGCTTGTATTTTTTTTTCTTAAGTACTAAGCTTTCAATCCACTCTGGTATGGTAGTAAGGGCTTTCAGATAACTGTCGTACTGAATGCAGAATTAAAGTAACGAATCTGAAAAAAAATAATTTTGCTCCAGTCGACAATTTGACATGGTAGGGACGATATGTGTAAATTTCAATTTAATTACAAAAAGCTAAGCAAAATTAAATTCGCATATATAATAGTAATAAACAATTTTAATACAGTCGAATCCGCTTTAGCGCAACACGCTTTACTGAAAAAAAATCGGATTACTGAAAGCGATACAAATCCCCGCACTGATTTTATTCACCTCGCTTTACCGAAACATCGCTTTACTGAAAATGTCGTATTACTGAAAACTAAAAGCATGCCCACAACTACGTTTTGTATGAAACTTAAGGTAGAATTAACCAAACGTAAAGGTAGAATTAACCAAACGTAAATGTAGAAACGTAAATGTTGTTGAATCAGCTAATCGTTTCTGTCATATATACATTCTCATATGATAGAAACGATTAGCTGATTCAACAACATTTACGTTTCTACATTTACGTTTGGTTAATTCTACCTTAAATGTAGAAACGAAATGTTGTTGAATCAGCTAATCGTTTCTGTCATATATACATTCTCATATGACAGAAACGATTAGCTGATTCAACAACATTTACGTTTCTACATTTACGTTTGGTTAATTCTACCCTTACTTCGCTTTAGTGAAAAAATAAACAATGACAAATTTATTCACATATTAGAAATCGATTGCATACATATTTGAAAATTACTCAAAGTCAAACTAAAATTTATTTTAAAAGCAATGCATGATTTTGATTATTAACTGTTATATTAAGTACATACATATTTAATGCATTGCATTCTAAGACTGAATTCTTATTAATTTATGTTTTTTTAACTGCATGCATACAAATGTACAAATGGACAGCATTGTGAAACTGAATTATTTTAATTTATATTTTAAACTTTTATTTTTTGTTTTAAAAATAATTAAAAAATATGAATGTTTCTATGAATAATTTTTTTAATTAAATTTTTACGTTAAATTGACGTAAAAAATATACAGATTTAATATAAAAAATATTGTTTTACGGTTTTTAAGCAGTACGCTTAACTGTAACAAATTTCAGTAATCCGAACTACGTTTAAGAGAAAAAATCGGATAACTGAAAAGAAAATTGGGTTTTGGTTATTTCCAGTAAAGCGGAGTCGACTGTATGTATCTCTTTTAATAAACTAGTTAAAGGTCTTTTTATAAAAACCAAAGATTCGTCGAAATATTGAATAAAATAAATTTATTTGTTTTTCATAAAAAGATCTAAAGCCCGTTTATTAAAAGAGATATACATATGTATATCAAAACAACGAGGTCGAAAAAATAATATGAATAAAATAAATTATTTTATTTGTCATCAACATTAAAACTACTCGAGTCTTAGAAGAATGATTAAAATATTCTTACATTTACTGCCGTAAATGCTAACGATCGTATTAATTATAATTATTATATATATATATATATATATATATATATATATATATACATATATATATATATATATATATATATATATATATATATATATATATATATATATATATATATATATATATACATATATCAATTGGCGCAAATTTAATTAAAATCTCGCTCTTGAAAAATTTAAAAAAAATTTTTTTAACACTCGTAATTTTGTAAATTCTTCTCAAATAAGTCAATTTTATAGTTATGGAGAAAGCGTTTTTTCCAATTTCTACGAAAATTATCAAATCAAGCTTCCAGGAATAGCCTGCCAGGTGAGCCATATTTTTTTATAAAAACTTAAACAATCGTAAAGCAGCTCCTTGCTGACAAACCAACCAGGCGTCGTTATCGGTATTTCTATTGGGTGAATCTATTCATAGCCCTTTGAAAGTTTAACATCTCACTCTCTCGCTAATATTAACCAGTTTTGATTCTCTTTGTTGAAACAGAATCATCAGCAATTGTTCGACAGTGTTCAGACCAGAGATCGAAATCATGGTACAATTGTATTTATTTTTTTTTAGTACATTTCAGACCTTGAAAACAAAACAAAATAAACAAGAATTATCATCGCATGATAATTTATATGTACATATATGTCTCAAAGTCTGTTTACATTTTCGGCCGCCATTCCTGTTTCTTTTTGTATTAGTTTACATTTTTAAGCGCCATCGAGTTTTTCAAATGGGCAAAAATTGCAAGCCTAATAATTTTGTGAAAATTATAAGAAATAATAATTATCGTTGTGGAGAAAAAATAATAAGTGAAAAATAATTATTTGGCCAAAAACTTAAAAAATAGATATACATATAAAGTGTTATGAAGTCTATATACATAAGTATATACATACCTAATGGTCAACACGAATGAAATCAAGCTTTTTTAATTTCATATAATTTAATTGAAAAAACTACAGCGAGAAAAATTTTTTTTGTGCTAACTTAAACTTATGTAAATGTACAAGTTTAAGAAAATATAAAAATGAAAATTTTGCAATTTCGCACGAAGAATTTTATAGTGAATGTGAAAACGACACAACTTGTGGCAAAATGTTAAATGACTCAGTTTGACAGAAACACCGGAAATATCTTTGACATATTAAAAGAGTACTTTGTCAAAGTATCGAATACGGTCGCTCTTTTACACTGAATAATAATTTTTTTTTTGATAATTTTGAACCATGGATAACTAGAACGTATATTAAAAGAATTATTAGTGACGATTCTTTTTTCAAACTAAACTTTGTATTTGTTTTTAATATACTCTAGATCCAAGTAAGTTAATCAATTGATTAATTTACTTGAAATAAAGTAGAAGGATGAAGAAATCAGAATGAGCATATCCTACTTCCAGTATTTTTTTTGTCGAATAATATAAAAAGTTGCCAAAGAAATAAAAAAATTACATATTCGCACATTTGAAACAGTAATTCAATAAATATTATTGATAAGCACTCAGATGAAAAATGACGAATGTGATTTTTTTTAATAAAAAATTATTATCTTTGAATTGAACATTTACTAAGAAGGATGTAAGAACTTGCGATTTTCAGAAATGCTCTGATTTTGGGGCTACAATTGAATGGACATTTGCGCTGTCGTGAAAAGCATACATTTTCACACTCGATAATTGAACATCGTACAGCCGATATATAAGTAAGCACATAACACTTACTATAAAATATCTTAGAGTGCGTGAGTGTGTAACTATTTTTAATCGACTTAAAAAAGAACAAAGTTATACAAAAATCCATAAAAAACAAAATTAAATATCAGTAAGCGTATAAGGAAAAACAAAATTCTAAACGATTTTTTTTTTTGTATTGCATTGTCAAAGTTGAACTTTAAAAAAAAAGAAACAAAAAACTTCAAATGGAACCAAAGGCTTCAGATATATGAATGTTGATATGTAATATTTTTGTAGTGTTTTTTATTATTTTTTTTTTTTATTTTTGTGCTTTAGAAATATGCAAATTTTCGAACTGTATTGAAAAGAACTAAAAATGTTAGAGGTTGTTAGTCTTTAAATTTTTTTTCGAAAACAGTAAATATTTTAGCCGGAAGAAGAAACGTGCCACAATAGCAATAGTGCCCCATTTTGCGGAAATTTATTTTTCTGAAATAAACCTTATTCTTTCCAATAAAACAAGAGACACCTACATATTAGATTATTTTCAACATATTTATTGAAGTGTAGAAAATTATAGGACACTTCAACTAACTTTTTCTCTCAGTATATTCTTCTTTAGTAGAATTAAAACTTATTATTTTTTGGATTAGACTGAAGCCCTTGCATATACTTGAAATGTATTGCACTACATGTGCATTATATTAAAAATATGAAATAAAATACTCTTCGACAGTTTGTACTAAATTTACACTTCAACTAAATTTCTCTTTCAGTATATTCTTCTTTAGTGGAATTAAAACTTAATTTAGATGATATCAGCATAGATAATTATAGTGAATATATAGAAAATGTTTAAATAAGAGTTTTCAAGAAAGAAACAAAATTATAAATAAGAAATATATATACATACATACATATTTATAAACACCTTCACTCTTACTTTTCGTGGTACTATATGTATATATGGAGATTTATACCGTATTATATCGTCTTGTAATAAGGACGAACATGTATGTATATTGCGATGAATTATATTTCAATGGGTATGTATTTAACATGTCTATGATTTTTAACATAATTTTTTAAATATATATACTACCATCTAGAGGTAACAGTCTTTTGTTTGACCTTGGAACCTTTGAAATCACTATCGTGCCTTAACCGCCACAGAGAAGACTTAAGGGACAAACACAAAATGTTATAGAAAAAGTGAAATTATATTACTTAAGTTTTTTCCGCTTTAAGGGAACCTGGTGTAAATTGTGGACTCATCTGGATGTGGAAAACATGAGCTTATATGACTATATACTCAATAGATTTATTAGATTTAAGGCCCTATACCGGAAAAAAATTTTTGCAAGACAAGTGAAATGAAAATGATCAATCTGTCAAAATTTTTAAAATTATCTTTCAAATTAATCATGTACTTGAAACTCAAATTGAATATTGATGGACAGGCGGACAGTTAAATAACTCTTAAAAATATTTTAGAAAACTATTTTTATTTATCAAATTCGTTATACGTGATATTCTCCAAATTAACTATTTAACATTTTATTGTTTGTTATTGGCTTAGCTGAATACATGCCTGCATTTCAGCGGCGCTAATCAAATCACCAGTTCTCTTTAGCCAAATACTGTTTGAAAAGCATTCAAAATTATAAACCTATTTGCAAGTAAAAATTCCATACCTATCTTCCGCGAATTAAATATAATTTTCGACTTTTTGTCACGACGTGGTTCATAGTGATCCCGATTTATTTCGCTATATATAATTAGACTTTTTCACTGAATTCATTATAACAAATGAAGAATTTACAGTGGAATACAGTCGAATTTAGATAAACGATAAACGCTTAACAAAAATCCCCTTATAAGAAAACCAAAGTTCTTAACAATATCTCTATATTTTTTGGCCTTTTTGTAACAATCTTGATTAAAGCAAACATAATTTTCCTGAAGATGATACTCAGTGAGTATAGAAATATCAATAATTACAAATAAAATGGTTCAGCCATTAAATAAGACCTTGACTTTAAATTATAATTTAATCAAAGTTCTTAACTTTTGTTTTTGATTAATTTCAAAGCACTTTATTCCGCTTAAAAGAAAATCCGTTTAAACGAAAACTGCAATCATTTTAATCGTATTACATCCTACCGATAGAATTTCTGCTTGCAAATTAGTTTTATTATTATTTTTTTATTTTGTATCATATTTCCTATTCAAAGAAAAAATTTTTAAAGTTGAAAAGCACTTGAAATTTCACCAAATAAATAGAAATCTGTGCATTTTTTATAAAAAAGAAAATTGCAACGCATTTTCATGGTATTTATTAACAACGAGAGTTGGTGCTCATCGTTTTGGGGTGTCCAAAATTACCACAAGATTTTAGTTTCACCGCCATTTATAAACTAGTATTGGAAACCGTAAAAAACGATTTATCAGCTGAAAGGTTAGTATTAGTAAAAATGTAAAGTTACACGATAGATAAACGTGTCTTCATTACAGAACAACATTTCAAACAATGAAAGTTTGGCGGCCGTAATTCGAAAATTTCATGCAAAATATGGTTTTAACTTTTTCAACTTTGAAGAGATTAATTGAAAAATTCAGGGAGAGTGGATCAGTTGGAGACGTTCAGCACACTGATCGTCAAAAAGGGCCCTCAAATATCAATATCGAAGCAGTGAGAGTGGTGTAGAGAATCCAGGAACATCGATTCGGCGTCGTGGACAGGAATTGCAAATTTCAAGAAGCTTTCTATACCGATCACAATCGGTCCCTTAGGTGGTGTGATTTAACACAATTAAATTTCGCATGTCGATACCCGCAACTACCCGTGCATTACAGGAGGAAATTAAACGCTTCATTAATAGAATTCAGCCACATGTACATATGTTAAATGGTCATGGAAAAACGTTCGGCAAAAGAGAGCGTATGTGCCAGCATAGCCGTGGAGGCCATTTGCCCGATGTGTGTGTACTTTGTGATTTAATAAAAAAAGTAACATTTAAAGAATTAAGACCGTTTTCTATTTCTTCAAAATCTTGTGTTAGTTTCGGGACATCCATTATATTGTTGGCTTGGTTTTCTTGAGTATCGATGCTCACAGTAAAACAAAAAATGTATAATTCAAGGCCAATTCATAAGGTTTATACAATGCGAATTAATTACAATAAAGTCGAGAGTACAATTGTCAAACTCCTTGTAAAAAGTTGGCGGAATTTTTTTTATTATTTTTTTTATATAGAGTTTGACAATCATCTTATCAATCACCTGGCTTGTTCCATAGACCTTATCAATGGACCTTATTATAATTCCAGAAAATCGGAGTTTTTTAACAAAAATATTTTAAAATTTCAGTAATGACTGAATTCGAGGGACTGATAAATTTTCATTCAAGATTTAGGCATTTTATTAACAAACTTTTAATATACGAGTACATACATACTTATATACATAGTACATAAATGTTTTTCAATAACTTTACTTAATATACATATAATTTTTATTTCTTTGTATTAAAAACTGACATTTCTGCTAATTGTTTAAAAATTGCACCATTTTTTTCACTTATGTAAGTATATACATAAGTACATGCTGTGTTTATATCTAATAATATCTATGTAATAGTTTTTGAGTTTGTAAACAATCAGACATACAGTGTAGAGCAGATTTATTGCAACTATTTATTTAACTAAAGATTTATCTAACTAATTGTTACTAAAATTACATAATCAATTTACATATTTAACTTTATGTTTTATTTTAATGAAATTTCAAATATATAATATATAAGTTCCCTTCGTTCCTTTCAAAATTTAAAATATTTTAACATCAAATGGTATTTTCATCCATTTTAATACGTCATTTTTACTAAGATGGTTTTTTTATTTATTTATTTTTTTAAATCTATTTAATTAAAGAAGGAAATTTGTGTGAAACCTTTATTATTATTATTATTATTTTTTTGTATTAATTTTATTTTGTAACACAATTCCATTATCCGCTTTGTCATCTTAATTATTTTGCACTTTATTCACTTGCACCCAGTGCCGTTGTACATTGGCCACTTATTTCTTACTTATTTTAAATTTAAAAATGAGGTTCAGGATATAGTTGCGCATCAGTTGTAGTAACACTATTCAAATTCGTTGATGTGGCTGCAGATTGTGTAGAATGTTGTTGTTGATGATGGTGTTCTTCTCTTTCTAAATCATTTCTTAAATGTCTATGTAATTCTCCACTATCTATGGAACCACTTTCATTACTTCTTCGTTGAACTTCAAATTCGTTGGTTATATTTTTATACATTTCTTGCTGTTCCTGATGCTCTTTCTGTAGAAAAATAAAAAAAGAAATTATACAATAATTTTGCTCGTTACTGTTCTTAATATGCACTGTCAGACAAAACTACAGCAGGAAGTTTAACTTCCTATAAGGTTGTTTAATAGAGAAGGAAACCTTTCTCCGATTTTATTTGCTGGACATATTAATCAACTATTAACTGGGCCCCGAATTACATTGCCATGTTTTGATAAAATTTCCCAACGGCAGTAATTATTCATAATTTGAACTGGATGCCATTTTGTTATAAATGAAAAGTTTATTTGGAAGTGTAAAATTGATGACATTTATTGAAAAAAATTATATCGCTTGAATGGCCACCTCCCGAGTTAATACATAAATGTTATCGTTTTACGGCATTTTGAATTGTGGCTCGCAAAGCTTTTGGCTGCAAATGGCGATTCCATATTAAATGTTAGCTTTCAAAACATTATCGGTCCAACTAGCAAAATATTGACAACTAAATAATTCTTTATAAATCAATATCATAAATGTCAAAGCACAGTGGTAGTTGCCGCCACCTGCAAAAATGGTAGCCAATTAAAATTATGGCATTACTTTTGTACCACCTTGTATTATATTCATTATCGTTTTTTGTTTTTAACTTCCGGTTAATAAAAAATGCGAAAATGAAAAACACTATAACACAGAGACTATTTTCGCCAAACACAATCGCAAACACTGAGCTCTGGATGTTAACAAAAGAAGAACCAATAGCTCGTCAAATAACAAGAAGAAAGTGGAGATGGATAGGCCATACTCTCCGTAAACCTATTGGCAGCTTTACGAGAACCGCATTAGAATGGAATCCACCAGGAAGTCGTCGCTGCGGCAGAAATGCGTTAAATTGATTAATCTAATTATGATTCTCCCAACGATGAAAGGGAGGATGCCTTTTTTGGCTAATTAAAATAAACATTTTCGTGTAGATATTTATGAAAACTCAAGAAATTTGAAAAATAAGTATATATGTATGTATGTATGTAACATTTCAAAAAATTATAAGCACTAGACCACTAAGAGATTCACAGCAAATATGTATAATTGAAGAAATATCGAATTTACGATAAATTTATTTTATAAATTTATCAATAAAATGTTATTCTTTTCTAAGAAAAGAGAACATCACATGGCCGGCTGTTAACAAATAGCATCGAAGAAGTTTGTAAGAATCCGATTGGATGAATACTTGATTAGTTATAGGAAATTTCATAGCTCCACAACGTACTTATATTACGTACAACTTTCTCAAGAACTATGTGTGTCCTGTTTAGTGTGAAGTGAAGGATTTGAAACGAAAACGACTGGAGTAGCAGGGCGGCAGGAAATAGTTCAATAAAAGTTTTAAAACTCACCATAATATCCGCTATACGCTCTTCCGTATGAGGTACTTCATATCGTTGACCTTGCTCCCTTAACTCCAAGGCTGTATTGAGTTGCTGATTAAGTCTATTATTAATTTGTTGCAATGAGCTACACAGCACATTTTCTATGGCTAAAAATAAAGCGTTATTTGTAACAAATGTGGCATTGAAGTTTTTTAAAATTTTTTTATACATTTACCTTGACGTTGCATTGGCACGATGTACTCATCGTCATTGGGTTTTGAAATCGTGTGAGGTATTTTTCTCTTTACTGCACCTGAATGCGTGTAATGGCCACTTACTTCGGGTTTCGAGCTTGTAACATATCCATCACTGTCGGTATTACGCGGATAAAACATATTTGTGTCGATATCACCTGGCATTCTAGTTGTCTGAGGGTCTAAGCTACTGTTGCTATCAAAAACATTTTGTTGCTGCGAAGATCTCGCGACGGTAGAATGTAAAAATTTAGCGGCTGTTGTTTTGACAACATTCACACTCTTAGTTATGGAATTCCTAACGGAATCGGTGGCTGGGGGCACTAAAGCTAGGGGAGGTGTTTTCATTGAACGTCCTCTTTGGGGTGAAGAGTTACTGTAATGTTGATAAGTTTGCGGGTGTGTTTGAGGTTTTTCTAAGAATAGTGAACATTCTGAATCACCAGGGCTATCTTCATTTTCATTTGATTTTAGATTCTGTATTAAACATAAGACAGCGTTTTCTAGCTGTTGGGGATTTTCGCAGGCAGGTACATCATCCGAAGATTGGGGTATTTTTGTATTGATAATAACGGAAAATTTCTTTTTCATATTTTCCACACGGCGCTTGCCCTCCTCTTCGTCCAATAACGTATTTATACAAGTAAAGGAGTGCACCTTATTATTATTTTTGTCGATCTCTAGGAAACCTTTGGTATGCAAATATATCATTTTGCCATTGCGAGTAAATAGACGATAGGTTGATTCGCCATAACTACTATGGCAGTCATACACTTTGATTTATGAAATGAAGCGAAATGAAAAATCGTCTCTATCCATGGATTAAAAGAAATTTATACTTACTTTGCCTTAAGGCCACTATGACCCATCGCACATCATCCTGATGTATAAATGTAAATGGGCTCAAATTGCGAACCTCATCTGTCATATAACCAGCCACTATGCTTATGCGTTGGTCGCAATCGATAATACGACCGTCGATTAAGTGGCGAGTTTTGTACTCCATTCGATTGACTGGGATGTTTCGAATTAAAATCGGTGGTCGTACTATGCGAGCGATGGCAATTAATACCTGAAAAATTTTCAACACAAAAATTATATGTAAGTATGTAACATACGCGCCTAATAAAAAAAAGAAAAACATGAAAATATAGAGATGGTGGTACCCAAGTAGTGCGAGATCGAAAAATGGTGTTAATGGATTTAATACAGACCTTTTAGTGCATAAACAATCAATTGGAATTTCTGTTCGAAATTTTAAGAAAAGTAGATTTTGTCATGATTTCGTGCAAGGAAATTAATTTTTGAAATTAAATTACAATGAGTTGATGTCCACAGGAAATCAACTTACTCGTACGTCTGTTGATTGTACAGAATTCGGTGACTGTTTTCACAATTCCATGTAATTTAAATGAAAATAATGTGCTCAGTTATATGAAAATTTAATGAAATAAATATTTTTCGAATTACATGGACTAATAAAAGTAATTAGAATTTTTAATCAATTTGACTTCTTAAAAAGTCGGAAAAACGCTCTAAATGATAATTTGGAAGTGATGAATATGTCATTCCATTTCACTAGGATTATATGATGTATGTATGAATGCATGTATGTATTTTCAGAACTTACAATATCATTGCCACTTATCGCATGTAGTGGCATTATGTCGTCGCGACCCCTACTCCGCCGCATTAATTGTAATGTAGTGGGAAATGTACTAACTTTTAGCCCTCTCGGCGCCATGTCACTGCGTCGAAAGCTGCCTTCTATCTTGACCAGGTCATAAGTGGTGGGCTCTGACTTTGGTCCAGATCTGGCCATTCTGTGTAACAAGTTGTCAGAATTGTATAAAAAAAATTATTATAAAACTTGATATTTACCTTATGGTAAAGCTTCTCTTGTCCTCTCGTAATCTTCGATCTATTTCATCTTCTTCAGCCTGCGTTCGTTGTCTAGGTTCTCCCGACTCATCTACTGGTTGTATATCAAACAGATTATCTATATCTGTCGGTATAAGTTTCTCCTTTATCAATAGATGATCTTCGGGATGCGTAATATGAAGAATATTTTGCCCATATAAATCGGTCTAAATACAAGGATAAAATTTATGCTTAACATGTTCTGCCACAAAATGTTTAAAGGCTGGAACACAATGTGCAGCTGAGGCGTGAGGCGAGAAGTATACTTCTCTCTGTTAAAAGTAAAATACATTGCCTCAAATGTATGCCAGCACAATGTGAATCTGAGGCTGACGCTGAGGCAAAGCCTGAGGCGCAAAGTTCGAACATTTTAACTTTTTACAGCGCCTCACATTAACAGCGCTTCTTTAACATACATATTATGTTCGTTTACATTTTTTAACCGAATATTTTTATTTTTCCACAAAACAATATTCTTATTTTTGTATAAGTACACAAAAAATTTAAATTAATTTTTTTTTATTATGTTAACATTGATAGTTAGCAGATTGCGTTAACATATTATTATATCCAGAGATGCCAATAATGTTTATCGTTCATACAAATTCAATACATTTGTACATAAAATTTTGATTAAGTACAATTGGCAACAATGAACTCACGCCTCATCATTGTGTTCGTACTTCAACCTCCGCCTCAGCCACAACTTCACCTATTGCCTCAACTTCAGCCTCATCTGCACATTGTGTTCCAGCCTTAAATTTAAATAACTAAAAGAAGCATGCCTTTAATTGAATGACACGAAGGCACGATTCGCTGTTAGCTAATAATCTAACGATTGTTGCCACAGTTGACTAAATCCAGGACATCAATACAATGTCACGTATTCAGAAGATTAATTTATCTTAATTTTTATGCAATTGAATTTGTTTGATTGCAATTTACCTGGCAATGACCCAAATGTTGTTCTATACTCGAAGATACTAAGACAATTTGACCATTACAGGTCAAAGTCAGAAAAAAGCTGTCCAATAATTTCATGAGAGCATCTGTAGCTTGCGTTGATTCCTTGCTGAGACTATTGCCAAACACTTAAAAGTAATGAATTAATAATAATAATAATAATAATAATAATAATAATAATAATAATAATTTATTTAAATTATACAGAGCAGTTGACACTCTTCTTTTTATATGAACTACAAGGTTTCAAAGCATAAATGTATAAACTTAATATTGAAATACTTAATATTGAAATTTATTATTTGGGATATTCTAATAATATAAAATAAAATAGACTCACGTTAAGGAAATTGTTTATTGTGTTCTAAGCCTACTATGATTATGTATTTGTTGTAATTCATATGCAATATTGAAATTCTCATATTGTATTTCATTTATGTGGCATAAACATCCGAGGTTGAATGTTTTCAAACTGCTTAAACTTCACTGACGATTTGGTTTTAGCAACCAATAAAGAGCTAAAGCAACGACAAAAAATGTATTTCTTAATATTGAAATTTATTTTTTTGATATTCCCCCCAAAAAGTATACAGATAATAAATTAACGAATATAAGTATGTATATTTCCATAATTTTGATAACATCCATGGTGCATAATGGACCTAAGCTGTGGAGGATGCGACTCTGGATGCAGAGATTCAAATAGGATTTTGTAAAAAATATTTTCATTTGCAATGCTTCAACTTGTCCAAGTATGAATATGATACAATGTTCAAGCACAAAAATATTAATTTCTTTTGTGATGATTGTATGAACTTCATCGAATTACGAATGAGAATTATAAAAGCTTAATAAGTATCGTTGAACAGAATGAAGAAAAAAATTACCAAAGAAATAACTAAAACTAATAAATTGGTTGAGGAGAGAGTGGAAGAAGTGAAGAATGAAATTGTAAAAGAAATTAAAAGTAATAAAATAATATATAGCTGGAACTGAAACATATGCCAGTAAGCTAAAATATGCAACAAATAATATGCCCGTTATACTTAAGCCCAACAACAAACAAGATAGTGTATCAACAGAGAAAGAAGTTAAAGAGAAGGTTAAACCTTCCGACCAGGCCGTTGCTATAAGATGTCTAACTGATAAAGATCACAATGTTTTAGCTGAAGAGATTAGAGAGGAGATGGGAAATGAATATGAAATACAAGTTCCAGAAGTAGTAAAAACCTCGAATTATTGAAACAATAAAAAAACAAAATGAGATTGAATGTAACCACTTAGAGTGTGTCAAAGTATATAAATCGTATAAAAACCCAAGAGTGTATAATGCAATTATAGAAACTGATGGAAATGGTTTTGATGGTATAATGAAAAAGAATAAACTAAACATTGAATGGGATAGATGCACGGTTTATGAAAGTTGTAACGTGTTGAGATTCTTTAAATGTTGGGGATTTAACCATACAGCAATGAAATGTAATAATGATAGCCAAATTTGTGCGAAATGATCAAGGCATAATTGTAGAAGTAGAGATTGTCCTGTATTAAGACGCAAAAATATATAGATTGGAGTCTGAAAGAATAGCTTACTAGCAACCAATATTAACTAACATGAGCGTAGCTAGGTATGGGCATAGAGGGCCGTGGCACCCACC
Organism: Germaria angustata; assembly: GCA_963681545.1. Lineage (NCBI taxonomy): Eukaryota > Metazoa > Arthropoda > Insecta > Diptera > Tachinidae > Germaria > Germaria angustata. The sequence continues at coordinate 10,219,678 of OY813001.1, read as the reverse complement.
TAATTCTATAATAATTTTTTTACAGGCATACAATATAAAATTATTAAAAAATGCACAGGGTATTGTGGACGGATTGCTTTGTTCTATTCAAGAAAACACAGCCAATTTAGGAATAGAGATGTCTGTTCCAAGCATAGTCTCTCGTCAAACGCACCGTTCAAATCCACCATTTTCATCACCTGCTGAATACTGGAAGCGATCTATATACATTCCTTATATAGACCCTTTCATCACTGGACAGAAGATTTAATGTAAAGAATAGGCCAGCGTTTGCAATTCAATGTTTGCACACGTCAAACATGCTTTCTTTGAAGCACAAAAAGCATTGGATTTAACTATTTAACTTTAACATTTCATTGTCCACTAAGCCAAATCAAATAAATTTGAAAAATTGTTACTCATATATTTTTTGGGTACAATCTCGATAAATTTCAATATTAAATTCTAAAATATATATGTAAGTCTTTTATATGTAAGTCTTTCATATGTACATACATACATATGTATGTATATTTTCATAAAAGAGAAATGTATGATTTTCTTGTGATAAAATTTATCGCTACATAGTTTCTAGTTGCACGTGTACATTAATTTTTCACAGAGTGAAAAGTTCTTTGAAAAATTTTTGATATTCAAAATATTTACCATATCTCAGACGTAGACCGTGGGTGGCAAATCTCAACACGGCTGTCTTATCAACACGTCGGGGAGACTCTGCTACATGCGGCACCTTTTTTGAAAGCTCTTGTATGTACGCATTTAATTTATCACGTCTATTTTTTTCAGCCCGATTTCTTGCCTCACGACCACTTGAAAGAAAAGAAACATTCATTATATAAAAAACTGTTTTCAAAGAATTGAGTATTCGATGTAAACAAATGTGTAAAAACATAAAATACTTAAGTACATATTTGACATTTCTTTCAATTTAATATAATATACTAAAATAAAATTTAGGAAGAAATTGAACAAAAACATAGAAAAACACCAATTTTTACAAGCTAGTCTCCTTTTTCATCTTCATTCGAAACGTTTATTAAGATTCATTAACGAAACATTTTTTCATACATAAAAAAAATAAGGAGAACGTCAAAGATAATGGCGTATTATTATTTGACAATAATACTTAATATTGAAATTTATTATTCGGGAGAATATCCCGAATGTTATCAAACTGCTTAAACTTCACTGACGATTTGGTTTCAGCAACCAATGAAATGTCGGCATATGAAGAGCTAAAGCCACAGCAAACATTTTTTCAATGCATTTGACAATAATGTTATACATGTAGCACAAAAAAAGAACATGTTGCCCATAAAACACTCAAATATGTGACATGTTTTGCAACAAACTTTATTACAGGATCACTATTCTACTATACTTATACAAGGTGACGCAAAGTAATTTCATAATCGCCAATTTGGAGCCAGATGTTTTGCAAGTAACAATTCAAAATGCTGTAAAAAGATCACAATTATGCGTCTATTCCGGAGGTGGCCTTTTGAGCAATATAACTTTTTGCCATCAAAGACATAAATTTTACACTTTCAAATAAACTTTGTATGAGAATAAAGCACTTTTATTCTTTCAATAACAAAATTGCAGCCAGTTCAAAAAGGACATTACTTTGCGCCACCTTGTACAAACAAGGATTTTGTTTTGTTTTGCTTTATTTTCATTTACAAATCATTTATTTTTGTGTGAAAAGTGTATAAAATATTTATAAATTTTAATATACTCGTATTGTCATTCCTGAGGGTGTCTGTCGTGTTTCCCATTTTTATGGAATTATTTTTTCAGCAATGAAAACGCCATTAATCTCAGTTCGCAAATTATGAGTTCGAAACTGCACAATTTTCTATATTGTGGTCCTTTTTATAAAGATTTATCAGTTTTTCATTAATTTCAAGGTGGATAATTCCATACATTTCCCAAAAAGATTCATGGTCCATAACCTTACCAGAGGATTTCACTTTTTTCCACTTTCCGCTTCAAGAGAAATATGTAGTACGATGATTTCACTGCTATTCTCGAAAATAAAGTTTTTATTCGATTTCGGCAATTTAAGGTGCTAAAAAGCTACTGTAAATGTATGTAAATATTTAGGTGTGTATGTAAAACCCCTATAACTACTGAATGGATTAAAAGTTGGGGCGACATCCTGAATATTTTGATGTGACTTAAATGTCGTGTGAATATGATTAGATTCGGAGAGCTGAAGGATCTAGTTTTTCTAGAAGAGATTTTTCAATAATATGTATAATTTTATAGATTTTAAAATGCCGCTATGATCAAACTGTTGCTGCGAATTTCATATAAATCGATTAATTCTTTTAAGAAATATCGAAATATTTTTGAAAAATTGATTTTTTAGATTCGATAAATTTTCGAGATAAATCATGAATAGAAAGATTTGTTGTGCTTAATGTTAGATTTTTTAGATTTCGCTTCCATTTAGAGCATTTAGAAAATTACACCTACGGCACAAATTGGGAGACTTGTTCAGTTTATGTAAAGGAACCAAAGATTCGGCGTATTTGTTTTATTATTATTATTTTTTTTTTTTTTTTTTGTTATCTGCACTCATTTGTATTTTAATCCATTTGTCACATACACTGAACCAAATTTCGTAGGTAGATAATATTACCAAAAAATAAATTACTAATTATTTTAGTAAACACTTAACGAAAAAAATATTTAAATTAGGAAATCCGATGATCAAATTAACATAAATTTTATTCAACTACAAAAATCTGTTTCAAATCGACAAACGTGTTTTTGTTACGAATACCTCTTCACATAATCTATTGATTTGAATATAAATTTGATAAAATAAAATCCGTTAAGTTATGCAAATTTAGTTAAAAGGCCAATAATAAGTAGTAACACATTATAAGGGAAACAACCCATGACAATTAGTTAAATTAACTTTCCGAAAGAAAATGGTTTTAAATATTAATGGCTCTTTCATTAAGGGTACATCTACATATGTACATACTTATGTATACACATATTTGTGGTCGATGTCAATAAACCGCACTTTGCATTACAGAGACAAATTCGTATGAACAATCTCCTTGTAGAGATCATTCCTTTCATTTTCAATAAGGAATAGTTCAAATTAATTGTCCTCAGACACCGTTCGCTCCCATAACCTATTGCATGTGTAGACGTTATCCTCTGTGTATTGGTCCACACAAAAAAATCTATTTACGTTTTTTTATTGGTATTTTTATATGTAATATTTGTATTTGATAATCAGATTAAGAAGGTCAGCGACATTATTTTACTAAAAAGAAGTGTAGCGTTGTTTTAATACAATTGTGTTTCTTTTTCAATGAAAAAATAATAAATTTTATTGAAATAGCGCAATACCTCACTTAAATGAAATACTAAATTAGGCAATATATTTTCAGAAAATTAATAATAATTAGTAATAGTGATAATAAACGTACTAACTACATACATATGCATATAATAATTTTGACAAAAGCGTATTTAATATAAACATATGTACATATGGATGTGTTAAGCAAATTGCTAAATAAAGAAGGTTGAAGTTTTTATTAGGTTTCCAAAAGCCGGCTAAATAAAACTTAAAAATATATTTTTTAGTTTTAAAATTAATTACAAAATTTGCAAAATACAGGAAAAAAATAATAATAATAACCAGCTATTACAATCATATAGAAATGCGTTTTACGTTTCCAGAAAATTTTTCTTAGACACCTAAATTAGCTTTTGGAGGCATCCGATCCATATTACAATATTAGGAAACAGTTTAACTAACATTCATCCTCACTAGAAATTTAAAAAAAATTCTGTAAATAAAATTAAAAAAATTATGTATCTTATTTAGATTTTTTAAAGGTTTACCTTTGCGAGACACAAGCTTGACTGATAAAAAGTTCATGTGCTTCAATTCATAAAAAGTTTAATTAAATTAAAGCAAAAAAATATATATTTTTTGTATGAAACACAATTAAAATTCAAAACAGATGTTGTATAAAATTGTGTGTTTGTTAAGATGTTGAAATGTTTTCATTTAAAACAATTTAACTGATCAGTTTTAAATTAGGTAAAATCTACACTAGGCTGCAGAAATTTTATGAAAAAATATCGCTTTAACGCCATATAGAATAGACGCCATGAATATTGACAAATTATAGAAAATACATACGTATCCCCTTGTGATGGTGTCCACTTTGCTCTAGTTCCCTCGAACAGAAACATCAAGAGCAATTACTCATTGAACTTTGTATGATCATTCGAGTAAAAAAACTTTGAATTTAAATGGTTATCGTATGGCACCAAAATTTGTTTTTTACTGAGATTCATAAAAAAATCTCTCTCTGCTAGTAAAATATTTGTGAAAAAATTTAAGAATTTCGCAAGGAACCATATTTCCATTACTTCCGAAAGTCCTTGAAAGTCAACTTGACAAAATTTTTACTGAAAGTATTAATTACTTCTTAAAATCTGTTGAATTCGAATTAAAAATATATATTTAAAAAAATTATATAATAATAATAATAACACACATTGTTTAAAACACAATCTTATGTGTTCATAAGTTTATATTTTGTAATTAATCGTAAGTGATTCTTTTATATATGTACATGTACACATACAAAGGTTGATTTTTAAGAGCTTTCGAATTTTATTAAAAAAAACACAAAATTTTGAGAAATGTATAAAATATTTATTTGAGTCGATAGAGCGATCTACATAATTCAATGCTTAAAGGTGCTTTCATGTAAATGTTGACCGCAACTACGCCTCAAATGGTTCACACGTTGGGTCCAATTTGGTATACTCTCTCTAACACATCGACGGTATCTCACGAATAAATTCGTCACTATTGGCTTCCAGTGCGTCAACCGCTGTGGGCTTGCCTCTTGACATGAGCCTTAGCATAGCATCACAAAAAATAGTGTAAAGACATTAAATCGCACGATCTAGGCGGCCAATTGACCGGCGCCACATATATATCAGCCAAGTCCAGCTCTTCTATTTTAGGCAACAAAAAAATTCTAATCATCGCACGCTAGTGCTCACCATTCACAGTAACGTTCCTGCCTTCGTCGTCTTTGTAAAAGTGCCGTCCAATGGTGTCACCGTCCCATAATTCACAACAGTGCATTCTTCGGAATGCAATGCTTCTGGCTGCTCTTTACAGCAAATACGGCAATTTTGCTTGTTCACGTATCCATTCAACCCGAAATCAGCTTCGGCGCTGAACACAATTTTCCGATAAAAAAAGTGTACGATGCACTTTCTTAACCGAACACGAATTTTGATTATAAAATTCAATAATCTGCAAGCGTTGTTTGTTTGTACGTCGATTCAAGGTTAAATTAAACCAAACCGAACATGTTTAACAGTAACATTTTACATGAAAACAGCTGAGCTGCGAAAAACAGTGTTGCCAAAAAGAAAGTTGCTAAAAAAATTACCCTTTACAGACGAGTATATAATGGTATCCAGTTTAAAATATGAAGAAGAAGAAATATACATATATATAAGTATGTATGTCCAGGAGCGGCTTTGCTTTTTAAATCTTTTGTATACTACAGGATTTCTGTCGGGTGCAAGCACTTTTTCTTGCTCAATGCCGAAATACTATAGAAGACATATTTTTTGGTATGAATAATTGGTAAATTGAAGAAAGTGAATTAAGTCCCAAATATTTTCCCCATGAAATAACACAAAAGAAATTTTGGGTTTTATTTCATTTTGGGCATTTCCATAAAATTAAATATTTCCAAAAAGTAAATGAAATTATTTTCAAACAAATGAAATACTTCCGAAAAAATTGGAAGATATTTTATTATTATTTATGGACGTTATTTCTTTGGCTGCTATTTCATGCGGCATCCATAAACTACCTTCACGCTGGTACCACCTGGACTTTTAGGATGTGGCGTTGCAAGTTTGAGCGAAAATAGCGAATCGAGCATGCCATAAATAGGTCGGCCTGCTAGATAAATGAAGATTTCGCAAAACTAGATTTTGCGGCAACAACGAAAAAATTCATAAATACGTAATATGCACTGATTAAAATTATTTTCGTTGATGGTTAAAAAAAAGATTTTTATTTTCTACACAATCGTAACACATGACTATAATTAATATCCAAACAAATACCATTTTATGTAAATATGCATATGTGTGTATGTATGTATGTATGTCTGACAGACGCAAAATATCCTTACATTAGTATTTACATACATATTCACGTTTGTATGTGGAATATACAATATGTGTTTTTTGGATGTCGTCCTAGAATCTCGATTTATTGTTGTGCAATTGTTAATTGAGTTAAAATGTTTCAAGACAATGACTGTACTTGTACACCCACCCCGCATTTAATGATCCTGCGGGAGACTTGATTTTGTTTTATTGTGTTGACTTACATACGTACGCATTTAACAATATTGGCTAATGGTTTTCCAGAGAAGTTATCATTCATTTATTTATGAATTATACTTTAATTCATAATAAGTGTATGTACGTATCTATAAGTTTTATTTATATTCGTCCTTTCTGCATATCCTGGAGCGGAGACATATTTTGCGTGGTCGTTTAGCTGATTGTTTGCTAAGGTTGAATGAATTTCTTTCTTTTATTTTTCTATTACACATTACTTTCTTAAGGATCTGTGTATGTACATATATTGTATCTCATAATTCTCTCTTTGCAACTGAAACACTGACGCATGTTTCAGAAAAAAGTTTTAATAAAAGAAATTGTTAAATTTAATTTATTTAATTTCTTAAATTTATTGCGAAAAGTTTGTATTTTTGCCCTGTTAAAATACTTGTATGTAATTTATAGAAAGTGAAAACTTCATTTGAAAAAGGATAATAAAAAATTAAGAAGAGCATATATATATATATATATATATATATATATATATATATATATATATATATATATATATATATATATATATATATATAATAATTAATGCCTACTACTTAAGGTGTCACCATTTTTGGGAAAAGGATGATGTAGAAAGGACAGTTGGTGAAAATGCCAAAGCTTGATTATTTTTACAACTAAGCTATTACTTTGTATATCAATCTTGCAGCGCCTCTGATGTGAAGTAGACGCATTATGTTTCTTAAGCTGTATGTGTAGCAATTTTATCAATTATTATAATCCGCCCATGATTCTGCTAATATTTCCGACGAAAGAGGGCGTTGCGATGTACATTAACATAGAGCATTATGTAAATCAATAGATTTCGGTACTGTTCAACGACCAGTGTTAAGCCTTCATCATACATCAGGAAAATTCATGACGTTGATAAGACTTGAAATGAACAGAGATCGATCCAACCCACGCACTCAATCATAAATTGCTTTGTAGTCAACACGCTAGCTTCTTCAGAAAACAGCCCTCGCCCAAAAAAGATCGTGACTGAAGTGATCATATTGAATTTAAGCCAGTGATAAAAATATGGAAGCAATATTCAAGGAATGATAATTCAATTGATTCTAATGTTTTAATTTGAGGTCCAATTCGGCACGAAATTGTACTCGACGGCGGCTGATGCAAAAACACCAAGCGACTGATGCAAAAACACCGGCGGCGGCTTCAAGCACCAATAGTGTATTTTTTTACAATTATTAAGAAGTTATGTTGGCAATATCTAAATTAAAAATTTATTATTACAAACATTTGCAATTCTGTTCCAGTTTTTGAGATTTCGTTCGTCCCTTCTTTTATTATTTTTTTTAACTACATCGTAAATATATTTAAATTATGATCAATCGGATTGAGTGTCTTCTTAAACAAGTAATTGGAAAAAATATAGTTTTTTAAAACTATTTACATAAGTAAGAAGACTTTTATAAAAATTTGTTTAAATTTAATTTTGAAAAGAAACCTGACACTTTTGAAATTGTTCTCCTTGAAACCAAAATGTTATTTAATTTTCTTATATAAGTATTTTCTTACCTGTTTGATAAATTAAACATGTCGACCATGTGATCCTGAGATGATTGAGAATCATGATTACGTGCATATGTTGATCCATGGGATATATAAGTAGTAAAAGCTGCATTAGGATGCCACTTGTTGGGTTGAAGGCATCCTGTACTTGAATTTTCTGAGTAATTAGATGCTGTTGCTGATGACGTTGCTGTTGACGTTGATTTCGGTAAGTAGTTGCACATATCGGATTGGTTTCCAAATAACAATGGTGGTTTCCCGATATTCATCATCGTTGAACTGTCTGGAGGAGGTTCTGTTGGAGATGTTATGGCAGATATATTGTAGTTGAAATGTGTTGCTGAACCAGAAGGCGGTATGAGCATTAGTTCCGAAGGATCATATTTTATGTCGTCATAAGAGAATTGACCACTATTAAAATCTGGCAGATTGGGCTGAGCAAATGGGTTATCTAGTTCCGCGAATTGAATTTCGGAGTAGTCTGAGTCGACATGAGATTCATTGTCATCTTGAAAGCCAAAGTCATCCTCTATTGTATCTGCACCACCGCCAATAACCCAACTATTTAGGGCGCTAGTAAAGTCATCTGTTTCGTTTTTAAAATTTTGGTCCATAATTATGGCCGTGTATTTTTTAATTTCCTTATCATGGGCAAAGCTCCTGCCGAACTTTTCACTTAAATAGTAATAGTCATTGGTTATAATCGATGTTCTTAAATGATCTTTTATTGACAAGTTAATTACATTTTCAATATCTTCATCGCTCTCCGTTTGAGCGTTGTTCATAGTGAAGCACGTACTGAAAAAATGAAAAAATTATATTTTATACAATTTTTTTTTAAATCTCCAAAAGTAAATTACACTTTTATTCCTCAAAAGCTGATACTGAAACTGATAACTATGCGAAACTTAGACTATAATAATATATATATATATATATATATATATATATATATATATATATATATATATATATATATATATATATATATATATATATATATATATTCGGTGCTTCCTACGATGTATGAAAAAATAATTAAGATCCTGTTTATCATAATTTGAAAAAAAAAATAAAACTGTTGCCCTTTGACTATTGAGTATTCATCCAAAAAACGTTACAAGTCCTCTTCAATTTTAATTTTTCGCACATCTCTCATCATTTTTGCAGAAAGGACTAAAATCCTTGCAATTTATTATATTATAAAAAGTGTCCTTTTTTACATAATAATTTCTTTAAAAAAGCAAGCTGTATAAGGCTTTGGTTAGGAAGCAATCGCCTAAAAAACGTTAGAAATTCTTTTCAATGCTTATTTTTGCTCATCCCTTATCATTTTGGACAAAAAGAACTAAAATCCTTCCCCTCTACCATATTAGGAAAAAAAAGACCAAAACCATTTTTGTTACTATAACTTCCACAAAAACCAATCTGTATAAAACTATGACTGGTGAACAATCATCTAAAAAAAACTTAAAATTTCTGTATAATATTTATTTTCGCACGTCTCATATCATTAAAAACGGTATAAAATCCTTCCTCCCTCTAATTTTTTAAATTTATTTTATTTTGATATGAACATAGTTGAAGATTTAAGACTTATGTAAATCTTCAACTTAAATTTTAAGTAGCTGTTGGCTGAAGTAGTTAACACGTAAACCACAGAATATACACAGAATACCCAACTTTGACGTTTAAAAAGGGTCCGAATCATATTTTGCATAAACTTTGTATAACGTGCATAAAGTTTGTGTGAAGAGATATCTATTACCACGTTTATACGCACGTCTTATTTGCAAATAGAACTATTTGCAAATAACTAAAGGTGAATTCACCCATTCGTTCTGAACGAAAATTTTGTTGTTGTTCCGCATTAAATTTACTCTCTTTCTCAAAATAGAGACGTCAAACTACATATAAAAAAAAATCGTTCGGAACGTTCAGAACGAATGGGTGAATTCACCTTAATTCACTGTTTATACGGGTAATTGCGTACAGAACTTATATTATTATTAGTGATGCCATGTGACGAAAATATGATTGTTTGGTAAGTAAAACACAAAAAACGTTCATGAAGTGGCAACGTCTTACTTTTTATTTGCAAATAGTGTCGTTATTCACGACTTGTTTAAGTGAGTTAAGGTGAATTCACCCAACCGTTCTAAACGTTCCAAACGAATTTTTTTATATGTAGTTTGACGTCCCTATTTTGAGAAAGAGAGTAAATTTAATACGGAACAACAACAAAAATTTCGTTCAGTACGAATGGGTGAATTCACCTTTAATAAGTTACAATAAAAAAGTTATACGGCAACATTCTTCTTTTTTATTTGCAAATAAGACGTGCGTATAAACGTAGTATATATGAAAACAAATAGCTTTGCTATCTCTTTTACACAAAGTTTATGCACGTTTTCAAAGTTGTCGGGTCTAGGTAGTTTATTACCACGTTTATACGCACGTCTTATTTACAAATATAACTATTTGCAAATAACTAATTCACTGTTTATACGGGAAATTGCATACAGAACTTATGTTATTATTAGTGATGCCATGTGACGAAAATATGATTGTTTGGTAAGTAAAACACAAAAAACGTTCATGTAGTGGCAACGTCTTCCTTTTTATTTGCAAATAGTGTCGTTATTCACGACTTGTTTAAGTGAGTTAATAAGTTACAATAAAAAAGTTATACGGCAATATTCTTCTTTTTTATTTGTAAATAAGACGTGCGTATAAACGTAGTATATGACGTAAACTACAAAGCACATTGACTGAGAACGTGGGTTCTCGACTGCTCACTGAATACATGCATAATCTTTGGCGGAGAAAAAAATTAATAAAATGGTTACAACATACTTACATCCATACAGCTTAAGAAAATTAACGCGTCTGCTTAACAATAGAGGAGCTGCAACATTGCTATAAAACAGGGATCGGCAAAAATACATATAAACATTTTGTTTGCGCTCACATACACACATAAAGAATCAGTGTTGCCAGATCTGAAATTTTCATGTCATACCTAAATTTGAAATCTTAAATCTCATAAAAATTGAGTTCATCAGAACTAGTATTTCCTCAGGTTAATTTCATTTGAATTTCTGGGGATCTGACTTTTTGCATATGGCAACGCTGATTTCTAACAACAAGCGTAACACGTCCATCGTGTTTTAGTGCTCGAGTGAGACTGATTTACATATGTTTTTTATTTCTCTGCAATACGTGTGTACATCAGGGATCCGCAAAACAAGGGCGCCGCGCCAATGGTTACGCTCTTTTATCCTGTACATGTGCATTTTGGCCCTTGTTTTGCGGATCCCTGCTATAAAACATTATTATTGAAACGTACATACATTAGCACAGTTTCACAAGAATTTAAGCTCTCTCTCTCTCTCTCTCTCTGTCCTTTTCACCACCTGTTCCTCTCATCCACTTTCCTTTCGCAAAGAAGTAATACTTTAAGTAGTAGGCTTCAATTCCCTTATTACTTATATGAAAAAAGTAAAAAATCTGACCTCACCATATAAATTTGAAACATTTTGGGTCCAGTTTGGAAGACCTCTTGCAAAATTAAGTTTTGCTGCATGGTTTATATTCTAAAAATTATGAACAAACTAACCATTATCTTAAAAGAGGGATCACATATAGTTTTATCAGCACAAGATATATTATTAGAAATTAAAAAAGGAATATTTGAAAAAATATGTTATGTAAACATCCAAATGTACACCTATACACCGCTTTACACCGAAAATATGTTCTTCGTAAGACGGTGCAAACCGAAATATTTATGTTTATGACTATAAACAAGCTTTTTTAATACGAAATCCTTTCTTTTGCTTAAAAATTAGGCAATTCATACACGTAGACACATTTGTTTTGAACATTAAAAAATTAATTCCTATAGGTATTTTAAATTTTTATCAAAGTACTTATATATAGATTTTCAACAGTATAGCATATACAGATCTTGAGTGTTATGAGATTTATAATTAAGTAGAAGTAAATACGAGTAAAGTCAAAGTCATTATATAGATTTTTTATAATTTTTGTTTTTAAAAACTGATTAAGATGGAAATCGCTTAAAACGAGTAGCGTGTAATATGGGGAACAGGTGTATGTAGAACATTTTATGATTTTATAAATGTTTTTCATTATTAAAGCACATAGGACATGAAGCCGAGTTAGAAATGTGAAAATATAATATTATTGATACAAAAGGCAAAATAATACTTTTTTATCAAAAGCTTTATTATGAAATTTTATCAAGAATTAACGATAGAAGACTGATATTATAAGCTTTTTAGATATTGTACTTATTAAACGAAATGAAGATATTAACTATTTTGAGACTACTTCCGAACTCAGTAATGTAATAAGCGAAGCATACAAAGGCTTGCGCAAAAAAGTTTAAATTATTAAAAAGTAGAACAAATGAAAAGCGATATGAGACTAGTATCGAAACCTTCTGACATTAAATAGATAGTTGGTAAATAGTTTGGATGACACATTATATCCAAGCTTATATAAATTTGCTAAGTACAGCTGTACTTTTGCTGATCTTTTTTTCATCTTTAGTAAAAAATATATTTTCAAATCTTTAATTTTAATAAACTACTATTATGTACACTATATAATTTTGAGTTAATGTACTATTGGTATGATATTTCTGAAAATAAAATTAAATTTGTTGTATTTTTATAGCTATTAAGAGACTTTTTTTCCTTTCTTTCTTCTTTTAATCCACTTTTCGTGTCCCTCTTTTATTATTGAAATCACCGTTTTGTGCCCATTTTGGAAATTATTCCACGGCAACGCTGGTTTAGATGAGAACTAATGCGTCTATTCCACTCGGCAAATTTTAATGCGGAGATCCATACGAGAGAAGAACGAGGGAGCTGCTAAGACTTAGCAAGCCCGAACTAAGTAGAAAAATGGGAGTTGTCACAGGGCACTCTCAACTACTGGCACATCTTAAACGCATGGGAATAGCGGGAGAAGATAAATGTAGAGCATGTGGGGAGGAGAGAGAAACATTGGAACACAATTTGTGCCAATGCCCCATCTTCTCACAAATAAGGTCCCGATATCTTGGGAGTGACACCTAACCGGACATAACCCGATTACGGGGAATATGCTGGAGGAAATTAAGGAACTTTTTGAGTGACACGGAGTTTCTCTAGACCTTTGGGTCAATATGTATGGAGTGCACAACAAGCCTTCACTGCCTTAAGTGTATGTCGTATGACATGGGCTATCACACCCCTCCAATCAACCTAACCCTAACCTAACCTATGTGTCTCACAAGAAATAGCTTTCGGCAACAATGACATTTATATTCGTTGATAATTCGGGAAAAACGTGATTATTTCGTGGATGTTGTTATCAACTGGTTCCAATAAAAAACTCATATATACAAAAAAAAAAGCATAAGAGCAACAACTTCAACTGAAAAAACATCAAATGTTGTCTGATTTATAGCTTGTTTATTTCAACAACGTCATAACTCAAGAAGTTTTAATTTACACACAATGTAATGCAAGAATTATATAACATTTTTTTCTCAATATCTGAGTATGCGAGATATGAAATTTGTACACAATATAAACAACGATTTGGAGTACTCGTATAATTGTGCGTTTTCAATCCGGAAGTTGGGTTTTTTGTGTTCTGACGTTGTAACGGAAAATGATCGAACGATGTGTGCTTACATACATACATAAGTATGTACATGTACTCGTAATAATCACAAATGATTAGCAATTTTATAAAATTTGCAATTGTGTAATTATATGCCTGGTACATGCATACATATATTAAGATTAGTGACTAATGAATCAATAGCCGTCAAACATGTATTAGTGCGTACGATTCCAAATTGACATCATACTTATACGAATTTAAGTCATTCCAAATTTGACTTAAGTACGTGCTCGTATTAGTATAGGCAACAAATTAGTCAATACAATATTATACAGCGAATTTGCTGTTTTAGTCATTAGCATCTACAAGTACAGTATATGTTCATTTGTGACAGTCTC